>VDFB02105785.1:475228523-475810245 GCA_007258455.2 Sequoia sempervirens
TTAATAAAATTTAAATTTTTATTTTAATGTAAAATATATAGAAATATTTAATATAAAAATATTTAAATTTTCAAAACATGTTTCTATTAAATTAATTTAAATATTAAAATTTTGATATTTTTAATATAAATTAATTATAAGTTTTAATTTTTAATTTTTAAATTTGATTATGAAATATTTAAGATAAAATAAGATAGAAAGTATTAAGCTATTATTTTTATTCAAGTGTTTACATTATTAGTACTATTGCAATGAGTTAATTAGTTATGACATTCTTAAATATATTCTTTCTTGATTTATTATGTTTCAAATTAAAATTTTATAATTTTTTTTTTTATCAAAACTTATAATATCAAATTATATTAAATACATTAAGATCTCAATATTTAAATTAAATTAATTGAAATAGTTTAATACAAGATTTTAATATTTTTATTTTAAATTTAAATGTTTTTACTTTATATCATATTTCATCTTAAATATTTCATAATCAAATTTAAAATTAAAATAAAAACTTATTTTTTCCATTTCAAAACTTTCAATATTTAGCCAATTTTTAAAATTACTAAAAATATTTTAAAATATTAATAAAATATTATTTTTAAAATAAAATATATATATAAATATATAAAAGAGTATAAAAGTATTTAATTTTTTTAATTTTTTATTAAATTAATTTAAAATATTAAATTTTTTATATTTTTAATATAAACTAATACTATAGATTCACAACTAAAAGAAATAAGTTTTTAATTTTTAATTTTAAAATTTTATTATGAAATATTTAAGATAAAATAAGATAGAAAGTAAAAATATTTAAATTTAATATTAAATATTAGAATCTTGTATATATTGTTTCTATTAATTTATTTTAAATATTAGATGTTAATGTGTTTACTATAATTTGATCTTTTAAATTTTGATTAAAAAAAATTAATTTCTAAATTTTTAATTTGAAAGACAATAAATCAACAAAGAATGTGTTTAAGAATGTCATAATTAATTAACTCATTTACCTTTCTGATGAATGCGTAATCTAATTAACTTTTAGGCTCTAATTGAACTCTGGCCTAATTTGGAACCCTTATTCTAGCCCCAGGCTTTATGTAAGGATAGCCTAGCAGCAGATTTGAATTTCTGGCACGAGGCTTTGTCACTTGGGGTTCTGTCTAGCTCCTGGCCTAGAGCCACAAGTAGGCTGACCCTAGTCCTGAGATTAAGAGAGTTCAGTCCCTGGCTATAATGCTAGTTTTTGGCATTGATCATGAATTTATAGTCCTGGCCTTGGTTGGACACCTAGCCACAGTCCTAGTTGAGAATCTAGCCTAAAACAACACTATTTCCAGGCTCTAATCCATAATTATAGCCTTAGCCTATGTTTGGGGCACCATGGCTAACCTAGCTACTGAACATTCCTAATTGGACATAAAACTTAGTCACCCAAAAATCACTTTGACTTAGTCACTCTAATTTTTTTAACAATAGTAGAAGATAATTCCAATTGACAAGTAGCCTCAAGAAAGATCTTTAGAATATCTTCTTGTTCTATCAATATTACCAATAAAAAAATACCACTTTGACTTAGTCACTCCCAACACCTACTTCCTAAATGGTCACTGTGATGCACAAATATTAAATTACGCATAGATAAACAATAAATTACACATAGGTAAACATGCCACACACCATATTTTACATAAATAAAAGTTTGTTTAATTTATTTAAATGAAACATATATCTAATACAAATAAATTTAACATGATGAAATCTTCTATTAGTAAATTAAAATAACAACTTTATTTTATATATTAATCAAATTCATTTAAATTTATTTATTGAAAATAAAATTAACATGCTATTATTTACAAATTTTGGAGTTAATAAATTTATAAATTATTATTATTTAGATGAAATAATAATTTTAGCTAACAACTCTAAGTCATAAAACCCCAAAGGGTTATAGTTCTTAAATAAAGCAAAATTTTAAATTTTATTAATATTTTAAATATTTTTATAATTTTAAAATTATAGTTAAATAAGAAATAAAATAAATATAATATTTATTTAATAAAAGAAATGATAAAGTATAATCTAATCTTTTAATATAAACCTTAAAATTATACTCTATTCTGATAGGGACAAAGTTGGCAGTGCGGGCACAGACGACAGAGTTTGTACGTTGCACGGAGGGCGAGAGAAACGAGGGAGGCAGTTCCGCATCCATGCCATGCATGGATGCACCGGTAGAAATTGTTGTCTCTATAGCCTTTGCCCTTCGGTAAGGAGGGTGATTGTGACCTACCCACTGTAAATGGCGAACGAGGTCAAAATAACATAGTGCGTAAGGTGCAGATTCGTACAAGGTTGCTCGGAGTGCATGTGCGATGTTTTGTAAAATATGTCTAGTAGGAAATTTTACCCACACTTTTGCAGACATTTCAATCCGCTCAATCCATGTTCAAACGCTATTGATTGGTAATGAACGTTTAGATTGACAAGACTCTAATTGACTCTAGAAAGCTAGAATAGTGTAGGGATATTCTTGATGAGGCCTTCCAAAGGCAATGTTGGTGTTGATTGTGGTACGATATCTAAGGAGGGAGAAAGTTATCTACAAATTGCTTGAAGCACCTCTAAGTAATTGATGATTCTTCTCTATCATTTTTATTAGAGATTGTATGCAATTGTTCATGATCGTGTCATCAAAGTTGTACATTTCATTTTTAATGTATAATATTTTATGGTCAATTCTTATATGTATAATCAAAACAACCATCTTGCAACATCTTAGTAGAGTAGTGTAATTTGTGTGCAATTTAGAGAAAAATCCAAGACAAGGAATGAAACAATAGATTGGTTGGAAAGGAACTTACATGGATGTGAATTCACATAGATGAAATTTGCATTTTCTTTGATTCTTCTCATTGATATGGCAACAAGATCGTGTGTATCTTCTTTTGTTGTATCAAATATTTCAAGCCATCAGCGTTTGGAGTTTTGATACAAGAGGGATAGACATAGAAAGAGGGTGATATAGAGAGATAGAGGGGGATAGTGAAAGAGATAGATAGATAGTAGTAGAGGTTTCCATTATTTAGCACTTATTATTAATTTTTTAATCTAAACACATGCAACTAGCGCTTTCTATTATATAAAGTATATATAATAATTTTTTATTATACTAATTTTATATATGCATTTGATAGTTTTGTTAAAGAATAAGATAAATAACAAGTAATATAATTATATTACTTATAATTTATTTTTTATTATATAAAATATACATTATATATTAATTACGCTAATTTATACTTAACTACATAGGGTAAAGGATGTCGAAATGTTAAAACCTAATATATATGTATTTGATATTTTTTTTAAAGAATAAGATATATAATAGGTAATATAATTATATTATTTATAATTTATTTTTTATTATATAAAATATACAACTTAACTACATAGGGTAAAGGATGTTCAAATGTTAAAACCTAATATATATGTATTTGATATTTTTTTTAAAGAATAAAATATATAATAAGTAATATAATTATATTATTTATAATTTATTTTTTATTATATAAAATATACATTATATATTAATTATGCTAATTTATACTTAACTATGTAGGGTAAAGGATGTCGTCATTTTAAAACCTAAATGTGCTTATTATTAGGATCTTGGCCACAATTTTCATTTTAATAAACATACTTTAAAACCCTCATCAAAACTTTATTTTGTTGCAACTCGCCAAATTGGAGAAGTGAAAGGTCAATACCACGAAGGAAGGAAACTGATAGCGGCGGGAAAGCAACACAAAACTGACAAAAACACCCAAAAGCAACACAAAACCGACAAAAACGCCCAAAAAAGGCCAAAAATGATAGACGGCTGAGATTTGTTTAATTGTCATCGAGGGTCTACTGTCCGAGGGAAAATGAGCTCGTGAAACTCAAATAAAAAAATGCCTTCTGTGTAAATTAAATTCCAATTTTTTTTCCACTTTTCTAAAACTTTAAATATTATTTAATAATTAATAATAAAGACACTAGAAAAATTTAAAAAGTCCTACTTTAAAATGTTAATTACTTTTAATTTATCTATTCAACTATTATTGATTTAAATTAAATAAATTTAAACTTTATTACTTTATTTAATCAACATATTAATCGAGAAATATCATCAAAGTTTTCATAAGCCTTTATTTTGGGCCTTAGATGCTAAAACCCTTTATAAAGAAGGGATACCTGATAGTGATGGACGTTCACGGTATGTGGAGTTCCGAATATTACCAATTTTCACCAAAACTCTACAGCTGTATAGCAGTCGAGAATACCAATAATGCCTCCTCATGATTGTAAACAGACAATAGAAATGAAATGAAATGAAATGAAATATTTTAATAACGTCCACGAGGCCACAGCAGCCTATGGGACCCAGGAACAGCACAAGACCACCACCGAAAAGAGAAGACCCTAAACAGCCTGAGATCTTCGCTCGAGATTAGCTCTACGACAGTGAATTTTGATGATGTAATTTGCAGATTTGACCAACCTGTCCTCCTCAAACAAGGTATTTAAGTTGTCCACTTGTAAGATGTCCCCATAAGTGACCCGAATATCTTTGTATGCTGAGCACTCCATAACAAAGTGCCACTCTGTCTCCACTAATCCCATGTCGCAAAAACGACATATTCTTTTTCTTCCCTCTTCGCTGGAACCATCCATACGCGTCTCACATCACAAGGCGATGTGAGGCTAGTTCGGGTTGAGGCTATCAGCATCTTTTTATCTCCGATTTCAATGTTGCATCCATCGCCAGCAGCGCCTCGTCACGCCGGATCCCCGCCAGGGATTCTTTACGATATAATAAAGATCTTTTTTTAAAGCCCTGATTGTTTTAATCCATAAAACGGATTTTTGTTTCCGCATATTTTTTGGACCGGACCGATCTTGCGTAATTCACCCACTTTTTCCATCCGTTTTTGTTTTTGTTTCATCCGTATTCTTCTATCCAACTTTTCTTTTACGATTAGCTTAGGCCACCGATAGTCGTCCATGTTTTGAACCTTTTGAAGGTAACATAGTAACCGAATCATCGCGAAAGCCTCCAAGGGAAAGGTGCCTGACTCCGCTAGTAAAATCTCATAAGGTATCGTGGTTTTTGAGTTTAAAATTTGCTAACAATTTAGATGAATGAATGAATGAAATTACAGCGAAGAAATAAGCGGTAAGCATTAACCACCGAGAAAAGTGGCGATTGCGGCTACAGTGGATCGAGAGGAGATACTTGTAGATCTCTTTCATAGGAACCATCTGCGTTGCCCTTCCGGTATGGAGTCGATTGATGACTACCAGGCTGTAAAATGGCGAGCGAGGTCAAAGAATAACATAACGTGCTAAAGGCAAGAGTGCCATTGCAAAGAGTAACAAGTGCATATGCGATGTTTATTTTTAATATATATCAAAATGAAGGGCATTTTACTTTTCAGCGACAATATTATACATTAGAAGTTAAAATGTACGAATTTTGAGTGACATGGTCATTTCAATGTTAGGGTGGGCAAGGCTATGGGGAGCAGCAATCTCCTGCTTCCATGCAGCGTGCAAGAGCTCTGCAGTGCAGTAATCGCGGTGGGAGTATAATAATTTTGGAAGGTTTATATTAAAAGATTAGATTATACTTTATCATTTTTTTTATTAAATAAATATTATATTTATTTTATTTCTTATTTAACTATAATTTTAAAATTATAAAAAATATTTAAAATATTAATAAAATTTAAAATTTTATTTTAATGTAAAATATATATAAATTTTTAATATAAAAAATATTTAAATTTTCAAAACATGTTTCTATTAAATTAATTTAAATATTAAAATTTTGATATTTTTAATATAAATTAATTATAAGTTTAATTTTAATTTTTTAATTTGATTGCCAAAAGAATATTTAAGATAAAATAAGATAAAAGTAAAAAATAGTAAAGAAGCTATTATTTTTTTTATTCGATGTGTTTTACGGTATTAGTACTATTTTGGTAAGATTTAATTAGTTATGACATTCCTAAAATATATTTTTTCTTGATTTATTATATTTCAAATTAAAAGGAATTTTTATGAGAATTTTTTTTACATCAAAACTTATAATATCAAATTATATTAAATACATTAGGATCTCAATATTTAAATTAAATTAATTCAAAGAAATAAGTTAATACAAGATTTTTAATATTTTTTTTTTTTTTATTTTAAATTTAAAGTATTTTTTCAAAACTTTCCTACTTCGTATTTCATCTTAAAATGTATTTTATAATTAAATTTAAAAATTAAAAATAAAACTTATTTTTCATTCAAAACTTTCAATATTTAACTATAATTTTAAAATTATAAAAAATATTTAAAATATTAATAAAATATTATTTTTAAGTAAAATATATATAAATATATAGTATAAAAAGTATTTAATTTTTTTAAAAAAATTATTAAATTAATTTAAATATTAAATTTTTATATTTTTAATATAAACTAATACTATAAATTCTAATAAAAAATAAGTTTTAATTTTTAATTTTAAAATTTTAAAATTTTATTATGAAATATTTAAGATAAAATAAGATAGAAAGTAAAAATATTTAAATTTAATATTAAATATTAGAATCTTTTATATATTGTTTCTATTAATTTAATTTAAATATTAGATGTTAATGTTTTTACTATAATTTGATATTTTAAATTTTGATTAAAAAAAATTAATTTCTAAATTTTTAATTTGAAAGACAATAAATCAACAAAGAATGTATTTAAGAATGTCACAATTAATTAACTCATTGCAACTCTAATTGAACCGTAATCTAATTAACACCAAACTCTAATTGAACTCTAACCCTAATTGGAACCCTTATTCTAACCCCAAGCTTTATATGAGATAACCCTAACCTTAATTTAATTCTAACTGAAACTTTGTCCTAGAATTCTAACTCTAACTCTAACCCTAAACCTAAGTAAACCCTAGTAACCCTAATCCTAATTAAAAGTTCAATCCTAACTATAATACTAATTTTAACATTAATCATAATTATAATCCTAACCTTAGTTGAACACCCTAACCCCAATCATAATTGAAATCTAACCCTAACTGTAACACTATTTCAAACTCTAATCATAATTATAACCTTAACCCTATATTTGAACACCATAAGCCTAACCCTAACTATAGTTGTCCCTAATTGGACATAAAACTTAGTCACCCAAAAATCACTTTGACTTAGTCATTCTAATTTTTTTAACAATAGTAGAAGATAATTCCAATTGACAAGTAGCCTCAAGAAAGATCTTTAGAATATCTTCTTGTTCTATCAATATTACCAATAAAAAAATACCACTTTGACTTAGTCACTCCCAACACCTACTTCCTAAATGGTCACTGCGATGCACAAATATTAAATTACGCATAGATAAACAATAAATTACACATAGGTAAACATGCCACACACCATATTTTGCATAAATAAAAGTTTGTTTAATTTATTTAAATGAAACATATATCTAATACAAATAAAATTAACATGATGAAATCTTCTTGTATTAGTAAATTAAAATAACAACTTTATTTTATATATTAATCAAATTCATTTAAATTTATTTATTGAAAATAAAATTAACATGTTATTATTTACAAATTTTGGAGTTAATAAATTTATAAATTATTATTATTTAGATGAAATAATAATTTCAGCTAACAACTCTAAGTCATAAAACTCCAAAGGGTTACAGTTCTTAAATAAAGCAAAATTTTAAATTTTATTAATATTTTAAATATTTTTTATAATTTTAAAATTATAGTTAAATAAGAAATAAAATAAATATAATATTTATTTAATTAAAAAAATGATAAAGTATAATCTAATCTTTTAATATAAACCTTATAAAATTATACTCTACTCTGACAAGGACAGAGTTGGTGCGGGCACAGACGACAGAGTTTGTACGTTGTACGGAGGACGAGAAAAACGAGGGACGCAGTGCCGCATCCATGCCATGCATGGATACGCCCGTAGAAATTGTTGCCTCTATAGCCTTTGCCTGGAAAGTGTTTCGTTTTGACTAACTACTTATTTTGTTTGTGATGTAGCATTTAATTTGACAGTGTTTTATCATTACGTATCTTATTTTGGTGTTTAATTTCATGGATTTCAGTATATAAATTGTTTGAATTCAGTCTTATCTTTCATTTTTATTTGATTTAGTTTTTGAGGTTCAAAGTGTATAAAAGGTCCCCATTGCAAACATTGGCTATAACGAACTGAATAATTTGCTGGTTATTCTTTACATTCAGTACCGCTATGGGCAAGAATGGAGGCAAATTTCTGGGCGCTGTCATATTAGTAGGGCTGATCACGTATGGCTGGGCGCAGACACCCTCCGCGACTGATCCTCTGGATATTGTCTTTTGTCAGGTAAAGAGGAGGCAACTTAAAGCTGAGCAAAGTTAGATTTAATAATATTTCTGAAATATGGGCTAAATTGCAGGGGTTCGTTTGGGAGTCATGGAAGAGCGATTCCTGGTACAATGTGCTGAAAGGGGCTGCAAAGGAGATCGCAGATGCCGGCATTACAGACGTCTGGTTCCCTCCGTCCTCTCAGTCCGCGGCCGCCGGTCCACAAGGTATGCAAGAAATAGTGCTTTATGTTGGGTTTTGTTAAGTACTTGTAATGGAGGCCGCCACGAGGGTTTGTAACTGTGGCTGTCTCGTACATTTTATTGTGTAGGTTATTTGCCGGAGAAACTATACGACCTGGAATCCCATTACGGGACTATGGAGCAGCTGCGACAGGCGGTGCAGGCGTTCTACCAGAATGGAGTGAGGTGCGTTTACGACGTGGTGATAAATCATCGGATGGGCTCAAAGCAGGACGACAAAGGCAACCCTTGTATATTCGAAGGAGGAACGGATGATGGGCGGCTGGACTGGGGCGCCTGGGCAGTTCCCATGAACGACAAGCCCTACTCGTGCGGCTCGGGCAAGGAGGAAGACCCTAAAAACGACTTTACGAGCGCTCCCGACGTCGACCACACAAACTCGCGTGTGCAAAGCGAGTTGTCCGAGTGGATGAAGTGGCTCATGTCGGACATTGGCTTCGACGGGTGGAGGTTCGACTTTGCCCTTGGGTACCCCGTGAGCGCGCTGGTTCAGTACGTGCAAAACACCAGTCCCGCTTTCGCTGTGGGAAATTGGGAGTTTTGGAAACGGAGGGGAGCACCTGGAGGACGCTTCTCGGCAGAGACAGGCTCTGGTCGATTGGGTTCACTCCACCGGCGATGGCTCTACTGCTTTTGACTTTACTACCAAAGGAGTTCTGCAGTACGCTCTCAACAATACTGAGCTCTGGTGCTTACGGGATTCCAACGGCAAACCCTCCGGTATGATCGGCCTCTTGCCTGAAAGGGCCGTCACTTTCATTGACAACCACGACACCGGCATTTCGCAGCAGAAGAGATGGCCGTTTCCTTATGATAAAATTACGCAAGGATACGTCTATATTCTCACTCACCCTGGAATCCCCACCATTGTAATACTTTTCAATCTTTTTATCTTTGTTTACTGTTTGTCATTGAAGTGATTTCTGTTGTGATTATGACTATCATGCTGTTGTGTGACTTTGTGCGTGCAGTTTTATGATCATTTCCAGGACACGAATTTCAAAGACGACATAAAAAAGTTGATTGAAATACGAAAGAGAAACAAGATCAAGGCCAATAGCGCTTGCACCATTTTGACCGCCGAGAGCAACCTGTACATGGCCAACATTGATGGAAGGGTTATCATGAAAATTGGATCCAAAGTTGATTTGGGACAGTTTGAGCCATCAACAGATTTCCAACATGCCACTAGTGGAGAGGATTATGCTGTCTGGGAAAGGAAGGCTTGAATTCTGAATATTAATAAGATTATAATAATTGTGTGGATGTTTTTGTATTATTGTTTTGATTCTATTTTGTAATTTATCATCATTTTAAATTTTTTTGATGATAGATGAGGAAATGTGATTTGACAAATTGATAAAAAACATCAACGCAATTATTATAAAAGATTCAGTACTATCAAGTCTCTCATTAAATAAACAATAAGAGACTATTATAGGAATAAGACAGTGTGATTTTGAATCACATAAGATGGTGTTTTACACACTTTTGTGTAACTTTTCCACTTGACATAGCAGAATATATGTATTTTATTTTGATGAAAACTGATTAGTTTTCTCTCCTCACTTCTTTATAATTTGTATGCATTGGTTAGAGTTTTTATGGATGTTATTTTGTACATCTATAGTTTTTCCTAGATTTCTGTTAGATTGAATGGAGAAGTATGTTGTATTGATGTAGTAGTGTATTCAAGATTAATATTGGCTATGCTCCCTTTCATGGTGGAGTTTTTTTAAAGTTATCTCCATGCACATTTAGTGTTATGTGTTTGATTCTCATTGTTTGCTAATTTTTATATGATTTCTCAATTTCCATTATATGGTTTAATACATGCACATAGAAATATATGCATTATTTGTTTAATGTTATTTTTTCAATAGTAAACTCAATCTCAACAATATATTTTATCTCTACAATTTAATTAAGTGATTTTTAAGGTCTATACAATTAATTTTTTTTATGAGTATTAAGATTTTCTTGAATTATAAATGTTTCTAAAAATGGATCTATGCTTTTCCAAGTTGGATTGGGTAAATGCAAATAACATTTGAAATTAGATTGGAATAACTTGTGATAATAATAAATGAGTTGTGAGGGGTGGTTCTCAAATATAAAAGTCATGCTTGAAGGATAAGCCTTCACATAGGTAATCTTTCCATCATTATTATTATTATTATTTTTATTGATAACTATAATTATTTCTAATTATAAGTAAAACTTGAACTATGAGCTATCTTTATCCAATATGATGTCATTAAGTATCAAATAAGTCCATTTTCATGATGATCATGCTAAGTTTGGTCTTAACCAATGAATACCTGAACCTTAAAATAATTAGTTTCTATTGAATTAATTATTTCCTCTACCAATAGTTCATAGTGTTTCATGGCCTATTCCCTCCCTTGAAAGGTATAATAGCTAGTTTTTTTTGTCAATGCTACTTCTAAGAAATCAACTCTTAAAAGATAGGATACTTTTCACTATATAAGGCTCATCTTACACAATCCATAAGTGCATTGGGATAAATTGGGACCATATTCTTTTCCTCTTGAATCCTATATTTGTGCTTACAAAGGTCAATGCTTTTTAAAGTACTTTCTACCAACTTCTTCAAACTCTACCCGCTTAAATACTATGTTTGGAAACTTACCAATCCACACCAATCATTCCCATTTTAAAATATGAATTGAATAAAAAAGAACACTCACATAAAGTGGTTAAATTTTGTGTAAAGTATGTGATAGAAATGTTAGAAATTTGTCACTATTGACCCTACCTCTTGGATTTTTGTCATAATAACATGGTTTCTATAGCCATGAAAATTAGAAAGTGCCTATTAGATGGTGAAACACCACCTATAATTGATCTCACAAAGTTATGTAGCCAATTGAAAAATAAATATATTTCATCCATGCATCGACTTAAGAAACCATGTTAAGGAAGTAAGGTATGTGGTAATTCTTCCTAGACTAATCTTAAGGGAAATTATTGTGCGAATTTTAATATATTTACAATTATAGAAAGGGAAACTACATATAAAACATAGTAAAATCATACCACAAAATAGGTGTATGTGGGGAAATTTTTTTTGGGAGAAAGAAACCACACTCCAAAGTAGGCCCAATATATTATTTAGTAAACTAAATATAGATGAAAAAGGTCATCAAAACGAAGGGTGAAGTTTGCAAAACCATTGCATACCTTGTAAACACATTGGGGCAGTTGACCTTTCAAGTTGGACACCCTCAAGCTAGATCCCAAAGCAATCCCAAAGTAAAATGGATATCTATTATTAATGGATATCTGATAGAAACAAGTATCCAATTTTTAAAGTAAAAAATGGAAATCTGATATTTAAAGTAAAGAACAGATATTTGTTTCTACCTTTAAGAAATGGATATCTATTTCTTTTACGTAAGAAACAAATATCTGTTTCTTCTAATTAGAATCATATATCTTTTTATATATTAATATCTACTAGGAAATATTAATATTAATATTAATATAATATACATTATATAAATAATATAAATATTATATGTTATATTATATATAATAATATAATATCTTATAAAAATTGTTTGATGGAATGGATATCTATTTCTTTTAATTAGAAATATTAATATATATAATATAATATTTGATGAATTAATATATATTATGAAAAATTAGTATATATTAGGAATTATTAATATTAATATAATATACGCTATGTTTAATATAAATATTATATATTGTTATACTATATAAATATATTATTAAGTATACAATAATATAAAATATTATAAAAAATTTATTTGATGGATTGTAATAAGGGAGTTTTAAATATCATATTTATTATCATAAACTAAAAGGAGCCGAGAGCAATATATACATCTCTCTCTCTCTCACCTTCCCTTTATACTTTTGTCTATCTCTATTCAACCTCTCCCTCTCTACCTACATTTCTCTCAATCCGTCTCACCCTATCTCTCCCTCCCTCCCACCTATTCCCCCACTCTCTCTACCTCTCTCTTGAACCCTTCCCCCTATACTTCTCTCTATATCCTCTCCCTACCTTAATCCCTCTCTACTTCTCTCTCTATATCCCCTCTCCTTCCATCCCTTGAACTGCACCACTCTCTCCACTTATCCCTCCCTTTACCCCTTGCTACCTCCCTCCCTCTCTCTATACTTCCCACCCTACCTCTCCCTCTCTCTACCTATCCTTCTCTCTCTACCTCTCCCTCCCCCTTCTCTCTCATTCACACATGAGATCTCTCTCTTTGTACCTCTCCCACCCTACCTCTCTATCTCTTTACCTACCTCTCTCTACCTACTCCTCCCTCCCTCCCTCCTGCCCTCTCTATCTCTCCCCCTCCATCCCTCCCTCTCCACTCACCCTCTACCTCTCTACCTACCTTTCCCTCAATCCATCCCACCCCACCTCTCTTACTACCTACCTCTCTCTCCTTCCCAACTTCCCCCATCTTTACTTCTCTCTCCCCTTCCCTCTCTACTCCCTATCTCCCCTCAATCTCTCTACCTACCTCTCCCTCTATTCCTTCCACCTTATGTCACTCTACCTACTCTCTATGTCTCCATCATTTCCTCTCTCTCCCTCTCTCCCTCCCATGCTATATCATTAGACCTCTCTCTCCCCCCATCCCTCTATACACCTCTCTATCTCTACTCTCTCACTATCCCCCCTAATCTTCCTCTCTCTCTCTCTCTCTCTCTCTCTCTCTCTCTCTTTCTACCTACCCCTCCCTTTATCGCTTACTCCCTCCTTCCCTCTCTTGCTCCCTCTATCCCTCCCACCATACATATCCCTCACACTACCTACACCTCTCTCTACCCCTCCCTCCCCTCCTATATCTTGTTAGAAGTGTAATTAATCTAAGAGGGGGGGGGGTGAATCAGAGTAATGTATAATTTTTTTTTTGACTTGAAATGCAGATTTGAAGCTTTTAATCCTGAACAAATGAGTGACTTTATATATGCAATGTGAATACTAAATTTTGAATGATTGTTTTCCAATGACTTAACCAAACATAAAATGAATGCTTAACAACTCATATCAAAGCATGATATACATTTCTCACATAATGCTGAATGAACAACCTTTTAATGCTTTCTTTTACATAGGACACCAAACTCACTAATGGAAAAATTAAACATTCATACATTAAACATGAACAATTAAACTTTGAACTTTTAGACAACTTGGAATTGTGATCAGAGCATTGCATGAACCACTTTCACAAATGACTGAATGAAAGATTAAGTAAGATAAGCACAACCCACACAAAATAGAAACACAAAACTTTGATGATTGGAAAACCCTCTTGGGGTAGAAAAACCACTCCAAAATTCCTTATAGGCTTAATTCCAAATTGATTACAATAATTTTCAAAGCACCAACTCTGTAACAATTTATGAGCGCCAACTCCATCGAAACTCTAAACAACCAAATTCAGTAGGAGCAACAAATCCTCTATAGATTTAGAAACCACCCATTCCAAGGAGCACCAACCCCTTTTAAACACAACAATTATAGCATCCTATCAGAACCCTAGAATTGCAAACATTGCAACTCTAGAGTTTCAATAGAAAAACTATGTATAATGTCTCAATAAGCACACTGAAGAATGTTGTGCATCAACATCTTCTTTTAATACAATAATATGAGAATCATAATAAAATATTTTCAATGCAGTACTATCTTGCACAATGTGACTTAAGCTACATACTTACTTCTTTGAAAAAAATGCTTGAGAACCATCTTTTTAAAGATACTACGAATGATAACTTTTGTATGTTGTTTTTGTAAGTAAAAAAGCAACACGGGTTAGGGTTACAAGAAAAACCCTAAAGAGTTTTTCAACTAACTCTTTGCATATGTTCTCATCAAAATTTCAAGATTGGAAAAACTGAATGCATTAACCCTTTGTTTATTTGCTATGAAATAATCAAGGGTTTCAAAGTAAAACAGTGTCATAAAGTTTTGAAACTTAAATCTTATTATCTTAACAAAAATTTCTTAAAGCCAAATGTCTCAAAGTTTGATAAAAAGAGATTTTTCTTAACACTTGTTTAAGCAACCGAGAAATAAAAAAATACCTGATCGCTGGAGACAACCACAACTGTGTAGCTGAAGAAGCCATTGTTAACAGACAAATCCAATGAAATCCTCTAGATTTACCTTCGCTTCCAACTCAAGCAAAGTCCATCAACATATTTCCAATCTTACACTATCCATGATACCTCAAGTTCGAGCAAAGATCCACAACCACGGTGTCAAAGTTTGTAACTGATAATTGCAATGGTAGATAGGGTTTGAGCTAGCCATACAAAATGAAAACATAAGTTTGTTTTTCCCTATTCTCCTTACAAATTTTGAGATAATCATTTGAAATCCACTATCAAATGACGTTAAAGATCATTTGAAATCTGCATGAGACTCACAAAATGAGAATCAAATCGAATACCAAAACATTTCCACATCATGTTGTCCAGTGTCCACGTGAGCTAACAATCGTACAATGATAATACCCTATCGGTTGCCAAATAAACATAATGATTCATATAATCGGTTGTCCCAGATTACTTAAGGCCGATTTATCACTTAAGCTAAGGCCTTATAAAGCCCGATGACCAAAAAAACATATGTAGTTAATATGGAAGGTGAGATACATTGTAATATAACAATGAAATGATACCCGATCACAATACATATATTGTGTATCAATATAAACATCTTAAACAATAAACTCCACCTTATGTATAGTGCAAGAACCCTTGTGAAGTTATATGTATAGCAAGTAAACATATGCAACATGATAATCTGTCCATGAATCAAGAATGATAAAAACATGTGAACCACCAAGTGTAGCATGTAAATCCTGAGTGAAGCAGAGCTCACAAAAAAAATGTAAATTTATAAAATGTCTACATGTAAAATGAAGCTAATTATGATCAATGATCACTTGTAGACACAAACAAAATTACATTCAATCTGAGTAAAGAAATGTACAGAACTATCACCTGTATGTGGCTTGACAAAACCAAGTAGAGACTAAAAATTCCAGAGTGAGTGCCAACCCATATCACTAAACCAATCTGAGTATCAGAACAATATGCGCATCTGTAAAGATCAAAACAATACAACATGATATCACCTTTAACCATTAACACCTGTAGAAAGAATCACTTCATGTGACATATATATCCTCTACACAAAAATCCAACATGGAATCACCCCATGTCACATATATAACCTCTGCACAAGAATCCAATATGATTTGAACCATAAAATAGGACTGAAAGTATCCAAAGCATTGTCCACAAGGTACTGAAATATTTAACCAAACTGTAAAATGCCAAGGCACCAACCTAGGGTAGTTTTGACATCAAGGACAAATGCCATAGAAGAAGCCAAAAAACTCCCCCTTTGTCCTTGATGGAAGAAACTTAGCCATCTGAACCATCATTTTCTCATCATTTTTGTCACAAGGACAAAGAGTAATAGAGGAGAATGTGAAATGCCATCAATAAAAACAACTGAAGCTAACCGACACATATCCATCAGAAAATAATAGTCAAGAATTATATCATTACTTTAGACATAAGGAAATAACTCTGTTGCATATAACACCTTGTATTCACATGAGTAAACACAATAACTCTGGCAACCATAATACTAACAACATGTAAATTTCATAAAATCAAGTACTATATGCACCAATTGCACAACCTGTAAATAGTAACTAACTGTCAAGAGCGCAAAGAAATACCATTGGTAAGTACCCCAAAAATAAATACCACTTCCATACATCAATGACAAGCTGAGAATGCATAGATCACCAAGCTGTATTATAAGCAATCACCAACCATATTTTGTATCATGAAATATGCAAGAAACCTCTCCCTATGATATAGCACTGTTCAAACAAAAACCAATTGCAGCAAAATATATTAAAACTGGTATCATAACTCCTTTCTAAGTACCAGACTTGAACAAGGATAGAGAGAATTCAACAAGTAGAAACACAATTAACCAAGTTGTTTTAGATGTAGCCCTGATTAACCAACACCACACTATGCGCATTATAAGCATAAATTTCTGAATAGCATGAAGAATATGAACATTGTCAACTAAATCTCATAAGATCATCATATCATGCCAAAACCAACTTCCTTTTGTATAGAAAAAAATCACTTTCAAGCATGAATCGAGGAAGCATATCAATAAATATTACCACACTATCACCTATCTTACCAATTATCCTGAATCATATCAACAAAATAATGATCAACTATGTGAACCAACAAAGCACTATCACCTACAAGCTAAAGACCGTGAACTGCCAAGTAACAACAAAGCACTATTATACCAAAGCAACTATTCCACTGTCAAAGCATTATATTTTGTGAAAGTTGTGCAAGAGATAACAAAAAAAATAACTGTCATCATGTATACTATACTATCAACATACAAAAAGAACTGTCATAGATAGGCAAAAGAATACTACAAACACACTCATGTATCTTCTAAGATAATAATTGTCCTTTGCCAAAATACTATCCACTATACTGAGATAAACCATTATACTGCCAATATATTGTCAGCTAATGTCATTGTTATCAAGATAGATTGTCAAAACAAAAACCATTGTTCTTACTGCTCTCATTGTATAACAAGTGATATACTCCACTATGTTATGCAAACATACATCACGAGAAAAATAGATAATTGATCATACCTGATATACTTTGCTCCTTTGAAAGAAACAAGAGATAAACATACATACCATCAAGCAAGGAAATACAAACCTCACAAAAATGTCTTCCTCTACCATTAAGCATCATGTAAGGTCTTGAAATTCAAAAATACTATCTCATGTTAGGAAAATGTATATGAGCCAATTGAAATAGATCTTGTCTTCTACCAAATTCTCAAGACAATCAGCCCTAACAAGGCTCTCTGAAAATAACTTTTGGCATCAATCAACACATCACAAATACATCTGAATCACTATTAACTTGTTGTGCTACAAGACCTCTGAGTATTTTTATGCATTTGAATGTATGAAGAGACTTGCTAAAGTCTGTACCGGCCTTCAAAGCTTTCACTGCCCCTTATATTGACATCACATCAAAACATTTCTTCTCATTGTCACTCAAATTTAGAATGCAAGGAAAATAATGATGGTAATTCATTGATCACCAAACAACTCACACCACACTAGAATAGCACCTTGCAAATAAGCAAACGAGACTTTCCAATCAGTTGAATTCACTTCTCACTATCCAAGAATGTGAATAGGCATTGTTCATTGTGACATAAAACAAGCTTGAAATGCTCCAAACATATTGTCCAACACAACCAAGTCCACTACCAATTTTCCAATCAAGATATTACTATGAAACAATTACTGAAGCAATTCCAAATATACTAAGCTAAAACATGAATATAAGCATGAAAATATTTTTCACAACAAACATTAAAGCCTTATGATAGATTGTATACATCATATACTAAGTACTAATGCCAAGACTAATCCATATCACTATGTACCTGTTACCTATTTATAAACCTAAAATACCAAGGTGAAGAATATAACACAAATGCCACTATCAAAAGATTGCCATTGTCAGGATCAAAGGATTTAACACCAAATATCATTGTATTGTGAAAACAAACATCCTTATCACTGCCAAATTGATTTTAACAGAAATAATTTTCCCGAAGTGCTCCTCATTCACCACTTAGAATTGTGTCAAGTCCATACTAGACTCCCCCTGAGTCTTTGCTTATTCTAAGGACTTGGATGACATCATATGTGCAAGGAGTGCATAGTGCCCTTTCATGGATTCATCTTTATTACCAAATTGATTATGCTTTCTTCTCCAAACCATACATGATCCTTTATCTTTCTTGTCATCTTGATTGCTCTTTCTTTTCCACACCAATGTAAATTTTTTCATTTGTTTTATTGAAGTGTTAAATCTGCATTGTTGTACTTTATGCCCAATGTTATGACATCTGAAACAAATGACCTTGTGACTGATCTGAGTAACATAAAACTTCCTAAAGACATTTCCAACTTTGTTCCCATTGTAATTTTTACTTGTATTCATTCTACAATATTTTCTAAAATGACCAAAGTTGTTACGATTGTAACACACCACATTTTCATTTCTAGAGACATTAGAATGATTCTTATTTGACCATCTCATGCAGTAAATTTCCTTATGACCAAAGTCATTACAACCATAACAATATCCTTGAAAAGAATGATTATACCTAAATGAGTGATCATGCCAAGGATGTGAAGATCTGAAGACATTTCTCCTTTCTCTGTGAATACCTTTAGATTGTCTTCTAGCATCAATGTTATCCTTCGGTGTAGCAATATGGTAACCATGATCAACCTTCATTCTTAGTGTTTGCTTGGCTGGAAACTTCTTTCCATCTGTAGTAGCAAACACTATTTCATGTTTAGATTCTTCTGCGGAGCTTTGTCAAACCTCATATCCCACTCTTCTAGGATATTTAGAATGCCTTTTTCTACCAATCATTTCATTCAATAGGTTAGTGCTATGATCGAATTTCTAACTTTTATCTAATTGACCCTTGACACTTTCAAGCTCTTTTCTTAATGTAACTACTTCTCCTTCAAGTTTTAGACATTCAATCTTTTTAGCCTCCAAATTAGACCTTACAACATCTGCTATACTCTTACATTCTTCAAATTCAATTTTTTGACTAATAATCATATCATCTTTAAGAGTTAGTTCTTTTAATAAGGAATCATTATCTGAACTTTTCTTTAAAGAGACAATCTCATTTTCTAGTTTATAACAAACTTCCTCCTTTTCTTTTAAATTGGTTTCTAATCCTTCTTCAATCTTTTTTCTTATCAACCATTTGGGCTTTCAGAAATTCAATAATCTTTTTATCATCATTATGATCTTGTATTGCAACGTTATTAACATTGACACTTTCTTGTAGGCGTACCTTAAGATCCTAATTTTCTTTTCTAAGCCTCTTAAGTTCATCTAAGGAAACAAGTAGTTCTTCCTCCAAACCAACCTCAAATTCATCACCTTCATATTATTTTTCACTTACCAAGTGAATTTCTTCTTCTCCAACTATAGTGTCACATTTAGTTTTAATTGGCAAAAGTATTGCTTGAGACAAAACTTCACTAGACTTTACACTACAGTTTTTCTTTTGACTTCTATTTCTTTTGCATTTACCCATAGTAATCCTCTTATCATGAACTTGTTTGAACTTAATTTGGTTAGGCTTATCCAAGGATCTATCGTTTTACACCAACATTAAACAAAATCAGATATGTTTTCACAAAGCATATAGATTGTACAAATAGACATAATACCTTCTAAAACTTGTTACATATTGATTTCCAAGACCAGAATCAATCCTAAGTAAGAAACCTAATGCAGAACCCTACGCTCTAATACCACTTGTTGGAAGTGGAATTACTCTTAAAGGGGGGGGGTGAATCAAAGTAATGTATAATTTTATTTTTTTACTTGAAATTCAGATTTGGACATTTTAATCTTGAACAAATTAGTGACTTTATATATGCAATGTGAAAACTGAATTTTGAATGATTGTTTTCCAATGACTTAACCAAAAATAACATGAATTCTTAACAACTCATATCAAAGCATGATATACATTGTTCACATAATGCTAAATGAAAAACCTTTTAATGCTTTCTTTACGTAGGACACCAAACTCACTAATGGCAGAATTCAACATTCATACATTGAACATGAACAATTAAACTTTGAACTTTTATACAACTCGGAACTGTGATAATGTATCAAAGAATTACATTACAAATTTCACAAATGACTGAATGAATGATTAAGCAAGATAAGAAAAAACCACACAAAAGAGAAACATAAAACTTTGACAAGGGGAAAACTGTCTTGGGGTAGAAAAACCACTACAAAATGCCTTATAGGCTTAATTCGAAACTAATTACAATAATTTTTTAGAGCACCAACTCCTCTACATATTTAGAAACCACCCATTCCAAGGAGCACCAACCCCTTTTAAACACATAACAATTATATCATCCTATCAGAACCCTAGAAGTGAAGACATTGCAACTCTAGAGTTTCAATAGAAAAACTATGTATAATGTCTCAGTAAGCACACTAAAGAATGTTGTTCATCAACATCTTCTTTTAATACAATAATATGAGAATCATAATAAAATATTTTCAGTGCAGTACTGTCTTGCACAATGTGACTACAGCTACATACTTCTTTCTCTAAAAAAAAAGCCTGAGAACCATCTTTTTAAAGATACTACGGATGATAACCTTTTTAAGCAGTTTGTGTAACTGAAAAAAAACATAGGTTAGCATTACAAGAAAAACCCTAAAGAGTTTTTCAACTAACTTTTTGCATATGTTCTCATCAAAATTTCAAGATTGGAAAAACTGAATGCATTAACCCTTTGTTTATTTGCTAAGAAATAATCAAGGGTTTTGAAGTAAAATAGTTTCATAAACTTCTGAAACTTAAATCTTATTATCTTAACCAAAATGTCTTAAAGCCAAATGTCTCAAAGTTTGATAAAAAAGATCTTTTACTTAACACCTATTTAAGCAACGGAGAAATCAAAAAAATACTAGACCGATGGAGACAACCACAACTGTGTAGCTGAAGAAGCCATTGTCAACTACCAAGTCCTTGCTAATTCATGATTTTTTGTCCATGCTTGTAACAAACTCATCTAACTCCTTTAGTGTCAGCCAAAAAGAAGTAGATTTCAACTGCAAACATAACATTCTCATGGAAGTTTGAAACTACAGACAAATCCCATGAAATCCTCTAGATTTACCTCCGCTTCCAGCTCAAGCAAACTCCACCAACATATTTCCAATCTTTCACTATCCACGACACCTCAAGTTCGAGCAAAGATCCACACCACGTTGTCAAAATCTGTAACTGCAAATTGCAATGGTAGCTAGGGTTTCAGCTAGCCATACAAAATGAAAACATAAGTTTTTTTTGCCCTATTCTCGTTACAAATTTTGAGATAATCATTTGAAATCCACTATCAAATTTCACATGAGACTGACATAATGATCAGTAAATCAAATACCAAAACATTTCCACATCATGTTGTCCAGTGTCCATGTGAGCCAACAATAGTACAATGATAATACCCTGTCGATTGCCAAATAAACATAATGATTGATATAATCGATTGTCCCAGATTAGTCAAGGCCGATTTGTCACTTAAGCTGAGGCCTTATAAAGCTCGATGACCAAACAAATATATGTATTCAATATGCAAGGTGAGATACATTGTAATATAACAATGAAAAGATACCCGATCACAATACATATATTGTGTATCAATATAAACATCTTAAACAATAAACTCCACCTTATGTATAATACAAGAACCCTTGTGAAGCTATATGTATAGTAAGTAAATATATGCAACATGATAATCTGGCCATGTATCAAGAATGATAAAAACATGTGAACCACCAAGTGTAGCATGTAAATCCTGAGTGAAGTAGAGCTCATGAAAACAATGTAAATTTATAAAATGTCTACATGTAAAATGAAGTTGATTATGATCAATGATCACTTGTAGACACAAACCAAATTACCTTCAATATGAGTAAAGAAATGTACAAAACTATCACCTGTATGTGTCTCAACAAAACCAAGTAGAGACTAAAAATAAAACATGCGAAAGTGAGTGCCAACCAATATCACTAAACCAATTTGAGTATCAGAACAATATGTGCATCTATAAAGATCAAAACAATACAACATGATATCACCTTTAACAATTAACACCTATAAAAAGAATCACCTCATGTGACATATATATCCTCTGCACAAAAATCCAACATAGAATCATCCCATGTGACATATATAACCTCTGCACAAGAATCCAACATAATTGGAACCATAAAACAGGATTAAAAGTATCCAAAGCACTGTCCACAAGGTATTAAAATATTTAAACAAACTATGAAATGCCAAACTGTAAAATGCCAAGGCACCAACCCAGGGAAGTTTTGATATCAAGGACAAATTTCATAGAAGAATCCAACATCTCTCTCACACACCACCTCTCTTTACCTCTCCCACCTTGCCTCTCCCTCTCTCTACCTACCTCTCTTTTTCCTCTCACCTTACCTCTCTCTACCTACCTCTCCCTATCTCCCTCCTTCCCTCTTTCTCTCCCTCCATGTATCCCTACTACCCTACCTGTCCCTATCTCCCTCCTTCCCTCTCTCCCTCTCTCTCTCACACACACACGCACAACCTCTCTCTCTACCTCTCCCACCCACCCTTTACCACCCTAACTCTCTCTACATACCTCTCTCTATTCCTTTCACCTTACCTCTCTCCCTCCTTCCCTCTTTCTCTCCCTCCCTCCATCCCTCCCACACTACCTCTTTGTATCTCCCTCCTACCCTACTCTCTCTTTCTCTCTCCCCTCCCTCTACTTCTCCCAACCTACCTATCTCTCTCACACAACCTCTCTCTACCTCTCCCACCTTACCCCTCTCTCTCTCTATTCCTTTCACCTTACCCCTCTATATATACCTCTCCCTATATCAATCCTTCTCTCTTTCTCCCCCTCTCTCTTTCCCTCGCACCCCACCTCCTCTACCTCCCTCCTTCCCTCTCTCTCCATCACACACACACACAAGCTCTCTCCACGTACCCTTCCCTTTATCCCTCCATCCACCCTTCCCTCACTCTCACTCTCTCTATACCTACCTGTTCAACCCTCTATTCCTCCCACCCTACCCCTCCCTATCTCCCCTACCCCTCCCTATCTCCCTCCTCCCCTCTCACACAAACATAACCTCTCTCTTCCTACCTCTCCACCCTCCCTATCTCTCTTTATTCATACCTCTCTTTATCTCCCTCCTTACATCTTTCTCTCCCTCCCTTTATCCCTCCCACCCTACCACTCACTATCTCCCTCCTTCCCTCTCTCTCTCTCTCCCTTACACACACACAACCTCTGTCTCTTACTCCAAACTTCCCTCTCTCTCACTCCTCTCCTTCCTTCCCTCTCTATACCCCTGCCTACCACTCCTTATCTCCCTCCTTTCATCTCTCTCTCCCTCACACACACACACAACCTCTCACCACCTACCCCTCCCTCTCTCCCTATATCCCCCTATATCTACCTCTCCCACCCTACCTATCTCCATCTCCCTCCTTCCCTCTTTCTCTCCCTTCCACCCTACCACTCCCTATCTCCCTCCTTCCCTCTATCTATCCCTCCCACATAGCCTCTCTCCACCTTCCCTCCCTCCTTGCTTCCCACACCCTCTCTCTCTCTCTCTACCGACCTCTCCCACCCTACCTCTCTCTATCTCCCTCCTTCCATATTTCTCTTTGCCCTCCATCCGTACCACCCTATGACTCCCTATCTCTCTCCCTCACACACAGAACCTCTCTCCACCTACCCCTCCTTCCCTTTCTAACTTTCTCGATACCTACCTCTCCCACCCTACCTAAATCTATCTCCCTCCTTCCCTCTTTCTCTCACTCTCTCTATCCCTCCCACCCTACCACTCCCTATCTCTTTCCTTCCCTCCCTCATAGATACACAACCTCTCTCCACCTACTCCTTGACTCTCTAAGTTATAGGTCTACCTCTCCTACCCTACCTCTCTCTATGTCCCTCCTTCCCTATTTCTCTCCCTCCCTGTATCCCTCTCGTGACTCCCTATCTCCCTCATTCCATCTCTCTCCACCTTCCCCTCCCCGTCTCCTTCTATCCCTACTCCCCTCTCTCTCACTAGACCTCTATACCTACCTCTCCCACCCCAACTCTCTCTATTTCCATCTTTCCCTCTTTCTCTTCATCCCTCTTATCCCTTCCACCCTACCACTCCCTATCTCCCAATATTGGGGTTTTAGAGCTACTAGATTATTGAGCTTGAGACAAGACTTTTGTAGCATTTGAAATAAAAATATTGGTTGCAAGGTAGATTTTTCTTTCAAGTGTGGGGTAAGGAATGTTTCAATAGCCTAAAAGTTTTTTTTTTTTTGTTCTTTTGCGTGAGATAAATTTTTGGGTGAAAGATGTTATAAAATATAGCCTATCAACTAATTAAGCATGAGAAGAACAAGTATTGCACGATGATTTTAAAAGCACATGAGCAATTTTGACATGTATTTTCATAGGATGTATGTTTTTGGATTAAATTGTGTATGCTTATTTGAATCCATAGTTTAATCCAAATGCATACATTTTAGTCTTCATGGACTATGGAAAAATTATACCTACTTTGTCTTTTCATATTAAAATGAAAACTATATTTTACTTTTCCATAACTAATTGTGTAGATTTGAGTGACATTTTTAATAATTCTTAATGTCATTCAAATAGACAAAGTGTATTTATAAAGTTGAAATCTTAGTACATATAATTTACAAGTCAACTTGAAATCTTAGTACATATAATTTAAAAGTCAACAATGTAATAAATTTTTCTATCAATTGAATTTGAAAAAATAAAAAAATTTAATGTCATTCAAGAAGACTTAGAGACAAAGAGTATTTATAGAGTTGAACTTCTAGTAGATAGGATTTAAAAGTCAACAATGAAATACACATTTCCTTATCAATTGAATTGAAAATAAAAATCATTTACACATTGACTATTGATTAAAATGAATCAATAGAAAAATAGATAAACTATAATTTTAAAAATATTAAATATAAAATTATAATATTGTTGTTTTTTTCTTATCTTCAATTATATTATTTTGTTAGAATTGAACAACATACAATAAAAGATCATCAATGTGATACCTATAGTGTGAAGATTTTATGCCTGGCGTGAAGATTTTTTCTCATCTTCTTTTTTAACAGCGACGCTCGTTTCAACTTGTTGTGTACGTTATCCCTCGAGTCAATCTTTTAAGTCAATTCCGCCATGATTCGTGAGTTACATCTTTGACACGAAACTGCACTTGTTTTGTTTGAGAGTCTGTAAAGGTGGAGCCATGGAAAGTGTTTCGTTTTGACTAACTACTTATTTTGTTTGTGATGTAGCATTTAATTTGACAGTGTTTTATCATTACGTATCTTATTTTGGTGTTTAATTTCATGGATTTCAGTATATAAATTGTTTGAATTCAGTCTTATCTTTCATTTTATTTGAAGGTTCCCCATTGAAACATTGGCTATAACGACCTGAATAATTTGCTGGTTATTCTTTACATTCAGTACCGCTATGGGCAAGAATGGAGGCAAATTTCTGGGCGCGGTCATATTAGTAGGGCTGATCACGTATGGCTGGGCGCAGACACCCTCCGCGACTGATCCTCTGGATATTGTCTTTTTTCAGGTAAAGAGGAGGCAACTTAAAGCTGAGCAAAGTTAGATTTAATAATATTTCTGAAATATGGGGTAAATTGCAGGGGTTCGTTTGGGAGTCATGGAAGAGCGATTCCTGGTACAATGTGCTGAAAGGGGCTGCAAAAGAGATCGCAGATGCCGGCATTACAGACGTCTGGTTCCCTCCATCCTCTCAGTCCGCGGCCGACGGTCCACAAGGTATGCAAGAAATAGTGCGTTATGTGGGTCTTGTTAGGTAGTTGTAATGGAGGCCGCCACGAGGGTTTGTAATTGTGGCTGTCTCGTACATTCTGTTGTGTAGGTTATTTGCCGGAGAAACTGTACGACCTGGAATCCCATTACGGGACTACGGAGCAGCTGCGACAGGCGGTGCAGGCGTTCCACCAGAATGGAGTGAGGTGCGTTTACGACGTGGTGATAAATCATCGGATGGGCTCAAAGCAGGACGACAAAGGCAACCCTTGTATATTCGAAGGAGGAACGGATGATGGGCGGCTGGACTGGGGCGCCTGGGCAGTTCCCATGAACGACAAGCCCTACTCGTGCGGCTCGGGCAAGGAGGAAGACCCTAAAAACGACTTTACGAGCGCTCCCGACGTCGACCACACAAACTCGCGTGTGCAAAGCGAGTTGTCCGAGTGGATGAAGTGGCTCATGTCGGACATTGGCTTCGACGGGTGGAGGTTCGACTTTGCCCTTGGGTACCCCGTGAGCGCGCTGGTTCAGTACGTGCAAAACACCAGTCCCGCTTTCGCTGTGGGAGAGGTGTGGGAATTGGGAGTTTTGGAAACGGAGGGGAGCACCTGGAGGACGCTTCTCGGCAGAGACAGGCTCTGGTCGATTGGGTTCACTCCACCGGCGATGGCTCTACTGCTTTTGACTTTACTACCAAAGGACTTCTGCAGTACGCTCTCAACAATACTGAGCTCTGGCGCTTACGGGATTCCAACGGCAAACCCTCCGGTATGATCGGCCTCTTGCCTGAAAAGGCCGTCACTTTCATTGACAACCACGACACCGGCATTTCGCAGCAGAAGACGTGGCCGTTTCCTTATGATAAAATTACGCAAGGATACGTCTATATTCTCACTCACCCTGGAATCCCCACCATTGTAATACTTTTCAATCTTTTTATCTTTGTTTACTGTTTGTCATTGAAGTGATTTCTGTTGTGATTATGACTATCATTCTGTTGTGTGACTTTGTGCGTGCAGTTTTATGATCATTTCCAGGACACGAATTTCAAAGACAACATAAAAAAGTTGATTGAAATACGAAAGAGAAACAAGATCAAGGCCAATAGCGCTTGCACCATCTTGACCGCCGAGAGCAACCTGTACATGGCCAACATTGATGGAAGGGTTATCATGAAAATTGGATCCAAACTTGATTTGGGACAGTTTGAGCCATCAACAGATTTCCAACTTGCCACTAGTGGAGAGGATTATGCTGTCTGGGAAAGGAAGGCTTGAATTCTGAATATTAATAAGATTATAATAATTGTGTGGATGTTTTTGTATTATTGTTTTGATTCTATTTTGTAATTTATCATCATTTTAAATTTTTTTGATTATAGATGAGGAAATGTGATTTGACAAATTTATAAAAAACATCAACGCAATTATTATAGAAGATTCAGTACTATCAAGTCTCTTATTAAATAAACAATAAGAGACTATTATAGGAATAAGACTTTGTGATTTTGAATCACATAAGATGGTGTTTTACACACTTTTGTGTAACTTTTCCACTTGACATTGTGCAATATATGTATTTTATTTTGATGAAAACTGATTAGTTTTCTCTCCTTACTTCTTATAATTTGTATGCATTGGTTAGAGTTTTTATGGATGTTATTTTGTACATACATAGTTTTTCCTAGATTTCTGTTAGGTTGAATGGAGAAGTATGTTGTATTGATGTAGTAGTGTATTCAAGATTAATATTGGCTATGCTCCCTTTCATGGTGGAGTTATTTTTAAGTTATCTCCATGCGCATTTAGTGTTATGTGTTTGATTCTCATTGTTTGCTAATTTTTATACGATTTCTCAATTTCCATTATATGGTTTAATACATGCACATAGAAATATATGCATTATTTGTTTAATGTTATTTTTTCAATAGTAAACTCAATCTCAACAATATATTTTATCTCTACAATTTCATTAAGTGATTTTTAAGGTCTATACAATTACTTTTTTTTATGAGTATTAAGATTTTCTTGAATTATAAATGTTTCTAAAAATGGATCTATGCTTTTCCAAGTTGGATTGGGTAAATGCAAATAACATTTGAAATTATATTGAAATAACTTGTGATAATAATAAATGAGTTGTGAAGGGTGGTTCTCAAATATAAGAGTCATGCTTGAAGGATAAACCTTCACATAGGTAATCTTTCCTTCATTATTATTATTATTATTTTTATTGATAACTATAATTATTTCTAATTATAAGTAAAACTTGAACTATGAGCTATCTTTATCCAATATGATGTCATTAAGTATCAAATAAGTCCATTTTCATGATGATCATGCTAAGTTTGGTCTTAACCAATGAATACCTGAACCTTAAAATAATTAGTTTCTATTGAATTAATGATTTCCTCTACCAATGTTCATAGTCTTTCATGGCCTATTCCCTCCCTTGAAAGGTATAATAGCTAGTTTTTTTTGTCAATGCTACTTCTAAGAAATCAACTCTTAAAAGATAGGATACTTTTCACTATATAAGGCTCATCTTACACAATCCATAAGTGCATTGGGATAAATTGGGACCATATTCTTTTCCTCTTGAATCCTATATTTGTGCTTACAAAGGCCAATGCTTTTTAAAGTACTTTCTACCAACTTCTTCAAACTCTACCCGCTTAAATACCATGTTTGGAAACTTACCAATCCACACCAATCTTTCCCATTTTAAAATATGAATTGAAAAAAAAAGAACACTCACATAAAGTGGTTAAAGTTTGTGTAAAGTATGGGATAGAAATGTTAGAAGTTTGTCACTATTGACCCTACCTCTTGGATTGTTGTGATAATAACATGGTTTCTATGACCATGAAAATTAGAAAGTTCCTATTAGATGGTGAAACACCACCTATAGTTGATCTCACAAAGCTATGTAGCCAATTGAAAAATAAATATATTTCATCTATGCATCGACTTCAGAAACCATGTTAAGGAAGTAGGGTATGTGGTAATTCTTCCTAGACTAATCTTAAGGAAAATTATTGTTCGAATTTTAAGATATTTACAATTATAGAAAGGGAAACTACATATAAAACATAGTAAAATCATACCACAAAATAGGTGTATGTGGGGAATTTTTTTTTGGGAGAAAGAAACGACACTCCAAAGTAGGCCCAATATACTATTTAGTAAACTAAATATAACTATGGTACACCTGTTGATAAATCCTTCATAGGTGTATCACCAAGAAAAGATATAGATTACTTATAACATCATAACTATACGTACAAATTCACTACTCAATGTATCCACCTCAAGTATCTTATAAATAGGAGTAGTACATGAGACGATAAACTATTAATTACAAAACCATGGACTAAAACCACCTAATAAAGTGAAACCCAAATACATAACTTGAAAACCAACAACCAAATCCCAATATGAGTTCATAAGGTAAAAATAACATATATTTTTACGTATAATAAGTGTTGCAATACACTAAAAAAATTGGGTGTTATATTTTGGATTCATTTATCTACTCAAATATACCTTATGATATGTCATATCATGCATCATAAGTTGGACAACATGTGTAACTTCCTCTTACAATGTTTTTCTATGTCTTAGATATTTTTACATTTCTAATGTAAAAGGAAAAAAATGATTCAAAAGGCTATTGGGGCTTATTTTTTATTTTATTTTAGATTTTGAAAATATATATGCAACATGCATCCTAAGAAGTGATGGTAAAAAAAATTGTATTTTTTAGTTTAAAAAACATGTCTATAGCCTAGAAATTGAGTTTCTATTTTTTATAGTTTGAAAACTACATTCCTCATATAGTCATTGTTAGGAGAAAGTTTGAGAAAAATTTTCTCACATTATCCGACTTATCAAACACCTTGCAAGAGAAAAGGGAGTACCCAAACTTATTAACTAATTGTTAGGTGTTGAGAGACCCATAGACTCATAGAACCACCTTTTTTTTTGTGCTCACTGGTTTCATCAATGCATTTGAAACACGTTTATAAATTCTCAATTTTTTACAATATCACCTTCCCATCCTCTACCATGTCATGAAAAAAATGGTACATCTAGACATCAATATCATTTATCTTGTCATGAAAGCTCAAGTTCTTTATCAATCATATAACACTCTAACTATCACATAGAACTATAATAGCACCTATAATTAACTCCACATTTGAACATAATTATTTAAGATAGATGGATTCCAAGTTACAAGGATGAGTAGCTACCATGTACTCTACTTTTTTAGTGGAAAAAGTGACCACAACATGTTTCTTTTTCATCCAACTAATAGCACCCCCAAAGATAGTGTAAACATGTCCATTGGTGGATCTCCTACTATCAATATCTCTGGCCCAATATGAATTGAAAAATACATGAATACTCACTGAATTTTGGTCTTATGTATCTTTAACATGATTAAAAATGGAGTAATCAAATAAACCTCATAAAAACTTGAAGACCCTCTTTCTTGCATTTAAATGTACTCATCTAAGATTACCCATGAAATACCTAAGGATGCCCATTGCTTGGGAAATGTTTGGTCTTGTCCACACCATATTTTAAATTAATCTCCTAAGAACACTAGAATAAGGAAACTTGCATAGCAACCATGAAACTCCTCCTCAAGCTCTCTTCCTTATCTTCTTCCAACAAGAAAAATAAAACAACAAAAATTCTCCCCCCAAAATAAAATCCACCTTGTTAACCTCCTCCTCAAGTACCCTAGCCTAAGGAACTTGGGTTGGGGTCTCAAAATTAACCTAATTGCATAGTTTTTGTCATTTTACACCTCTTAAACATGGATTGCAAAGTTGCATATGGGTTACACTTTTTTTTCACCCCATTCAAGACACCAATCAAACACTTAGAACCTCTTCCCCAGAATTTAAGACAATTAAGCTTTTAACACCAAGTTAATTTGGCTCAAACAAGATAATTAATACATAACTCAACATTCATGCAATTAAAACACATAACTTCACAACATGAAAGAGGGAATAATTAGGGTCCTGGTGATCCTCTCATTCTCTATTGACCATTTATATTGTTGTGCACTTTTTCCATTGTCAATACTCCATGATATAAATATTTAAAATGAGATATTAAAAATAAAATTATCAATTGGATAATAATTAAATTTACTTACCTCGACCATGCTTGGTGTGCATTGCTAGGATGATTGTTTCCCAATCTCGAACATTTGAATGCATAATTATTGTCAATTAATGTTAAGAAATTTCACAACCCTAATTCTTATAAATTGTACACCTAATTGTTTACATTAAATTCAACATGTCTAAGTAACTTAACCATCACATTAAAAAGTCAGTCAAATGTCCAAATTAACTTTCTTCCTATATAATTACACTTTTATTTTTGGAAATGAGCCACTTAATATCTATCTTGGATACAATCAAATTTATCAACATAGTAATAATAATTCACATTACTATTCCTTGGTCAACAATAACATAACTATAAACATTTCATAAGTTAAATCTCCCCTTCATAATTATTTAAATTACAACAAATAGTTAGTCAACCATGCGAGACATTTTAGCTCTAGAGATAATGATCAACACAAGTGCATAGAAGGTGACATTAAAATAATACTTTGGTAATTTCAAGGAATTTGCGCCATGATAACATGTCAAATGTTACATGGCAAGGTCAACCTTTCATTGTCAATATAAAGGGATAAAAAAAACAACAATTCAACAATAATAAATAATAACACAAAGACTATATTTCTTTCCAACCTAGCTACAAGGTAAGAAATCATATAGGGGAATAATAATTATCTTAGACTAATATTTTTTTTTAATTTTCATGATACATACCACCATTTCCAATGGAACAACCTTATATATTATAACAACGTGATGTGAATTTGAATTCATAAAATGAGGGTACAATGTACATTATTAAAACTTATCAATTTGACGGTCACTCTTTATGATAAGGTCTCAAGGAATAAGTGTATGGTACCCAAAAATCATTGCAACTCCTTATGGTATTAACCACATACTAACAAATTATTGATGTTTTGAAACAATATACATCACATGGTCCTCAATAGGTCTAGATTGGATATACCATAAAATGAATTCAACTAATTATCACTACTTACATATACCAATGGTACAAAAATATTTGTGACTATTGTACAAAATGTGGGTCCTTATATAGAGAAGTATTGTTGTGAATAGTGGAGTAAGTCTCATATCAAATGTATTAATGTATGGCTAGGAAATTTGCTCACACACAAGTAGTTTGAGGTTTCCCCTCAAGAAATTTTCCTTAATATGAGTAGTTTGGGGTGTTTTGGATGAGAAAAGAAATATGGTGGAGATGCTTCCACAAATTTTCAAATGGGCTACTATAATCAGTCTATGTTGTAACATTTATTTTCATTTTTGTTTTTCTATGGTTTTTTAAAGTAAATCTTAAAGAATCTATTGAAAAAATTAATATTTACATGTAATAAAATCACTCTTATGACTCTGCCAAGACTAAGCATCACATTGCCCTTGAAAACCCTTAAATATTGTTCAAAGAAGACAACTTCTTCAAAAGAAAGCTCAAAGAGGCCATTGGGATCCTGAATCAACCTTCCAACCTCAACCGAGATGGAGGTTAAAATTTAAGTTTCTCTTGGAAAACCCTTTTGAACCACCTTCAAGACTCTCCTCCTTAGTGGTTTGTAGTTCTTTCCCCCCTCCCCTTCTATCTTCGGTTCTATCTTGATCTAGCTCATCCCTTCTAGCTTCATCCCCCCTCCGTACCCTTTTCTCTTTTTTTTTTCTCTCTTTCCATCTTTGGTTGCTTTGCTCCATTTTCTCATTATTTTATCACCTCCCTCCTTCCTCAGTGGTATCATTTTTGCCTATGTTCATTTTTATTCCTCTTTAATATTTTCTTGCCTTTTGTCTCCTTTTTTCTTTCTTATCCTAGTGTGTCTCTTGTGCTCTCTTCTTTCTTCTTTTTCCTTCCTCATTCTTCTTCTTGCACCCCTCCTATTTGGTTATTGGCCCTCTTCACCTTGATTTTCTTGCTTTGTTTTAGTCATTTATTTTTAATCCTTAGTTCTTTGATTTCTTTTTTAGAATAAGTTTTTTCAGTATTTTTCTCCTTTTCTCCTCTCAAATTTTTAGGTTATTTATGTCTCTTTGTAGTGTTTAATTTTATTGTGTTGCATTTAATTTTCAATCTTGAGTGGTTTAGTTCTCTTTAAATTTTGTTGAAAGAATCCATGATTGAGATCCCACAAGCCCTGGATGATATTCTGAAGAGAAACCTGTCACACACAAATGAGAAATTACACAACAAAATATGTGAAACAATAATGATTATTGATTATTGAATCGATTACTGAATGAATACAATGAAGGATTGAATATCCTTATGTAGACTCAGGTGAAATCATGAGACCCTGAATGATGGAGTTTTGACAGAGACATGAGTGAGATAATATAATGCATGAATCAATTAAGTGTCATTATCTTGTGTGCAATACAAAGAGTAAAGCACTTGACTAATTGAAATGTATAATTAAAGCAATAACACTCATAATCAGAACTAGATGATCAATCTTTTCCTAAGTTTGCATTAAGCACTTGAGTAAATTAATTTTAAGAACTATAGTAAATATTAATTAATGTACTCTAACACCCCCCTAAATGAAAATTGAGGAGAAGCAAAAAATGATGAAAAAAAAGAAAATGAAGATATGAATCCCCCCCATAATGAAAGAGCTCCCATGCCAATGATGAATGCTTGAAGACAACATTTATCCCCTTAGGAAGAAAAGGGTCCACTGGTGATTGGAGAAGCCAAACCAAAAAAATGGGTGATTTTGGAATCCAAATTAGATGATGTGTGCTTCTAAAAATTGCTCACATGTCCACATGTCAGAAAGCAATGATTTCGATCCAAGATCCTATGAAGACTGATAGAGAACAAGCTAGAAAGGCGATGATGATGGTGGGACAACAACGATGATGTGGCTATCAAAAAAGAGGAAAGGAGAAAATCCGGGTTTGAAAACTCCTAACAATTTATTCAAAATAAAGAAGAAAGTTGCATCTAATGAAGAACTGCAAAGATTCCCTTTGGTTGGGATGATGCCATTATTTATCCAATGCTCAATATTGTCCTGCTAGAAATAAACTCTAGAAGCATATGAGGATGCAACTTTGGAAGCTCATGTAGTCAGGAACTTAGAACAGAAGAACACTTTTTGTTGCCTATTGGAGGAACAGTGCAGAGCTCGGCAGTTAATTAGCAACTTTTAATATTCTAAGTTTGTTTATTCAGAAGAAAAATGAAAGAAACCTATCCTAGATGCTTTAAGTAGAAACCCCCATATGGAACTTTATATAAGTTTTATTTTTACAAAGCTACAAATTTTTCCAGATCTTTATCATGTGGTGCTTGCAAAGCACGCACAATTTTTAAAGAATCAATAAGGAAGAAAGCAAGGAGCATGAAATATTTTTTTAGGGAAATCTAAACATGCATGCATATAGAAACAAAGGTTTACATTTGCCTCCATTTTGGTGAAAAAATTCACAGAAATTTGCTTGCAAAATGAAGAGAAGAACTCACAAAATTAGCTCTGAGTTGGTTCTCAGAAAATTGTAGCTTCCAAATAAGTGAATTAACCTTTGAAGGGAATAATCAACCCCCAAATTCAAATATTGACCTTTGTGAGGGCATTGGAACACACTAAGGCTCCTCTTAGAGTCACATGGGATCACTGTCATGTAGGTGTGGCTAACTACAATAATCACACACAGGCTGGAATAATCACGTAGAAAGAGGTGAAGGTTGTAGGTTGGAGCACAAGTTCTCCTCTTCCAAAATATTTCCAACATTGCTCCTCTCCACCTGAGGATTTCAACGACTAGAATTAGAATGATGCATGGCCTGAAATGATGCGTAGATCCCTTGAAAAGATGCATGACTTCCTTTGCAGATGAATCATGCCCTTTGCAGCTAAAAAATAGTGTGGGCTTTGGATGCTTTGTTGGAAGATAAATCATGTGGGTGAGGATGAAAGTGCCTGTAGATTGCATAAAGTTAACCTCTTTCTTCCAACATCGCTCTTCTCCACCTAGCTATGTGTGCAGGTTGACTACCACAAACCTTGACTATCTGCAAAAATTGTGCCCCTTATGAGCAAAGGAGTCACAAATTTTATTGAGCATAGATTTGCCTCAGGGGTGGGGTCGAGATCTTCTTGTTGTGGGTAGGAGAATAAAAAAAATGCCTTCTTTACTGTGAATGGATGCACAAATTGACTCCCAACAATGCTTCTAATGCAAAAAAATTCCTCAAAAAAGAAAACAAGGATCTTCAGATCTGGAGCTCTGATACCATGAAAGAATCCATGATTGAGATCCCACAAGCCCTAGATGATATTATGAAGAGAAACTTGTCACACACAAATGATAAATTATATAGCAAAATATGTGAGACAATAATGATTATTGATTATTGAATCGATTACTGATTGAATATAATGAATGATTGAATATCCTTATGTAGACTCAGGCGAACTCAACATGAGACCTTGAATGATGGAGTTTTGACCAAGACATGATTGAGATAACAAAATGCATGAATCAATTAAGTGTCATTATCTTGTGTGCAACACAAAGAGTAAAGCACTTGACTAATTGAAATGCATAATTAAAGCAATAACACTCACAATCAAAACTAGATGATCTTTTCCTAAGTTTGCATTAAGCACTAGAGTAAAATAATTAAGCACTAGAGTAAATATTAATTAATTTACTCCAACATTTGTTTCTTTCACATTTACTCTTGAAACAAGTATCAATAATGTAAAAAAAAATAATGTTAACTAAAACATTATTACATTATTGTTTTTGATTTTGTTTTTCTCTCTTTATGTCTTAGTGCATTATTTGTTTATGTTTTTATTTTGTTTTTCATTTTTTATTTTTAGGCATATTGTTAGCTATTTCTTATTTCTCTTTTTGTGTGTGTATGTGTGCACGTGCGCGTTATATATATTAGTGTGGTTCTTTTTTCCTCTTTCTTGTAATTTTTTTATTGTTTTCCATGTTATTTATTTTTATTTCTCTAATAATATTGTATTTCTTATTTTGTCTTGCTTCATATATTCCATCATTCCAATTTTCATTATCCTTTGCTTCAAATATAACATTAATTATATGGTATTTTTTTGCCATGACTGATGATTTACTGCTTTGACACGGAACTGCACTTGATTTGCTTGTAAGTCTGAAAAAATGGAGCAATGTGTTTCGTTTTGAGTAAACAACTTATTTTGTTTGTCAATCTAGAAAGATATAGGTTTTTTGTGGTCTAGATTGAATTTAGATTAAAAAACAATATGACATGATTTTGTCCAGAGTGTATAAATGGTCCGCATTGCAAACATTGGTTACAACGATCTAAATAATTTGTTGGTTATTCTTTGCATTCAGTACCGCTATGAGCAATAATGGAGGTAAATTACTGGGCGTGGTCATATTAGTAGGGTTGATCACGTATGCCTGGGCACAAGCACCCTCCACGGCTGGAGGAGGCAACTTCGTATCTGATCCTTTGGATATTGTCTTTTTTAAGGTAAAGAGCAGGAAACTTAAAGCTGAGCAAAGTTAGATTTAATAGTATTTCTGAAATATGGGGTAAATTGCAGGGGTTCGTTTGGGAGTTATGGCGGAGCGGTTCATGGTACGATGTGTTGAAAGGGGTTGCAAAGGAGATCGCAGAGGCCGACATAACAGACGTTTGGTTCCCTCCTCCCTCGCAGTCTGCGACCGAAGGTCCACAAGGTATGCAAGAAATAGTGCTTTCGGTTGGGTTTTGTTGTTTAGTTGTAACTACAATGGCAGCGAAAGGTTGTAATAGAGGCATTTAAACAACAGCTAGCACAAGGGTTTGTAACAGAGGCAGTCTCATACGTTTGGTTACATAGGTTATTTGCCGGAGAAGCTGTATGACCTCGAATCCAACTACGAGACTTCGGAGGAGCTGCGGAAGGCCATGCAGGCATTCCACCAGAATGGAGTGTGGTGCGTTTGCGACGCGATGATAAATCACCAGATGGGCTCAAAGCAGGATGAGAAAGGCTACCCTTGTATATTCGAGGGAGGAACGGCTGATGGGCGGCTGGACTGGGGCGCCTGGGCCGTTCCCGTAAACGACAAGCCGTACTCATGTGGCTCGGGCAAGGTGGAAGAACTTAAATACGACTTTAGGGAGGCTCCCGACGTTGACCACACAAACTCATGTGTGTAGAGCGAGTTGTCTGAGTGGATGAAGTGGCTTAGGTCTGACATTGGCTTCGACGGCTGGAGGTTCGACTTCGCCCAGGGATATGCTGTGAGTTCGTTGGTTCAGTACATACAAAACACTAGCCCCACTTTCATTGTGGGAGAGGTGTGGGAGGAAGGGTATGACATAGAACCTCAGTAGAATTTGGTCGAATGGGTGCACTCGACCGGCAACCACTCTACTGTTTTCGACTTCACTACCAAAACACTTCTGCAGATCGTTGTGCAGTATGTAGTAGAACAAGCTATGGCGTTTAAAGGATTATGATGGTTAACCTTCCGGTATGATTGGCATCTTGCCTGAAAATTCTATTACCTTCATTGACAACCACGACACAGGCTATACGCAGCAGAACAAATTGGCCTTTCGTCCTGATAAACTTATGCAAGGATATGCCTATATTCTCACTCACCCTGGAGTCCACACCATTTTAATCTTTTTTCAATCTTTTGTCTTGATAACTGTTGCTACTAAACTGATTCATGTTTTGATTATACTTATAATTATGTTGGATGACTTTCTACGTGTAGTTTTATAAGCATTTCGAGGACATGAATTTGAAGGACCAAATAAAAGAGCCGATTGCAATACGAAAGAGAAATAGGATCAAGGCCAACAGTTCTTGCACCATCATAACCTCGGAGTCCGACCTGTACATGGCCAACATTGAGGAAAGGGTTATCATGAAAATCAGAGCGAGATATGATGTGGGGAAGTTCCTACTGTCAAATGATTTCCAACTTGCCACATCGGGAAACGACTATGTTGTCTGGGAAAGGAAGGCTTAACTTCCACAAGTATTAATACCATTTGATTTATGAAAATTCCTCTAATTAATAAAACCAATGAAGATAATTACTTCATATTCCATTGATATTCTGTTGCGTTCTCTACTGTTCTTGCTTAAATATTTTTTGTGGCTCAAAAATTTCTTAATCCCATGAATTCCTGTCATATCTACATCTCACTATTGTGTCCCCTTTCAACTTTAAATATAGTTTTTTGTTTCTATTGGATCAATTAAAATTTCACATCAGACAAAATTTCCTCTATGCTGCATATGTGGAAGGGGTTTCGTAGAGTCTGTTCACATTAACTCCGAAAGGGTTTTCTGTTCGAGTATGGGATAGAATAAATGTAGATAAGAGTACGAAATTATATATATGATGAAATTAAATTAGTTTTGAATATAAATGAAAACAAAAAGAGTTTTTATATCAAGTAAATTAAATAAAATCATTTATTTTTCATCTGAAAAAATATAAATATAATTGTTTTAATAATACTGGAATATCTCTTAATTCTTTCAATTATCATAGAAATTAATATATATGATATTGTAATATAGTGTTAGATCCCAGATATTTTACTATTATGATTTATTTAGGTCGTTCTAAATTTTTGTTTACTTTGCTTTTCTCATTTTCAAGGTTATTTTTTGAAAATTATTTTGATTTTTGTTTCATGATTAAGATTTTTTTGTTTGATTTTTATCAAAGGAATTCAAAACAATTTTACACAGTAATATTTCCATTTTTCTCTAGTAATATTGAAGTTTATATTTGAACAAAAATTAACAAATTTGTTTATTGATTATTTTCTTTTTTATTTTGAATAAATTGTATTTAATACTTTCTTTAATTGGGATAGAGTCATATTCAATCCACATATTATGGTTAGCACAATGAATTAAAATTTAAAGTTTTCATTTGGCATATTTTATAGGTATAGATAAGTATATTTGATTTTTTTTGTAGTGAGGAGTATGTATTCTTGAGTAGCTTGCAAATTGGGTTTGAGAGGGGAATTAAAGTGAGATTTTTAATATATTTTTTATTTAGTTTTATTGAGAGAGGGATTGATGCATGCTAGATTGGTTTTTGCCTTTTTTGATGTTAGTATGTTACATGAACTTGTTTTTTTCATTTTTTGACTTGGTATTTAATGCAATTTTTTAGTTTTCTTCTATTATGTTCTTATTTTATATTTTATAGGTTGTATAGATATAAAGGATCACATTGCTCATTGATTTTTAAGCTACAAAAATTAACTTTTATTTTTGGTTGGTAATTTTTTTTTGGAGGGGCTATGATGGACCAATATTTTAACCAAATTTTGCTCCTTGATATGGCTATTGGTATTTGAGTTCATGACTTTGTTCCTTACTAGTGTTACATGTTGTCCCATGCAATATGTTGCATTTAAAATTACTAATAATATAATTTAAAAAACATATTTGTGGAGTAGTGGTTGCATAGGAAAAGTAATCTCACCCCCAACTAGTAGTGGGGTTATGAGAGTTTGCAACAACTTTAGATAATTTATTTTTTTACTTTTTTTGGAAAATACAAGTGTAGTTATTGGCTTACAGTAACACATAGAATTGTTGTATGTACTCTCCATGGGACCACAAGGCCTAGATCATTTTTTCAATAAATCTTGATATGTTGGTTGGTGTAAAGCCCCACCTTTCGTACAATAGTCACAACTCTTTTGCATCATTGGTGGATTTCATCATTGATAACTAGTCAAGTAAATTGATGGGTTATGCAATCTTGATCTAATGTGGACCATGAGATATACGTTTATTCAGTACCTCATTAATGTATTAGCATGGGGTGAATATCTTAGGCTATTTGAGTACCATACAATTAGATATTGTGCCCATATCATGCATACTGATAATAGGATTTAGGTTTTATTAATGAGCCTTGTACCTAATTTCATGGATCAAGATCTGCATGATGTTATCTATGAAGTGGTTTTTCTTATTATTTCCCTAGCCTTCCAATTTTTGGCTTCCCTTTTAAATTGAGGAACTGTTCGGGATAATGTAAGGCTGGAAAGGAAGAAAGGAAATGTGCCATAGGGTGGCTGCATGGCTTTTACTTATCATTTTTCTTTTTGGAGGAGCACCCAAGACACATTCGGGATGGCAAAAATTTGCTACAAAAAAATTATTTGGAAAGCATAAGGTTCCAACCGTGTGAATTGTCATCTCACTATATAAGGAAGACTATGTCTGTTAAAGTAATATATTTTAAAGACTGTCAGAGCTTGTTGGCTTCTCTTTTCTCGTTTCTCAGGATGAAAGCTTCGAGTCGATGCTTCAAGATGATGTGATTAGTTAGCAGGATTCTTTTGCTGAACTATTATTTTTAAGATTTGATCGTGTATAGGTTTCTCTCTTTAAAATATCTAAAAGACATTAATGTAGTAGCTGAAGAGTTAATACAAATATTTTTTGCGGCCTAACCAAGGGCTTACAAATCAGATCGCGAACTATCAGGTATCAACATCTGGCAGTAATTACTTTTGGGTTGAGGTAGTGTTTTCTTTTATTGGCAGCTATATAAGGAGAGTGATGACACAAAAGAAGAAAGATTTTCCAGGAGGAACTGTTTTCTTTGTCAAAAGAAGTGTTTTCTTTTTAGTTTTCTTAAAGTTTTAAGAACTATTTTTAGAAGCAAGTTATAGAACTACTTTATTCTGGCATATTATATCTATTAAGGTTTAAACTATTGTCACATTGGCATCCGACCTTTGTTTCAAAATTTAGTTTTAATTAAAGCACAAACTATTGAGGGGAATTTATTGAGACTATGCATGTATGGCCTTTTTCAAGCTTTCTTTCTTTATATTGTCGTTTTGAATGAAACATTGTGTCTTGTAAGCTATATTCTAGTAGTTTAAATAGCAGATTTCTATGCTTTATGCTCGTGTGATGGAATAGCATTTTAGGAGAATCGGACTATGTCATTGGACTTTTATGTTTTCCTTAAAAGTCATTATTCTATTATGCTATGCTGTAGTAGGAGACAAAGTTCTTGTAATTTCTAGAATATTGTTCTTTTACTCTAAGGAATTTTTATGTTTAATCAGACCTCAATGAACACTGCCTATGGAAAGATCTAAAATTCTGTACTGTGCTTGAAGTTAGCCTTTGTTGTTCGTTCTCTTTCCAACAATAGTTTGATTGATGCTAGGAAGCTCCCGCCTTGACCTCCTATGCCTGTGTTCATGAAACCCTCCAAAACGTTACAAGAAGGATCATGTTCAAGTATGCCCGCTATACAAGGCAACGCGTCAGATACACCCCAGTCTATGTATATCTATCCTTCCACACAAAGAAGTGTGTTGGGTTCAAGTTCATTCATGACCGACATTAATGACATGAAGAATCTCATGTAGACTCTCATTAACAAATTGGTCATTCTCAAATGGCAATAGGAAATGCCTTCGAAGGTGAACGCTCAGACCTACGGCGGGAGCAAGCTTCCTTATCAACAAAACTCATACCAAGGTTTTTCCCAGGGATAAAGCCAATAGACAACATCCCCTAACCAAATAGTTCTGATCACCTTGCCACTTCAAATGGTAAAAGGAAGTCAAAGCAGAGAATTGATCCTAGGCCAAAATAATTTGGTGGAAGAGGATGACGCGTGGTGCTTCACCTACAACGATGGTCATTTCCTATAGAATTTCCCAAACAGAAATATGCAAAAATGGATGGTGGAACAAATAAGCAGGGGCCCACCCCTGAACACGGATGAATGCAGGTCATTCAAAATGGAGAATGCTCATTTTGGAGTGCAATTGCAAGGGATGTCCTTGGAACAAGAAGAAGACATAGCACCTAACCAAGCATTGTTCTCATGGTTGGAGGAAGAAGATGCAGTGTATGCAAATGGGACTTCGATGACTAGTGTTCTGCTGGTACGGTCCAATTACAACACAAGATCTAAAAGAAGGCTCACAGGGGAATATGTACAACAAGCTCTACCATGTCCGTAGCCACGACAATTGTTCCCCCCGAAGAGGAAGGCTTCGTTGCCCATCGTCTAATCTTGTTCATAGGTGCATAACATACCATCGGCGGAAAAGGAGGCGAATAGAGCACCAGGCCCAATCATGATGGAATGTTTTCTTCCAAAAACAAAAGAAATACCACCATTTAAGCTAAAGGCCCAAATAGTTGGGACGCTTAACGTAGTGGAGTAATTAAATAAGGCACCCGCCAATGTATCATTGTGGGACATCATAACAATTCTTGAGTAGAAAACCCTGCTTCAAAAAGCGTTAAAAGTAGAAGGGAAAAGTTTGCAGGTGAACGTGACTCAGTTGAACAATTAGAGCAGAAATGATAGATCCATGCTTCCCCCTCAAGCTCTGAAAGCAACGACTTATGCAAATAATGTGAGCAACGTTAAGGAAAAAGAGGTAAGCAAAACAAATCCCATGCCTTTTTTTTAACACTTATAGTAGGAGATGATTTCTTGCATAATAATATGATTGATTCGGGGGCTACCATGACTGGTATGCCAAAAAAAGTGGCATATTATTTAAGGCTTAAGTATGAACCCCTTGAAAGGGGAATCATGTAGCTAGATGGAAAGAAGGTCCCGACCATTGGTTGGATAAAGGGTCCGCCTCTAATCCTTTTCTCCTGACCGAGCCAAACAATCACTCAGGAAGTGGTAGTAATAGACATTCCACTGATTTTTGGGATGTGTCTATCAAGGGATTTCACCCCCAAACTTGGTGGATATTTGGCACTTGACTGGTCCCACTTGATTTTGAGGACTAAGCAAGGAGCAAAGATGAAGACTCTTTCAGATCCTTTGCATCCCGAACATATTGTAGACAATGCATTCCTATACTTTGAAGCCACACATACTGCTATATCTCAATAGGAGAAATATTGTGTTGAAATGCTAGAGGATGAGGAGGATACAAGTGAGTGAACTCCTGAAGAAGAAGTGTTGCTTAACCAATTCATTGATTCTGATCCATTCAGAAACTTCCATGCAACCGGGCTTGACACTTATGTAATTTTTGATGGCAATCAAAATTTTCCGAAACTAATAAAGGATGAGGAGAAATTTGATGACCTGTTTGATAATCGGCTATGGACCCTCTTTTTTGATGGTGCCAAGTGTAAGGCCGGTTCTAGTGTGGGTGTCCGTTTACTCTCTCCAATGGGATTCGAGACACTTAGAGCTTACCATTTCATGTTATCATGTTCTAATAATGATGTCAAATATGAGGCCTTAGTTCACGGCCTAAATCTTGCAAAAAGAATGGATATTTATAAAGAGAATACAGGTTTTCAGAGATTCAGAGCTGGTGGTTAGCCAAGTCCATGGTCAAGCAGTAGCAAAGAATACCTGAATGAGGTTATACAAACACCGAGTCTGAGACCTGATTGAGAGTTTCAAATCCTTCAACATACAAGTTATTCCCTGATCCTAGAACAACATAGTTGACCAAATGGAATCAATCGGATCACAATTTGAACTAGCTTCTGACTCAACTAGGAAAAATGAAGTACAGGTCATTGTTTGACCCTCAATTCTAGACAATGACGAAAACTGGCAGGTTTTCAATGATGATACTCAGATAGCTACCTTCATACAAAAGGGAGGAACTATTCCTGACACTCCAACCCTAGGAACAAATTTTTTTGATGGGAAAGTCATCCAATTAAAAGGGAATAAGCTTATGAGAGGATTGATTTCCCTCGAGAATATTTTTGATTGTGAAGATGCAAGAAACGACAAATGAAGGTTCATGGAAGATGAGAAAGATTATGAATAAATTAGTGTTGGGGTGGTAGAAAGTTGAAAGTTGGAGGGAAGGTTCTGACTAAAGATAAAGAAAGACTAAGGGATATGTGTTATGCATACAATGGAGTTATGGCCTGGACTTATGATGACCTTAGAGGTTACGACCTTGGTATAATTCAACATACCATCGACTTGGAAGACGAGTCTAAACTTGTCCAACAGAAGCAAAGGCATGTCAACCTAAAGGTTGAGGCATTAATGGCATAAGAGCTTACCAAGTTGGTCGAGTCCAAGATAATATATCTAATTAAACATTCCACCTGGGTGTCAAACCCGATACCTATCTAAAAGAAGAATGGTGATATCAGACTTTGTGTTGATTTCTAAGATCTATATAAGGCATCACTTAAAGACCATTACCCCTTGCCTTCAAGGGAGAAAATTCTGCAGACAGTAGCTGGGTTTGAAATGTTCTCACTACTTGATGGTTTTTTGGGATATAGTGGGGAATGTTTGTGTCATGCCCATAATTTTTTGCCACAAAACCTAATAATTTTTTTTTTAAACACATTAGTTACGTAACTTACTACATTAGTTAAGGGTCATGCACCATTTGGTGTTGAGTCAAAACACAAATGCCACAACCTTTATAGCGATCACGCTTACTCCAAAAAATAAATAAATAAATGAATAAGATAACATAAAATAAAGTATTGAAATTACGCTTTCATTTAGTCATACCAACAATAATGTTATAGCTTCTTTGACAATTGGGATTTAATGGAAAAAGGGTTATGTTTGAATAAGGGTTTCCTTGCATATACGTTTTTCTTTTTGTCTGTGTATAATTAATGGGTTAGAGGCATAATATGAAGTTGAGTAGAGAATTGAGTTTATAGTATGTTAGTGTTATTGGGGTGTGAGTGTGACAATGGTAGAGTCACCCTTGAACCTAAGGATTACCCACCCCTTCGCTATCCAACCATGTGGGAGATGGTTGAAGTCTAGTTGTCGAACTACGGTTCCTCTGCGAATTATATACGTAGGCAAGGCCGTCAAACACGAGCCCCCGAGGAATTAGGTCTAGTCCTTAGGCTTGTTCTCTTGTTATTAAGTTTGAAGTTACTACTGTTATATATTTTATTTGGATAACTTGGGACTTGAACAAAGTCTATGACTATCGATGAGTTAACATAACTAATCAAGTCTGTCTGGGTGATGTGAACTCCCGTCTTCCTTCGAGCCCCGACCAAGATGGTCTAAGCAATTTAGTTACAAATAAAATTGGGAATACTATTCTTGAGACATGAATTGAAATTGGAATGAATATATATTCTAACATCATGAGTGATGTTTATGAAGCAAAAAGGGAACCTTGAAGGGGGGTATGTGCACGAAGTTGAGTCCACGAAACGTGGAAGTTTTTTGCCTTAGCCAAAAAATTGAAATCGGCATGGAAGAAACGGGATCCCGATTTAATAAACGGGATCCCGATTTTTAAAAAGCGGGATCCCGTTACGGAGGAGACCAAACGATCCCGACTGTTCGACGGGATCCCGATAATCGGGATCCCATTTCCCGTCGGGCTCCCAACCAACGACGACGGAACGGGATCCCAATTTTTAAAAAATGGGATCCCGATTTGAAAAATACGGGATCCCGATTTATAGAGAACGGGATCCCGAGTTATATAAATCGGGATCCCGTTTTATAGTGTTATTTATTTTTTAAAAAAATAGTAGTTTTCACTGCTGTGAACGGGACCCCGAATTGCTTGGCGACAGCGACATCAACATCAGCTACAGGTACGCCATTTCTTCACTTTTTTTTAGTTTGAATTGAAATTTTAAAAGAAATACGTTAATTTACATGTTTTTTTTTCAATTTATGTCACGTTTTAATGCTTTTTTTAATTGTTATATTAAAATTCAATAGTTGCAAATTAGATGAAAATTTTCAATGAAATTTAAACGTTTTTTAATAAAATTGAGAAAAAAAACATTGAATTGTGTGTTAGAAACAAATTTTAACTTTTAAATCTTAAATTGATCAATTAAACCCAAAAAAAATTGATTTTGAAAACCTTAATTGAAACAAAACAAAAAAATTTGCATTTCAAAACCCTAGAGATCGAAATGAAATAAAACATCGCATTTACAAATCCAAATCGAGCTTTTTGAAACCCTAAATTCAAATCAAACGAAAAAAACTGAATTTGAAAACCCTAGTTTGAATTGAAACGAAAAAAAATCATTAAAAACCCTAATTGTTTAAAACTGAAACCCTAAATTGAATTGGAACAAAAAAAATTGTTAAAACCCTAAGTTTGCTAAACCCTAGACCCTAAACTGTAAAATCTAAACCCATAATACTAAAGCATTTGAAATTTATGAACCCTAGACCCTAATCTTTCATTGGACATACCTAAAATTATGTAGGTTCAATATCAAGAATGGGTCTATTTGGTAGATTTATGAAAACTATTTTGAATATCTAGAATGCCATAAAAGTATAATTATAGCAATTCCAATTGGAAACACTTCCAGATACATATATATCCTAGATAATAATCCACCCATCCTCAATCATAATGGATTATTTGACAATTAAGAGAGATTCAATTTAACCATAAAATTACCTATATTTTGATACTATATAGATTTATGTGGAAGGATAGAAATGCATCAATATGCTTTGTGCCATATTTTATGAATATTAATATTTAAGAAAAATCTAGATAAGATTGACCTAAGTAGATGATTTATGTAAGGGATTTTTAGTGAACAAGTGACACACCATGGAGATAGGGATGGTACTTAAATTCTTATTTATAAATATAGTGTACCCCCTTTAAATTTGTATTTGGTTTTTATAATGAGTTGAAATTATCAATGTGTTACATAAAAGAAATTTGTGCTTAGATATATTTAAATTAGATAATAAAGATATAGTTATATAAAATAGGGAATCCAACATGAGGAATAAACCTTTAATGTGCCATTGTGTGCATCTAATTTATGCCAATGATTTAGTAAGAGTGATCGTCTAAGAGGATGAAATAAGCCTTGAAAAATTGTAAGATCTAACACTATTTTAATGTAGTTTTATATGTGTGTACATGTCCACTATGTTTTTTGAGTTTATGTTAATGTAAGATAAGGAGGATTGGTGGATATATTTGAAATCTAAAGAAAAAACAAAAATGATGTGAATATATAGATATATATTTGTAAAATGATTCTTTAACTTATCTATATTAAACATTGTATATTATCTCTATATTACTATCATGGCTTGATTTTCATTATGTCTACTAAATGTTGCTATATTTATTCATTGTTGTAATTAAATTATAGGGCTCAATGTGTAATCTATTTTACATCAAATTTTATAGTAGACTTATAATCCTAGAATGTTTGTAAATTTAATAGCTAACAAATAACTTGATAGGTGCAACTAAAAACCAAAAAATGTGGTTTGATTTATCTCCATTAGGCTGGAAAGCTAAAAAATCTACTAGGTTTATCCCTATTAGGTTGAAAACCCAAAAGTGTAGCTTAATAAACTTACAAGTGGTGAAAACTCACAAAAGCACTAGAAACTAATATTTGCAAAACTACCCTTGACATATCAAAAAAAGCCAAAGGTCACCATATGTCATACCTATATAGGTTGTATAGTTATATTGGATACCTTATAGTATCTCCTATTGGTTATATATGTTTGAAGATGACATTAGCGACACATCCCTACATTTATATGAGATATATTATTAACATGTCGTGTTACACATATGCTAAGATACTCAAATATGGATAAGGAGAACTAGGGAATATATATTAGAAGAGAAATATATACTAAGCTATCCAATATTATATTTTTGTACTTAGTGTAGAAGAGAAATTCTAGACCAAGAATGCAAGTGCAAACTCAATACTCTACTTCTAATGAAAGGTAAATAAAATAATGAAAGATTAGAGAAGCATAATATGTTCCATAACATTCTTTTATGGCTCTAAATGTATGTGTTGAAGTTGCTCTTTGGTTCTCTAATGTGATAACATATACATACAAATTTTATCATATGGAAACATTTGGGGATGTCATTATTTTATAGAGTTGAGGGGAAAGGAATGGAGGACTAGGTTTTTTTGGAATCGAGGACTAGAATCATGAGAGAATTTTTGAATTTGAATTTGAGAGGGAAGAGAGAATTAAATGTAGGTGGTTGGGTTGATGGAGGGCTTGTGTTGACTTGATTAGGTAGATGGGAATAATTGAATGCTAATTTGAATTTGGATTGAAGGTCTAAGTTGGAAATGAATGGCTATGATTAGTCTAATTGATTTGATGGCTAGGATAGATTATTAATTTCATTTTAGATTTGATGAAGTGGAAGTAAGTTACATTAGTTTGAGTTTGGATTGGTGATTTGGAATTATTTTAATTTTAAGCTATGGATGTGACATGATTATCCCCTTAATGGTTGATTAAAAGTTAGGATTTGGGGATTTTAGCTAATTAAATAATAAACTCTAAAGTCTAAACCGTAAACCCTAAAGCCATCATTTTTTCTTAGGCTCTTAATGAAATTTGGTTGTCTTAGGCAACTCCACCAAATTTCATTACCTTATGCCATGTAATTGTTTCCTAGGATCTTGCAGCATGTAGATCCCCTTAAGCTATCCTATTACCTTAAACCCTAAACTCTAAAGTCTAAACCCTAAACCCTAAAGCCATCATTTTTTCTTTAAAGGCTCTTAATGAAATTTGGTTGCCTTCGGCAACTTCACCAAATTTTATTCATTTGAGCCATGCCATTTTCTCCTAGGACCTCACTAGACGTAAATCCCCTTAAGCCATCCTGTCACCCTAAATCGTAATTCAATTTTCTTAAGGGGTTGACAATATGACATTTCTTAAGGGGATTAAAGAAGTTCTTAAAATTTGGTGATCAAAGTTGCCCAAGGCCCAACCAAATTTAACAATAATAAGATCCTGCAAGATTATACAATATCAATTTAGTCAATTGTATTTTCATTCAAATAACATGTGCCTTAGACATATAAATGAGGCTTACATATAATTTTATCATTTGTATTCAATTATTTAAGGCCATTTATATTGAATGGTTTAACTTGGTATAAATTCAAACAATGATCTTAAATAGTTATGAATTTATAAATTTGGTGAACGATGGATATTTTTAGTGACATGAATTTATGATTTTGGTTCTATATGGATATTTTTAGTGACATGGATTTGTGAAGTTGGTGGAATTTATGAACTTATAATGAATAGTATATAATAGTATATATTTAATGACTATCTATTAGATCATGATTTCTCCTGCTGAAAAATTGTGTGTGTGTTAAAGACATAAAATGAGATTTTGTGAATGTTTCAAGTTTATTGTTTAGTATGTATGTGCATGTATTAAAAATTTGCATAATAGTTCTTAAATTTTGAAATTTGTATATGTATGTATGTATAGTTTAGTTTAATGATTTGTACGCATGCAAATTATGCATCGTATTTTTTATTTTAAATGTACATGTACATACATTTAATTTTTAATTTTGTATGGACATGCTCTTGAGTTGAACAATCAATGTATATATATGTGCATTTCAATTAAATATATGAGAGCTTAATATATATGTTGCTCATCCTATTTCAATTAAATATATGATCTTAATTTTTGTATGCACATGGGTCCTATTTTGTATGATTTTAAATGCAGGTGCACATTATATCAAGCATATATCATGGATGATTTTAACATTGATGATATCATCAATCCACCACCTGATCCACAGCCAGATCCGCCTCCCTCTCCACCTCCACCTCCCCCTCCCCCTTATATGCCACCTCCAGCACCTATGGCATCTGATGAGGCTCACTTGAGAGCACGAATAAATGATCAAGTCGCATCCTTACAGACACAAATCAATGCTATGCAGAGTCAAGCATTGATTGCTCCACATGTGAGACGTTTTGCATCTGTAATGCAAAACGTTGTTGATTCCATTAGGATGATTGATTCTGATCTTGATAGGCATAGATGAGAGAGAGAACAAATGAGACAATTTTATTCTGATGGTCTCTCTTATAAACAAATATTAGACCTTAAAATAACAAAAGCCCATCTAGCCCCCTACTTTCTTGACCCCGTTACCCGACAACCCATTCCACCCAACAAATATAGAATATCCATGAGGTGGTGCGTACATCCGCAGATGATTGCACATTTTTTGGATTGATGGTATATGGTTTTTGATAGTCCCCCACATGCTAATTGGGAGTGCCCATTGTATTTTTTGAGAAAATTGTATGTAGAGTTTGTTTTGGGGCAAAAGCCCAATTATTTTGATTTTAGATCATTTCAGGGTGTTGGTGGCGGCATGCCACAATAGAGATTAGCAAGGGTTGATCCCCGATGCCCCTGCATGCACAACCCCTTGTTGTTGCTCCTGGTCCTCCCATTCTGCACCTGCATATCATCAAGCTCTGGTAACAACATTAGGTTCCTTAGTACACTCGCAGGAGACCTTGATCAGCACGCTTCTGCGATAGCGAGTGGGGAGCATAGAGACGATGATGATGATGGAGGAGTTTTTATGGAGCTGGTCCGAGCATCGCCTGTGAGTGTCGAGACCCGCCCCCATATATATGTACTAGTTGTCATCAAGTGTGTTATGGACCTGATCGCTACACCTAGTTCGTGGATCCGGGAGATTCGTGGTTCATCCGGTCGATCGCTCATTTGTAGAGTTCCCGTGAAGCGTAACATCACCCGAGGACACACATAGGTATAAATATGCATCTAGATGTACTAACTCATTTTATATAATATTTTTATGGTTGTATATATCAAAGAAAAGTTTGCAATACATTTTAACAATCAATTTTTGTGTACGATGACACTTTCGATGCAAGGGCAATCATCTGTACCACGAGTACATATATCGACACCGGTCATACTTGGCAACCCTTATGGGTATTTTGATTTCATTTTTTAAAATTATATATGAAATCATAAATTATTTAACTTGAGTTTTAAATTTATAATTGAATCACATATATATGTTTCAAATATTCATGTTGGTTTAGGTGACTCAATCGGCATCCACGTCGATTCCTCCTGAGGGATTGTCAAGCACTCCTCCACTATCGAGCGACATAGATCATGGGCAGGTACATTCATATTGTAAATTTGTTTAAAGTTTACATTAGTATAGTTACAATTTTATGAGTTTTGAATTCACTAGATATATGAAACGCATGCATGTACACTTGTAAATATTATAAGCATTAAATGTATATGTACATGTATGTCTAGGTTGATACCACAATAAGAATGGGCATTGGGCAAACATTTGATGTTGCAGTTACTCGTGAGGCCACTGATTTCCAGGTTGTTTACACAAACTTCTCTAAAAAAATGTGCAAACTTGAATATATATGTATATATTAACCTAATTGAATTGTACATGCTTTAATTTTGATCTTGTAGGACTTTGTTGGTGCAACTTTCAGCCCTAACCCAGACATAGTTACACCACCAGGAGGACATGTAGAGGTGCCTCGATGAAATGGTAATTTTATTTTTTTATTATATTTAAAGTGAATTATAAATTTTAAATTGAATATATACATATTAATATGATATTTTCACATATTCTTTTTCTTTTATAGCATGAGACATCCAGAAGTTGAGCATGTTCGACAGTCCCGAGAAGAGCCTACCGCACAACCTCAGAATACGGTATGTAATTAAAATATGATAAATTCTGAATTAAATTGAATAAAAAAATAATAATTGTAGAGTTGTACATCTAATTTCGAATTTCTTTGTCTTGTTTATGTAGACTGATTTAGAGAATTTAGAGGTTTCTTCAGGCTCACCAGAGCATCCAGATTTAGAGATGGTGGTAATTTAATTTTATGATCGATTATAAATAAAATTGTCATTAAATTATTTTTTATTGTCTTACATCTAATTTCATCTTTCTCTTATGTACAAAGTGTTTCAGGTCATCCACATAGTCCGCATGGTGTGAAGAGGTCTCTTGATTATAGAGACAGTACATGACCTACAAACATGTGATTTTATGTGTTTTATATTTCTTGTAACTTATCATGTACTCTGTTGGACTTTATTTCATGTGTGCTTAATATATTGGTTTCATACACTTAATATGTTACATAAATTATGGACTTTATTATTGTTTGAAATTTTAATTTACGCATGTACATTTATGCATTTTATGTTCATAATGAAGACATTAATATAGGACATTAATGTGAAATTTACTGAAGACTTCATAATTGTAGAATAATTTTAGGTTTAATCTTCTTTTCAATGAACAAGAAGATATTTTCCTTCTAATGTATTAATTTTAATTTTATGAGAGAAAATTTATGTGGATTTACCTACTTATTTAGTTCTATAAATTGAATTTTACCTCATTGTTGGTGCACTTGGAATTCCTATACCTTGTGAATATCATGGATATCACCATTCTTTGTTATTTTATTCTTTAATTTTTCCTTAACTAAATTGACAAATAAAGTCATTGCTCTAAACTCTTAAGCAAATAAAATTCTTTATAGTGAAAAAATCTAACAAGGTATTGATATAATTAGCTAATGTACATATTAATAAAATGACACCATTAGTTTCTCACTAGTAATGGAAAGTGTTCCTACTAAAAATTAAGGAAAGAGGTAATCATTAGAAAAAATATAAATTATGATAACATAAGAATGTGTATATGTAAAACAATTGTAACCATTAGGTGATGAATACGTAGTGTACACACATGATAAATTTTAAAAATGATGAATATGGAGCTCAATCCAACGGAAAATTAATTTCATCATTGTTTCCCCCATAATGTGATATCATGATTGTGTGTAGTGTATGAAAAATGAATAAAAGTCTTGTCTCCATGTGTCAATAACAAGAAAAAAAAATAGAATATCACATAAATTATATGATAACATAAGAATGTGTATATGTAAAACAATTGTAACCATTAGGTGATGAATATGTAGTGTACACACATGATAAATTTTAAAAATCATGAATATGGATCTCAATCCAAAGGAAAATTAATTTCATCATTGTTTCCCCCATTTAGAATATCATGATTGTGTGTTGTGTATGAAAAATGAATAAAAGTCTTGTCTCCATGTGTCAATAACAATAAAAAAAAAGAATATCACATAAACTATGTACATAAGAAATAGAAATATGACCCACAAAATTTTCTCAATGAATTAAGGTTAGGGTTATAGTATAAAACTTTGGGTAAAGGTTAGGATTAGGAGACAACTAGAGTTAGGGTTAGGTTTCAATTAGGGTCAGATACAACAAGGCTTAGGGATAGGATTAATTTTAGGACAGGGTAAGGGTTCATCTAACACTAATTTATAAGTTGTCAAAACAAATAATGACGTCTTAAGGGGGTGTCTAAAGGGGTCATAATAGAACATGTTAATTAAGGGGATGTCTAAAGGGGTCATAATAGAATGTCTTAAGGGGATGTCAAAAGGGGTCATAATAGAACATGTTATTTAAGGGGACGTCTAAATGGGTCATAATAGAACGTCTTAAGGGGATGTCTTAAGGGGTTAGAATATGTCTTAAGGGGATGTCTAAAGGGGTCATAATAGAACGTGTTAATTAAGGGGATGTCTTACGGGGTCTTAAGGGGATGTCTAAAGGGGTCATAATATAACATGTTAATTAAGGGGATGTCTAAAGGGGTCATAATAGAACATATTAATTAAGGGGATGTCTTACGGGGTCTTAAGGGGATGTCTAAAGGGGTCATAATATAACATGTTAATTAAGGGGATGTCTAAAAGGGTCATAATAGAATGTATTAAGGGGATGTATTAAGGGGTTATAATATGTCTTAAGGGGATGTCTAAAGGGGTCATAATAGAATGTGTTAATTAAGGGATGTCTTAAGGGGATGTCTAAAGGGGTCATAATAGAAATGTTAATTAAGGGGATGTCTAAAAGGGTCATAATATAACATGTTAATTAAGGGATGTCTAAAAGTGTAATAATAGAATGTCTTAAGGATGTCTTAAGGTTATAATATGTCTAAGGGGTCTAAATACAGAATGTGTTCCTAAGGGACACCCTAAGGATGTCCAAAGGGGTCATAATAGAACATGTTAATTAAGGGGATGTCTAAAAGGGTCATAATAGAATGTCTTAAGGGGATGTCTTAAGGGGTTATAATATGTCTTAAGGGGATGTCTAAAGGGGTCATAATAGAATGTGTTAATTAAGGGGATGTCTTAAGGGGTCTTAAGGGGATGTCTAAAGGGGTCATAATAGAACATGTTAATTAAGGGGATGTATAAAAGGGTCATAATAGAACAATAATGTATGCATGATATTTAGTGATTATAGAATTAGACATAAAGTTTCAAAGTAGGAAAACATGCACATTTAACAAAAAAAATATATAGAATATATATTTGATACATAGAAGTACACAGAGTATGTTTAGTTCTGTAAGTATGTACATATATGTCATCTCAAAACAATGTTTACAAAATTTAGATATGCCATCTCAAGAAAATCTCAAACTCGTGCCTAGAATGTGGTAGGTCTTCACACCACCTAATATATAAAAGGTACAAGCAATATCAATGAAATCATCAAAACATACATATTTTAATTTATATAAAACTATCTATATGTACATAACTCAAGTACCTGCATTTAAAAGTATTCGAGGTTGAATGCAGGCATCCTCTCCTTTTTGTTTTAAAGTATGAGATCAATGCAATGATGGCTTTAGGATACAAAAAATGACAACAAATCAATTTTAACTATTTATGTCCAAGCAATATCAATATGTAATAAAAACATGTATTTAAATATAGTTTAACTAATAATTACCTGTTTTTACCAAGTATTCCATGTTGTCTAGGTTGAATTTGCATAGACTAGATCCTTTTGTGATTATGCCTTAAGGATATATAAAAGAACAATTTAAATCAATTTCAACTAATAACACACTTGACCAATGTCGAAACATGTATTTAATGTATTTAAAAGGACAAAATAAAACCAAAACTATATTTACCTGTATTTACTTAGTCCATTGTACCATCTCAAATCCTCTCTTTTTGCAATGCATCTATGATTGCCTCATGCTCTTCCATAGAAATTGACCATAGTAATTTTTGAAGGTCTTCCACGATAGTTTAGTTTTATATTTGTTGCCACCACCAAATGTGAATAATGCATAATCTTTTTATGTGTTTCATAGTCTTCGAATGCAGGTAGACCATTCTTTCTTCTCAAGTATTTTCATAGCCAAGTGCCAACAACCACCACCGATCCTATTGGAAAACATGTTCAAAACCACCATCAAATAACTTCTCAAAATTTACTTAAGGGGATCAAAGACTTGTTCTAAAAAATTGCTTAAGGGGATCTAAAACTTGTTATCAAAATTTGCTTAAGGAGGTGTCTTAAGGGGATCACCGTACCTATTGGATAATGAAAGCATCATCATCTTCTCGAGGTGTTAACAACTTATGTTTAGTTTCCACACAACGAGCCAACCAATATTCTGTTTGCTCTTCATTCCCCTCAGGTGCAATAACTGCATACACATGTCCTACCAACAAAATTCGATTTAATAACTTGTGCATATCCATATAACTAATTTAGTATTAAAAATAACTTAATAAAGCAAAATAAATGAAATAAATTAAATTAAAATCAATACCTTCTTGTACAAGACCGAAAACACCATCATAATCTTCGATGCAAACAATTGATCATTTTCAATAGTTATTTCATATTGATTATGTGCTTCTGTCAACGATCTTAATGCCATCGCTCAACCCATTCTCAGATTTTCACAAGCTTCCCAATCTCCCGAGATACAAAAATGGAAAAAACATGCAAGCTCCCTTGTCCAAATAGTCCATGTGTTTGCTGTCGCACTCCTAAATGAATGCCATTTAGTAGATCCACTAATTGTCTCACAATCAACTCTAGATACAATGTTTTCTTCTTCCACCAACCAAAAGAATCGATGAATTGTAGAGTAATCACTCGAACCAGGTGCAGATAATTTTCTATTACACCAATCCACAATCTCATGTGCATTTTTAAATTTTACTGAATCCTCAAATTTTAATTGTTCTCTAGCAAGAATTCTTTTAACACATGCACCAGCTCCATCATGTTCTCCTCTACCATGCCCAGCTTCAAAAAAACTCCATATATGTTGGACATTAAGTTCCTTGTGAACCCTACTTAACCAATAGAACATTCTAGCATTTTTGAACTCCGCTCAGACAATTATCTGACCATATGAGGTGTTCTTTCATATGGATTCCTCTTTTAAATTTCTATAAAATATACTAAAACAATATTGAACAAACTCTGATGAATGTAACCGATTGTCATTCAAATAAAAATGATACTCCCTCAAAACTTTCTATCATCCTCAGTGCTATCATCTGGATGTCTATAAACAATATGGACAAACATAGCTACTTGCACTGAATTATAATATTGAGATTGAATTTCCTCTTGCGGAGCGAGAGTATAATTCTCCGCAAAATCAACCACTGAAAGTATAGCACCAATTGGAAATGTGTTTCTACATGCGCGAAATTGTCCATCAACCTATCGAAGATGTTCGTGAGTGTATAAATATATTTTGTACACTTTATTATTAAATTCACTCATAAATGCATGCACTAACTTTTTCTGTAACTAAATCACAACGCTTTCCTATTTTTCCATCTTTTAAAGAATAGTGAACATTCCTAAATCTTTTGACGTCTACTAATTGTTGTCCAAAATCATGATCAACACTTTCATGCAAACAAATTCTTAAAAATGAAAGATTTCCACAGTTAATGCATTGTCCAAAAATACAAGAACTTAAATAAAATAATTTATCATTAGATTTTCACAAAAAAAACCTAAAATAAACTCTCTTATTGCTTCAAGTGGCATATCAATACCACATTCCTGTATAATCATGTTAGTATGCAATAAAACAACGATATATCGAAAAACATCGCAAAAAATAACTTAAATTGAACATGCGTTTTACAAAAAGATATTCGTTGCTTATTAATTTTTACATACCAGGGTTTACATTTTTCAAAAGACCTTGACTTATTTTAATATTACCAGGTAACACTGAATCACTACAAAATTTTCTATAAAATTCAGTTTGTGTTGTATCTAATAGGTGTTTTGGGTGAGAATCGCGAACTTTGGACCCCACCCTTAATTTTAAAACATCTCTAGTATTAGATGAAACCCTAGTATTATCATGCCAATATTTTTCGATCAAAGATTTAATTTCAACATTCAATTTTATATTAGACCTCAGTAGTCATCCACTGAAACTCCAACATTGATTGATAGGATCATTTTCTATACTCTCTTCTTTTTGCCGCTCTTAGTAATGTTTTAGGATGCATTTTAAAACTTCACTAATATTGCTTACCATTCTTTTATTCAAAGTTGTTTTATTAACTATAGCAGTAGTTATAGCTCTTCTTGGTTGCTTTTATCTTTTAGATCAACTATTTTTCCAATAGATTGAATGGCACTAGCAACAAGTAGACATATATGTTTTAATGATTGATCTTTCTTTTGGTTTTAACATAAAGCCTTAACCTTTTCATTACTTTCCCTCATTTTTGTGCATTCTCATCAATTGCATCATTAGCTGACATTGAAATGCAATATTTCTTAATGATAAAATAATTCGTGTATATTCTATTCCCAGACAAGCGCCTATTTGCCTCCAAGAAATTTGATCGTGAAGATTATCTAAAACACCACTTCTACCTTTGTAAAAGTATATTTTCATTAAATTCAACATCACACTTTAAATTTTCATCTTCATTTCATCAACAAAACGCTTTTCATTTCATTTTCATTTTCATATCATCAACAAAACGGTTTTCATTTTCATTTTCATCTTCATTTTCATTAACAAAACGGTTCTCATTTCATTTTCATCAACAAAACTGTTTTGATCCCCTATTTTCATTTTCACTGTAATATAGGTTTTGTTTTCATTTTCAAGAAAATGATCATTTTGATTTTCATTTGCAACAAAAGATTTTTGTTTTTTGTTTTCAACAAATTCTATAAAAGTTTCATTTCTTTGAATATAGTCAATGTCAACATCATTATATCCAGCTTCTTGTAAATCTTCTACAAACAAATTTACCATGTCACTAACATGTGGATTTGAAGACGTACCTGGATTTGTGTATATTGAAACATTCTCCATAGCATTCAAAGAGGGATTTGAAGACATAGTAGGACTTTTTGTATAATCATATTCTTCTCCAAATTGACTCCTTGCAAATTAGCTTCATCTACAACTATGGTATCTTCAATGTTTTCATCTTCAATAGTTGTTGAATTGGTTGCTCCACCATCGTTCATTGATTTTATTCTCATTCTTCTTTCTCTTTGTCTTTGTCTCTTTTTCTTTATTTGCTTCAACTTCTTGAGGAGTCAATGTCTTTCTTCTCTTATTACAAAATTTATCTCCCATAATTATAAAATTCTCAAGCACAGATGAATGTTAATAGTGAAATACTTCAAAATATTGAATCCAAATTGGAAGTTGAATACCTATTACGCCAAAATTCTTCTTCTTGTGTTCCTCAAAACAAATAGAAAACTACCACAATTCCACTTTAAAAATTGTTCTCTTTATGCTTCCTTTGAAAAATTCAATCCATATTGCAAATTTCACTTCAAAAATGGTGTAGACGATGCTCCCTTTGATAAAATTAACAAAAAATCAAGTTGACCACCTGTAAATACAATAACATATGAAAAATAATTGATTTTCAGTGCTCTCGGCCGTACATGTCAAGTTGCAAAGTTGCAGAGTTGACAGTAATTGTCAACAGTGTTTTTAAATAATATAAAACGGGATCCCGTCTATAAAACGCGATCCCGTTTATAATAAAACGGGATCCCGATTACTAAAGGGGATCCCGTTTACTAATAAACGAGATCCCGCTCCATAATCGGGATCCCGTTTATTAGAATTCACTCCGCGAGCCGTTGTAAGGGTAACGGGATCCCGTGTTATAAACGGGATCCCGTTACTTTTTCAACGGTCGAAAACAGAACGGGATCCCGATTATAACACGGGATCCCGTTTATTACTAAACGGGATCCCGTGTTATAATCGGGATCCCGTTTTTTGAAATTTGAATTTGGTTTTGCATCGTGGGCGGGTTTTTGCCATGGTTTTAGGTTCGGGAATAGCTTTGGAAGTCCGAACCTAAGCCTTCAACCTGGTTTGACCTGCAAATTGAAAGCCCTAACAATGTCAAAGCAAAATATCGACTTTGGACATATGGCTGACGACCTTTTTTTGAAAATTTTCTGACAAAATGAAAACCCATTTTAGATCAAACAATGCAGATTCTAAATATATAATTTGTTTTGCAATTGAATTATTTTTTGCATTTTTCAATTAATTTCTAATAAAATTGGTCCATAAACTTTAAATATCAGAGTTTTTTACTATTTGAATAACTTTTGATCAACATAACATTTTGACAAGCGGATTGCACGAGAGAAAACTTCAGACAATTCTTTTCAATTTGAAAAAAAAATCAAAAAATGATAAGTTTAGGTCATCTTATGCATGTCGTACATGACGATTTTTCAAAACAACAAATCTGCCTAATAAAAAATTAACAAAAAAAAAATATTCAATAAAAAATTACAAAAAAATATCAAGAGCAAGGTTCAATGAGTCATAAAACTTTTCCCAAAAGGATTTAGAAAAATACGATAATTTAAGTCAAAATATGGATGTCGTACACGTGCATGGTATGGTACAAAAAAATGACTTTTAAACAGTGGTTTTTTGAAATGCCTATTGAAACTCAATTTGTACAATCTGGGTATTGAAATAAATTACATATTTGGAAACTAGACTCCGAGCACTACATTTTATGATTGGTGACTTTTTTAAAGATTTCATCTCTAAGTGCTTCAAATTTTAAGGTCAAATGTGTCAAATACTGAAAATCAGGGAAAACACTTCCACTTTTTGGCCAAAGAGTGGACTCAACTTCTTGCACACACCCAGGGAGTCTAAGGATGTTAATGTGTTTGGATATATGCTGGTTGATCAAAAATGTTAACCACATGAATGACAACTAGCATTTGTCATATTGTGATTATATCAGAAAAATGTTTTATGATGAGAATTTTTTTTTGTGTATTTAGATGTTTGATTCATGAAAGGCATTTCCTTAATGTGTGATTATGGTTGAATGTATAATTATTTCATCAAGGAAAAGAAAAGTAATTAATATGTTTAATGGATTTAGGTGCATTTCTATATAAGGACTATGTCTAGACCTTAACACTTCCAGGAGGAAGTCTATGCTAAGGGGAGGGGGATGTAAGACCCCACCTTGCATGTGATTAGTAAAGCTCTAATTTGTTTTATGTGTTCCTAATTAGATGGTACTTAGATGTAATGTGGATGAAAAATAGTGTGGTTATTTGATAATATTATTGCTTATCATTCTGACATTTTATTTATTCTACCATGAAGGATATTGGAATTGTAAATTGTAAATATGAGTTGGAATTGTAAATGAAATGGATGCAAAATTAAATCTTATTTAAGCTATTAGATTAATGTGATATATGATTGTTGCTTATGGTTTCATTGATAACGTGTAGGAAAGGAAGAACCAGTACGAGAAGGGAAGACCATTGAGTAGATCGAAAGACATCTTCTTGTGGTGATGAATTTGAGCCCCCTTTCAAGGCTTAAAAGGAAAGTATAGAGTTAACAAGTTGATAGAGTAAGGTGGTAAGGGTTGATAAAAAAAGAAAGAAAGATGATTTATATTTTGGGTTGAGAGGATATTTATTTGTGTTCCAAGTGAGTTTTAAGTTGAGTTATAAGGTTTAGAAACCATTATCCAAGTTGAAATTCGGATACGTCTTGAAATGGGTCTTTAATGAGGGTTGTTGGTCAATTTCATTGGTTGGGGTGCAAAAATAAACCCTCTAGGGTCTATACCATAGTGGTAGGCGTCAAGTAGGCATACAATAGTGCCCCTAAGACATGATTTGACCCCTAAAAAGTCCTCATTGTGTAGAGTGACGAGTTTTGAAGAGAGGATGTGATGGAGAGATGGAGGGGATGTCCAAGTGCATGTTTCTTCTTCAATAAGGAAAAGACTCTCATTGATGGAGGTAGGTACACTTTATACCTCCCCATTCAAGGGTTGCAAGTTAAAATTTCTATATATCCTAGAGAGGAAGGAAGGGTGGGTGTGTTACCCACTTCTCCTTTTGGAGAACTTTAGTGGAGATGGTAGAAAGAATGAGAAGAGGAGAGGAGTCCACCTCTTTGAGAAGAAAATGTTCAAGATGGTTGAAAGAGTTCAATCCCTTCACCAAAAAGAAAGAAGATAAGTTCTTCTATTTCCATTTACTTTTTTTTATGGGTTGTAAGGTGTCATAGTGTATGGATGATGGTTGCAAATAGATAATAGAGAATTTAGATGCATGAATTTTGTGTTATGTTAGCTCTATCCCTTTTGAAAAATGAGAAAAGGCTCCAATTATCATCATGGAGCTAAAATAATTCCTTGCTCAGGGGTATGGCTAGAGCCCACGAGGCTCCATGATGCCATTATGGTAGGGTGGAGAGCAAGCCTTATGTAGTGGTTTTTTCTTATCTATTTCATTTCAATGTAATATTGTAAAGATGAGAATTGTTTTTAGTAAGTCAATAGTAGTTTTTGGAAAGTGAAACAATAGGAGGAGCAATCTAATTGTGAGTTATTGTTGTAACAAAGAAGAATAGTATTTTGTAAAAATAAATAGAAGAATGAAAGGAGTAATTTCATTGGTGTGTTGATCCTCAATTATGTGATTATAATTTATAATATTGGGGTTCTTGTTGTGTATTGTTACATTGAGGGAATTGATACAAAATTAATTAAAAGTTCTGATCTCTAAACTTTATAGTGCGTATTGAGAGGGGTTTGCACAAAATGGTGGTAATTTCTTTTATGTGGAAAAAACACACTCAGTGTTCAACTATGTTGTACATGTAGATATATGAATATTGAAGGAGTGTGGACATCTATGTTCTTACACCTTCAAAAGTCTCATTGGGAACCTTCATGTCAAAATTTATAAGCAAATAGCTAAAAAGACAATTAAAACAAGTTGTTTTCCTCTACTATGCAAATTCATCAAACAATATTAAAAGGAAAAGAAATGATCGAAACCAACCAAACCTAAACTGTGAATATTTAAATCTGTGTGTTGTTCACTCACTCTGAAATAATAGGAAACAGTACACAGGAGCTGCAAACGCGAACAAAGCTATATTTGCTAATGAAATGATTTCTTTTTAGAATTTGCAAAAGTAACAAAGCATAGGGGTTTGAAAAATGTCCCAATACAAGAGAAAATACATGAGAAATAAATAAAAATAATTTGGATGCCACTGCCATGTATGGCGTTGCAACGTTAAAATAGGTAGAAGACATTGGGGTATTTGGGGATTCAAATCTATTCGGCCCTTGGAGCCATTGTTGGTTGCAGTCCATTACACAACGTTTTACAGAAATGATGGCACCAGCTAGAAAGAGAAGTTGAGATGACCAGAATTGTGGTGTTACTAATATATATATATATATATATAGAGAGAGAGATAGCACATCCATAATGGCACTTTGAAGTATCATCCTTTTTATTTTTGTCTCCACTCAAGAAACAATTCCTTTTCATAAATTGCTGAGAACCATCAACAAAAAAAAAAAAAAATCCATTAGGAAATAGAAAGACATAGAAAGACATTGTGACAATTAAAGAATATCCTAAATGGAAAATGAATCCAATGCACACAGTGGCCTCACTCTCCACTCCTTCCAGGTTCGTAGCCACTAGGGTGAAACAGACTCAAGGCTCTTTCTTTTCCTTTCGTCCAACGTATGAAGGTCCCTACCTATGCATTCATATTCAAGGAATACTGCAGTGTATGTACCTTCCTCAGTAAAGATCACAAGGCTTACGGTAGCTCTAGCAGCAGGGGAGATACCATAATATATATACCTTTTACTACTTTGTACAATGTTATAATCTCAGGATATATTATACGTGAAGAATGATATGCCTCATTCATATTTAAATATATATTATGTGACATTGAAATATGACTGTTTAAATGAGTTTTGCGGACTTGTGATCGGAAATTTCATTAAGGAGGAAAGAAAATAAGAAAAGAAAAGAGAAATATACAAAAGAAGCTAGGAAGAAACCTGCTAAGCCAAGGGTAAATGCGCAGACCTGTAGCCTTTGGTATTAATGAATATTGCTTCCTCCTACCTACACCAAATAACATAATATCGAATAAACAAGCAAACCTATAAAACACACTGATAAGATTGCAAGGATGAGGATGAAATTGGTACAACCGATGACATCAAATCAAGTCATTTAACCACATGTTGAACTTGAAGGCGAGTGGGTGCCTTGTAATCCTGGCTTCATCCTATAATTATTTCTCTGCTAGCCTATATCTACTTACCTACATAACATTATTAACAGTGGGGAAAGGGTAGAATTTTCTGTAGAGGTAGTTGGCACAGGATCTGTAATAATGGTGAAAGATTTGGCAGTCAAGATATGGTTCCACATCATACTTAAATGCAAGCTCACTGTGAGTGGAAAAATTGACGCAGCAGTTGGAGGATTGGGTTGAAATTTAGTACTAGTCCCAATTGTAGTCAATGTATCCATAAATATCCATGCAGAAGGTTAGATTAGCTGGACGCAACATTGGCGTGAGGAACAGCAAAAGCAAGGTCGTTGTTTTCCACCCAATTGTATAAGTGCTTTATTTATTTAATGGGAGCTACGAATATACCATTAAAAGCATAATCTCATTACCAACTAACTCAAGAGATAATTACTGTGAAGCTAAACCGTCCATGACTAAATAATGTCAGTGGTTCGATTTTGACTGTAGCTTAATGTAATTAGCTTTACATATGACTAAATATTTGTGGAACAGTATTTAGGTTCATCATAGCATTATTAGTTAGAATGGATAGCATGTCAAAATATTGCTGGCAGTTATAATAAGATTATTAATTAATGCACTCAGACTATGCACCATGCCGACAAAATATCAAACCGTACGTCAACATTTATGTCTAGATAGATTGCCTCGGCCTTTGTGATCCTATACGTTTCATTTGTCTAAGATTTGAGTATCGGTTGTAATCATTGTCTTCTTGCAAGTGGTATTTCTTTAGGAATTCAAGATTATGTCAAATCTGCCAACAACATGAATAGAACAATAGATTTTGTTGGGTCTGAAATATTATCTTTAACTCGTCCCTTTCAGCAGCTCCCCTGTCTGGGAGAGGCATAGGTATGTGTCTGATCTCATGTTCAAGGTAAAATTCATACAGACATTAATGGAAGAAGTTTTAAGTAAAATATTTGTGCTTTGGTGTTAAGCGTAAACCAAATATTCTCCCACAGTCATTGAAGGCTCTGTAAGAGTTTCAGGTAAATACAATCTTTGGGTAAATATTTAATTTATAAATACTGGGTAATTTCCCCCCCCCTCCCCCGCTGTTAAATATTGGGTAGTTGGTCGTTGCCAAGATAAGATAGGAATATTATTATCTTCACAAAAGGTTAAACTTCAAAGAAAAATAAAATAAATCAATATGATATCTAATACTGTCCAAGATAGTTTTACTTAGATTATCAATTGAACAGTAAAAGAGTTTTAGTTATTATGTGCTTTTTAAGTAAATATGCCTATGCCGTCATTTACAAAGCCAGTCATGTAATATGATTTATAGCAATATACTGGAGCTTAATCATCGATTAATAATAGAATAAGGTAAAATATTATATGATAATTTAGTATGAGGTGGCTGGAGATTTATTTTATTTTATCATAGCAATACAAATATTGATCATCATAAAATTTTTTTATGATATAATCACAATATGACAAATGCTAGTTGTCATTCATGTGGTTAACATTTTTGATCAACCAGCATATATCCAAACACATTAACATCCTTAGACTCCCTTCAAGGTTCCCTTTTTGCTTCATAAACATCACTCATGATGTTAGAATATATATTCATTCCAATTTCAATTCATGTCTCAAGAATAGTATTCCCAATTTTATTTGTCACTTCCTTGGAAGACGGGTCTAAAATTTTCCAATAGAAGCAAAGGCATGTCAACCCGAAGGTTGAGGCATTAATGGCATAAGAGCTTACCAAGTTGGTCGAGTCCAAGATAATATATCCAATTAAACATTCCACCTGGGTGTCAAACCCGATACCTATCTAAAAGAAGAATGGTGATATCAGAATTTGTGTTGATTTCTAAGATCTATATAAGGCATCACTTAAAGACCATTACCCCTTGCCTTCAATGGAGCAAATTCTGCAGACAGTAGCTAGGTTTGAAATGTTCTCACTACTTGATGGTTTTTTGGGATATAGTGGGGAATGTTTGTATATGCTAAGATGCCATTTGGCTTGTCAAATGCTAACACAGCCTTTCAACGAGCAATGGATATGACCTTCAAATGTTTAATTAACCTGGTCATCTTGATATATCTAGATGACTTAATAGTCTTTTCAAAATCAAAAGATGATCACTTTGACCATCTGGAAAAGGTTTTCCAGAAATGTTAATAGTTCGGGATTTCTCTGAATCCAAAAAAATGTGTCTTTGGAGTGCCTCAAGGTAAGCTACTTGGATAATTTGTAGTCTCAAAAGAGGGGATATCAATAGATCCCAAAAGGGTTAGGTCCATAATGGAATTACCTCTCCCAGTGAACCAAAAGGGACTCCAGTCATTCCTAGGGAAAATCAATTTCATCAACAAGTTCATTTCTAACTTCGTTGGTATTGTAAGGCCTATTACACTAATGCTTAAAAGGAATCTACCATTCAAGTGAACCTCTGAGGGGAAAGAGGCCTTTGAACAAATAAAGATAGCAAAATCTGCTACTCCAGTCTTAGCTAATCTAGATTTTTCCAAGGATTTCCTACTCTATGTGTAGAGTGGTCAAGATAGCATAGCTTCAGTACTCACTTAGAAAGGTGAGAAAAATGAAGGAGAACATCCTGTCACATTCCATTCCAGAACTTTGAAAGGGTATGAGATGAGGTACAACTTTGTGGAAAAACAAGCTTTTTCCATAGTTAAAATTTTGAAGAAATTCCTACATTTGGTGTCGGCCAATAAAATCACTATCCTCATAGCACATCCCAGTGTGCGGGAGTATATCACTGAGGGTGACATGACTAAAAAAGAGCAAACTGGATCACTAAGATCCTAGAGTATGATGTAGATATCTGACCAACTAAGCTAGTCTGGGGAAGAGGTATCTATGAATACATTGCGTAGGAAACGAGTTCCATGGCTAAAGGAGAGACCGATCAAGTTTACTCAAATCAATTCGAATATTATGAATCTTGGGTTGTTGATCGGACATGGAACATGCAAAAGGGATATTACCCAACTAGTCTTCCGTCCAATAAAAGGAGGTACTACCGACTACAAGGCACAAGGTATGTACTAATTGAAGATGTACTTTTTAAAAGGAATTATGATGGTGTGTTACTCAGATCTCTTGACACCCTACAGGCAGAGAGGGTTCTTAACGAATTTCACCAAAGTCCTAAGGGTGGACATTTTTCTGCCAAGACAACCACTTTGAAAATAATGAGGGCAGGATATTATTGGTCCTCTATGTTTACTGAAGCACATCATCTAGTACAGAGGTGTACTTAGTGCCAGTTCTTTATTGGCAAAAGAAGGAATGTCGCTCAACCCCTGAGCCCGATTGTAATCGAGGAACCCTTTTTCTAGTGGGGTCTGGATTTTATCAGTATGATAAATCCTATTTCTAGCGTAGGACACAAGTGGGTCCTCATGGCGACTGATTACTTTACAAGGTGGGTGGAAGCCGTAGCCATAAAGAATGCAACAAAAAGAGAAATTGTGAATTTCCTTGAAGAAGTGGTGACCAAATTTGGGCCACCTAGAACCATCATATCTAACAACGCCCGGGCTTTTGTTAGGTCAGGGATGTTAGATTTTGCTATCCGACATGGAATTTTTCTTAAAACTTCATCAAATTACTACCCACAAGGGAATGGGCTAGCAGAGTCCATCAACAAAGAGACTGGCACAAGCATCTACGAGTGGCTCTATGGGCAGACCGAATTACCCCAAGCAGATTCTAAAAACTTCTCCTTATGAGTTGGTGTATGGAAAAGAGGTAGTAATGCCCATTTCCATAGAAATTCCTACTCTACAACTACTGAAGCCCCTGGAAGTTGAATAAAATGGTGGAATGGAAGTGCGATTAGCAGAGCTCCTCAAATTGGAGGAAGACAGATAAAAGGCCCATGGATCCATGATCACCCATCAACAAATAGTCAATTGATGGTTTGAAAAAAAGGCCTCTAGTCCAGAATTCAAGGAAGGGAGCTTAGTGCTAAATATGATGAACATACTACAAAACTAGGACAACACACAAAATTTGAAGCAATGTGGAAGGGACCCTTCTGAATAAGTGCATGTAAAGAAAATAATGCATATGAACTTGAAGATATGGAAGGAAATGCTTTAGGTATACCGATGAACGGTATTTATCTGAATATTTTCCATTAGAATGCATAGTTCTTTGAAAAACTTCAATAGTTATGTATCATATGTAAAATTTTATAATTATTTCGAAGTTCTTTAGATTAAAACCTAAGAAGGACACTAGGAAATAAGTAGCTTGTATTATATTTATCAGGATTTCTACATATATGCAAGCTTGAGGCTCAAATTCAAGCATGAAACTCTCTCGAGCGAGCCTAAAAGGAGTTAGAAGGAAAAAAGTTTAAAAGGAAGGAGTAACATGCAAAAGTAGTCAGGAGGTGCTCTTGGCCATCGCCTAGGAAACATAAAAGACTCACTATCGAGTCTTCTTTCTTTTTCTTTCTTTCTCTTCTTCTCTGACTGGTTGCAAAAGGAGTGTGGAAGAGCACAACAGACATGAACCTAGGCCCAAATCCTACTCATTACGACTATGCACTAGGAAGTCAAAATGTTTCCTCCAAGCCAGTCCTATAACCCGCTCCACACCATACTCACGAAGCAGAAAAATGGCTTCCAACTGTGAAGAATATCGATGTGTTACAATGTCCATAGTGCAAAAATCAGAGAGAAAGGGTAGCCAGGGCATGTCTATGCCGAAGTCCATGTGCCTCTAGAGGTCCATGGTGCTCGGGATGCCAACACTAGGGATGGCTACCTGCACTATCTTTCCAAGCCCTTCCATCAAAGAGGTGTCAAACATCTCTTGGCACAACTCAATTATCATAGGTTTGGACATGTTCAGGTCTAGTAATGAGGCCACAAAGCGAGAAAGAACGTTTCAATTTCTCTGAAGTTGGTTCTCATTAGTAATGAAGTCAGTACCCACCACCCATTTGAATACATTCATGATAAGTGGGTCACATTTATTGACCAACTATTAGATTTAGTCACTGGTAATTTCCCCCGCAAAGCTATATTGCGGCCTCTGTGGGAGGAGCCAAATAGGGGTCCCCAAACCAGCAAACATTCTGGTAAGACAACGAATTATAGCAGAATGGAAAGAAAGTAGGCAGAAGGCCAACTAAGTTAGAGAATTTATGTTCAAATGAATGTTACAAAAGGTGGAGTAACTATATATAGAAAAGGCCAACCAGCAAGCTCAACAAACAAAATATCTATTTTGGGCCGAACGACAATGGAAAAATTTGAGGCAGAACAAACCAAGATAGATAAATCATACGGAGGATCCCATAGAATGTCTTAAGAAATAAATTTGGGCGTTGGGAGTAAATGCCCTCGCGAGCCGATTGTTGACATGTGTCTCTCACTATCATCAATTCCAACCATCTCATTAATGAGAAAAGACGGCCCGGTTAACTTTTTTTAAAAGAAAAATATCTGGAAAATTAATGGTTACATTTTTCAAGGGTACTTTGCACCACTTCAGCATGTTTGGTATGATAGAAAGCACACTTCTCAAGGTAATGTTTCTTTTTAATTAAGAGGCGACGAAAGGAATGTACTAATTTCATCCTCATAACATTTTTGGCATTCCCAAGGGATGCAGATCTTTAATTCACACGTATCATCCCAATGACATCATTTAGTAGCCCAACAGTAATAGCATAGCCTTGAGTGCATGTATTGGCAAAACAATTGATTACACCCAAAAGTATGTTTTTTGTTTTGAAGGAAAAAGGTCACTAACCGTTATCCCTAAGAGGTTCTTTGCAAATTTTGATGCAATCATGGTGGAACCCTCAACTTCTAGAAGATAGGCTACAACTTCAAGCCAACAACCTGGTTATGCCAATGTTTTTGGGCAGAAGTCTTTCGCCAATGCCTTGGGCAGCTATAGAGGAACGACCTTTTGAGTGCTACAAGAAGGTGCCAGTGGATAAGCCTATGAAAAGAGAAGCAATACAAGATATCACCAATTTTTTTTTTGATCCTAAGTTGTCGGTCAAACCTAAAAGCCTCAGAGAAGGCATGTTTCAGAGAAAGGAAAAGTATGGGACATTTGAGGGTTTTGCGCTTTGGCTATGGGATTGTGGTTTGCCACAGTTCATGTTGCCCACTATACATCCATGCCTTGAATTAGTTGATGCATGCGCCAGAGAGTTTGATGAGGTAACAGGGGTTATCCAAAGTGGAAAGATTAGGGTTAGCATTTTTTCTCAAGCCATATGGGATATGCTATGTATCCCTATGGCCTGGGACACAGAGTTGTTCAATGAAGAAAAGATGGATATTTTTGGGGAAGAAAAGGCCAGAAGAGCAAAATTTTATGAAGAAGAAACAATGGAACGGCTGGATAGAGGTGATGTCCTGGTATGTGTAGGATCTCATCATGGAAAAAACATGCCCTTAAGTGGCGAAAAATTCAGAAAAATTAGAGTTAGGAAACTTGACATAAAAATTTGAATAAGTTATCTATATTATATCAAAAATATGTAAGAATAGAATTTGTAGCAAATTGAATGTAGTTTCTAAACTACTAGGTTTATTTAAAAAAAATCTATTTGGTGAAATTTTGAAATTCAATGCAATAGTACTTAAATTTCAAGGAAAAAATAAGAAGTAGGTGTTTGTCTAACCACCCAAACCACAATAAAATGATAATATTTTTTTATAAGATTTTATATATAAGTAGAGGACTCATGTCTTGATGTGATGCATATTATTTTGTAATTTTTTTCCAAGTTAAAAATTAATTATGATTTTTTTATTATAACTTTTAAAAAATATAAAAACTTGTATGTCTGATCACCTTAAAAATAGAACATTACAAGCCAACATTAAAATTTGAGTTTAGGGACATTAAAATACTGCCAAAAAAATATTTTAAATTTAGGTTCAAAGGCCTAGGGAGGACCCATTCGCCCATGGGTGAATGGGTCCCAAACACCTATTCCTAGAACAGACATTGCTCAAGGTAAAGTATTATGTGTTGGCATTAATTATTTTCAGGTTTCCCTTTCAGAAAATGTAATTTCTTAGGCTTGTAGGTGTAAAATAGGGCTTATTAAGGCATAATTAAGTCCAATTTAATTGAGGGAACCAAACAAAGTGTGAAAATGTAGAGTGAATTTTCCTACACTACATATATGTTCTTTTATCATTTCCATTTCAATTAGAGCACAATATAATGATGCATATTTTAATAACCAAAATAGTGATCAATAACATGACTTTACAAATTCAATGTAAATACTTAATCAATCCAAGGAACCATCCAAGTCTGCTTTACTCTTTATTGTGTCAAGTATTGCCTCATGGTCAAACTCATACACCTTCCACAAGTTCTTGTTTGCAGGTTTGCCCTGATATTTGATCAAATGAACATTGGATACCATGACAAGGTTGAATTAGTGAAGAATCTTTTGATGCATGTCGAATTCCTCAAACAACCAAACTGGAGCATTCTTAACTGGGTACCTTCTAATCCATGCTACAATAACAACCACTGAACCTATAGGATATTCTGTGTTTTCTCCATCTATAATTGGGTCCTCCAATTTCTTTTTGGCCTTGATACAATGACACAAGTAATAAGTAGTTCCCTCTTCATTGTATTCATCTATAATCACTACATAAACATGCCCTACATTGATATGTTCATCCAGTTATATGTATTTAATTAACATCACAATAAAACTACAAAGTAAGATAAAAGTAGGAATTTTGTATTAACTATGAAAGAAGATATATTACTTGGTTCTAGTAGATCTGATACATAATCAAATTCAAAAGATGATTGCATCTCCATGACTTGTAGAGCCATCGGGAGTTGATATGTGTCAAGTGGGGTTATACTTCTTAAAGACCAATCATCAACCCACTCTTTTGAGTCACAATCATTCCATGCTTGAAGTGTACATGTAGAACAAAAGCATGCCATCTTCTACATATGGATAGTCCATGTACCTACATTGTAGCTTCTAAAAGGGTGTAGCTCACTCGATCCTATCAGTGTACAATAGTCCTCATAGTTTATAATACTAGTATCATCTACCAACCAAAAAAATATATGAACTAAAGAATTACCTTCATTACCCGAACCCATAACATGATTGCACCATTGGACAATTTATTTTTCATCTGTTAACTTTGGACTATCTTTGTACTTTAACTCTTCTCATGCTAAGGCTCTTTTGATACATGCACCTATACCATCATGCTCCCCCTTTCCATGCCTGACCTCTGAGAAATTCCACATATGTTGAACACCACTAATATTATGCATCCTACTACACCAGTAAAATATTACATAGTTCTTGAATTGTGATGTAGAGTTATTCGACCATATGATATGCTGACTAAATGATATGCCCGACTAATCAAATCAATGTAGAACATCTGAAAGCAACCTTGCACAAACTCTGTAGAATGTTTGTGATCATCACTGATGTAAAAATAATACTCACTCAATACTTTCATGTTATCCTTTGTACTATCATTTGCATGAATGAATGCTATATGCAAAAATATAGCAACCTATGTGGAGTTGTAGTATTGTGATTGCACCTCATTCTATGGTTGTAGTGTGTAGTTCTCTGTGAAGTTGACAACTAAAATGATGCTATAAAGTGGAAACATGTCCTTGCATAACTTGAACTATGAGTCCAACCATCAAGCTCTATGTGTATTCCTTGCATACTCATAGACCACACGATCATGAAAAATTCCCATAAACTGATACACTGGAATCTTATCATTGACCAATTTACACCTTTTTGCTTCTTTCCCATCTTTTAGACTGCAGACCATTGTCTTGTATTTGCCAACTTCCACAATTTTGTTTCCAACTACATGTGTACTATCGATGTGTTGGAAAATTGGAAAATTTTGCATGCCACCACAATGAACACATGTGCCATCCAAACATGATTTCCTATAAAAAAAATTGGCCATCCACTCTTTCACATAAAATGGTATATAAGAAATCCCTTGAAGATCTAGGTGGAGGCCTCATGTTACATTCCTGCAAAACATTGTTAGTATGCATATATACACATATACGTTGATAAAAATCATAATGGTTAGAAAACTCAATATGTACTCTACAACAAGAAGTAGTGCCTGTGTGATTTATTTTGACATAAAAAGGCTTTATCATTTCAAAAAACCTTTGAAATTTTTTAACTTGAGGATACATCTCTACAAATTTAGCAAAAAATTGGGTTTGAGTCGTATCCAAAAGATGTTTTAGATGTGGCTCATGAATTTGACACCAATTCTCCTTCTTACAACATATCTTTGATTGGGAGAGACCCTTGTGTTATTCTTCCAAAATTATTGTATTAGAGATCTCAAGGCTTGAACAATTTCTTTATCTTTTCATGGTAGTCTACCCAAGAATTCACATAACTGATTATTATTTGGATCCTTCACTCTTTCACGCCTTCTTTTGGATCTCATTAGAGATGATCTACTTATTTTGAGATATTTACTCATCTTTGAAAGGATCATCTTATTTCTAGTTTGACTGCTTACCAATGTTGATGTCATCACATGTCATGTAGAATTACTATATCTCATGCATGAGGTAGAACCCACACTCTTGTATGCACTCATTATATTCTTTATAATGGATTTCTTACTTGAGTCATCGATGTTCTTATCCCAAGAATCTTCATGGTGGGCCTAGAATTAAGTTGCCTCATCATTTCAACAGATAGTTGACATCTTCCAACCTCACTTAGCTTCTCAAAAATTAATCTCCATATCCTCTTCGCATATATTTGACATGTACATTTTGGAATCTTATCAACCATTGGTTTCAAAATATTAACATCAATATCAATCAAATATTTAGGTTTTCTATGTAAAACTATAGGAGGAGTTCTCAAAGGTAAAGTTGTGTCAACATTAGGAATGTCAACAACATTGAGGATTGATGGTGTACCTTTAGTCGGAGATGAAATTGATGAAGTACCTTGAAATTGACATGTAAATGATGTTGTACCTCCAACTTGAGATGTGGTATGTGGAGTGTCTTCAAGTAGAGATGTGTTTGTTGATGTACTTTCAAAACCACATGTTGTCGATGGTGTGTCTTCAACTGGAAATGTGATTGTTGATGTACTTTGAACATGACATATTATAGATGGTGTGCATTTAACTTCACTTATGGTTAATGATGTGCCCCCAACTTTGGGATTCATTTCTATCCCTGCATAATTTTTTTGCATTTGTTCCCTTTGTGCTGCCATTTTGAGATCTCTCTTAGATTGTACGAGAATTTCTTTTCTTCACGAACTTTCCTTTTTGTTTCTCTTCTCCTCCTTGCATTTTTGGATTCATGTTCATCCGACGTTAGAGGCTTTTCTCGTTTCCTCGGCATGATGTTGAATGCTACATGTTCACAAACACACAATGAATAAAAGTAAGTAGTGCTCACTAACCATAGCCATAAAAACCTTCAAAACCATAACAAGAAAAATATTTTACTAGACACCACATGTAATTAGTAAGCATTTTTTCAAATAGCTCATTGCCTTGTCTATGGTACCACATTTTTCATACATGTCTACCAAAGCATTTTATCAAGCATATTCATATCGTTGATTACATTGCATTGCACATCTTTCAAACTCAAAGCATTACTTCACGTTGCATATAACTAATAACTAGATGTTGATAGATGAAAAAATTTCAATTACAATCTATTTTTTTTAAACAACTCAATACCTTGTCTATGGTACCACAGTTTTCATACATGTCTAGCAAATAATTTTATGAAACATATTCATATCACTGATTACATTGCATTCCACATCTTTCAAACTTAAAGCATTACTTCATGTTGCACAACTAATAAATAGATGTTTCAATATCCATGAGAAAATTTCAATTGCAATCTAATTTTATTCAAACTCATGCATTCCATGAGACCACATTTCTTTGAGGCATTTTTTCAAACTTCTCACTACCTTGTCTATGCTACCACATTTTGCATTTGCTTGTCATGCATCACAATGAGACCACATTTCTTTCAGGGATTTTTTCAAACAGCTCACTGCCATTTCTATGCTACCACATTTTTCATATGTGTATACCAAATAATTTTATGAAACATATTCATATCACTGATTACATTGCATTGCACATCTTTTAAACTCAAAGCATTACTTCATGTTCCATAACCAATAACTAGATGCTGATATCTATGACAAAATTTCAATTGCAATCTAATTTTATTCAAACTCATGCATTCCATGAGACCACATTTATTTGAGTCATTTTTTCAAATAGATCACTACCATGCCTATGCTACCACATTTTTCATACATGTCTACCAAAGTTTTATGAAACATATTCATATCGTTGATTCTAATACATTGCATTGCACATCTTTCAAACTCAAAGCATTACTTCATATTACATAACTAATAACTAGATGTTGATATCTATTATAAAATTTCAATTGCAATCTAATTTTATTCAAACTCATGCATTCCATGAGACCACATTTCTTTGAGGCATATTTTCAAACTTCTCACTGCCTTGTCTATGCTGCCACATTTTGCATTTTCTTGTCATGCATCACCATGAGACCACATTTCTTTGAGGCATTTTTCAAACAACTCACTGCCATGTCTATGCTACCACATTTTTCATACATGTCTACCAAAGCATTTTATGAAACATATTCATATCGCTGATCACATTGAATTACACATGTCTTTCAAACTCAAAGCATTACTTCATGTTGCATAACTAATAACTAGATGTTGATATTTATGACAATATTTCACTTGCAATCTAATTTTATTCAAACTCATGCATTCCATGAGACCACATTTCTTTGAGGCATTTTTTCAAATTTCTCACTGCCTTGTCTATGTTGCCACATTTTGCATTTACTTGTCATGCATCACCATGAGACCACATTTCTTTGAGGCATTTTTTTGAACAACTCATTGCAATATCTATGCTACCACATTTCTCATACATGTCTACCAAAGCATTTTATGAAACATATATTCATATCACTAATTGCATTGCATTGCACATCTTAAAAAATCAAAGCATTACTTCATGTTGCATAACTAATAACTAGATGTTGATATCTATGGAAAAAAATTTATTGCAATATAATTTTATTCAAACTCATGCATTCCACAAGACCACATTTCTTTGGGGCATTTTTTAAAACTACTCATTGCCTTGTCTATGCTACCACATTTTACATTTGCTTCCCATGCATCACCATGATACCACATTTCTTTGAGGCATTTTTTCAAATAACTCACTGCCAAGTGTCTATGCTACCACATTTTTCATTATTGTCTACCAAAGAATTTTATCAAACATATATTCATATTGCTGATTACATTGCATTTCACGTCTTTCAAAATCAAAGCATTGCTTCACATTGCATAACTAATAATTGGATGCTGATAGATGACAAAATTTCAATTGCAATATGCAATTACTTCACATACCCTATTGATAAACTAGGAGTAGTTTCCAATTTTATTTTCTTGTCATGCATTCCATGAGACCACATTTCTTTGAGGCATTTTTTCAAACAACCCATTGCCTTGTATATGCTACCACATTTTTCATACATGTCTACCAAAGAATTTTATCAAGAAAACCACTGCCATGCTGCCATGCCTAAAAGCCTAACATAGGTGCTTTCGAACAAGCTATTGATGCTTGGAAAAATATCATTGATTACATTTCATTGCACATATTTCAAATTCAAAGCATTACTTCACATTGCATAACTAATAACTAGATGAGCTGATAGATGACAAAATTTCAATTACAATCTAATTTTTTTGAAAGTCAACCTAAGTGTAACTATTATGAAATTACTTTACATTGTATAACTAATAACTAGGAGCAGCTGCCAATTGCATTTTCTTTTCATTGCATTCCATGAGACCACATTTCTTTGAGGCATTTCCTTGAGGCATTTTTTCAAATCCTCTATACAAGTTTACATGAATTCATCTATTATGTCATGTTTTTCATTTTTTTCTTCAAACTCCTAAAAATTAAACTTTTCTATGGGACTTCGATCTAATTCAATGTTGAATTCTATGTTTAACAATTAAGATTCATAAAATCATGAAAGGAATGGTCTATATTGTCAAAACTAAACAAAAAAACTCAATATAAACGTCTAGCTAAAATGAAAAAGAGTGAATTCCACTAGCCATGCTGGAAATGGACTATAATAAGCAATGCAAATAGAATTCATAAGCAATTTTGTGTTAATTTGAAATCGTCTAGATATAAGTTTACATGAATTCATATAAATTATGCCATTTTTTTCATTTTTTCTTTAAACTCCTAAGAAATAATTTTTTTAATGCAAATTCCATCTAATTCAATGTCTAAGTGTATGTAAAACTATTATGATTAATAAAATCATGAAAGGAATGGCCTATATTGTCAAAATTAAACAAAAAAACTAAATATAAATATTTCAATTCTACAAAAATGAATATATTACTTGAGATAATAAAATATGATGTAGAAACTTCAAATTATCTTCTTCTACATTGTCTAGCAAGCAAATTGATGCTCAAAAGGTGATGGAGCAAGCATAATAAGGTACTACAACAATTCAACTGCATAAAAAGACATTTGTGAGTCTGATAAAGCGCAAAACCAAACAAATGAAGAGAATTATGGGTTTGAATCTCGACTTTACTCCCTTTTTTACCATTTTTGGGAAAAGCACAGTTGGCACTCACCAAATTTGGTGAGTGCCAAATGTGATTCAAAATAACCTTCTAATTTGGCGAGCACCAAATGTAATGTTTGAAGGCTTTTCACTTTGGCGAGTGCCAAATGTGCTGTATAGAATTTTTTTCATTATGTAAGCCTTGACCCTACACAGAGACCTACAGAGGGAGAGCTCTAGAAGAGTGGGATTAAGAGGCAAAGACGAGTGTAAGACTATTTCAGGATGGATGAAGATGCAAAGAAGGATGAAGAGGCAAAGAGGAGTTTTTATAATTAAGTTTTCCCCAAACATCACCAAGAGTGGGAAATTATCATCAATTTTGTCTCCTGATACATGTGAGCATGCTTTTCCTCACAATTTTCCTACAAAGTGATTGTGCTAACTAGCAAGCCAAAAGGAAAAGAAAAATAAAGAACACACCATTTACCTACAATTGGGTATAAGTAAAGGTGATACATTGTTGGGACTTGAATAAAGAAGGATTACAATTACAAATATCAATTATGATACTTTGAAGACTTGAATAAAGAAGGATTATAATTAAAAATAGATAATATGTCATTATTTGTGATAGAATCTATAATAGGTTATTGCCTTGGGAGAGGGGGTTAAGCATCTAGGGGAGGAAAAATGTAAAAGTGGGGTCTAATGGGGATCTTTAGAGATATGTGATCATAACCATCAACGCTAATCCCTCAACACTATCCCTTAAACCTTAATCCCTCAACCCTCAACCCTTCTTAACCCTCAACCCTTAAATCGTAATAACTCAACCTTCAATCCTCTACCCTCTACCCTATACATTAAACCCTCAATCCTAAGTGGGAGAGACCTAAGAGAGAGAGATGAGAGAGAGGGAAAGATAAAGACCTGAGATAGGGAGTTGGAGTGAGAGAGAGAGAAAGACCTGTGAGGGAGAAAGAGAGAGGAAGTGTGAGAGAGGGGGTTGGAGTTAGAGAGATTTTTCTAGGTAGGGTGGGAGGGAGGGAGACTTGAGAGAGAGAAAGAGATACTTGAGAGGGAGAGAGGGAGTTATCAAGTTAGGGTGGGAGGGAGAGACTTGAGAGACAAAGAGGGGGTGGGAGGGATATTTTGAGGGAGAGACTTAAGAGAGAGGGATAGAGAGATAAGGAGTGGGAGAGACCTGATAGAGGGAGACCTGAGAGAGAGAGAGAGACTTGGGAGGGAGAAAGAGGAGTGGGAGAGACCTAAGAGAGAGAAAATTGAGAGGGAGAGAGAGTTATCTAGTTAGGGTGGGAGGGAGATACCTGAGAGAGGGAGAGGGGATGTGAGAGATCAAAGAGAGAGATGGTGGGAGGGATAGAGCGAGGGAGATACTTGAGAGAGAGGGGTGGGAGGGATAGAGGGAGAAAGAGACCTGGGAGAGAGGGGGAGTTATCCTATACATTAAAATCTCAACCCTCAACCCTATACCTTAAACCCTAAGGATGGAAGACAAGGTAGAGAGTGTAGGAGAGACCTAGAGAGGGTTGAGAGAGAATGGGTATGTATTGGTTAAGAGGGAATGAGACATAGAGGGAGTGAAAGGTAAAACCTCGACTATCCATCATTGATCATAAACCACAAACTCCAAGTGAACATATCAAAGTGGTGGAGAGAGACACAAAGAGAAAGAAAAGTTGAAAAGATTGATTTCGTAGTGAAAATTTAAACATATCTTGTTATAGAGTATTACACAAGTACGAGTAACTACAAGCACATGTTTTGGGTTGGTGGATGCCATTCAATTTGTTGTTGTTAGGCAGTTTAGATTGTTATGGCATTTACATCTTTGTATCGATACCAAGATGTCTTTGAAATCTAGTTTTAAAAATGTCAATAGATTAGTCTGAAAGATGAGAGACAATTGGGAGCTGGTGGTAGGGTGAGTGATAAAAACATCATTAAATGTAATCGTTTTCTTTCAAGAAGTCAATAAGATACAATCCCTCCCATAAAAAGTGTATAATTCAGTAATTTGTATGTCAATACTAATTTTACGCACTATGAACATTAGAGTTTAAGGGTCTTGACTACCAAATTCTTGTCCTCGTTCAAGTATGTGATCATGGAAGTGGAAATTCATCTTCCTGCTTGAGCAACCATATCAAGTGAAGAGTAGTGACACAATCGTGCATCTCAAACAACTTAGCAGTTAGGATGTATAAATCTAGCTTTCAAGTTTATTAGTTAAATTGTTATTATTGAATTCAAGGGGGCATTCAAATGGAGTAGATAAATAAAGTAACTTGAAACTCCCTTTTTCTTTGCATTCATTGCCAACCTTGCTCTAAAGGTTTGCTGCCTCTAGAGCATCCAAATTATATTTGGATGGTTGTTTCAAAGTAAAAGTTTCTCCCATTCTAAATTTTATGAAATGTTGTGTTTCACTGCAAACTTAGTTCTTAGTTACTATTATCCTTTATGGGGGCTATATCTTTTCATTTTAAGATTTTAAGAGGATCATTTAAATAGTGTTGTGCATTTCTATGGATCTATTATAGAGCATTATGGTTAAGGGTCGGAGGTGCAAAAAGAGAGTTTAATATTAATGTCTATGATTATAAGTCTAATTTTTTGAAAATAGATAGGTCAAAATATGATTAAGAAGTGGTGGAACTTAAGGGAACTAACAAAATGATGTTTGATTTCTTTCCAAATGAAGTTGGGCCTATTACGAAAACTGATGAATACCACATGTGAATGTTAAATATTGTTAGTCATAATTAAAAAATATCTCGTGTGAACCATTGACAATTTATTATTCAATGTAAAAACTGGGAAAGATTGAATTGTTTCAATTTTTATACCCATGTTTGTATATTTTTTTGATGTTTTAAAGTCAATTAGTTTGTGTAACACAATCTATCATTTAATAAACATCAATATATGAAGTGAACATTTTATTTTTTAAGAAATAGAAATATGGTCCCCTAGAGTGGTGGTCTAGTTCAGATCTGACTCCTGGCTTAAATACCCAATATTGCTACTTACTTCAACAAACACCCATCAATAAAAGAAATATTTTTAAATACATCCATTGAATGTTTTTTGGTAGTCAAGACATTTATTTCAAAGATAAGGGTTGAATTACAGTTTTCATCAGAATTGAAGGGTGAAGGCCTTGAATGGTGGGTCCATGCCACTATGTCATATTTTACAGTCCATTGTGAGCGACCAGTAGATTGGTTTTAGGATGTGCTAACTTTTACAGTCTAGATGATTGAGCCGGACAGAGTCATCTATGCTAGAAAAATAGGTAAGTCGTGGGATCAACATGTTAGAATTTGATTGCTTCAAAAGTTGGGCAACAAAAGTAATTTTTATAGTTGTAGAGTCATTTTCCATGATATGCTTGAAAAATATTACGAAACCATACCAGAGAAGATCTTTTTAAATGCAATGAACATAAACCAACCCCCCTTCAGAAGCTTCAATCCATTCACAATAACGACAAATAGATCTAAATATATCGAGGTTTTAGAGCTACCAGATTCTTGGGCATCATCACGCTATTTCATTTTCTTTTGCAAATATTTCAATTCACACCTCTCCATATAGTTGAATACACCGTTATCAGACCATTTTGTCTCCATAAGGCATGATGGTAGGATTTGAGCACTAATTGGTACATAGGTTAGATTTTACATAGAATTCTTACTTTGACCCTTTCTTTAACTTGGTGAAATGAAATCACAAAAGAGACCATTCCCTATAGCTAAACAAATAATCAACTTGATAATTCTGTAGTGATTTTACTTTGCCTCTAATGCTCACCTTAGCTCAATGCCATATTGTGTTTGCACAACATGTTTGGTTGTTAGGTCATAAAATGTTAACTTCTTTGTAGAAATCTTTAATTATTTTGATAATTTAAAAAAAAAAAAAATTATTTCTTTTATAACTACTTATATTATTATAGTTAGTAATAATATATAACTATAATAATATAGATAATATTATGTTACATATAAATAAACAGTAATGTTTTGATTATAATGAAAAAATAGGTTTTGAAGGGGGACCCAAAACTCTTTACAACACAAAAGAGGGAAAGTTGCTCAAAGAGAAAGACATTGAAGCATCAACAATAGCCAAAAGTTAACCAATGGCCAACAAACAACAACCCAACAACAAAGAAACAAAAATAGAAAATGACACAGAAAAAGACACTATTTCAAATTCTTCAAGGTGTTAGACACCTTGATCTCCTGGTTTCGATGCAATTGACCATGTCCAATAGTTCTTACTTTTCCTTCTCAAAGGTATTCCTAAGGTTTCCCCTAGATTTGGTACATGGGCCCTTTACCTCATCTTTGTTGACCTTCTTCCCCTTACCCTTTGAAGACTAGTCTTTCTCTAGCATCTCAACAAAGTATAATTGATTCTGCCTGAGCTAACTAATCTTTTCAAATAAGACCTCTAGGGACTCCACACTATTATTGGCCGAACAATGGGTAACCTGCAATAATTTATTTATATCTGCATTTGTTTAATTAATCTTTGCCTCCATTTCAGAAAGGTGATTCTCACACAGGGTCTTAAAGTCCATAAATGAGCACTCTAAAACAACTAGTCTCTCAATCAAAATATTTGAAGAAGAACCCTTGAAAAGTTTTGCATATTCTCTTTCAAACGCCTTATCTTAATACCTTATGAAATTCTTGTAGCACCCACTTTGCAAGCTTAAATGTGCATGTGGCCCCCGAATGAGCCATATCCAAAAGCTCAAACATAGAATTATTGTCATCATTCAAGTATGAGAAATCTGAAGGGAGAGGATTAACCTTCAGTGGCTCAGGCTTTCCAGGATTCAGATTCACCCCCTCATCCTCTTGCAATGACCTTTCACCTGAAAACTCCACGTCGGGCGACTGCCAAACAGGGGAATCATTGATTTCAACAACATTTTCCTCAACACTCTTCTCCTTACCTAGAGCCTTATCACCCTTCATACCACCTTTCACAACCTATTTTTTTAGCTTTGCAATTCGAAAATAATTAAAAACTATTTGAATAATACATGATATAATTAGAAAATAATTAAAAACTAATTTATTATATAATTATGAATATATGAACTTCTTAATAAGTATATTGTATATACAATATTTATTTATATAATAAATTTATTATGAAGTGAATGTATCAATAATATACCATTTTTAATTGGTACGTAAGGGATTTTTTATTATATCTGAAATGAGGATTACATCGAATAATATAAGCTAGCAACAAAGACATATCTTCATTCCCAAGATTGAGCCAACATTTTCCCATAACCACAAATCCTAATGCAGGAAAATTCAACAATGGCACCAATCAGGGATCCCAATACAACCATATTGGAAACTGTACAGACAAAGATCATATACAACCGCAAAAGAAACCGTTTATCGGACCAAGATCACCAAAACATAGTCTTTGTATTGCCTTTCGTAAGAAACCCTATTTGAAGCGCCAACCACCAGTGAACCAAAGTAGGCAAGGGGAAAAAATGGGGACACCAACACCACCATATCAATAACATACTTTAAATTATATGTAACATAATATATTTTATAGTTATATATTATTTATAATTATATAATAAGTAAATATTATATTTTGAATAATACTAGCTATATAATTATAAAATTATTTAAACCTAATTTATTATAATTATAAATATATGAACTTCATAAGAAGCATATTGTAGATAAAATATTAATTTATCTAATATACTTTTTATGAAGTTAAAGTATGAACAATAATTTTATAATTCGTAAACATTCATCCAAACATCATTATAATCTTTACATCCTACCAAATCATTTACAATGATCTATGAATTAACTCATTCAATTTTGTAAATTTTTTAATTTAATAGTTTTATCAATCACAAAACTTATTTTTAAAATATTTGTTTGTCCATATTGTTTTATTCTTTATATATATGATATTATATTCCATTACATAACTGTCTTCTCTACCCAATATTATACGAGACAATTGTAACAAAGTCTATCTTGCAAGGCCTATCTTTGTTTGTCCGCCACCCATGCACACAAATCGAGGATCACTTATGAGAGTACTTGCATCACATCATCATCTAGGGAATAAACTACATGTTTACCTACCATCTTAAATTATTCTCATAATGATTGACTCAATACCTTATCAATTTTCTCTCAATTGAGAAATTATACATGTCAAATACAAACTCCTAACCTCAGAAACATGTTTTTATATAAAGACATGCACAAAAAATTATGACAAAGTATTTGAATCAAATATTATTATAGTTTTAAATAATAAGGAAATGGTAGTTATAGGGTATGGTGTTGTTTTCTCAGACCTTTTGGTTCAATCTAGTTGTACAATCACTATGGTGCATAAAATAATGTAGGTCAAGTTACGTCTATTATTTTATTTATTTTTCATATTCAACTCAATTATTGATATTACTATTTTATCTTTATGTTTTAGGTTGCTCTTGTTCTAGTCGTGATCTTGCACCATTCACATCCCTCATGTGGAATACAATTGCATGATGAAGAAATTGATTGTATATCAATGGAACATGTGTGTGATTGGAGACATTATTTAATTTAATTTAATTTCATATTTCATTGTAAAGTAATTTTGAAATCTTTTTAAGTAACATATCACAAAAATGATCATTGATTTTATTCCATGTATTGAACTCAAGATGCAATAAACCATGTTTGTTATTGCAGTGTTGAAAAAAAAAGGTTTCTCGTTGATACTAATTATATGTGTTGTCTTTCTTGTAGTTGAAGCAAGTAAATGAAATCAATGATTTTGTTCTTACTGCATGTGGCAAGGATGTAAGGTCGGTAAAGACTAAAAGGAGAAGGATGTTGTCATGTTTAAGATTAGATGTTCAAAATACCTCTCTACTCTCTATGTTTTTGACTCCAAGAAGGGCGACAAGCTCAAGCAATCTCTTCCACCAGGTTTGTTCTTAATTTGAAGTAATTGTACTATTTTTCCTTGATAAACTAATTGGGTTTGAAACAATGTTTATCTGTTTCTAGTTTTTATCTAGGTAGTAGAATTAAAGCTTACCCTTGATTAGTTTTTCTTGGTGCTCTATATTTGTTCTAGTGAATATATTAGATAGGATTTATGTTTTTGTCATTTAAATGAAGTAAAGTACCTATTTTCCATATAGTTTTAGAACATGATTGTAGGGATTGAAGGATACCCTTGTATATTTTCAAGAACATAGTTGTAGATGTCATTCAGGGATGAATTTGTTTGTTTGTTTTTAATATTTTAATGGATATTGTTTGATTTTGTAATGTACCAAGACACTTGAGGTTTATAAAATGTTTTAATAGTAATGTCGGTTGCTTTATATCCAACTTTATATACACTCACTCTTGGAAAGAATGTGTGCAAGCAGTTCTAACCCTCTTTCTCATTCTTTGCAGGTTTGACTGTTCATGACTTGTAATTTACCATGGATGTGCATGTTTCAATGTAAGGCCTATAATATTGATATGTTGTTAAAGCATTTTACCGTCATACATTTGTTGACAAGTAGAGGCTAAATTAGGTAAAATTAGGTTAAACAAAGTAAGACGTAAGAATTTGAGTGGTTGGTGACAAATACATTCATAGACCCAATTCATTTTGCACGTTGTGTATTGACTTGGAAAATATAATGTACTACTAACTTATTAGTGGTGATCACAAATTATAGACAACCCAATTCTCTCTTCTCTATAATGTTAGCGGAATCACCATTTTTCTAGCAACTACCATGTTTATCAATCATCAAGCAACACACTAAGACAGATTATGTAAGTCTATCTTCCTATGTATACAGTCCTAAATATATTTTGTTTTATGTTTTTTCAGTTGTGGATGGTGTTGACACCATTTTAAGAAAGCAAATAAATCATTAGTCTAATGAAATTTGTTGAACATGTGCTTGTTTCAGGTTTAGATGGGATATAAAGCTTCATCCCTTAATACCACTTATTGTGTCTCTCCCTAATATCCACAAGGCATGTTTTATACAAGGCATTTTGTCTTTCCCATGGTTACCATCCACACTTTAAAAAACAAAGCTTCTCTATTTTATTTCTCTACGCGACTGTCAATGAACTATGAAACATTCAATTTGACGACTGAGCGTATTTTGTGCTTCTACTACAAAAATTAAATACATTTACGAAAATTATATTCTTTCCCACAAAATATTTCAAAACAACTCTACAAAAATACACCAAAGTTTTCCATAATTTACCATGGACAAACCTCTTCGGTGTACCCATTGCACACAAAGGTACGATTGCTAGTTAATAGATCTTTTCATTTAGTTTTCTTGAGAGAGGGATTGATGCATGCTAGATGGTTTTTTCCTTTTTGATGTTAGTATGCCGTGACTTGTTTTTTAATTTTTTGACTTGTTATTTAATGCATTTTTTTGGTTTTCTTTTATTATGTTCTTATTTTATATTTTATAGGTTATACAGATATAAAAGACCACATTCCTCATTGATTTTTAAGCTACAAAAATTAACTTTTTATTTTTGGTTGGTAAATTTTCTTCGGAGGGGCTATGATGGACCAATATTTTAACCAATTTTCAATCCTTGATATGGCTGATTGGTATTTTCAGAGTTTATGACTTTGTTCCTTACTAGTGTTACATGTTGTCCCATACAATATGTTACATTTAAAACTCCTAATAATATAATTAAAAATATATATTTGTGGAGTAGTGGTTACATAGGAAGAGTAATCTCACCCCTAGCTATTAGTGGGGTTATGAGAGTTTGCAACAACTTTAGATACAATATTTTTTTTTGGAAAATACAAGTGTAGTTATTGACTTGTAACAAAGAGAATTGTTGTATGTACTCTCCATGGGACCACAAGACCTAGCTCGCTTTTTTCAATAGATCTTGATATGTTGGTTGGTGTAAGACCCCACCTTTTGTAGAATAGTCACAACTCTTTTGCATCGTGTAGTTATTGACTTGTAACACAAAGAATTGTTGTATGTACTCTCCATGGGATTACAAGACCTAGTTCGATTTTTTCAATAGATCTTAATATGTTGATTGGTGTAAGATCCCACCTTTTGTAGAATAGTCACAACTCTTTTGCATCATGTAGTTATTGACTTGTAATACAGAGAATTGTTGTATGTACTCTCCATGGGACCACAAGACCTAGCTCGCTTTTTTCAATAGATCTTGATATGTTGGTTGGTGTAAGGCCCCACCTTTCATAGAATAGTCACAACTCTTTTGGGTCATTGGTGGATTTATTCAATAAAGTTGTCATTGATGGGTTATGCAATAGATCGTGCCACAAAGTCAAAAAATAATGTGGTAGTGGATTTATTCATAAAGCTGTCACTTTTCATTATTTAAAAAATCAAACAACTTTTGCGGCAATAATGTTGATCTTGAAATGTAAAATGTCTTCTGGTGGTAAGGGAACACGTGGAGCTGTAGAAGGGGGGACCGTTTTTACAATGCTTCACTGACACGGGGCACAACTTAAAGGATAAAGAAGATCCCAGTGTCAAGAACGTGGACATAAGGCCACGTCAAAACAAGGTCATATACATCGACATGTCATAAACAATGGGTTACCCAAAGCAGTCAGACCTGGCCAACAGAAAGCAACAGGTGCCACGTGGAAGGACGTCATTCACAATGGATAACTTCTAAAGCGCGTCCGCTTTTATTGTACGAAATCTGGACGTGCCACGTTTAGGGCTGATATTTCTTGTACAGCAAGAAAGGAGTTTATAGTTCGATAGGCGATTTTGGCATATTCTGTGAGCGCCACGTTATATTCCCCTTGTTTTTGTGATTTTGCCTGGTGAACGGTGTTGCATTTTTGGAATCTTCTAGAATGTACACGTGGCGCCTTCGCTGCAGGTTTTTTATTGGGAAGAAAAAGTAGTCTTTGCATTGTTATTTATTATTGTCAAATTGGGGATTGTGTGATCCTTCATCTTAACCATAAAAAGTTAACCTTGTTGTAACATTTGACATGTTATTACAACACATGTCCCTTGAACTTATCAAAGTAATGGAGAGGATCCAATAGTTGAACATGTTTCAATAGTTGTGATAATAGTTGTTTATATAATACTCAATAGTTTTATCAATATTGGACAAATAGTTGTTGTAAACACGTCAAAATAGCATTATGCATATTCATCCGCTCATTGAATTGATCAAACGCAACAAATCCATTCATCAGGTAAATCCAAAGGTTTAATCAAATAATACCATTTCATCTCTCATAAATCATTCAACCTTCATCTTGCATCATCCATTTAATTAAATAAATCAGGACTTTATTTAATTCAAATCCAAATCATACTCCATCCTTTTCTGAATTAAATAAATCAAGTATTTAAGTCCTAAAAGGTCAAATCGGCCTAATCATCATTAATTTAATCTAATCCTGATTAAATGTTAATCTTACCCACTTGCATTCTCTAGATTTAGCCACTTGCACATATAAATCAATTTATTGATTTATTAAATCCAAGATTTTCTATCAACATGGCATTTATGGGGAATATTCCCTCAATTTTGAATTCAAAGGCAAGTTGATTTGTCCCTCCAACATTGCATTTATTGCTCATTTTCTTGTCCCCCACTCAGCATTTACTCTCAAATTTGAATTCAAATTCTCCCTCCCATGGGCACATTTCCCTAATCTTGCACATCCATTGGCCTATCACATGTTGACAAGTGGCATCATATCATTGGTTGAATCTTTGTCCCACATTGATCAAATTTGGACATCTCTTCAACTTATCAATCTATAAATAAAGAGCTTATATCCTTATTTCATCATCCACATCTCAAGCAAAGTTATCATGCTAAAATACTTAGCAATTCTCATCCATCTCATTGAATCATAGCTAGGTTTTTTGCAGATTTTAGCTTGGAGCATTCATCAATCTTCATCAAATCATCAAAGCTAGCATTGGAGTTGGGAAAAAGGGCCAATTTTCACATCAAATTGGCACCAACTCCCTCAAGAGATCAAGAATTTACATTGCTTTCATAGGATTTAATCTCTTTTGTTGATTTCTCATTGTATTGCTTTCATTTTCCTATTTAAAGCATTGATAAATGGATTTCTTGAGGAATCATGTTTCTAACTTGCATTTCAATCTCCTAATGTGTTTGTTTGTTGTGTTTTGCAAGTATTAGGATCATGGTTCATTAGGAGATTGAAATGCAAGTTAGAAACATGATTCCTCAAGAAATCCATTTATCAATGCTCTAAATAGGAAAATGAAAGCAATACAATGAGAAATCAACAAAAGAGATTAAATCCTATGAAAGCAATGTAAATTCTTGATCTCTTGAGGGAGTTGGTGCCAATTTGATGTGAAAATTGGCCCTTTCCCAACTCCAATGCTAGCTTTGATGATTTGATGAAGATTGATGAATGCTCCAAGCTAAAATCTGCAAAAAACCTAGCTATGATTCAATGAGATGGATGAGAATTGCTAAGTATTTTAGCATGGTAACTTTGCTTGATGTGGATGATGAAATAAGGATATAAGCTCTTTATTTATAGATTGATAAGTTGAAGAGATGTCCAAATTTGATCAATGTGGGACAAAGATTCAACCAATGATATGATGCCACTTGTCAACATGTGATAGGCCAATGTATGTGCAAGATTAGGGAAATGTGCCCATGGTAGGGAGAATTTGAATTCAAATTTGAGAGTAAATGCTGAGTGGGGGACAAGAAAATGAGCAATAAATGCAATGTTGGAGGGACAAATCAACTTGCCTTTGAATTCAAAATTGAGGGAATATTCCCCATAAATGCCATGTTGATGGAAAATCTTGGATTTAATAAATCAATAAATTGATTTATATGTGCAAGTGGCTAAATCTAGAGAATGCAAGTGGGTAAGATTAACATTTAATCAGGATTAGATTAAATTAATGATGATTAGGCCGATTTGACCTTTTAGGACTTAAATACTTGATTTATTTAATTCAGAAAAGGATGAAGTATGATTTGGATTTGAATTAAATAAAGTCCTGATTTATTTAATTAAATGGATGATGCAAGATGAAGGTTGAATGATTTATGAGAGATGAAATGGTATTATTTGATTAAACCTTTGGATTTACCTGATGAATGGATTTGTTGCGTTTGATCAATTCAATGAGCGGATGAATATGCATAATGCTATTTTGACGTGTCTACATTTTTCCCCTCTTTGAAGCAATGTACTTGTTGCATTGGTTCAAAGAATAACTTGTCGCGATCAAAATTCAAAAAATTTCTGATTTTCGGATGCCCCAGCGGAAAGAAGTACACTGGTACAGTTGTGACATGACTACCCATAATTAAACAAAATGTATTCCTTTGATCTAAAAAGCAATTAATCATGTGATGCCGCATAAGCGCTCAACTACCCATGATGTGAATGCACAAGTATTGGTCAACTACATCTTGCCAAGTAAGCTACTATAAAAAAGTGGGAGTGATTTGAAATTTCCACGTAAGATAATTAGAAGCGCTAAGTTAGGGTGCTCAACTACTGGGTCCTCTCCCCTAGTTATTTTTAATTTCATGTTTTATGTACTCATGTGGATGTTATTTCCAAGGTTAGAATGTCTTGTGTAGTGGATCAACTACTCATTGTTATTTGATTATTTATGGAGGGGGATTTAAATTGAAATAATGAATAAGGTGATAATTTTTCTAACCAAAGAATAATAATGTGAATTATCATTACTATATCAAATTCAACTATAATATTTATAAAATTTGAGAAATAGGATTGTAAATTGTTAACATTAAGTGACAAGGTTTGAGCATTTGAATGTTTGAGACCAAGTTATGATCCTCCCAGTACTAGTGCACACCAAACATGTTCGAGATATGTGATGGAACCCTCAAAATTTTGTGTTCAATTTCCTTGAAGCTATGTTTGGGTGTCTCATTAGCCTTGTTCTTGCCCACTAGTTAAGGTTTATGTCACAAGGGTTTAGGGTTTATCAAGCCTTAATAGTTGAAAGTGAAAACCTTAGTCCTTTTTCCTTTAATTCTAATGTCTTATTGACTTGCTATAGTCAGTTTTTGGTCATTTAAAAACAAATTGAGTCTCAAATGTCCATGGGTTGACCAGTCCCTTGTTTCTAGGATTACCGCCTCGCTGATCACATTGAAATATTTCCCTCATGATGTTATGTTCCTATGGTTGAGGTTGTCAAATTATTTGTCATTTTCCCTAAGTCTTTGTCTTCGGTTTATTTTATGTCATTAGCATTTCCTTTCCCAAGCGTGTCCCCCTTTTAAAAACAACTTGTAAACACGTGCAAATTGAATATCACTTAAGATCTGCTTACTACATTGTGGGTCATCCCACAATAATGGGTTACAATTATTTAAGTGAAGAGAAATTAGAAATGCACACAAAAAATTCAATTAGGTGGTTCAAATGAAGGGGATTCATTAGAAGCCCCCCCCTTCTAATGAAGGGGGCCTTCGAATGAACCCCCTGTCGCTTCATGAGAATTCTTTAAAGTTTTAAAATCCAAAGAAAGAAAGGCTTCGTACGAACCACTCCTTCGCTCGAATGACCTAATTTTCTCCTCCAATTTTAGAGAACGCCCTTATTTCTCCCTCTAAAAGTTTAGAGACAGATTCATTTTGGTCTTTTTCGTGGGCAGGTCATTTTCACAGGAATTCTTTTTGGCGGGCGAGGTTTCTTTCACAAGATTTCTAGCAAACAGTGTAGGTCATTTCTAGTGCTTTCACTATCTGGGCATTTACGCAATGGACATGCATGGAGGTAAGACTGGCTGTGAGATTGTGAAATAGAACAAAATTCTGGCGCTTTTACACAATATACGTGTGGTGATTCATGTGTGTGATAGACAATTTGTGGCGCTTTCATTTCTGGCTACAGTTTATCAATGAGTTTTCAAATTTAGATTAGTCTTTGCTGAAAGTCACTTGTATAGTTTGTATTTTATTTTTGTAGAGTTGTAGACCAAAAAATAATTTATATTGGGAAAATGTTGCTTAGTTGGAAGTGTAGGTAGATAAGTAGACCTATTTGTAGCCCTGCCAACAATTTAAATTAGCATCCTCTACCTCAGGTCTTATTTTGATTTACACTTAATCTGGGAAAAACAGAAAACCCTCCTTGGAGTAAGCCGTTCCTTAGTAGTTGATGCCTATTCCTCATTGTTGATGGCTATTCCTTAGGTGCTGTTGTAAGCCGTTCCTTTATGTGCTTGTTACACATTATTTCTTATTGATGATAGATTGGAGAAAACCCCGCTTGCTAGTGTTTCTCTTACTAGGGCTCATGATTACAACTATGTCTATCCATTCATGCCTTGAAATGTTTGTCTTTGATCTTAATTAATTGTCACTGTTCCAAGCTCTATTTCCCAATGACTCTCAATGTACATAGAACTCGTTATAAGTAGCTCTAAGCTATGTATTTGACTCAAATGTCTCCATGCGGTGTCTAGCAGTCTAATTTGGCCTATATGATGCTCACATTATACCCTCAAGATATAGGGATGAGACCATCTCTACTATGGCTCAGTTGATAAGGTGAAGAAACTCTCACGTCCATGGTGCAAAACCAAGAAAAAAGAGAAATCAATATCACATCAAAAAAAAAAATAAAAAATGAACTTTATCTATATCTATTCTATTCCAAATAAATGATATAAAACATAAACATAAAATCACTTAGGCCTTTGGCCTACCAATTTTTTCTCATAGTCCATTTGCAATGCTAGGACTAGTGCATGCTATAAGTGTGGGTCCTATAGGAGTACATGTATTGCTAGACTCACCTCACTCCATCTATCTAGGAGGTACAACTATTGGAGAGCATACTCTCTATTATACCCTTGGCATGTCCTCCTCCATTTTATACTCCACATCCAAACCTTAAGCATCAAGATCCCCTTAGGGGCATCCTTGAAAGCAATGATTGTTGGATAAAAACTACACTAGTCAGTGTACCCCTATAAAACATTGACATCATCCACATCCAAAAATAGATGATCGTTCTCTCCTTTACTACTTAAGTCACTCAAAATGACCTTAGTGATTGTTGGATGAGAGAGGTGTCTAGCTCTAATGGTAATGTGATGTGAATGCACATAAGTGGTATTATCGATGGCACTTTCCATACTAGTCCAAACTACCTCATCAATCACATGTACTTAAATTACATGATGATATAGTCATAGTGACCAATAAGTAGGTGATCTTGTTGGATACAAGCCATCTATCTACCAAAATCATCCCATGCTCTCATTCCTCTATATGGCTACTATATAATCTCTATGTTGTACAAGTGATCAAAAGATTATCTCCAAAATAGTAAATCTTAGAAACTCTAATATCAAATTAGTGGGTATTATTGTGGTCATGGTGCATCCGAATAAATTTTCCTTGGGTAATTGATATATCTTATACACATGATGTTCTTGAATTCTCATACCTAAAGTAATGTGGAGTTCATGAGTATTTTCCCCTCATGATGCGCAAATCTGCCAAGGTCTTAGTAAAGGTGAGCAAGCATACTCTGCTCCAATACAAAAATAGTATTTCACCCCTCCATGGCCTTGATTATGTGCATGAGGCCCACATGCAAATGCATGCCTTGACCATCAATAGTCATTATCATGGATACTATAGTGATCAATATCCTCCTAGTTAGGGGAATAGGTATTGACCCTTGCTCAAGTCACCACATAAGAAATGATCAATATTGTAACTCATGATGAGTCATGCAAGTGTATATCACTATCCCTCCTATATAGTGACTAATTGTATATCATCCTCAATAGTAATGCAATAACCATGGACAAGGAATCTAAGAATGTGTTATACATTCACATGAATAATAGTCATCTCCCCTATTAGGAGATGAAAGGTGGATGTATCCAAATTCCATTGATCCATCAATCCCAAGAGAATCATGTGGTGCAATCACATCTCTAAGAGTATGAATACCAAATAAAGGACTAATCATCTATAAAAAACCTACTCCTTCCTTGATAGAGTCTCCAATCAACTCATGAGTAGTGTAAAAACAAATCCTCTACCATTCTCTCGCAGAGTTGGAAGTGGCTAAAAGTAATCAAAATAATTATATATCATTCTACTGCTAACACCCTAGCATTCTAAAATGTCCAAAAACTTAGAATAAAGTATGTTTTCCTAAAGGCTAGTATGCCCTTCAACACTAGCACCCTTTGTGGATGATCGTGCATCCCTTAGAAGTTAGCAAACAAGGAGGATGTCTACATGAATATCAGACTCACATTCAACATCTGAATGCTAGTGTGCTCATCATATTCCAATATGCATCATAGGGTTTACAAGGGCCAAAATATTAAAAATTTCAAAAATCAATAGAAAATTTACCTACCTCTTATTTCACCATACTGTTCTTGGCTCCCTCTTTAAGCTCACCTAGTCTTGGTCATGAAAAATCTTGTCAGTGAGGAATTTTAACTGCAAGATCACTCTCAACTCTATGAAAACATGAGACACATATTCACCTTCTCTCTTCTCAAAATTTATTTTAGATCTTATTTTTCATAACATTTTTCCTTGCATGATAGTTTCTTCTGATTTAAAAAATTAATGCATTTCAATTTTGAAAGATATTTTTGAATGCTAACAATAAACCTTGTAGTATTTAATATTGAATACTATGGAGCTTCACTGAACTCAAATCTAGATGTTGAACATAGGTTTTCATTGATGTCAAAGGTGTGATTTCTAAGGGGTAATGCTATATGAATAGTCAATTTTATAGTACTTGAATTATCATTATTGATTGGTGGAAAAATGGATACATTGAGATATCAATCTTTCTCCACTAATCATTCAAAGATGTCATATGAATCCCAATTTGATTGACTAACAATCTCACAATGTGAGTTAATTCACAATGAGGAGGACCTAGGAGGGGGTTCTTTCAACTCTTAGGGAGATCGTTGTATTCAATTGTAGTTACCATTTTGTGTATGGATTAGTCTCTTAAACTTGATAGTTAAGGAGAATGATAGGGTTAACAAGTCATATTTACCTTAGTTTTGTTTTATTGAATGAAGGATTCATTATCATTCTGGTAGAGTTATTTATTAGTATTGTTAAAGAGATATATATTCTGATTTTTTGGAATCAATGATTTCAAAATGAGAAAAATCTATATTTCAAAATTCATGATGTACACTCTTGTTTACTTTCACAGTCTCACTCTCTATGCAATTAAATCTTAAGATGGTTTTAAATGTAAAAATCATCAGTTATTTGTCTTCCTTTTTTTGAATTTTACTGCATTTTTTGGTTCCTGATATTTTCTAGGTTTTTCTCCAATAATATCTCGGGAATTGAAAATATCCTTATCTTTTGGTATGCAGAGAAATTCTTGAGAAATTTTGTATCTATGTGAGTCTAAACATCACAATTTTAAATTAGTAGTTTTTGCTAATTATTATTTATTGGTAATAATTGATAGTTGATTCAATTCCTTTTATGTTCTCTTTCCCTAGGTGACCCTTCTTTGGAATATTGGTTCTATTTGAAAAGTTAATCATTTGCAATTTACATTTCATCATGTTGATGATGGATCAAGAGTGTGATTTAAAATTTTGATGCAAAATCACCTATACATTTTTTCCAAAAGATTTTTTTATATATTATTAGATTCTGAAAATCTTATGTTTACAATCTCATTTTTTTAATATCAATGTTTTTACTTGCAATAAGACCAACATTCACTTTAAAAAAGGGAAATTTCTCTAGCTTGGTGATTAATGGCCATCTCTTTGTTATTTTTTCAATTAAATGCACCACTCTCAGAAGGAGGCCATTGTAATTTATTTTGTTGCAGTGCTACACCCCTATTGAGCATCCTATGTCATTGTCAAAGTCTATTGAAATGTTCATAGGTGGTTACCTCTTACAGAATTCTCATCGTTATTGTCAATTGTCTCATGACTTGTCATTGTAAATCTTTTTCATCTTTCCCATAATGATTCTACAACTGAAAACCTTTTTGTAAAAATGTGTAAGAATTTAAAAATTCCTAAGTTTCTTTCTTATCTAAATCAAGTTTTGAAACGAGGGTGATCAGGGAAGATGGTGTGACTGACAATCTACTCCAAGAGGAGGCCAGGGCACTGAAAGTGCTGGAGGAGTGTGAATTGCAGGAGGAAGTCTTTTGGAAACAAAAGGCTCAAATTGAATGGCTTCAAGAGGGGGATAAAAATACGGCCTTCTTCTTCAATTCGGTCAAAGCTAGGCGCCATGGGAATTCCATCTCTGTTCTTGTTAATGACACTGGTGAGCACCTTTCCTCTTTTAAGGATATTTCATGTGAAGCTATGCAGTATTTTATTTCCCTATTCAGGGAGGATTCTCAGGGGGTTGCGGATGAGGAGGCCCAAGTTTTGTCTTGCATCCCTTCTTTTTGGGTTACTATGGAGATGAATGAGCATCTTATGGGTGATATCTCGATCGAAGAGCTAGAACGCACGATGTCCCAGATGAAGAAAGGAAAAGCTCCTGGCCCTAATGGTTTCCTGGTGGAGTTCTTTCAAGAATTTTGGGATATTATTAAGTTGGACTTATTGGCGGTTGTCTAGGAATCTTAGAAGAACAAGCAGATGTTAAGGGCTTTGAATTCTACCTTCCTAGCTCTCATCCCCAAATGTGATGGGGCAGATAGGATAAGCCAATTTAGACCCATTTCTCTTTGTAATGTGGTTTACAAAATTATCTCTAAAATTATTGCCGATAGACTGAAAAAATGGCTTAAAGTGCTGATTTCTGAGGAGCAGAGTGGCTTTGTGGCAGGCAGACAAATTCTGGATGGGGTGATTATTGCCACGAAGACCATTCATTCTATGGATAGTTCCAATGATAAGGAAATGTTCATCAAGTTGGACATGGCAAAGGCGTATGACAGAGTTCGATGGTCCTTCCTTTGGAAGATTCTTTATGCTTTTGGTTTTGGGGATGATTGGATTCAATGGGTCAGGAGTTGTGTTACTTCAGTCTCCTTTTCCGTTTTAATTAGTGGCGAGCCCTCTGAGCTTTTTGGTGCCTCTAGGGGATTGCGTTAGGGCGACCCATTGTCTCTGTATCTATTTCTGCTTCTTGTTGAAGGTTTGGGAAGGTTGTTGAGAAGGAATGTGGAGAGGGGTCTCATTCAAGGATGGCGATGGGGAGGTAACATTCCCCCACAGTCTCATTTGCAGTTTGTGGATGATACTGCGCTGATGGGTATGGCTACAATTAGGGAGGCTACTAGCTTGCGTGCGGTGTTGGATGTCTACTTGATTACCTTAGGCCAATTGATTAATGAAGATAAGTCCTCCATCTTCTTCTTTAATACTCCTGGTCCCATCCAGAGGAGGATAGCCAATATCTTGCGTTTTCAGGTTGGGTCCCTTCCTTTGACCTATCTCGGGATTCCTATCTCTATCAAAAGGATGCCCATGGAGTCATGGCAGAACATTCTGGATAAGTTTCGGTCAAAGGTTAACCATTGGACCCATAGATGGTTATCCTTTGCTGGTCAGGTTCAGCTGATCAAATCTGTGGTTCAGGCTCTCCCCATCTATAGGTGTATGCTCCAGGTGGCCCCGGTCAGCTTTGTTCAAGAAATGGATGCTTTAGCCAGACAGTTTCTATGGGCAGGTAATATTTTGTCATCCAAATGGAGTTTGGTTAGATGGGAGCTGGTGTATAGCCCGCGGAAATATGTCGGTCTTGGATTAAGGCAGTCATCTTTGTCTGGGATTGCGCTTGTTGCTAAATTGTACTAGAGATGGTGTGTGGAGCAGGACCAGACCTGGGCAGGATCTTATCTCATAAATATTTCTTGGGGATCCCTCAGATGGATATTCCCTGCTATCCCCTGGTGGGGAAAGGATCGGTGATTTGGGGTATGCTCAAGAAGGGGGATGCTCTCATCAAGGATGGTTTATTTTGGATTTGCAAAAGTGGATTGGAGGCTCACTTTTGGTCTGATTCTTGGGATGGTTTTCCTCCCCTTGTTTCCCAATTTCCTAACTTGTTGCCCCTTTGTCATCGATTCATTGAGGCTGGCTGGAATAGGGTGAGAGACTTTAAGTCGGTGTCCTCTCATGGTCAGTTGATGGTGGCTAGGTGGAAGACTCCTGAGGAGTGGCCTATGGTTGGTATGGAGGAGGAGTGCGCAGAATTGTAGAGTATCCTTTCTAGCAGGAGTTGTAGCTCCCTCCTAGATGGTGATGTTTTATCTTGGTCTCCCAACCCTAAAGGTGTTTTTACTGTTGCCTCTGGGTATCAGGTGCTTTTGTCTCACAAGCTGGACAGGGTGGAGGTTCAATGGTGGAAGAGAGTTTGGAATAAGTTTTCTTGGCCAAAGTGTAATTGTTTCATGTGGACTTTAGCTTGGAACAAATGCTTGACTTGGGATAATATCCAGAAAAGGGGATTTCAGGGCCCATCCATGTGCGTTTTGTGTAGGACTGGGGAGGAGGACTCTGCTCATTTGTTTTTTCGATGCCCTTTTGCCCTGAGGCTGTGGCATTTTTGGTGGGAGGTCTGGAAACATCCTTGTGTTCATGCTTCCTCCCTGGTGGATTTCTGGAGTAGTCTAGGCAGACCTCCCACTATGGCATCTTTCTTACAGGACGTGTGGTATGTTGGGCCTACCTTCATTCTCTAGAAAATTTGGCTTGAGCGGAATCGTAGAATCTTCCGAGGTGAAAAGATGGTTGCTCAACAGTTCTAGCAGAGAATTTTGGGTATATTTCAGGAGACGGTGGAAGCGAAGTGTGAGGTGGCGTATCCCTTGGAGAAAGAGGATGCTGAGAAGGTGGAGAGATTGGGACTTCGGGAGCTGTCTTTGGCCTCTGCTTGTGTCTGAAGGGGAAGGCGGGTGAAAAAGAAAGTCCTACGAGTGGGTAAATGGATTCCCCCTCCTACTGGAATTCTGAAGATTAATACTGATGGGTCCTCAAGGGGAAATCCTGGGCCAGCTGGAATTGGGGGAGTTGGTAGGGATTCTTCGAGAATGGTGGTTCTTTTCTTCTCTATTTATGAAGGGGTACAGACTGTCAACCTTATGGAAGGTCTGGCAATCTTATCCGCCCTTGAACGGGCCTACTCTTTGGGGTGGAGAAAGGTTATTTGTGAGTCTGACTCACATGTTTTGGTTAATTTGCTTAATGCTCGGCAGGTGGTTGATGTCAGTTGGCAGTTGGCTAGAATGGTTCAACAGATTTTGCAGATTAGTTCCTTGATGGAGGTGGTTTCTTTTTTCCATATTCCGAGGGAGTGGAATAGGGCAGCGGATTGCTTGGCGAAATGGGCTTCAGAGCATCTTGATGGTTGGAAGATTGAGGGGTGGGAGCAACTTTCCCAGGAACTTCGCCATGATTTGGAAAGGATTATTGCGGAGGATGGAGATGAGATTGGGGATGAATGATGTTGGTTCTTTCTTTTTCTATTTGCTTCTTTTGGTCTTCATGGGCTTAGGCCCTTTGCTTTGTTGTAATGCTCTTTTCTAAATTTCAATAAAGTTTTTACCCCCTTTTTATAAAAAAAAAAATCAAGTTTTGAAAAATGACAATATAAAAGGCACACTTAGCTTGTCTTTTAGCTATCTTTTTTACCTCTAAGCACTAAAATTTGTGTAACGTATGCCTTACTCATCTCATTCACATTGTTTTATATTGCTGAAAGTTTACCAAATTTACAAAATATATGCCAAAAGGGAAATCCACCATATAAATTAAAATATCAAGAAGAAAACAGTCTTGCTCAGGACTCCAAACAGAGAACCAAAACCTGAGCATATAACTAATTGAAACAGGCCACCAAATGGCAGCCTAAGTACATCTGGATGCATCATTCTAGAACAAGTTATTGACTATCATATTGATCCAAAAAAATTGGTAAGAACCTTTACAGTCAGCACTATTCTTTAGTACAGTTTTTAAAAAATAGTATTGACAATGTCTTTAACATGATTCTCAAACCAGGTGTGATCAACTAGAATTTCAATCTCAATTACGGTGTTCTTGGTTGCATGATCCACAAATGACTCAATCAACCTATCTTTCTGACCTTTAAGAGCTCCATCAACATTAGCAACCTAAACCAGGGCAGCATTCAAGATGGAATCCAAATCAATAGAGGTTAGTAGGTCACCTTCCTCATCATTTTTATCACCAAACATACTCCTAGGAAAGACAGGAATAGGATGATCACCAACATCCAGCTGGTCAGTATTAGACCAACCTATTAAAGGAGCAGGTTTAGGGATGGGATCAGAGGGCACTAGTGACTAGATAGTCTTTATGGATTGCAATGGAACCCTGAGTAAGAACTTTGGTGAAATCCTTCGGAACTTTCAGCATCATAGATCCCTACAATACAACAACAGAAAGGTTGAGCTCACAACTAAAGGCCTTACGTGACCTCCCCTATATGTAAAAAATCTCATTATTCTTGCTTTCTTAAAAACCAGAACACCTTAGAAGAAAGTAGAGACAACAAGCCACAATTTCCTATTAAATTTGTGCAACTTTTTAACAAAACTAATAGATCCAAACAAGATATCAAAACAAGAAATGTATTCCTTATCAGCACACAAGCCTCACCCAGGGTGAACCCACAATAATGGGTTACAATTATTTAGGTGAAGAGAAATAAAAAATGCACACAAAAAAATCAATTAGGTGGTTTGAATGAAGGGGGGCCTTCTAATGAAGGGGGTTCATTAGAAGCCCCCCCCCCTTCTAATGAAGGGAGGCTTCGAATGAACCCCTATCGCTCATGAGGTTTTTTTTAAATTTTAAAATCCAAAGAAAAAATAGGCTTCATACGAACCAACCCTTCGCTCGAAAGCCCTAATTTTTTCCTCTAGTTTTAGAGAACGCCCTATTTTTCCCTCTAAAAGTTTAGAAACGAGATTCATCAGGTATTTTTCGCGGGCAGGTTGTTTTCATAGGATTTCCTTTTGGCGGGCAAGGTTGCTTTCAGAGCATTTCTTTTTGGCGGGCAAGGTTGCTTTCACAGGATTTCCAGCAAACAGTGCAGGTCATTCTAGCGCTTTCACTAACTGGGCATTTACGCAATGGACATGCATGGAGGTAAGACTGGCTATGAGATTGTGAAATATAACAAAATTCTGGTAGACAATTTGTGGCGCTTTCATTTCTGGCTACAATTTATCAATGAGTTTTCACATTTAGATTAGTCTTTACTGAAAGTTACTCGTACGGTTTGTATTTTATTTCTGTAGAGTTGTAGACCAAAAAATAATGTTAAAGATAGGTTGCTCAGATATTCATATATCCTTTTCATTTATGTATAGTTTTTATTTTATTTCTATAGCGTGGATGAGATATTCACTTCTCATTACTATAAATCATATATCCTTTTTAGATTTGATCTATCCAAACCAAAACCATACACGTTTCAATAAACATTGTTAAGAGGTTTAGTTTTGCAAGAATTTTAGTCTAAATGTTAAAGATAGGTTGCTCAAAAGTGGAAAACATGGATTAAAGCCCTCATTAAGTCACAAAGTTCTTTTGACTCAAAACCAGAGTCTTGGTTTTCCATATAGGAACAGTAGAAGATTAGATCCTATAAGAGCAATTGAGGCTGTATAGTTTCATATGTAATTTGTCATAGTGTCATAGAAAACATAACAATTATTACCATGCGCTATTTCCATTATGCTCATTAATGTATATTCAGATGTACAATTTCAACAACTAATACATTGATAATTAGACATGGTATGAAGTTATAATGGCCTACGATTGTTATCAAGATCAATGGATTCTATGAGAGAAGATGAGAATTCTCTAGTCATTTCATTTCCCAATTCAAATAGCAAAAAGACTTCTTCAAGAAAAATATTTCAAGAAGATGTTGTAGCAAACCAATAACTACAAGCCTGCAACCATATGTTGCACCTTACTATATCTACCACCTGGCTTCCCACAACAATCCCAGGTCATTTGAATGACAAAATACCACATAGTTATTGTAAATTATTTGTTTAAGATAGATACTACTTGGTAACAAATGCCAATGATTTAGCATAATTAAGAAGAAAAACTTTCCAACTGTGAAAAAACATAGCTAGAAGGTTTGCATCATGATATTACAAGTATTTCTAGCAAACTCTACAGAAATAGAGCATCCCCTATTTTCTATCATACTAAACATATTACTATCATTAGATGTTATCATGTTAAAACTGCCAGTTGGTCTAGCACAATTGATATCATTATCAACATCATCCTATCACATTTCAGGCATAATGTAATCAGTAGCGATGAAACAATACAACTATAGAAATGCCATACATGGTGCTCACTTAAACCAGTAGATTCCCATGTGATTGTTCTGTGCAAGCTAAGACCAATGGGCCCTTACCCATAGACAACCTACAAATACTTGAATAAATCATTAAAGAATTTAAACAAGATTCAACACCACTGTGGTGATGTACTGAAACAAATCCAGAAAATACATCTTTACTAATTTATCAGAGATAAATCATTATATGATAAGAATGAGCACATCATATACTTCTCATATCTGATTGTTCTATTTCCTTTTGAGATGAATCACAGTTTCTGTATTAGAGAAGTGTTAGCATGGTAGATTCCTCCAACCCATCTCATATCATGTGCTAAGTTAACTAGAACTTAGTATGCAGGTATGCAATACTCTGGCTACAATTAACTAAGAGCGTAGTCCAGTGGTGTGAAAATTATTGCAATTGAACATGTTAGAGTTGGAATTTCCTGTAATCTTATTGGCATGAAGTTTCTTGCAGCCACATATGTGTGATACCAAGTTGGGTTTAACAAAGGAGTTTGGCTACCCAGGAATCTTGGTGAATGACATGATACTGAATGTGTTGGAGGCATGAGATAAGGGCACAAAGTTGTATTATGTTGTACTTCTAATTTTTCATATGCTGGAGTACTATGAGATTCCAATTAGTGAGCAATATGAACGTGGTAATACATGCAAACACATATTTTTCTTTGATTTTAACGTTGTACTCTACCTCTCCACTTGACATTGCCAACCATGGGAAGATGATGGAAAAATGGAAGAAGGCCCTTGTGTTGCAATGTGCTTGATATTACTGTAGTTTACTAGAGCTTTTGATAGAGTTCCCTCATGTTACTTTTAAGTTTATTGGCAACTCTGCTATGCCATCTGCCTTGATGGAGGATGGAATTGCTAGCTCTCACAATTTCCTGTTTTCCTAGATGAGTTGTATTGGGGTATAATGACTCTAAATGGATGGAACCCCAGTTGATGCAACTATATTTTTGATCTACCCTATGTCAAACAATGGCCATGCACATAAAAATTTGGAGACATTCTTATTGCATACACATGAAAATTGGAGTCATTTGCATTGGGGCAAAGCACCTATAAAACTCCACAAATGTATTTAACGAAGTAGAGAATGAATGAATGAAAATACAAAGGTTCTATCAAATTGTGATCTATACATGCCTTAGTTTAATTAATTTTTGTCATTATGTGTTAACCATAGTAACAAGACTTGGACTTGGCACAGACTCGGCAAGGGTGACTTGACGCCCGGACTTGGCGTAGACTCGACAAAAAGGAAAACCCAAGAAATTTAGAGATTTTTAAGGATTTAAAACTTGTAATGTCATCCTATAAAAAGAGGAAAATTATGCCCTTAAATATTTACCTAGTTGTAATGTCATCCTACCATCTTTGCACATTTGACGTGCAAAGATTTCTCCTTGTGCAGTAGGAAAGGCATCTATCTCATGGACTATTTGCTGTGTAATTCTTGACTTACCTTCCTCACTATTTTCAAATCATGAGATGCTCTATAAGTACTTTATTTTTTCACCACATTCTTAAATATTTTGATCTCAATCATAGATTTATAGAAATAATCTGGTTCCTTGGCCTTGTGAGAGCTCCCTTTGTTCGAGATAAAAGAATTGTTCTTTTATTTGTTCTCCACATCTTGATATGACATTATTGAGTTGAACTCATAGAATGACCGACATCAAGTTTGTTATAAGTATGCTTGTCTTGCCAAAGAAAATCACTGTTGCACAACCCAATATCTCAACAGTAGGAAGCTTGCACATAATTACATTCATCATTGTCAACTTATAAGTCCCTAGTGTCAAAGTACAAACAGAACAAAGTACAAAGTATTTGAACAAGAAAAGGAAATTTCATAGATAGCACTAAAAACAACATTTGGAAGGTACCCCAAAAGATATTGGGCATACAAAATGATATAGAAATGAGGTAAAATTCCTCCAAGACTCACGAGCTGAATATACTTAGCAAGTACTCACGAAGCTTCTCACCTAGAAACTCATAGTTACTCACACATTCATGTGAAGAACTCATCAACTACATGAATATATTAGTTGTAGCTTTGAACACTTGAAAATCCCTTATTTTTTCACTTTTTTGCTGATTATTGTTGTACTTAGCTCTTGTAACACATTTTTAATCAATTTTAGTTGCCTTTAAGTCATCATTGAAGAATTTGAAGAATTTCTTAACTAGATTTCCAAGTTATGTGATCGGGTTTTTTATTTGTTCTATGCTTTTATTTTTTTTCCTTACTATTTGTTCTATTCTAGGGTTCAATCTTTCACTTTATAGAAGAGAATTTCATTCATATTGATTGTACCTAATTGGTTATAGTGGAGTTTGGAGAGTATTTAATCATCCAAGTTTTCCCCCTTTTGGGTTTCTCTAGTCCAAATCTTGTGTTTTGTTTCTATTTATCTACTTACTTTTGCTTTGGTTTTGGTACTTTATTTTTCTTTTGCATTCAATTGAAAGATGTTTGGAGTAGCTAGAATTAGAAATCCATAATTGGTGAGCTGTTTAAGAATATCTAGAGTAGTTTATGGGTTAGATTTGCATCAAAGCAGATTTCTTACTATCAGGTTTACAATTTATCCCAACTAAGACAGGTTGGGGCTTGATGACTTTCTAATAGTGTTCATAATGTCTATAACTTTATTTTTAGATTTCTTGTGGATAATCTAAATAATGCTAATTTAAGAAATTTATGACTTTTCCTTCTATTTAGAAAGTCAAATTTTCTTGAGGTTTGGGTATTAATAAGAAATTGCATGAAATTAGTTATAGAAAGAAGATCATTATAAAATGTACCTATTGGTCTTCACCTCCATTTGGTTGGACTAAAGTAAAATTTGATTGTGATTTGTTCACTTAAATTTAAACACTAGGATGTTTAAAGTAATGTATTTTTTTGGACAAATCAAGGACTGATATGGCAACTCAGAAACCACCACTTGTGGGTATATTTTCCTATATAGATGAGGAGATCCATAAATTGGATCGTATTCTAGCTGATCCCACCACCACAGGGGTTTACAAGGATACATGTGTGTCAATTCTAAATAGCTTAAAGAAGATTATACGAAAATTTCACACCACAAATGCTTATTCTGCTGACACTATAGCAGCTCTTCTTGCCGAGATGCAACACGAGATTAGTGGTGAGGTTTCTCTTGCAGTCGTTCAGCTGCAAGTCCCAAAAGATACCCTCAAAGAAAAATGTTTTCCATATTACGTTGGTAAATTCAAGGTTAAGGGATATTAGGTGACTCGATGTGTTGATCCTCAGATGGCCCCTTTGATATACCCACGCTTTCTTGCAGCATTTGGTCATTATCCAAATAACAACCAAATTCCTTTATACTTTGCACAACAGTTGTATGCTGAGGTTCATTTGGGCCTCAACGTCAACTACTTGGACCTACCACAATATTATGGTCAGGGGTGTGGTAGGGTTGCTGACAGGGAGGCTTTTCATCGACCAAATCGACAACCTCAATCTTGTTAGAATTTGGTTGGGGAGAGATTGCCTACTATCTCCCCAACCCTAGCACCTATTGTAGAGCAGGTTGTCATTTCTTCCCAAAGGGAAGCAATTGACGGTGTTGGTGATATAGCTGCTGCTGCATCTATGATGTCTACTGATAGTGTGGGGAGATATTTGATGAGTCATTCTGCACGATCTAGACCATTGGATCATGGTATTGATCCTTATGCTATGGTGGGTGTCCTTTCACCCTCAGACATAGATGGTCTCAAAGGAGAGCAGATGCTTTAGAGTACGGCTCATTGTTTGTCAGATGACCTATTGGAGGCATACAATTTCATTTCGGCAGAGCTTGGGATCCCGATAAATGAGGTCAAAGGACATGTGAGTAGAGCTCGTTCACATCTAGGATCTAGCCAGGCTATAGGTCCTTCACATCAGTCTCATCAGTTTGGCAGCACCGCACATTTGTCAAATCCACCTACAGATCATTCAGCTGCTGGAGACGAGGGTAAACCTACTGGTCCTTCTACGAGTGTTCGACATCATGCATCCAAGGGCTTAGATTTAGTTGAAGATGGGATCATCAAGTTTTGTGGATATGTTGGTACATGGAGAAATGCCATCAATGCCATCTCACCTAGTTAGTCCACTACACCCGTCAATACTGGAGCTAGCCAAGGAGACCCGTGATACAACCAAGTTGATAGATAGGGTCATTGCAGTAGATCCTGCACCACCTGATACAGAGGTATGTATGTGTGTACACACATGCACAATTTAAACTTGTTTAAACTTTAATATTACTTGTTTTACTTAAATGGTAGATAGTCCTAATGTACACATTTATGTTATATATATATTGTAGAGGGAGTTAGCTCATGTTACACCGAGTCTGAGGACGGACCATGTACGCAGGCGTAATTTGGTTGATGTGACTAATGTTAGTGGACAGGTGAGTTTAAGTTTTTAAATCATGTACCCATGTATATATATAATTTGTACACATGTATATAGATATTTAACATTATTCCAATTTGGCATAATGTAATTAGATTGTGTACATGTCTTGTACTATCTCCAGGGCTCGGTGCATCCATTGGAGCATGATTCTCACTCAGAGGGTTGCTCAATTCAGAGTTGGCATGAAAACTCTAGTGGAGCCTAAGTTAATTAATAGGTAAACAGGTTGTTAGTACAAAATGCAATGTTTATTTTATGTTTTCACAATAGCTGCTCAAAATTTTGAATGAAACATGTTGGTAATTTATCTTGATTCTAACTCTTTGGCACATTTCTTTTTCTAGGCTCTATGTACGAGGAGTCATTCTTGGGTACAAAAGGTAAATTTGCTAAGATTCTACTTTTATGTGTCTCTTGAGATTGCTTAAGGTATGTTCAAATAGTTTGCAAAAGTTTTCTATGATGGCCTAACTTCTTGAATAACTTGTGAAAATTTGAAATAAGTCATGATTACTTGGGATTAATGGCAGGTTTGTTGAGTGTAATGCTACTTGATATGATATGTTTAGATACCAATTTGTAATCACTACTCTTCCTAGTTTATATACATACATATTATATACCATATGCTTTGATACGCATGTGTACAACCTTCATGGTGCCATTAACTTAAAACTCATGAAAAGCTTTACATCACTGACCTTTATGCTTGCATTGTATTATTTTTCCCCTGTGACTACACTTTGTGGTCATTATCAACTCTTGATGTTCTTCCTCCTCTTCAATTTCATTGTATCCTTTCTTATCACCTTGCTTCACTTTGCAAAGACACAATTTTGATTTTGTAGGCATTAATCCAATGAAAAAAAGGCTTGGATGCTATAGATGTTTCAAGTAAATAGTGTAACATCTTCAATTATCAAGGACCTTGATGAGATCGCAGTCATTAAAGAAGATTAGCATTTGGACTGTACATTACATCACAGTCATGAAGAATGTCAAGGCTGACACAAAGACATTACCTTACCTTTTAGCCATTGGCCATTTAAAATGAAAAGAGTTTTCCTTTAAGCATATAATATATATGACTCATTCACCATCTTTAACAGTCCATGACTATCCTTATCCTCTCATTGCTACCCTCATCAATTTTCTTTAGTTTTCCATGCATAAGGATTGACAACACCTTAATCAAGACTGTCTTGCATAGCTTCTACTGCTCAGATCATTGTAGACTATCTTCTAACCTCTAATGATATGAGACAACCCTTGCTTAACTGCCTCTTTGGTATGCAGCCTCCATGAAACTAATGCCAAAGTCATCTTGCACAGTCCATTACCTTTTCATTGTGCTCTGTGTATGATTAGACTATCATGTTGTTGCTTCCTTCGGTTGCCTTTATATGCATCATAAATAACCCTTTACACCTGGTGGCTGGGTTAAGACTTCAACTTCCTTATCTAATTCAACCTTCTTGGCCTTAGCATTGGCATGCTTCTCATTCATGAGCATTGGTGAGGACTGCCACTATATTCTCATGGAGATTGTCCTCTAATTGACAATAATGTATAATAGACAAACTCACATTTGCTAGCCGTTTCTTTAAACTACTCTTGGATATGCTTGTATTGCAAAGAATTAACCCAATAATGAGGACAACAGATGAAAAATCTTCATCTCCTTCCTCCTCTGATGTGTCTGTCATTTCTATTTCATTGTCTTGAATGGCCTTCAATATACTATCTTACTTCAACTTGAAACTACTATCCCTTGATCACTATCATGCACTTGAAATACTTGAATTTCATAGCTATGACCTTTCCTCTATATCCTTTTGATCTGCCAAAATAAAAGTCTTCCTTTTTTTTTAAAGGATCCTACTACTGTCAACAAGGAAACTCTTATGGTAAACCATAGTAAATCCCCTATTAAGATTGTGAAAAGCCTTGTCAAGAAAACAATAGTAAGGTAGTCATAGGCCAATAATCACAGTCATCATGAGCTCTAGAAGTCAGTCTATAGAAGTGTAGATATTGTCTTATAAAGAACAATGTTACAATGGTAAGGGAAAAAATCTAGATGAAGAAAATGACCTTGGTAATCAAGCACATGGAAGCCAATGAAAAATATTGAAGAGGGTAGTCATGTATAGGGTTTTAAGGAGATAAGTTGCTCTCACCATTGGATAGCTTGATAGAGCTTGGAAGGCAATATGGTGATCTTGAGAGTAATTTAGAAATGAAAAGACTCATAGGAAATATCAAATGCTATGTTTACTTGTGGATTTCTTGCTACCAAAGACCACATAGTGGACTCATTGTTCTTGATGCTAGCATGTTTTAGGTTGAACCAAAAAAAAATATTCTAGATTTGATGAAAATTGGTTAAACGAACAAGGCAATAGGTGTCACTGCACTTAATGATGTTTTGATCTAGTAGATCTAGCTAGAAGTGAAAGAGTAGACAAATAAGAGGTACAATCTATGGATGATAGTCTTAGGTAGTCCTAAAGTATAGTCAAAGGACAACATACTCAAATTTTGTGTGATGAAGATACTTAAAGTACTCAAATGACATCACAAAAGGTCAATACACAATGATAAACACTGTTTTAACCATGTGCAATAGAATAACATGACATTCATAGAAAGGTGCAATTCAAACTCAAAAGATGAATATGAAAGAAAGTCCATAGTCTAAAAAAAGTGAGTGCTTAAAAGAGGACAATGGTAGTTAAAAGTGGCATGTTGAATGAAAGTATTGTTGGTTAAAGGTTTAAGTTTACAATATAGGGAACACATATTTCATGTTAATCTACAAATGAGTCCATCATTGGCTCATTGTAAGGAGAAAACTTATCTTCTAGAGCAGCTCTCCAAGGATGTTTTGATCTGGTAGATCTAGCTGGAAGTGAAAGAGTAGACAAATAAGAGGTACAATCTATAGATGATAGTCTTAGGTAGTCCTAAAGTATAGTCAAAGGACAACATACTCAAATTTTTTGTGATGAAGATACTTCAAGTACTCAAGTGACATCACAAAAGGTTAATACACAATGATAAACACTGTTTTATCCATTTACAATAGAATAACATGAAAGTCATAGAAAGGTGCAGTTCAAACTCAAAAGATTAGTATGAAAGAAATTCCACAGTCTAAAAAAAAGTGACAATGCTCAAAAGAGGACAATGGTAGTTAAAAGTGGCATGTTGAATGAAAGTATTGTTGGTTAAAGGTTTAAGTTTACAATACAGGGAACACATATTTCATGTTAATCTACAAATGAGTACATCATTGGCTCACAAAGTGATAGTGAAGAAAGCCCTAGAAAATGTCAAAAACCTTATCAAAGCTTGTGTAGTTCAACACAAATTTTTGATTATAAACTCATTTTTTTATGTTTCATTCATTAACTTGATTTATGCGGGACTGAAGCAGTGAATTTTTCACAGTGACATGGTTTATGAATAGTTAAAATACCATTTGTTCAGATTGAATGCAAACACTTGCAAGCATAGTTATAGTGCAAATAAGGAGTAAGTACACTAAAGTTAAGAAGATAAAAATCAACAAAATGCAATGGAAAGTCAACATATGACAGAGGAAAAATGGATATTTTACAAGGAAAATGATTACTCTTGATGCTATGGTATACACCTTGCAATTGGTGAAAGGTTATAATAGAGGAAGAGATATATCAAAGTGCATATGGGTGAAATGAGATGGAAAAGCATCTTGGGTCATTTTTCTAGTAGCTAGTTGTTAATTAATTTAATGATACCTTGGTGGTTTCTTATGGTAGATTGCTAGTTTTTTTTGTGTGGTCTCACAACGCGCCCCAAGGCTGTAAGACTTTGGGACCTAAGTGAAAAATTTAACTTTTATGGAAGGAGCTAGCAAGTTGAAAAGATCTCCGGAAGTAAAGAGAAGAGACAAATTTTTAATAAAAGAGTACTTCGTAATGTAGTTTTCTGGGTACCTGATACCAGGAACCAGGAATGTTTGAAAAGGGAAAAAGGTAATGCAAATGCGAGCAATTTTTTTTGATCCGGTAGTCTAGGTCCGGTAAAACGGAAGTTTCGGTAAAACTGAAGTCCAGTGAAAGTTCATGGGAAAAGCTGAATACCGGGTACTTGGTACCGAGAAGCGATGTAAAATGAAGTTTTAAAATCTTATGGTTATCTAATGAGTCTGATAGTCTAGTAATCTAGTATATATAAGATAATCATGCAAGAATTTGTAATATGCTTGAAAGCATGTTATTTATAAGAAATTTATGTGATAACAATTGAATAATGGTTTTATTTACATGAGATTTTTTTTTAATGTTTCTTTTAAAAAAGGGATTTAATGAATGGAATTTGTCTTTGAGCTTTCCTCTATATCCTTTTGATCTGCCAAGAACCTCTTGAATAGTTGTCATCAATTTGTTCATCATATCAAGTTTTTAGATGATACTGCTTGACAATTTGTTATCTGGTTACCAGGTGTTGATTAGCTTCTTGTGGATAAAATACTGGATCCATCGTATCTTAGCCAAGAAGAGTCTACATTCAAGAACCTCAAAAGAATCTTGGATAATTATGGACCTTAGTCAAGTGCTTGGGTTGGTGAAGCTGGTGGAGCTTATAAGAGTGGACACAATCTGGTCACTAATGCTTGTCTTTAGCTTTTGGTAAGCTTGTCTTTTGTAAAACTTCAATTTGTTTACTCCAGATTTTGTACAAACCATGCACTTTTAGCTTTCACTATTAATTTTATCGACTTGGTGGATTTTGATTCTATTGTTTTTTGTCATGGATGCAGTGTTTTCTCCTACCACCAAAAGTGTGGCCACTCAAGCAGAGAGATCAATGTAGGAAAATGTTCTTGGTTAAAAAGAAACCACCTTATACAAACCTAGTGCCCTCCATTCTGTTGCATGGAACATCAACACACAACAGGCTTCAGCGATCCTACCCACTATTCTAGCTCTCTTTCAGACTCTGATCATGTTAATGCGTATATGATGCAAACTGTTGGTTCCTACATTTATCTATGTATGAAAGGAAAAACTGTTGTTCACTAGCCATCTTTTGAAGAAACAACTATCTTTCTTGTTGTTCTTTGAACTTTGTTTAAAGTCATATTTGACATGTAAGAGCTTATGATATGTATGTTACAAAAATCTGACTTATTACTTTGTAATTTTGGCCTTGCCTTGGTATTTTTTGGCTGCCATTTTGTAACCGCTTTTTGCTATATATAAAAAAGCTTCACTGTTTTCATAATATATATATATTTTTCTGAACTTTTTTTGTACTAGTCACTTGTGGCTTCATTTCACATGCATAAATGTCCCCACTTAATGTGCATTTTTCCACATGTTTTCATGTTACAAAAATAGTGCACTACTCTTCTAAGGGAAGAGGTAGGGAATGCTAGAAGAATAAATTTGAACACAAATTGTACTGGCAATCGACAAGTAGTTTTTGAAAACATAACTATTCCAGAGATATCATTTCGATGCAACATAAAATTGAGGAAATTGATTGATTCAGAGAAACTTGTGCTTCCATTACTTTATTGAATCTAAGATTTCTTCAGGAGACACTTCAGTTAGTGTTTATAGTTCACAGTGCATTTATTTTGGATGACAATACATGGCATAACTCATTTAGCCAATTATTTTAATCCTACAATTCTCTTTGTTGACTAATCTTGATCATCTATTAATTGTTTTAGTCCTCTCATAGATGGTTGTGGATTAGTCTATCAAGTTCATTTTGTAATGTGGTGCCCCATCCCATCTGATTTTGTCTATTAGATAAGTCACACATCCTGTCACCCAACATTGTATTGAGTCCTAGTTGGTGTTCTAAGTCCATCTCAAACTATGTGACCCCATAATCTATGATTATCAATGGATCTACTAGATACTCTGTATTGTATTACTATACTTATATTACTTCATTTCTTCATACCAAAAGAACTTGGCAGCTTGATGTGTGCTGCAATTTCCCAGACCCATGTTAAAGATAGTTTGCTTGTTTATCTTGCATCATTTAGAAGTAGCATCATACAAATGGCTTTTGGAACTGCGTCTATCTCCAGTAATTCATCAGCCATAAGGAATAATTGGCATCATTATTGTTATTAAAAACATCAATTCTATTTGCAATGTAACTTTAATCTATGTGATTGACTGAGACAGACAAAGGCAAATTGAATTTATTTTCTAGATTACTTGCATTGAATTATCGGTCTACCATCTGAGTCATATTCAAGTCTATTGGAAGTGTGAAAGATACCCAAAAAGATATTCCCTAGAAAAATTGTCTCTGCAATGCCAACAAGTACATGAGTTGTTAATTTTACTTTTCATGGTGAATCTCAGTATTAAAAAAAAAACAAATCTCTACCATTCAAAACAAATCTGCTTCTACTTTGGTTTACATGGTACACTAATACCATCAGAAAGTAATAAGAAAATGTTGTTGCCTGGCTTGAAACAACAATCGAACAGCAAGTAAATCCACCTTGATAGGTCTACATAGCAGTTTGGCGTAAAGGACATCAAATAATCTTATTTCCCAGAATTACAACACCCCTTGTAGCAATTATGAAAATGTTAGCACAAGAGACTGTACCAGGGCACACTTTCTCTAGAGCCTCAAAGAGTTTATGTTGGATAGTGCATCCTTCTCTCCAACCATGTTGGAGGTCTTATCCAGAAGCAAAGAACCATCACATCCCTACAAAAAACAACATACTATACATAGTTATATATCAGCTATGTATAGTTCCATTAATAAGCTTATAATCCCCTATATAGCTTTGATTTTTCACTTAAACATAGATTATGTTTGCAAGTCACAACCTCATTAAGAAAAACTCCAAATAGAATAAACTTATGAATTTAGGGGTGCCCTAAACAATCATCTAAACAAGTAAATACTCTTTGATAAGTTCAAGCATTTTTACTAAGGCCTAAAGTACATTAAAAGTATCTCTATCTCACATTAACTGAACAGTCATGATATTGCAGGCGTAAAACAAAAGCAACATTTCTGGGTTCTCTTTTCATGGCCATCTCCATCGCAGACCTCGCCACAACTTCTGTCATGGGGCAACTAGATCTATAAAATCCTTTGTATAACTCCTACTGCATTTGATGCCTATTTTCATCATCCACAAGAAAGGAAGTTACTATTATACAAAAAATGATCAGTATAGCTATTATACAAAATCTTTAGACCATAATATACTTAATTGAATGAGATTTTAAACGTAAAGTAACATATATATGATAATATATTTGTTTTGTTGACAAATAAGATGGAATGAACTTGAAGAAAAATTCAATTTAATATAGTTTGGAGTCGTACAATTTGTGTAAATTGTTCAAGTACACCTATGACACATCATGTTATTCAAACCAATTCAAGTGGTTCAGCTCGCTCTTCAATAACATGTAATATTCTTTGATGTTCATCACTATCTAGTCTCCACTTACGACGTCCACGTGCACGTGGAACTGGATGAAGGGATAGGGCAGTAGCAACTACTAGGTGGCTATATTGATATACTTTGTTCTCAAGTTGATAATCAATAAAATGAATCCCATGCTGAACAATTTTGACTTGTTTCAAATATGTCCCTTTGACTACAACTGATCCTGTGGGAACCAACATTCAAAAGTAAGACATAACATTTAGAAGGTCAATACGAGTAACAAATTCAAAATATATACATTCAATAGATAAATCTTGCAAGAGCATCTATTTATTTTTTCAAACCTGTGGGGAACGACATTCCATCACTCGTTTCTGATTCTACTAGCTTCCACCTCTCTCCTGTGCAACACAATAGATAATAACTAACACCTTCTATGTTTCTAGGCTCTACTATGACTGGAAAAATATCTCCTGCACCAAATTTACATGGAAAATTTGTAAAAAAAGGAGTTCCACTATCATTTAAGTATATATAAATTTACTTAAAATAAGTAGCAAAAAATTGTTAAACAATTAAGTTACAAATTTACAAAAACTCGTACATGTATGATATAAATATATACACATACATACCCTTTTTAATTAGTCCTGAAATATGGTCATAAACAATTGAAATCAAAGGAATGTCTTCAAAGATTTCATCTTCATCTTCATTGTATGTGTCACTAACAGCTAGTGGCACCAAATTCCATCCACTGACATATCCTTGTGGTTGGTTCTTGCATTCATCATAGTTTTCTAAAATGCAGTCATAACAAAAACATGAGTAATCCCTAGTTTGCAATGTCCACGGGAAACTATTTGTACTCATAACAAAATGCAAAGATCTTGTTTTCTCTACCCTCTTGCATCCATGCATTGATCTTCTATCCACACCTACAAAAATTAATTTTGTATTAAAAAATCATAATTTAATATAAATAAATTCAAACTAAAATAAATAAACTTGAATGTACACATATATGTATATTTAAAGATTTAAATATAAACAAAAACATACCTGATATCTCCCAAAACACTCTATGTGGAATGGATCGGTTGTTTGTTGAAGATGTACCAACCTCATTTGATGCAAAGTGTTTCTGACACCATTCAACAACATCATGCACATCTTTTATATGATCTCCTTCATAATTCAGTTGATGCTTTCTTAGAGCACGTTTGATGCAAGCTCCTGCACCATCATGTTCACCCTTTCCGTTTCCACTCTCAAAGAAGCTCCAAACATGTGGTATGTTGTCATTTTGATGATATCTACAAAGTGCATAAAATGGCCTTGAAGATTTAAATTGTGAAGCACATCCATCTGACCATACAAAATGCTTTTCAATTTTGACACCCCTGATTGCCAAATATTCAAAAAAAATCTTGAAGCAATGTTGTACAAATAGAGTGTCGTGCTCTTTGTCATCACTAATATAGAAGTGATATTCTTTCTTAATGACTTGTTCCTCAGATGTACTATCAACACCATCCAAATCCATTTGTGCATGTCAATAACACACATGCACCATAATAGTGATCTTCTCTGAAAAATAATATTGTGATTGAATCTCTTTTTGATGTACAAAAGAGTAATTCTCTGCAAAGTCAACTACTAATAACACTGTTCCAAGTGGGAATGTATCTCTTAATGTCTGAAACTGTTGTGCTTGCCACTTAGAAAAGAAAGCATGTTGTATATATGGTTGTATCAATTTACGAAACTTTTCCATAAATGTTCCAATAGGTATCTCCTCTTCTACATAATCTAACCTTGTTGATTCTTTGCCACTTTTGGTATGAAACTTGATATACTTGTAACTCTTGCAATTTACCAACTTTGTCAGGTCGGTATCTTTATCTCTCAAAGGCATTTTAGCCAAATTTCCACATGTTTCATAGTGTCCTTGTATGCAACTTATTTGATTGGTTACATTATCATCATTTCATTTATCACATAGGATGGATGCTACAAACTGACTTGCTTGTCTAGGAGGCGCATTTTGAATACCATCACTTTCTTCTCTAATCTTTCAGAACACTTGATAGTAGAGACCAAATTCAATATGATAACGACAACAACAAGTTTCAAAAACCTTGTTTATTTTCACATAGTATGGCTTTAACCTTTGAAACGTTGTTTTCCCAATCTTTATATGTGGATTTGAATTACAAAACATTACATACATCTCATGTTGTGTTATGTCTAGCCAATGTTTTATATGTAATTCATTATTATTGGGCCCAATCCTGTGTCTGATAACATCTCTACTATTTGATGAAGGACGGGTATGATCATTCCAAAAGGTTGAGATGAAGTTCCTAAAAACATCTTGAATCCTGTCAGATCGAGGAGCTCTACACATAATTGCCCAATTGCCTTTTGAGGTACTATCATCAAGAATCTTTCTCCTTTTGACATATTGTGTCAATTTCTTTCTGCTGAAACCAATCTCGGTTGAAAGTGAAGAGATTTATCTTTTTTTGGCCATTTTTTCACTTAAAATTGATGTCAACATGACTCTTCTTGAAATTGCCTTATCTGCTGATCGAGACTATTTCCCAATGGACCCCAAACCTTTTTTCAAATTTTCAACAATGACTTTTTGTAAGTGTGAACCTTTCCTCTTTTTCGTACTTGTATCTACACCCAACAATTGTAATGGCTCTTGTAGCTCATTACTTAGAAGTACAATTGATAATAGTTGGGCTTGATCGAGTGCATCAAGGTTATTGAAATGAGCAATTATTTGCTTTGCAGTTTTGTTCATTGACCTCCTAGTACTATTTCTAGGTTGTTCAGCATAAAACTTCAATTTTTCCATATCCATTTGAAGTAAATGATCTAAATTTCTAGAAGAAATTTTTCTCTTCACCTCTTTAGCTATATTCATATGCTCATCCATGATGGTATCCCGAAGTGATCCTGACCCCTCTCCAATATTCATTCCTTGCACTTGGGCCTCCTCCCTAACATCAACTATATGTTCTTCAGCCTCATTTGCTCCAGTATCTATATTTGGCTCGACTTCTACTTTAGTTTCTGTATGTTGAGCCCCTACACAAAAACACGTAGAATAAATTTAACATATGGAACTTAAAGGATGATTTTAATTGATCACTAGGTGGATCTTGACTATGATAAATTAAGCTGTAGTTTTTAAAATATACCTAGTCTTGCAAGAAAAGGATGAGACTGGGTTGCTTAGGATAACTATGAAGCATAAACTTTTGTTTTATCTTTAAGATCTAATACTTAACTCTATTCTTAAGAGAGATTGTAATTGGTCCAAGTACAATGACAGTTCTAAGGGAAAAATTTGCAAGGCAGATTATGGTTCGCATGACCAAAGGAGCAGCCATTTGAAGGACAACATTGAAGAAAACAACCATGATCATCCACAGGGAACAACAGACAAGGGTGACAAAGACAAATGTATTGGAGGTGACAAGGTACCAAAGTACTTCAGGTCATGGAGGGAAGTATAATCTTAGTTGCAATTTGCTTTTCAAGATTGGAGGTTTCACTGCATTGATGCAACATCATAAAATCTTGGTATTGTAATGATACAATTAGTGATTCACATCAATCTAGAGAAATCATTGACATGGAATAAAGAATGCACTAGTGTTAATGGCAAGGAGAACTACAGACTTGTTTTCTATACGTCAGTGATAAAGACAAGGTACAACTAAGACTAACATGTCAACAAATCATGACTGCAGACTTACCAAGCCTGACTCAAACTTAGATCCAGGATTCCTGACCACGTCTAAACACATTGCATTTCAATGGAAAATATCATGAGTGCAGAGACTTATGGGGATTTGTCTCTATGAAAAGTATATGACATAAAATATTAACTAAAACATGCATTAGAATCTCAACATGCGAAGGAAAAAAACATACAAGACTCATAATTGAAAATTACCTAGTTGAAATTTCAGAAGCAAGACTATTCTTTCAAGTGAATACCATCCATACTTTCAAATGTGTAAGTTATGACCTATCACAATTGATGATATAATCAATCCAAAATTCAAGACTATGCAAATTGCCATGCTCCTTTTTTTAAGGGAAACTCCTTTGGACTGATACACAATCAAATTTCAATACAGTCCTGACTTAAACATTTCTTTTTAAAGCGTAATTGGTCTAATTTGCAGCCATACAGTCCTGACTTAAACATTTCTTTTTAAAGAAACATATGTTGGGTTTTAGATATGTTTTAAAACCATTAAAGGGGTATCCGAATTACTAACCACAGCCATAGAAGAAGGTTTATACTGAGAGTTGTGATTGATAGTTTTGAATTGAATGGCTGCTAGGAGTTAGATAAATCAAGAAACGGGTTAGTGTGTCATCAAGTCCACAACTCTTCCTACTAGCTCCTGTCCCTATTTCTAAATGGCTTCATAAATGAATGTGTGTATATTACTTAGTGGATCTCTATTTTCCTGTCAATTAAAATGCTAATTAGGTGTTATACAAGAAAAGACAATATTGCTTAGAATGGATTATAGGAAGAATTGTGTGCTAAACTCTATGTTTCTTATGTGCAGACCTGATTCATAGAGGCATGATTTGCTTCTATGTGCCAATGCCAGACCATTCCATTCTCTTGGTTGTGGCATGCAGGACAACCATATCTTAAGAACATTTGGTAGTTATGGTGTGTGATATTGATATGGATTTTTCTACTTGTTATGATCTCAAGATTGTCATCACAAGTATATCTTAATCTAAATACACATGAAATCAATTATTAAGATTAATCATATTCGATCAATCTCATAAACCAAATGCTATTTAGGTTCATAAATCATAAGGTCCTTGGGGTTTTCATCCCTTCACTAGTTCAGGAAAAAATTAAGGAATGCTGGGATGTTACAGAAAACCTGCATTCTTCTATCAGCATGTCTGTGGCAATGGATTGGACCATACAATGCATGTTATTGTGTGACCATCTTTGGTGAGAGTTAGGGATGGTCTTACATATACTTTAGCAGTATGAATTGTCTTGCCCGTTTCATCACTTTTTGATCCTATTAATGAAGGTTCCTTCATGCAAATGGCTAACAGATTGGTTCCTATCACCTGATATATTTATGCAGATCCCTATGAATTTCTGTCTCCAGTTTTTTGGCAGTCTGGGGAGGACAACCCATCATAGATTTGCTTCTTTTTTTTATCACCATATCCACCTTTGGAAGCAGGGGCTCTACTATTTCTAGAAGAACCTTGACCAGGGGAGGGTTGTCCTTTGGTTTATATTTCTGTCTCCATGTTGAGAGAATATTTCAATATTCTTACATCTTATGCTTGCCAACCATCTAGCTTTCTAGATACTAGAATTGATATTTCTGCATGAAACCAAGCTTCTCCCCTCTTTCATTTACATGGGGTTTCATCTCCATGGATGGACTAAAAGATATAGAATTATTGATTAATGAATTTGCAGAAAACTAATAGAACCAGCAGAGAAAGAGCTATTGAACAAACCAGCTAGCAATGAACATAAGCCAGCCACAAGATCATCAAATGAACCTGATAAAGTCTAAACCAAAGCCTATCATAGATAACCACATGAAAAGCAGAATTCTATAGGTAAGATTGTTGTGTAGGATACAAGACTGAAAAATAATATTTCTATGCAAATTATAAACTGGGCTTTGGAATGTAAAAATTGATCGATATTCTCAGTGACAAGATTGACATTCCTAAAAGTCCTCACAGCATCTTGAGTTATTTTGAAAGAGTGATTAAATTTTCAACCCTTCGTAGGAAATGTGGTTGTACAGGACAGGTAGAATTTGAGGCTGGAAAATGGCTCTTGTGGCCAAATCAGGGGGAGCTTTTGGGCTATATCTAGCAGAGATGCATTGCAATATGAATCTGATACATGTTGAGATATATCTTTAAGATTCAAGGTTACAATCCCTTTGTTATTATAATTCTTGCTGGACTGTATCATGTACCCATCAGGTTGTGATGCAAATATATAATCAAAGTTTTATTTTTAATGTTGGCTGCATGCTTTATATTTTCCCCATTTTTATTATTATTAAGAGTTACATATCTATAAAGATGTTGGCTATTAATATTCCCTAGACATCCATCTAACACCACTTGCAGCACAAGTCTGATGTTGGCTTAGAATGGATTATAGGAAGAATTGTGTGCTAAACTCTATGTTTCTTATGTGCAGACCTGATTCATAGATAGTTTGTTCACTAAAGTTATTTTCCCTCCAATAAACAACATCACAAAAGACAATGTTGATCAGTAAGTGTTGCCCAAATGATTTCCAAGATTCATATTGTTCAAGGCACAACAAAGAGCATCATAATGGTCAAGCTCAATGTTGCCACAATAAATTATCATCAACATAGATAGTTGGGGCGTGAAGGAACTGTTATAATTCTGATCAATTATCATCTTTAATGTGACAAACTCTGCCTCCTTTGAGTGTAGCATTGGACTTGGTACTTCATAGAAGCTTCCATAGATAGGGAACATGCCTACCACATAATAGTGGACAATATAATGTCATGATTCACTACAGAATTTTTGATCCTACATAGCTAAAGGATCATAGATTCTACAAACACCACCAAATAATGACTGTCATTCAGCAATCAGGCCTATTTAGACTTCTTAAGATTGTCCTCTCCTATCTATTTTTCCATGCAATATCAAAGGACCCTCCTAGGCCTTAAACATAGTTTTAATGGCATGAAATACAATTCAACATATGATTCTTGAAAGGTTGTTGCAATCATTAACCATAGGAAACTCTAAAATGCACTATACACTCAGCCTTGTCTATGACTGTAACAAGTCTTCCATACAGGACAACGTCATAAAAAGATCTCAATCTTTCAGAGTTTTTATAAACCCTAGCTTAAAAAAGTGTCTTAGAAATCCTTGACACCATATACAAACAGATTCACCTATCAAGAATGCCAACTCCTTCATCAAATTACTCAAACCCTTACTATTCTCTGTCATCCCCAGTCTGGAATCATACAAAATCCAGCCTAGGGCATCATGGAATGATAAACAAACTTAATCCTTTGGGTCTGCAACTTTGCAACATGAAAGTACACAAACATATGCTTTATTTCACCAACTTTTAGATTTTTTCCCACCGTACAAAATAATGAATTGAACAATTTTAAATGCTCATTGTTTACCCTCATAGGATTTCAGGCAGTCTTCAATAAAAATGCTATAACTCTTGACTTTCTCAATGAAATGAAACAAAAAAAAGACCAGATTAAAATATTCAAACCTCTACCACATCCAACAAATCTCAGGCCCATTAGTGGCCCGTACAGGCCGTACCATCTCAAAGAATAGTGAAAATAGGTGTTAAAAGTAGGGTTCTTAATAATTCTCCTTAAATTCAATACATCTTCATCCACACCAATTTACATAAGGTATACCACAATTTGGATCCTAAACATCTGCATAAGGTATTCAACAAATTGTATATTATGCAGTGATAAAATCGCTTGAAGTAAAGGAATTTGGAGGTCATAAGATGCCAAGAGATTAACAAGATCAACTAGTTAGTAAAAAAAGATATGCACTAACTCTTTATTGAATTCTGGACTCGTCTTTTTTTTTTTTTCACATCATAATTTCAGATTTAAATTTTCTGTGTCCATTTGTAACAACAGCCTTTAATGATTATTCCACGTGTATATATATGAGTCTTCTTACAATCATTACCCAAAAGCCATATTTGGTGGAAATTTGCTCATAATCTTTGCTCAATTTACATAAAAGATGGATGTTCTATATTAATATAAATGTTGTGCTATTGTATTTAATCACATTTTTTCAATCTAATCCTTGAGGGGGCATTACATAGGATGGTGGTGTTTTTGAGAAAGACACATGATATTTTGTCAAAATCCAGTGAGAAGAAATGGATCTAAAGGCATTTCATAAAGATATGACAACCTGCTATAAGTGTGAGAGTACCATGCCATGGCAATTCAGTCAACCTCACTGATATATAGAGATATACTGATATATTGAGATATATGTGAACACTTTAAAGATGTTATGTATCTTAATCATATACTCATGTTCTTCATAAATTTCCAAGCCCAAATGAAATCAAGGGACTAAGCATCCTATAATATTATGCACTAATATGTGAATAACATTACATTTGTGGTAGGAAAAGAGCACACTTTCATGGAGGTAGTGGAACCACTCACATTCTAGATATTGCAATTACCATATGAAATAAACGATAAACTAGTCTATGCAAATGCTAAGGCTGTGTTGGCTTTTCACAAATATCAGAATGTCAAGAGATATGATATTTAGTATAGATAATTGAAGGATTTCTTGAAACATTAGTCATAATGTTAAGCAAAGAAGATAAGAAACAATATAAATATAGGAAAATTAAGGAAAGAAGCACTAGATGAAGTTATGGTGAAGTTATAGAAGTAGAATAGAGAAGAAAGTATGTAATATATTATAGATGGATGATATATAGAAGAGAAATATAAGAAAGAATATTGATGTATAAATGAACTATGTAGTAGAGATATATATGATGAATATAATATATTGCATGATGATCTAATGAATGTATGATGTGTTATTATTTATTTGTAAATATATATGTGTATTTTCAATTTTAATTGTTCTTTCCTACCACATCCTTTTGTAACTCACCACATAAGTTATTGTCTCCCTTTTATTGCTCATACTAAGGTATAAGAACTACACCAAAGTAACTTAGGACAAAATCCTTTATCTATGCTCAATTTTTGCTAACAAGGTATGTCATGCTTGAGGAGCACTTCCAAGCCAATTACACCATTTTACATCATTTGTCTATTTTCATAACAATTACCTAGTGATTTTTCCTTTCGTTATGTTACCCTTTCTTGAATACTATATTCTTGAATTTAATAGAATAATTAAGGTTGTGCCCTACACAAATATTTCATCCTACTTATTAAACACAAATTATCCTTGAAACCCCCACTTGTCATTGCTACTTGTAGAATCCACCTTGCTTCTTCTAAATTGGACTTACATTACTATAAGAATAGATGACCTTATTCCATTATGGATTATACTCCTAAAATGGTTTATTCTTCTTACCTTGAGTCTTGACCCTAGGTCCCCTTTCCAAGAAATTCTTGTCTTTGGCCCTAATGATCTTGAGAATCATGGAAGAATGCAATTTTTTGGTGGTGAAGATATTGGAAGCACTAAAGTCACATTCAAGAAGGGGAAAAATATGATGAGAATGACCCCATTTTGGATGGTAAACTAAAGGGAGTGGAGGGTAGAAAAATAATCTTAAGGTGAAGAGTAAAGTGAAAATGGAGGATGAAATTGATTTGGATGATGAGGTAAAGTGAAATATTTATGCCTTGCCCCTCCTATTTCACTGGCTGATCTTCCATGCCATTCTCTCTCTTTAGAGGTTGTTGCTTCAATTGTGAACTTGATTGCAAATAAAAATATTGATATGAACAAAGAGGTTATCATTCATCATACAATCCTTAAGTGGTTTTTCATTGAGACCAACAAAATGAAACTAAAAACTATCTAAATGGCTAAGAAACTTCCAAGGAAAAGGTGTTTGTCCCTATGAAAGAAGAACAACTTTTCTTCAAACATTGGGAGGTTATGGAATAAATTAGTGAATTGTAAATGGAAAACACTAAGAGTGGTGAATTAATTACATTTTTAGAGAAATATTTTATGGATCAAAGCTATTCTGTCACGCCTCGGCGTGCGAACCCCAAAGGAACTAAAACAATGGAACAATTTTTTTTTTTAAAAGAATATAATAACATACTTAAGTAGTACAACATAACAATATATTAAGAGGCACAACTTGTTCCAATGGGGTACACGAAGTGACATGACTAATCTAACCCATAACATCGATAAAAAGATAAACAATAATTAAACAATTATATAAATCTATTAATTCCCATTCATCATTAAAACATCCATTAAACAATACCGTTATCAATACCATATGCACATGTGACAATACATGTAATTATACAGATATAAAATGTTACATATTTCAATAGATACAACATAACGTAACCAACTATTACAAGTGACAATTCATAAATACATACAAGGCCTGAATATTCATTACATCCCAAGTAATAATAAAATACAACTGACTGAAGGTACATCTCAATAACCACATATCCAAATTACATCGAAGTCACCCCATCACACGTGGGAGACGATACATCAATAAATACATTAAATACATTACAACTGAAGTATATACAACTATCTGGTACATAATAATAACTGGATCATCATCTTCCAAAAGCCCTGCAAGAAAAGATACATCTGCAATAGAAGGGGAAACCCAACAGGGTGCGAAGCACGTTCCACCCAACCACCCCCGTGCTGAGAGTAGGCAAGGAAGGGTCCCCGACCAAGCATGTCTAACAATAGCACAAGACTAACTCCAGACAGACAAGTTACATCAAAGACCACTTAGAAACTCAGCAAAGACAAATCCAAGAAGCACGACAGCAAACCACTTCTAAACATAACATGTCACAATCACAACATTAATAAAACTTAAGACATAATATCAAAGACTACTTCCAAAACTAACAACGATAAAACCACCAAGAAACATAACACCAAAACTACTTCCAATAATGACCAAGGACAAATCAATAAATCTCTTCCAGAGGACTTTAGTAAATCAACACAAACAGAATGTTAGAGTAGAGTGTCATCGCATGGTTTCGCATGGATTCTCTAGACAACCTATCACAAGGTGCCGCCTCCATCTCTACATGGATTCTCCAGACAACCAAGTTAAGGTGCCGCTTCCATCTATGGTTCTCCAGACGGCCTATCTCAAGGCGCCGCTCCATAGGGTTAGTCATGCAGAGTCATTGTCCTTTCGTGGGGACAAGGCAATGACCTTGCCAACCATGGCCTTCTCAGTCCCCTTTAGTCTATGATAGCACTAACAGGTGGACGAGGCTTCACAATTATCTTATTAGTGTTTAATCCCCACCCGTGGTTTATTACTTAAGTTATCACTGATTAATCTAACTCTATGTGGGTTACCCTGACAGCCCCTTTGTGCGCCGGCCCCCACTAGAGCCACTCTCTCTAGACACTCTAGCACAAGAATAACCAACTCAACAGGATTGTATCAACAAGGAAAAATTGAACCAACATTAGATCAACTGCGAGGCATAACCCTCTCGCCCAAAATCATACGTTTAACATTCACAAACGATACAATCCGCGTGTACATTAACATCATCACTTAAAACCAAAACCTAAGTACAACCATCAAATTTCAAGCTCAAAATAAGCCACAGTATTCCCACCTCTGGAAGTTCTAATTACAACCTAGGTTCCTAAAACCAGACAAGTTAACTCTAGGGTTTTCCTGTGAGACATAACCCAATCAAAAGAAAATCACAATAGATTCAATGAAGACTCAAGAATAAGCAAACAATGATACACAATAAATTTCAAAACACAATCAATTTTGCCAATAAATCATTAGTTTAAAAAAAAGGAATCCGATTTAATTCAACTCCCACGATGCATTCCTAATTTTGCACGACTACATTAGACGTTGAAATTTCTCTGATTTTTATCATATTAAAATCATATTTTACAAAATAAATAAACAAGACGTCGAATTTAAAACTCAAAATAAATAAATAAATATATATATATATCTATAAATATACAAAATAAAATAAATACAAAAAAACTATATTTAACATCATTCTATAAAATTGACATTTATATCCTATTTTGTTTTAAAGCAAAATTTTAACTTAAAGCAAATATCCAAATCACATCTATATAAAATAATCATTAATAAAATTAATAGAGTTATATAACAAAAAAAATAAAATAAAAATTATAATTATACGAAACAAATTTTGAATTAAATCGCATTTGAATAATATATAATAAAAAAAAATGAATTAAATCTCAATAAATAAATAAATATATATATATATGTATTGAATAATATATATTAAATATATATTAAATAATATATATATATATATATGCTTGGTAGCCAAAACAAAATTAAAAATTAATTAAAAACCAAACGCGAAGAAAATAAATTTTAAATAAAAAGAAAATTGTTTAAAACTCATCGCAAGACGTGGTGGTAACGATAAATTCTCCTGGGGGTTAATAAATTTCAATCGGTGGTACCTGCACCTCCTAAATGGGAGCTCCATACCTCACCAGATCAAGTATTAGATTGACTTATGCTAGCCGGTGGTGGACTGTGGCGCGAATAATTATGGGCTCTGGGTGGCAACACCACCTCTAATTCATTCTCCGTCTCCACCAAAATTTCAATTTATAAACTTTTATTCATTAAATTTTTTTTATTAATTTTTCTTTTAAATTTTATTTAATTTTATTTTTTTATTAACTTTCATTGCCCAGTACGGGCACGGAAACAGAGAACATATGATCACAATTTTTCATAGAATAATATATTTGTTTGCATAAAACATAATTTTATATTATATATATTATATATATATAAATATATATATAATAAAATCAATACATAAACATGTATATATGTGAATAAGCCATTCAACAGATGGCAATATCTAAAAATTGTTTTATTTTCTCAAACAGATTGAAGAAGAAATTAGACTTATAAATTTCAATCCATAGAATAATAATTTTATTTTTTCAACACAATTATTTCAACAACTATGTTTTATAATGAAGAAATTCAGAGGATTTTGCTATAGTTTTCCTTTCAAAAACTACGAGTTTTCAAATCATAATCGATGGATTTTTCCCTCCTAATATAGATCTACATGCAACTCAACCTTCAATGTAAAACGATTTTTATTTAAAACAATAATTTTCCTACTAAGTTAAAGAATTTCAGAACAGATTAACTAATGTTTTCAACAGAAAATGAAGAGTTTTATTCGAATATAATTTCAAACCACAAAATTTCTTTCTATAAATTTTTCAATACATGCATCAACAGGTATTATTCAAAGCACAATAAAATAATAAATAGCAAAGGAAGAACCTGGAGTCCTTCGTCTGAAGAAGAATCCACTTCTGAAAGCTCCTTTCGAATTCCTCCTGCAGCTCCTCCTCCACTCTATCTATCTTCCAAAACAATTATTTTCTCCTCCAGTTTTTCCCCAAACAAAATTCTTTTCTTTTATTTTATCTTTCTTTTCCCAGATCCAAGAACCACAGAGTAGAAGTTCTGTGTGTGAATAATCTTCTCCTCCAAATAATAAATCAAAAATAAAACTCAATAAAGCTTCCCTGCTTTCTTTTCACAAAAAGTCTCCTTCCTATTGGTCCTTTTTAGCTTTTAAAAGCACAAATTTATCTACAGTTTGTAATTAAAATAATTTATTTAAACAAGCTATTATCTATGCAAGATTTTGCTAATGTAATATTAGTAAAAAAGATATTATTTAATTATCTTTAACAATATTTATTTAATTTAATTATTGTCAACATTATTAATTAAAAATAATTATTTACTCTTTTAAATAAATTGAATCACTTTTTAATTTATAATATATTTAAATTTAATATTCGACTAACACACAATTAAATCAAACAACTAAACAACTTTAATCCAATATCATATAAAATAAGGTTAATTAAATAAACATGAACTATAAATCAACTGAATACCTCAACAAAACAAACTACACAAACAACGAGAACGAAAACCACAGTCATAACATGACTCACAACAGACGACGGACTTGGGACGGGGACGCTTCCAAACCTACTCCCTTTTTCAACATTTTTACCCGTTGGGCTAGTTTATTGCTCGCCCTGTCCTGCCGAAGCAGGTGGAATCGAGACTTATTCCTGCAATCCTACATCTAAGCAAATGTCAAGTAGCACATGTATATATATATATAATTCAACATCCTACCGTGAGAAGGAATTGCAGTGTAGCAGGGCACTCGTGAACGAGTGATGCTACACTATCCTCTCACCTAATCCATTCTAACAATTACAATATCCATAACAACTAACATTTCTAGCCAATTGATCATAAGATAATATTCTAATTAACTACTGCATCATAACTAATTGCTAAACCATTGCATTATAAAGTAACATGTAACGAAAACTGCTTGACTTCAATGCATATAATGACATATCACATCGAAGACAAAAACATTAGAGAGAAAAAAGTACTACCTAATAAATAATCCAAAACCCCATATAGAAAGTCATAAACAGCACAAAATATCAATCAGAAAGTACAATTAAACCACACAAACTAATAATACACCAAAACGAAGGAATCAGCCACCATCACACCAAGATCACAATATATAAAGCATAAATAGGTAAATAGTATCGTGAACATAGTATTGCTATAAATAATCAAACGACCATGTTTTTTTTTCACTCATCTTTATTCATTCATTTTTTAGATAAAATTCAAAAAATTTGGAAGATTATTAATAATAAAAAGTGTTGAAATTACATATGTATATCATAGAAATTTATAGAATAAGTTAGTATGGGGATCAAGACAAAATGTGCCATATACTAGGGACTTGATGTATGGAGGTCAAAACAAAATATAAGCCCCGTAATAGAAAATGAAAGAAAGACATAGAGATAATAGATTTTATACAAAAGATTGAGTGAACTCCTTAATGACATCAAGGGAGGCATCAAAATCCACTATCCATCATCTTTTACCTCGTACTTACTGATGATTTTAGATATATAATCTTTATTGACCAAAATTTTAGTTTGTATCATATTTGTTAGTAAGTGGTATACAATTTCAAATTTTAAAATAATGAAATGGAGGTCCCACATTCATCATAAACTAGTGCATATGGATGTATTGATAGGGAAAGTTTATGAGATATTTTTCAAGTGATATTTGTTTGGATCGATATTATTATTATAGTAGGGCCTAATTATTGTTATTGATAGTAAAAGATGGAGTATAATGATTTTAGTGTGTAAAAAATTTCTAATTTAAAATGATTAATCTAAGTAAAAAGTATTTCAATAAAGAGTCCAAAAAAAATGAATAAAAAACAATATTAATAGATTTTCAAATAAAATATAGTAAATAATGTAATTAAAAATAATAATTTTGTAGACATGTAAAAATGACTTATCACATATCACACATCCTAAATTGTATTTTTCCATCATCGACATCATTATCATTAATACGATTGCATTTCACATCATTTTCACTAATTAACCCTATTTCTATCTATTAATTGAATAATCCTATATCATTTAGTTAATTCACTATTTCATCACTAATCTAGCTGTATTCCACATGATTAATTAAATAAAAACTTGAGATATTTAATTATGCCACCAACATACCTTATTCATATAAATCAATTAAATTGATATCATTAATAATTTAATTAAACCACTTTACCTTCTCTAAATTTGAATAATTAAATCAATTATTCAAAATCATTCAACATGGTCAACAAATATATATATCTTTATTTGTTAAAGTGAAAAAGCAACTTGCACGTGTTCATCTCCAATATTAATTAATTATTCAATTAATTAATTATCCTCACTCCTTTTATGATTGAGTAAATGATGACCACTGATTTCTCACTCTAATTGGTTAACTAACCAATATATTTCCTATCTTAACTTGACTTTATCAATCCCACTAAACACTCAACCTAACTTTCTCAATCCCACCAATCATTCCAATCTAATCCCACTGATTATCCAATTAAAATCCTTAATTGGATCAATTTGAGGAGTTAATTGATCAATCTATTTCCTCTCAATGGTTCTCAACCATTGATCATGATCTTTATATATTCAATCTTGATCTTCCATTTGAAACCAAAAAATCTATAAAACAACCTTCTTCCTTGTAAAAAACAATTGAAGAATCTAGACAATTTGCGTGGACAAGTCATGCTCAATTGACTATTGAATTCTTAAGAGAAAATAATTACATCTTTGATCACCATTAACATACATTTTGAAGCTTTTGCACAACAATGAAGGTTTTGTATTGATCCAAGCAATCCAACATCAATAGGAACACACTGCGACATGGGATGGTAATATTGTAATTTGTGAATTTAGTTTATGTTCTCTTTTATAATAGCATTGCTTGATTTATTGCTTTATGATTTTATTGCATCAGTAGGTTGAGATTTTTCTTTGTTTTGATCTCATTCATTTGATTTCATTATTGTTTTCTTATGCTTATTTCCCCCTTATATTAATTGGCATGCCCCATGGGACCTAGGTCCTTAACACTAATGGTTTCGTAAGGTTTTGTGAGTGGTTACAGGTTCCAGAATGCTAACATATTTTGTAGGAATCACTAGTGCTATCTAGGTCATGGAAACCCTAGAATCTGAATGCAATTGTCATTGTTTTACTATGGTAATCGTAAATCCAATCTATTGTCATCCTAAACCTAGCTTCTATTGTTAGAAAGGTTTCTATTGTTTGTTTTGTGTGGTAGGTTTATGAGGGAACTAAATTCACAAAGTCGCTTTCATCCTAAATAGAACCGTTGTAATTTTTTCATGCCACTATCATCTGAAGTAGTTGTAGTCGTTCTAGAGAAAAGGTCACTATTGGAAGTAATGGGTCCGCTACTATTGTGATTTATGTTTTTGCTTCAATTTATAAAGTTTTTTTGGATTTTTAGTCTACCTAACCCTAACCACTAATTGTTTGCTATGCTTGTGAGATTTTCTAACATTGTTCGTGCAACCCTTGTAGGGTTATGGCATTTTTTTGGGTGAAAAACTAATCATTTTCTTTTATAGTTGGTGAATGGTCCAAGGCCTTCAAATTGTCAAAACATTTTTTAGTTAAAACATTTACATTTCATGTTCCTAAAAAGAACCTACAAATCTCATATTTCATTTTGATGTGCCTAAAAAGAACCTACAAATCTCACATTTCATTTTAGTATACCTAAAAAAAACCTACAAATCTCACATTACATTTTGGTGTACCTAAAAGGATCCTACAAATCTTACATTTTATTTTGGTGTAATAAAAATGAACAAAACAAATTGTATGTTTTTATGTTGGTGCTATTAAAATGAAATCATTTTCTATTGGTGAATCAAAAATGAACAACACAACTTGAAATGTTTACTTTGGTCCATTAGAACTTGGTTAGAATATCCATGCTTCAAATTGGTGAATAAAATTGAATAAATTGTCTTTTTTGATTGCAAATGGCATTTCTTGCTTGAAGTCTCAAATGTTTCGAACTTGGTGCATCTAAAAAATGAATTGTTATCTTTATATTCTTCATCTTTTAGATTAAAATTAAATTGCTAGGAATTGTCCACCATGTTTACTATGACTAGCAAGCCGAGTGTGTATCATCTCCCTTTGAATATTTTGATGATCCTGGATGATGAGAAAAACTTTGGGATTTTTTCACTTTTATGTGGTGACCCAATTTTTAGGATAAGGGCCTACTAATGAGATACATCACACAATGGAGAACTCATATAAGCGACTCTAAAAGCACATTTACTAGCAGGCTATATAAAGTTTATAAAATAAAATAAAAGTAGCTTATATCTAGGAAGGAATAGCATACCATGCCTCATCCTCATCCAAATGTAATGAGTTGGGAAAAAACAACTAAAGCCTTTAGTGGCTTATATTTGATCTATATGTTGCAGTGTTCAAAATTGTCATTAGAAGCCTTCTTTTAGAAGCCTATCCAATTTTTTGAAATGTCCTTCAAAGTAATACATGCAAATAACACATTTCTGAAAAGTTACTTACCACGTCAGATCTATAGTTGATGCATGAAGCATTAAGAGAAATGACTCTTTTTCTTGGAGTATCAAGATGGTACATTTCCTTGATATATCCTATTTGTTCCCTCTATAGATTCAATTAAGTCACTCCTTTGGGAGTGAGGAAAGCCTATAGAGAGTAACATACCTTTTATTCCTTAGGATGTTATTGACTAATAATATGAACTAGTTGCAGATGGAATATGATGGCACTAGTTCAATCAAAAGATGCATGCAGTTCATCACTGTTCAATTTGCCAAAGTTGCATACATGGCATAAATATCATATCTAGTAGCTGCCCTAGCATGCATGACTACAAAGTGTGGGAGCATTACAACGCCATGCACCCCGTTCCAACTACATGTGCCCTTCGTAGGAAAAGAGACAAAACATTAGGAAAAGATGTGTAATACATTGCCCTCTTCTCCTTATTGGACAAGCTAATCAAAATTATTCCTACAAAAATCTAAACCCCTAAGAAAATAGTTGTTGACGAATAGAGAGAAGGATAAATGGCCAATTTTTCTACAACAAAACAAAAGGAAAAATACAAACTTTGGTTAACATCACATATGATTGTTCGCCCAGTTCCCAATGAAGAGATTAATAGACCTCTTTGCTCGTGCGAAAACATTAATCTCCCGCCTATAAAGGCAGGGACTAATAATACCTAATGAAACAATACAATATTTGCGTATAATAATATTTCCCCCAAAGACAAATACTAATAAACTTTATAGTATGTTTTCGTTCTGCTTGGCTTTATTTCTTCAAGATTTCTGAAACCATCCACGCGTTCGGTGGAGCCAGCTTATATCATTACAATTTCATTACTCGGAATACATCAATAATTCGAATGTATGTCTTATACCGAACGCGTATGCATTGCTTCATGCAGGTTTATGTTGACGATATGAAACAGGTAAATGAATTAGCTATAGAAGGTGCTTAGGAGTAAAATGGAAGAGTTGTTTATGCAAAACAAAGAAAATAAAGAAGACGACAAAAAATCAAATTCAAACAGGAGTAGTTGGTGATTATATCCAAGGATTGTCAACCTCTTACGCGAAAACATGGATTGTCAAAATTCAAACAGGAGTAGGTAGTGATGATATCCTGTGTAACAAGCATAAAACAGCTGCGCTTTTATTTCCATCAATCCGACGGCTCGTGCTCTTTCATTTCTCTATAAATAACTATGAGCAACCTCAATGCATTTCATCCCACTCACTACTAGTCTCGTAATATCACTCAAGTTTGTTACAGTTGAAATTAGTACTTATTACTTTGTTTACATATGGCTTATCCTTGGTCAGGATTATTATTTGTGTTGCTAATGGTGATGGAAGTAATGCTAAGCAGTGGTCAATTTGTACATTCACGGGCAACTTATTATGCAACTCCAGATGGGTTAGGAACTTCCAGTATGTATACATTACTTGTTCACATTACGATTTATTTTGTCTCTGTTGTAAATGAAAAGAAAGATAGTGAAACTAAAAATGAATATGTAGGTGGGTCTTGTGGATATGGCGACTATGTGAGAGACGTCAAGAGTGGAAATGTTGCTTCCGCCAGTCAGTTATTGTATAGAAATGGGGCTGGATGTGGTGCCTGTTACCAGGTAATTATTATTATTCAATGCCTAAAATCCATTATTATTTTATTCGAAATAACCATAGTTCTATAATACAATAGACTGTATTGCTGAATAAAGTTGCTTGGTAAATAGGTGAGATGCAAAAATCAGGCCCTCTGCACAGCCAGTGGAGTAACGCTGGTTGTCACAGATTACGGAGAAGGTGATCGAACTGATTTCATTATGAGTCCTCATGCTTTCAAAACTATGGCCAGGCAGGGGAGGGATAAGCAACTTAAGGCTTTGGGTGTTGTTGACATTGAGTACAAACGGTAAGACTAGAGCTTTAACATTACACACAGTAGTTACTATATTCTCGTCTATTACTAACTAATGTTGATGCTTACCGCAATACGTCAGAGTGGCTTGCAACTATCCAGGTCACAACATTTGGTTCAAGATTAACAAGAGCAGCCATTACCCCTATTATCTATCTTTGGTGTTGTTGTACCAAGGTGGCCAAAGAGATGTAGTGGCTATTGAACTTTCTCAGGTATACAAACCAAAAATCAAATATTACAGTGCAAATTCATCTTGGTCTTATAATATATTTTTCTATTGCTGACATGTGAGGGTGTGATGGTAGGAGGGAACTTCTGATTGGAAAGCAATGCGGAGGAGTTATGGAGGTGTGTGGGACGCAATAATGTCACCTCCGATGGGAAATCTTGTTCTTCGCTTTCAGCTGTCTGGGGGAGAATGGGTTTATGCTCCAAAACATATACCTTCTCATTGGATGGCTGGCGCTCTGTATGACTCTGGCATACAGCTCCAGTACTGATCATTATAATAACTCTGCAATTTGGTGGCATTTAATCTAAATAAACTGAGCAGGGAGATGGAATGAAATTCTGTAACTTCCTGCACTTGCCTCCAAACTCTGGCTATATAACCTATTCTAAATAATGTATTGAGCTTCAGGTGAGGATAACTCGCTCTAGTTCACCTACGCAATAAAAAACCGTACAATAAATATATATTTTTCACTAATTTTCTTCTTTGCACATTTCCTCTGCATTAAATATTATTTTAAGATGAGTTGGTATATGATTGGCAAGAGTGGAGAGAAACATGTGTGCTATTTAGATCTACTTTTAATGTTGAGTACATGTAATAATACAGATCAACAATAAGTTTGTTGATAGGTGTATACTTAATCAAATGTGTATATTCTTTTCTCTGCCTTACATCCTTGTAGTATCTTATAGTATTTCATTATTTATATTAACTCATGAATTCAATAAAATTATAAATAAATTATAGATGTGTTTTTTAAAAATTATGTAGGTTATTTAAATAAGTGTAATTTATAAGAGAACACCAAAATTAGACTAAATAGATGGAAATAAAAAATAAAATGTAAGGGAATAAGTATTAAAAAATAAAATGTAAGGGATTGAGATATTATTCTCTAGAATTGACGATGAAAAAATAATTCAAATATATTACCGAATTGAATCTGCCCTATCAAAAGAATTATGTCTTCAAATTGATGGATATTTGAAAATTTGTTTGCTTTCAAAAACTTGGAGGTTAAGATCCTAGCCCCATGAGGTTAATCTTGAGTAGTAACAATTTGATTTGGTTTGTAGAACTGACCCATGACATGAAGAGTTAATTTTTTACACCTATAAACATATTCTTCTCCATATTATTAAGTGAGACTATTAAGGTGATGTCTAGGGACCTTGTTGGGGAGATTTCTAGCATGATAGATCAAAACATTTTACCAAATCAATGCCCATTTTGGGATGGATTAATGATAATGAACAATACTAAAACTAAATTTCACTAGTAAAAAAATGGTCATTATCCAAATGATGTGGATCCAATTCTTTGTCCCTTTAGAAATTGAAATACATGCTAATAGTTATCCATGATGAAATTAAGTTAACATGGAATGTCATTAGATGTCACACCACTAAAATATATGTGGAAGTTAGCTCATAATAGATAGTAGGAAGGGGAGAAATTAGAATTAAATTTGATAGCTTGAATATCATGTTCAATTCCATAGACTGTGAATTGAACTAAATTAACTCCATATTAATTGATAATTAATCATGGGACTAAAATGGTAAGTTCACATTTGGGGGAAGTAGGAAAAGAGTAGCCCCTATTTGGAAGAGGAGGTTGTTTGTGTAGCACAAACTTTATATTTTAATCAAAATATTTAGGGCTTCATGGGGCAGCCAAAGGGAAGTGGGTCCCAAGTTGTTTTGAATGCAATTTTTTTTATCACACATTCTCAGTGCATTGACCATTTTAACCCTTTATATTCTGCCACCCACCCTCTTGTTGTTGTGAGCATTTGGGTTCACACTCGCACGATGCATTGTGAGGAATTTTATCAGTTCTTGTGGATTGGTGGAGTGAGCTTAGTCTTGGTGACTAGAGACCTTGTGGCGCATGTAACTACCACAACATCGTCTTATCGGCCCTAAAAGTCTTATTTCCCCCTCATATCTATCGTGTGGTGATTGCTTTTTGGTTGCAGATTTGTTCTTCATGGACACCAAGTAGCAACCTCTTAATTGTTCTTCAGATTTGTTTGGAGGCTTAGTTATCATCTTTAGATTTTGTTCCTTATATGTTTCTTCATTTTTCGAGTTTTTCATCTTGTAGGCTAGTCCCTGATTAGTTGGTGACATCATCATACTTGGCGAAGAAGACGTGTGGATAGTTTTTAGAGACTCATATTTTTTTGTTTTCTTTTCTCTCTTTTAGAGGGGTTTTTTCCCACTAGGTTTTTTGTCCTTTTCTCTAGTTGCAAGAGATTTATTTTTTGCATTTGCATTCTCCCTAAGTTGCACTTAATGGGGGCTGTTAGAGTAATTAAGTTTTAACTTAGGGAAAATTATTTATAATCAGTTTTTTCTTGTATTCCCATATTGGGTAGTTGCTCACCCATTTGGATTTTTTCATGGCTTTATAAGCCTGTACTATAATGTATTTTATCATCTTGGCTTTTAATAAAGCATCACATATTTGATGATTTTTATTTTCCAAGTTTTTCCCTTTGTAGCAATAATGTAATATGAATAAGATGTGCATTTCTACATCACTATTCAATTCTTTATCACTATAAACAAGAAATCTCACATCACTTAGATAGATATCACATACTAAAAAAATACTATTATAGTTGTAGTACATCTAACAACATTTGCATACATGATTAAGGACTTTACAATAATTATATGTAATTGAGGTCTTCAACCACATTTTTTAACAATCATTGATAATAAAAAAGTCACCATGGGTTGACAACTAAACTTTAAGACCATATTTTATGATGACATGTTGAAAATGACTTTTATAATTACTAGATTTCTCCATTAAACCAACAAAAAGTAGCAAGAAAACTTTAACATAGGTAAATGGGATCTCACCTCAAAACCTTAGAGGTACAAAAATCCACCCCAAGATTTGGGATATCACATGATACCAAGTTCACAACATTACAAGCATTCAAAACGATAACATAGCTTTATAGACATGGCCTCAAATACATACAACACATTTTTTTAAACTAGTAATTTTTTTTAAAAAAACCACCAAACATCAAGGTTGCATTATGAAAAAATATTTCTCACATAGAACCATGAGAGGATTAGTAGTCAACACACTCCATAAACAAACAAATAAATTGGTATTAACAATATTTTCTCATCTTTTGAGCATATCAACTCCAACATTCTCCACAACTCTTTCTTCCATTTCAACAAGCCATGCGAAAAAAAATCTTATATTACACCAAAAAATCATAAGAATGCATGGTTACTCATTCCATACAATCCATCTCTCCCTACGGGGGCCTACCCACACTAAATTTAGAAATAAATGGATTACTCTAAAAATTTGTGAAAGCCTACTCCAAATTTCCAACATAACATAAAATAAAAGATCAGTACATACAAAAATATACATATTAACCATTTAACATGCATTTCAAGAATTTTTTTGCATTAAATAAAACAAAAAAATAGATAAGAACTACCCTTGAAGGTTTCGACACTTGAGTAATATTGGTTAAAAATCTACTAGAAAAATATTCCAATCATATCCTTCATAGTTAAGATTTCTCTCAACTTATTCTTACTCAATGCACTCTCCACTAAATATTTCAAAAGATAGTGAACCATAAAGTCCATTTCATATTAAAAATTGGGAATTAAATAGAAATCACAAACTACTCATCTATTAATCTTTTAAAAAAACATAATTATCTTCCTCACTCATCTGTGAGAAATCTTCATGGGATCTCTTCTTCCTCACTTTGCTATCCCAATTGTGTGAGGAGGGTAGTGGGAGGATTTTCCTTAGCTAGGATCATTCCATGTGCCCCACTAAAGTATTTCTCATATCACAACTTGACCAAACATGTTCAAAACTCATGAAATTTATAAATGACCATGAAAAAGTATTAAAAACTAAGTCATAGTTTATTTTTTTCCCTCAAATAAGGGCCTAACCCCTATTCCCATGAACTTGAACCTTAGGAATCAAAAATGAGATGAAATTAACACTTTAAAACTATCTTAAACAATGTAAAATATAAATTTAAGTTTCACTGTTAAGAAATTGTTTATACACGTTCACTTTGACTCACTAGCATGACACTCAAGAAATATAAATTACTCATAAAAGGAGAATACTACAAAACATTAAAGGATGAGTTTAACATTAAAAATGATAAATTTTACATCACAAAATTAAGTTAGAAATAATAAAAGACTATATCGTCTTCATAAAGGCTAGGTCAACTCCACTAGTTATTCAAAATAGGATTACCAAGTGATCTCCCTAAGTCCATTGGTCATAGAATACTTGCACACTCAATTTTGAATTTCATTCCATTAGGATGGAACTCATAGTGAAAGAAACATAGATTAACATATAATATAAATTCACATATAACATTCAATAACTAAAAATTTGTATTTCATAATTCCATTACTCACCATAATCATTGTACTTTTAGCAAATGGACAAACATTTCTAGGATAGAAGATACTAGATTTATCATATGTGCAATGCACCATAACCATCATGTCATAAGATTAACACATACATAGAAATTACACAGAAAGAAAATTAGCTGATTAATTTAATCATTCACATAGCATCACGATAACCATGGCCAAAGCCAACCCATGCATGCATATATATGGGTCTCGTGAACAAAATCAATAACGCCAATAATTGGAATGTGGGTCTCATAAGATTGATCCTATTTATATATTTTCCCAGGAAAAAAAAATATTAGTAGATAAGGATAAGAATGAAGACCTAATTAAATTGAACTATTCGTCGAAACTAAACTAGAAAATGAAAATTTTCCATTGCAAACCAATGAGGTGATAATCATGAATTATTTAATTAAATTGATAAATAAATGTGAAGATGAAGTCTCCATTTGAAGACTAATTTGACTAATAGATAAAGAAGTTTCTAAAGGAAGATTAATTTAACTGATGGAATGGAGATAAAATTTCCAAATGAAAACTAAGTTAACTAATTAGAGAAGTAATTGAGTGAAGAGAAATGAGTAGCTAACTGAAGGGTTGGAGGACTCATTTAAATTAAATATTTTTTTATTTATTTAATAGATAAATATAAATTATTATGATAAACGATTACTGATGATGATGTCACAATGATGATGAAAGGTTGATGACTAGAAGAATGAATTATTAATGATGGTTATTAGGGTTTCATGATGAGGAGAATGACTTTAGTGTCTACATTTAGGTCTAATCATACTCATATGTAATGATGAACTTGAGATCCATGCACAACACAAGAATCAATGTATCATTCACATGTAATATATATAATTGACCACACTTTGAGCCTTATCAACCCTCATTACCTAGTTAGGAATATTAAGAAGATTCTTCTAAAGGTCTTATATGAAACATGCACTCATATTACACAACTCTCTTAATTGGATTTTATGTTGTGTGTCAAATATAGAATTAGATGACCTAGGTTTCTTCTTTCACCTTATTTAACTTGTATAAAGGTTGAGTTTCCTACAAGAAGATATCCTACTATATACCTATATTTTATTTAGACATTGAGCGATGTTCCACTAGAATATAGAACTAGCAAGGGATTTTATATATATATATATATATATATATATATATATATAAAGTTAAAGAGGAAAACTCAAAATACTGCAATAAAAAAATAATACACAATTCAAAAGAAAAATGAAAATTAAGCAATAATATGAGAAAAGGAGTATGAAATAAGATTAACCTAACAAGAAGACCAACAATAAAAATAATAAGAAAAAGAAGAGAAAAAAGAAAACAATGAAAAACAAATTTAAACTTTGAACATGAAATCTCCTTGTTCTTTAATGATTATTGACTCAATTTATTAATTTAAAAATAATTAATATGATATAAAACATGCAAAACTGAAACACACAATATGAAAACATCTCTCTAAATAAAAAAAAATTAATATGCACCCACCTTTTTTTATAAATATGTAATATTATTCTCTAATTATTAAAACTACATCAACTTATCCAAAAATAAAAATAAAATAAAATAATAAAATTTTAAACATTATTTGACCAATTAAAATTAGCACTTAACGAAAAACTTATAAAATCAAGATTAATGGTAGATGGACATAAATAAAGATAATATCAATCATTGCGAATGAGTTGAGACATAGCTTAGTCAAATGTATGGACAGCTATCTTGATTTGAAGCATTCCTTACCATGCATTCATCTTCTTGACTTTGTCTACTTCTAATATTTATGCAACGACCGACTCTTTCCTTTATAAATTTCGTTAATAAGAGGACATTAATGAATTGAATACAGTGTCTTCGACGTTGTTGTTTTCTACTATCCCGCTGATGTGTGCATGACTTCATGTCGGTTTACGTCGATCGTATGAAACAAAAATGAGTAATACAAGCAGCTGATCAAAGAGCACAGAAGTGAAATCGAGCCGTTGTTTATGCGAAACAAAGAAGAGGAAGAAGATAACAGAAAACTATAGGAATCCTGTAATTAAGTGGCGCTTGTGGATATGGTGACTATGGGGGATACGTAAGGCTGGAAATGTTGCTTTCATTCAGATGTCAGGGGTATACTGGATTTATGGTCCAAGTTTTATACCTTCTAATTTGAAGGCTGGCACTCTATATTACTGGCATTCAGGTCAAATACTGATCCTTATAATAAGGACATACCTATGGTGGTATTTAATCTAAATAAAATCAGGTAGGGAGACAGAATGTAATCATCTATCTTCGTGTACTTTGCCTATAAAATACGGATAAATATCTAAATTTTTGGGTATCTTTTTTCACTCATCTTTACTCTACTTTTTTTAACATAAAAGGCAAAAAAGTCTCAAATATTATTAATAATAAAAGTGCTGAAATTACATAACTATATCATAGTATTTTACAGAATAAATTGGTCTCGAGACCAAAATAAAATGTCTTATATACCAAGGACTTTATTTAAGCTTGAAATAGTATACGAGTCTCATAAAGGAAAATAAGAGATAGGCATAGAGATAACAGATTTTATATAGGAGATTGAGTGAACTCCTCGTGTGACATTAAGGGAGGCATCACAATCCACTATCCATCATCTCTTACCTTCTACTTAATGATTACTTTGAATACATTATCTTTATTGACCAAAATTTAAATTTGTATCATTTGTGTTAGTAAGTGGTCTCGACATACTGTTTAAAATTTTAAAATAATGAAATGGAGGTTCCACGTTCATCATAAACTAGCGCATTTGGATGTATAGATAGGGAAAGATTATGAGAGTCTTTAAAGTGATATTTGTTTGGGTTGATATTTTAATTATAGTAGAGGTCTAATTATTCATGATAGCAAAAGATAGAGTATAATGGTTTTAGTGTGTAAACAAAACTATTAAAAAAGAAAAATATATTTTAAAAAAATAATTATAAAATAATTTTATATTAATAAAATAAAATAAGTTAAGAAAATATAAATAAATAAATTTAAAATAATTTTAATGTAAAATAAATTAATTTTTAAGTAATTTTTTTTAATAAAGAGTCCAAAAAAGAAGAGAATAAAACAACTCTTCGTTAATAGATCTTCAAATAAAATAAAGTAAATAATGTAAATAAAAATAATAATTTAAAAAATATAAAAACATTAACTATAAATGAATTGCATAGTAATAATAGAGCACCATATAATTGATCAATTGAAAAGTTATCTAACTCTCTAGCTTGCTCAATAGAAGATACTTGAAGATAATAAGATTTAGGAAGAGATCTTGATACCTTTTTGACTACCATCATTTCATCTAGTTTCTCACCCTAATGACCTCATGTCTCTCTCACTATTTTGTGAAGGTTTTCTATAGTTGATGATCTTGGGTTATTTTCTCTATCGAAAATAATATAAAACATGTAGAGGGGAAGACCCAAAAGACTACACACAACATTAGGAAGAGGAAAACAACTTGTAGATTACAACACATGCTTAACTAGGTCCCAAAACACTCTTCACTTCCTTGATCTTCTATCAAAATCATTCACATGCTTCATAATTACAAAATAGGTCAGCCATAAACAAGAGTATGTAACGTGTAGCAATGTTGGCCTTCACAACCATTGGCAATACACAAGAATGATAAAACATTACTTTCTATTCTCCCAAATGAGTCAACATGACCCATACAACACCTTCAAACACTCCTTAATCTCTGCTCAATCTTGAATTAGTGGTGTATACCATTAACATACCCTAGTTGGCCTCAAAAGCATAGACCAACAAAAAATTCATTCTAGACCATAGCCTATTTTAGAGAAGCCATAAAACACTTCATGGAGTAACAACTAGAAACACATAATATTTAACATGTATGGGTTCCACTTTGGATGATGGAATTAATGTATTAAAGTGTCTTATTCTTCTTATTTTTGTTTACAAACAATTTTTGAACTTAGGATTAGTCTTCACTATGTGTAATTTGTTATTATATGTGTAAATCATAAAATGATGAAAAGTTGAGGTAATTACCTTCATGTCATGGATCTACAATATTCCTAAGAGAAGATTATATGAGAGATCATTTAACATGACATGAATCTTAGTATAGGTAACACAATATGATCCACTTTAATAAGTACTTTGATCCTTCAAAATGGATTTTTACCCACATGATCAAAACCATGAATAGCTAGATAATCAAGTTGAATAAGATACTTGTGTACACCTAACTTGTTTAAAATATCAATGCTACAATCATTAAGACTCGACCCTATATTGATAAGAGTACATCTAACACTAACTGTGTTAACATTAGTTATTATCATCAAGGCATCATTTTGTTTTTGTATCTCAAGATGGGTAATTCATTTTAATAAAATACAATATCCAAATTTGTGCAATTCATACCCTCGAGTAAAGCTTCTACATCATTTGGTTTGGCACTAGAAGGTGCAACAACTTTTTGTAAAGCTTCTTGAAGGATATTAAGATAAATTGGTGATTTTTGAACCAAATCCCATAGTGAAATTTTAGTGGGAGTAGAAAAAAGTTGCCTCATAAGATCATAATCCTTACTATTTCTTAAGCCAAAAGAGATGTAGTAGGGAGAATGGATTATGAGAAAGGGATTGATGAAGGGATGGTTTGTAGTTTTTTATTGCTTGTTGTTCCATGTTTTGTATGTATGAGCCAAAAGATAATATTGTTGTTGTTGTAATGTGTCTTGTTTCATATTATTGTATTGGGTGAATTGTCTTGCAAAGTTTAAGAAATGAAAAAGGGTTGGTTTATTTGATGGTGGTCCTATGATGGTCATGGGTTTGTTTTATGGTTGAGGTTGATTTGAAGGTGGGTAAATCACTAGTTGAGGCGTGATCATATTCATTGTTCTTTGACATGTTGAAGCCTTACAAGTCCTAGTGGATACTTTTGGAGAGATAAAATTCTCAAAAGCATCATCTAACATATCAAAATCATCATGACTAAAAGTCTTGTTGTATTTATAAGAAACTTGTAGAAAGAGATTTGACATAATCATATTATTTCACTTTCTCCAAGATGTTTAACAATGTTAATGATGTATTCCAATTTAATCTTGTGAATGTTAACTACAACCATTTGAATATAGCCTCATAGTTCTATTATGGTAACAAAATTAAGAAACAAAGTCTATATTTATAGGTGAAATGTAGATCTATCAGCCTTTGACTAAAATTTGAGCTAGAAATGGCAAGTCTAAAGCATAGTGCACCTGAGACTAGTTTGGTTATTTTCAAAATTTTATGATTTGAGACAATAATGATAGGTAACAAAGGTTTGATATGTGGTTGTTCAAGATCTAAAAGTGAAATTTCTACTAGTTTTACCAAATTTACACAATGTAGCTTAATACAATGAGATAGGGTTTTCAGTTGTGTAATAATGATTTTCTTTTGAACCCAAAGCATGCAGTAGCTCAAAAAAATAGTAAATTTTCCTAAATATCTAATGTATTTAAGAATTTCAAATAAATAATATGATTCTATATTTGTAAAAAAATCAATAAATAATAATTTTCAATTGAAAACACTCCATTTTTACAAAAAAAAAGTGATCTAATCGATAAATTTTTTGCAACTTTCACTTAATATCTCAAATCTACAAGAATTTGATTAAAAATTAGAATATTTAATTTATTCTTAAAGTATCGGGTTCACCAAAAAATTTAGAATGAGAAGGGTATAATAGGACTAGTGTATATCTTACTAAGATCAATCCTTTTCCAACTAACATTCCAAGGAAAATCAACAAAGGTATGTGATTGGCTAACAACCTAAGAGGAGAGCTAATCTACCTTGGATCTAATCCTTTGTTTCCTCTGAAAATAGTCAAAATTAATGTGGATTATTTGAATTAATTTGACTATAATAACTAATCTAATAATGCAAGAGTTTTGTATTGGAAAAAATAAATTGATGAAAAATGAAGGTAGATCTAAAAAGGGCAGAATATTGTGCACTTGTGAAAGCAATTTGGAGCTGAAATAGCTAATCTTTGGAACAGTGCACCCCATATTGATCTCCATATTTTTCAAATATGTCTTTAAAAGTTTATAACTCCTAGTATACCTTCTAAAATCCTACACTAAAATTTTCATCTTCAGAACAAAACTTTCAAAAATCATAACGATAAGAGACAAGGAGGTGGCTATAGAGGATTTTAGCTATGTCAAAACCCTTTTTTTATATTTCTACCTCCATGAATAGCCAATTGATTAAAAAAAATATTGTGTATGTTCTTAACCTCAAGTGCATCCAAGGTTTCAAAGAGCTAAAATTCAAAAAAACTACTAAAATGTATTAGAGAATGCCTCTTAAATGACAAAAATGAGATCAATATAAGAGAAAGTCAAATACCCTTAGGAAAATCTAAAATACAACAATATCTTGCTTAGGGTAGTAACTATATGAAAATATTGAAGATGAGAACACTTTGAAAATAAGTGATTAGATATTTGAAGAGTGTCATTGCAATCTCCAAAACCTAGAATCTATCACTTTCTTCCATTGGCATGAAACTCCAATCTTCATGAAAACTTTATCAAATATGAAATTCCTCTTGAAAGCTTGTAACTTTGAATGTATTTTGGTGGTGTATAATTCTCTTATGATTGTTTTCCTTGATTTTGAAATAACAATTCATGTTTATATAGTGGAACTTAGGATAAATTAAAGTTTAGACCGACTCCTTTAAATTTGAATTTTTGAGATTGAAATACCACCAAGGTACGGATTTGAAATTGCACCTCCAAAATTAGAGACCAAAAAAATGGTAAATCAAATTTGTTGCAAAAAATAGCTGGTCCACGGTGGAGTGTGCCTTAGACTAGCCCACTTATACTCAACAAAATTTTCATTGGATGTTTTGAGTTTACTAGAATAATGACTTGTTCATGCTAAGGACATTTCTTATAGTTTGTTTGATGATCTTTAATCAATTCAATATTTTCTATGGTAGTATAGACAAATACTAATAGGTTCCTAAAAGGTTTTTATGGATAGGGAATGTCTAAAGTCCAATGATGTAAAGCTCAATGATGTTGGTTCCAAATAGTGTGTGAAATTATGCTTTTATCTAAAAGGGAGTATAATTTTTAATGCTACAAATAGAAGGTTATAAGATATGTAATTATATGAAGAGAGAACTTAAAAATATCAAGGTTATTCCATAGATAATTCCATACAACAATGATATTTCTAATTTTGCTATAATTAAATATTTCTTTTTTCAAAATATGAATATCAACAATTCCTTACATCACTATCTATAATATTCCCTAATCTATTGTGTCATAGCTTAGTCTTCTTTTCATGTATTTTGGATTTACAAGAAATAGAAAAATTAAGTACCATGAATCCATGACCATATATTAAAGATGAAATAAAATCCTTCTAAACTAAAGAAGATATAATTTATTCTCATTGAAGTACTATTGGACTTAATAGTACATGCATCAAGGTTATACCATTAGTAAAGTCTAAAACCTCTAGTAAAAAACTTAAAGCATCTAACAGTTTTTCACCTTGCATTTGAAAGTACTACTTGTAAACCTACATCTATTAGTTTGATCACAAATAATAAATTTTGTGCTAACCTATTTATATACAAGAATCCAATAATTATTTTATTTATTGTATTGGGATATTGAATGCTAGCTTTACTAACTAGAACAATATCTAAATATCAATCATCACCCAAGTACAACTTAAATCCATAAAATTATTCACTCATGTAAAAGTAGTCTCACTTAGAGTTCACCTAAAAGGTTGCACATGAGTCAATTAACCATCAATCATTACCTTCATGAGTGGCCAAAGATGCAAATAACACATTATCATCTTCCTTGACAAACTCAAAATTAAATTTAAATTTATTACTTTTAGTTTTCCTTTCTTTCTTTATATTTCTTATGGATGTATCTGTTGGAACTCTCAAATGTCCCAAATTTGAGATACCCATTTAAAAAAAAATTCCTTTACACTTTCAGAAGTGCACGTAAGAAATCTGCCTAAGTGACCCACTTTGGAGGGTCGTAATTTGGAGCCTGTTGATTTTCGTGCAAAACTGATTTGCAGACGCACTCATGTGTCCTATGTGAGTATGCATGTCAATTTTAAGTTTTCCACAATGAGTTTTTTCAAGGTTTTGAAAAGCGAAGATAGAGGGTTTTGACACTTTTCTGTTGTTTGCAAACGTTCAGTTTTGCAAAGTTATCTCCCATTTGAGCTTGCATCTTGCAATGAGATGATCGTCAGGGCAAAAAGATTGTTGCTACACATGCTCCACACCAAGATGAACTCCCCTATTAGTTTTTAGGGTCTTATGAGTTGATTTGCTATTTTTAGTAGATCAAAACCAAATGCAATTTCTCCAGTTTTGCATCTGCATTTCCAAAAACCTTTTGAGAGGTCAGCTTCGACCTTGAATAACTTTTGATGAATGATGTTTCAAGCCAATACCTTTCACACACATGTTCACTATGCCAAAATGAGCTACTGTGTCCAGTGGAAGCTCACCAGGAGTTGATTTAGTATTTTTCCAAATTGGTGATTGGATGGGTTTTAATTGGTTTTGAACAACTGACTGTTGCAGAAAGTTTCAAAGGGAAACTTTTCCAATTAGTAACTTTTTCCTCATTATTGATTTCTCATATCCATATTTTGCATTGCATTATTTGGACCAATGGCTGCATGCTTACAAGTTTTTATTTCCCTAGGAGGTCGTTTACCCAGTTTCCAAAGGTGATTACAGAGCCAACTTGGCCATTTTTCACCATTTTCCAAATGTGTTAGGAGGTGAGTTTTCATGGAAACCCAATTTTTTTTTCACTCTAGATGCATTAAAAGGCTGTTTCCGATCAATTTGAGAATAAAGTTTTTGATAATGGGTAAAACGGGTTTTACAGGGACCTGAAACCACAAAGTTTACAATAAAAAAGACAGGACACAAAAGTCCAACAGAAAACACCAGCTACCCAAGAGAAGATGGAAAGAGCAAGCAGTAGCGACTCGAAACATACCAGAAAGGTCAAGCCAAAAAGAGCATCAAAGTAAACAAAAAAAAACCCGCCACTATTGACTCAGAGTCTTGAGGACAGACTTCGTTTCCGCCTCCAAATTCTGCATATCATTGACACCCTTTTTAAAAATTTGAATCATCTTCGGAGTAGGGGGGCCTTACGCTTCTGATTGGCTATGGTTCTTTTGGAAATTCCAGAATCTGTATCCTGACTTTTGCCATCGGTATCCTCTAGATCCACCACCAAAGACCCCTGATGGGCTTTGTCTAACTTCTCTGTCATCGCATTAATGATAATGGCATTGTGTCTAGCCATTCGATTGTTTTGTTCTGTAACAATTTTGATGGTGTTACTAATATTCTCAACCTTGGCATCTATATTTCTATTACTGAGAGGTTCTTTCCTAAGACCATGAACACCACTATCCACTTCTTTCTTTTCAATCACTACAATCTTAGCACCCAGCTCTTCTAGCTTGCTTTGAAGGGCCCAATTTTTTTATCTTTAATTCATTAATTTCGTTGAATATCCACTCCAAGAGTTTGAAATGGGACTCATAATTAGTTTTGGCTAAGTTCAGAAAATCCAGAGAGGGATCCTTTTCAGTATTAAGATGAGTTTTCTCAGGGTCATGAGTAACAGGGAGTCAACTTTAGCAGGACTATCCAGCAAGGGTTCAACAAAAGACTCAGTTTTGTTAGCATCAGACTCCTCAAAATCAGAGGAGTCTTCGAAGTAGGAAACAAGTTTTTTGGCATGGGGTTTCTTTTCAACAGGATTGTTCTTAAGGGAGGGGCCTCCAAGCTTAAGCTCAACATGAGCTTTATCAGAAAAGGGGGTAGGGTTTTTAATCCCAGAAGGGGCAGCATGCGAGCTAAGGACATTTCTAGCCAGACTTAAGTTAGGCAGAAACTCCAAGCCACTAGGCTCAGTGTCATCACTCTCAGAATCAGGATGAGTATCCAGGTTAGCAGGGATAGGCATTTTTTGATAATGCTCAACAATCAATCTTGTCAACCCAGTATGCAGGATAGGAAATCTTCTAGGGTTTTTCTTGTGATCATCCAAGCTTTTCCTCAAAGAACAACAAAGATAATAGGGGAAAGAAACCCTCACCTTGTAGCGAAAGTGATTGAGAAGAGCAAAGTGGTAGCCATAGACTCTGGTGAAGCACCCGTCCACCATAATGTACTCCATGATGACTCGTAGGACCTTTCTCCAAATGGCTTTTATGGTGTCAGCTTCGAAGTAGCTGTTGACAATTTTCACAAGACTTTGTCTTTCTTTATCTTATTTATGAAATTTGACCACGACTTCATCAGAAAAAACCCTGTCCTTGAAGAAATTCTTCCCATCAGTAGACAAACCCGTAACATCAACTATCAGATTTTCATTGAACTCCACATTCCTACCAAATAGGGTCAGATTTCTGTTATTCCAATTTTTAACAAAGAGGTTTGTGGCCTCCTGATTTGAGCCATGGAGCTTCTCCAGGAAAGGATGTAGCCCGCTGCTTTTAACCTTATTCCAAGCCTTGACATTTTTTTTGTGCATCTCATAGCTGTTTGGCTCGATTCTTTTTCTATCTCCACCCATCTCAGCTGACATGGTGGGGTAGACACAAACAAAATCTTTGCTAAAATTGGCCCCGCTGAATCTAAGAACCCACAAAGCGTGTGGAGCTTTCTTGTAAGTTAAGCCACTAAGCTCAATCCCATACAATCTAATGATTGTGATGTGAAAGATCCAACCTGTCCTCATTAAAGGGATAACACATCTCTTTTCCATGTGCTTTATCATAATTCAATAGGGCGTAGACATTAGAATTTAGATCACTAACATTATGCCAGATGCGCAAATCATTACTCCTAACTCCTTCATTAGCGAAAAAATCCGCAATAGCATTGGCTTCTCTATAAGCATGTGATATTTTAACTTTTTCAAATTTAGCCAAAGTCAGCATGGCTTCATCAACCCAAGATTTTATTGTCCACAAGGGGGGAGCATAAAGTTGTTTGAAAAAAAAAAAATTTAGTCAAGCCACATGGGTGCCCGACATGCCTTGCATAGTTGTGAAATTAAAGTTTCCAATGAAGGTCTTCACACTAAATTTGAAGAAATGAATATATTTGAAGCTAGGATTGAGCATAGTATTTTTAATGAGACTTTGATTATACCATTGAGACTTGAAAGATATGTGAAATTGAAAAGAGGAGAAATGCTTTATTCAAACATTGGATGTGAGCAAGGGTTGCACTGTCGATGTTTCATGTTTCAATTGAGTTGTTTGGTTTGGGTACACTAACACTGACTTGCGAGAAAGATAATATAGAGGATCTTGCAGCTTTATTAAAGGGGCGACAACTAGACGTCAGAATTTTTATGTCTTACTATAGATATTGTTGAAATACTAGAGATAAAATCAATTCAACATTCTAATGTGCTTGCTATGTGAAAATAATTTTATGAGAGTGAAACTCCAACATGTTTTGATATCCCCGCAGTATTGTTAGACCAAAGGTAGTTTTTTCTCTTGATAGTTATGTGTTATATTATTAAATGATAGTTGACTTTTCCCAGCTTCTACATTATAACTCAGGCATAGCTAATGAACCGCAGTTTAAGCTTCCAATGAGAAATGGTTTTGCTAAATGGATGGTTCAATCTAGAAAATATTCACTATGGAGTGAATATGTATCAACGTTTTTCAAGGATATCTTTACAAAGGTGACAAGCTCTTGACAAGGAAAGTATTTGAAATGTCAAATACTTCATGCCTACAAAAGCAACCTTATATGCTAATAAGATTCAAAATATAAAATGGGATTTAGTATTGTTGAAGGAGGGTTACACAACATAAAGAGACGAATAGGGTATATGCATTTATCAAAGAGGAAAGAGGATCGAGCTGGCAAAAAAGTTATTCAATATAGGCATAATGGACTTGTTAATAGGACATCAGCCACCTTCAAACAAATGTGAAATAAAAGAAGTGGATACAATATAAACTTTCAAGAAAATTGTAAGAGAAAAATCAATGGATAACACCTCTTCTAAATGAAGGGCAGCTAGATAAGCACAGTACACAAAATTGTATTGAAATTTTTTTTGAAATGCCATTAGCAATGAAGGTGTTGGCAGTGAGGGAGAGGCTCGAACCTCCATTACATGGTGATGACGCATTCACCAAAGAATAAAACATTCTATTTTTATTCCTTTTATAGTTGGTGAGAAATCAAACATAGGGGATTTATCTATGACAGAGTACCTCTTCGAGTGTGGCCTCAAGCAACGCCAAAATAGAGTACGTCCAGATGATTCATTACAAAGGGCTTAGAAACTTTAACAAAAAACACCAAAAATGAATCATTGAAAGTCTTTGCAGATTTTGAAGCACGTAGTAAAAGGAGTTGTGCATTGTTTGATTTATCTTAAGGAAACACCAGAGAAAGCAGATTTGTTAGAAGGTTTTAGATACTTTCAAGTAAAAGTGATTTGTAGTATGGAATTCCATTACAAATGTGGTCTCAGTGAACACAAAAAATGTAGCATAGCAGACAAAATGTGTTTATTGAAGGACTTTAAAACCCTCCAAGCAAGTGAAATAGTGGAAGACCTCCTTATCTTCAGAAGTGTTCAATATATGGGGCCGCTCCACGGTGACTGAAGCTCATCAAATGTTGTGAATATACTTGGTGACCTGGATTTAAGAGCTGCAGAGGGGAAGCAATGGCGGCCAAGTTGAAGGCAGAGCACGAGCATGGAGATGAAAGAAAGTTAGGGCAACAAATGAGACAAGAGGAGATCAACGACCAAGATTGGAGGATAAACTCCAACAAGATCTTGTTTGTTCCCCGCTATCTCGTGGGATGAAAGTGTTTGCTGGTTAAATTTAGTGAGCGCGTGGGGTAAAGTGGTGGGCTCAAAATATTTGAATTAAAACGTCTCCGTATATCATTTCAAAAGGCACATTGTATTAAATATAATAAAAAGGGGGCCAATATAAATGGTGGGCCCGACAATGTGATTTTAAAGGAGATGCCCAATAATATTTTGAAATGTGTTCAGATGTAAAGGGTGAATATTTCAAAAAATGCTAAAGTAAATAATGTGGGATGTGTTGGGTAAGTAAAGGTGAATGAGTGAATGTTTTAAGTGGCCTACAGATTTAAGATGTTTTCATTTTCAATGAACTATGTTAATGGTGGAGGTAAATGGATAAAGTTATAAATTGCACAAGAGGCATTTTATGATAAAGTGAATAAATTTTCACTGTGTGCAAAGTATAAAGTGTGAAATAAAGGTGAAATGTAAGCACAGGAAATAATTCAAAAAGGTGAATAAAATATTTACTTTGATATTATTTGTTGGGGATTGAAATAAAATGAATATGCAAATAGAGTGCAAAAAAGGGTACAAATAGAGATCAAAGGATTTTCACGAGAGAAAGAAGACATTTTCCAGTAGTTGGGTAAAAATGATGAGAATTTTCTTACATGAGCATTTTTTTTGTTGTTGGGCAACTCGGTGCAAAGGGAAAATTAGAGGCAATTTCTTTTTTGTTGAAGAGAGATGAGAGATTCTTTTCCCGCTGCAAATAAATGGGAATGGAGTTGCTAGATGGCATTTTCAGATCAACTTCTAGAGTTCTCTATTCTTCTTTTATTCTCTTCTCTTCTCATTTTTCTAATTATGGGTTCCATTTTCTAAAAGCTCTGCAAGGCAGGTAGAAGCTCTAGGTAGATTGTAATGCTAGTATGAAATATGACCGAGTCACTAATCTAAAAGTCTCTATGTTCTAAATTAAGCTTTCATGTCTATTTTAGCTGATAATTGTCTCCATGGTTGAGATGTATTGCTCTTTTGGATTCAAATAATAAAATTGTGTAAGTATTTTCATGCACATTTGTTGCATTTGAGTTACATCTGTTTTTGTTTTCTGTTATGAGAATAATGTAATTGCTTTAATAAATGACAAGTTGCATTCTATTATTTCCTATTGTTCAAGGGATAGTGTAATTTCTTAAACAAATGTGATAGGAGTGTTATGTCTCAGGTGGATTCGTAAGAAGAATTACCAGATAAAGCTTTAGTGATTTGGTTTTCATAATGTGATAACAATTGCAAATATCTTCATAGCATGTTCAACACTATAGGATGAGGGATAGTTATATGACTCCATAGCCCATTTCTTGGCACTGGTCCATTATTATGCTTCTGCTATTTTCAGTTTGGTAACTATTCTTTAAATCAAAAATCATTTTAATTTTGTGTTGTGAGTACTTGTATCTGCCATGTTCTCAATGCTAGTTTTTCAAACTCACTTAATGTCTTGCCAATATTGAGTGGTATTTTAGGTTTATTAGCATATTTATGTTAGAACATTATTTGTTGAGAGATATCCTATTAATTGTGTGCTTGAATCTCTAGATGTTGTTGAAGGGTCACCCCTTAGGTCATTTAGAGCCTAAAGTGTAGGGGAAATGTGTTCTAATTCCATTTCTTGTCAGTTGACCAAATCCCCCATTAAATCTGATCATTAGAAAGTGGCTAGTCTATAGGGTTCATTGGTCTGGTTCAATTTGGAACACCACTAGAATGGCAACTTTGCTGGGGAAAATTCTCATTCTCCAATTGCAGCCGGTTATCCCATATAGTCATATTATTGTTTGACATTATCAAATTGAGTTCAAATATTGAAGGATTTCAAGTCTAGAGAAAGATTTGTTGTAGTAAACCTAAAGATTTCAAGATCCGCGATGCTCTACTAGTGGAAAGAACTCAGAGATAGATTTATTTCTGAAAGAACTTCATGCTATTTTGAAGTTCAGCCCTCTAAGATAAGAGGTGGTGACTCTGTCAGAAGAACCTATTGAAGATTTGAAGAAAGTTCCAGATCGACAATCAAAAGACAATTTGAAACAGTTGTAGCATTTCCATGTATTCTTCATTCTTGGTTTTCAAGAAAATTATACATGAAAATCATATTTGAACATTTTAGGATAAATCTTTGCTTCCATATTGAGTGATTATCACTAATAAAGGGAAGAGACAATACATTTAATTTTGCATAAGTTTTGAATTGTAATTTGCAACCTATGCATTATGTTGGAGAAGTATGCTAGTTTTTAAATTTTCCCATTAAATAGATCTTATGCTTAGATGCATTTGAATTGTGTAATGTAATATTCTAAGATCATGATAAAAGATAGAAATAGGGAAATGAATGATCAATTCTAGAGTTGATATGTGAAATTTGAAAGAGGCATGCCAAAATGCTTCAATATATGCATCTATGTATGGTTCCTAGTGAAACCATGGTTTGCAATCAGTCCCAATCAGATTGTCAACACAAAATTAGCACTGGAAGGCATAGAGCCATCAATTTCAGTGGCATTAGTGGTTATCCAAATCACATTCTAGCTAAAATCAGAAATAGGTTACCAAGATTCATTGGTGATAACTCAGAATCAACAAATAAACATCTCCAAGAGTTCAATAATGTGATGGATGATTATGAGGATGTGATCATGAGTCTATTTGTGTAGTCCTTGAGAGGAGATGCAAGAGAGTGGTTCTCTTATTTACCAACATCCTTCATTCATTCATGGGAGGAGTTGAAAGTAGTGTTCATGGAGCAATTTGAAGAAAGGATTGACTGTACTTTGATAAGGAGAAATTTCATGAACATGGAGAAAGGAAAAGATGAGTTAGTCCCATCTTTTAATCTCATATTTTCAAAGATCTCAAAGATCTCATAAGAGAGATTCCTGAGAACATAAGACCAAATGATGTTGAATGTTTGGTTGTGTACTTAGGAGCATTTGACAAAAAGTTGAGTTATCTTTTGAGGGATAAAGAGCCTATGACTCAATACCAAGGATATCAAATGGCTATGGATATTGAGCATAATTTCAAGAGATATTCAATGTAAAAAAAACATAGGGTTGTGAGTGTTGATCATCCTAACACACCTCATGTAGATAGAACTCATGGAACATATTATAGAAGTGTTTTTCAAGATGTTAATGCTGCTACTCTGATTTCTCCATCATCACAATATGCTGATCATAAAGAGCTTCAAGTTGAATGTCATCCAAACTTGAGCAATGTTGAGAAAACATCTCTTGTTGAAGGATTGTTTAAAAAGAATAGACTCAAAGTGGAATCATTACATGATTTTTTTTCAAGGTTCTTGAATGCTTTGTTGAAATTCCCCACCAATTTCAGACCTAAGGATTCAGTGTGCATTGATTTGTTTTGTAAAATCTATGATTCTAGGATGAGTACTTTGCCAAAGAGGTTGAAGCCTCATAGGATGAATCAATTACTTGATTGGATAAAGGTTATTGATGGAGCCCAACTTAATCATGCACAAAAAGTGATGTCTCAAAATGAAGATAATTGTTGTCTTATGGAAGAAAATCACAACATGATACACAAGATTGAAAAGAGTGTATCAGAAAATTAAAATATGTGTTGTATGATTGAGAATGTTGACTGTAATCAGCTCAAAATCAGCACATGTGCAGACCCTTGCAGTAGTGATGAAGAATAAGATACATGGTATGATGAGGAAATGGTTATGCATAAAAAAAATTTCTTGCAATACATTGAATGATGAAGAAATATAAGAGATGAAAGACATCATTCCATGTCATGTTCTGGTCAGTGAAGATAATACAATTGCTGATGACATTTCTTCTCAAGTTAGTGACCAAGACATTCAAGATGAAAGTTCAAGAACTCACTCTGAAGAATCTGAACATGATTTGTGTGGTGATAAGTCCTTTTGTGTTGAGGATGATGGTGGCATCCAAACTAATTGATCTTCTATTGATTATGAATGCTCTCATAAGGATGATATAGAGATACTTTCTTCACATTAAGATTGCAATGACATGAACACTCATGAAATCACTTGTCCAAAAGTGAATGACACAATTGCACTTGATATTAACTTGGAATGTAGTTCAAGTTTGACATCAATGGAGCATGTCGATTCAGTGATTGATGAAGAATGTGGAGATAAGCATGTGAATGTTCAATTTTTTGATTATGAATATAGTGTTGGAAATGATGAGGATATTGATGAACCTATTTATATCTTTGCTGCTCATGACTATTTGTGTGAAGCAGAGATGGAAATGTCAACTCTACATGAGAAGGATGATGAAGTGTACATTAATGAATGAAGGAACTCAGTTCTTAATTATCAAGTTAAGCATTGTGACAGTCACATGGATCAAGAAACAACCTTATATTACCGTGACATAGAAAAACCTTTCAGTCAATGTGTGGAGCAGCCACATGATGCAAATGATAGTGGATGTGAGGTTAGTCAATATGAGATTGAGTATGCTAGGTCATTCTTTGATGATCTCTCTCATCTTCATGGTATGAAAGTGGACATGTTTCCTTTGAATGAAGAATGCTTTAATGTGAAAGAGAATGAAAGTTTTAGCTTCATTACTGATGAACAATTTTCAGATAACAGTGAGTCTCTAGCACATAGAATAGTATGCTTATTAGCTGAAAGTACACATGAAGTTGATAGTGCACATGAAATTTTCTTTTTTGACCCTGTTACTCCTAAAAATGAAGAATCAATGTGAAGACCTTGGTTTAGGGTCAAATTTTGAATGGTCTGAATCTTTGTTTGAAGCATTCCATATGGGCTTGCATAGTGGTTTGAATAATGAAATTGACATCATGTGTGAACTTGAGATAGAGAACATTTCTTATGCATCAAATGCTGACATTTTTGTTGAATGCCATGATTTGGATGGAGATGAAAATACTTTTAGTGTTGAAAAAAAGATTTTTAGAATCTTGAAACGCATGACAATGTGCTCGGGCTGTCGTGTTTGGATGATGATAAACCAACTTGTGATGTAGTTCAGCTAGAGGATTTACAAATGAATGAGAAATATTCCTCAATATACAAGAGGATGGAATGTTGTTTTTCATCCATGATATCTCCTCTAAGCATGATCATTATGAGGATGTCAATGAATGTGATTAGATTGTGCTTTCATAAGGTCTCAATCACTATCCCCAAATGTTCCCACTTCATGCAAAATCAGAACATGAGGAGGGTGGCAGTGATTTGACATATTTGATTTGGTTGCCATGTGATGAAAATGATGAACAGATAGCAAGTTTTCACTTGCACAAATGCAACTTGAAACTTGTGTTTGCAGAAGTGCAGTTACCTATGCTGTTGTGGTTTGATAGAGGCAAGCATGAGTTGAGGGATGTCAAGTATTTTGTCACATTGCTGTTGAATAGAGGTAAATAATTGACTTTCCTTTTCATTTGGTGGCTTGGGGTCAGTAGATGAGGTTGAAAAAAATGTATTGAATAAAGGAGCAGTTTGAGGACACCTGATGGACTCATCTTTTGGTCTACTTCCCCAGAGATCCAGAATCTTGCTATGCCCACAAGAGGCATACATCCCCAGTTAGAGCCACTATTCACACTCTCAAATGTAGCAAATTTGAGATGCCCATTTCAAAAAATTTGCCTCTGCACTTTAAGAAGTGTACCTAAGAAAGTTGCCTAAGTGACCCACTTTGGAGGCTCATAATTTGGAGCCTGTTGATTTTTGTGCAAGAAACATTTTTAGACTCACTCATGTGTCCTATGTGAGTGTGCATGTCAATTTTTAGCTTTCAAAAAATGAGTTTTGTCAAGGTTTTGAAAAGCACAGCTGGAGGGTTTTCACACTTTTATGCTGTTTACAAACATTTAGTTTTGCAAAGTTGTCTCTCATTTGAGCTTGCATATTGCAACCAGATAATCGTCGAGACAAAAAAAAATTTGCTACGCATTCTCCATGCCAAGGTGAACTCCCATGTCATTTTTTCAGGGCCTTATGAGTTGATTTTCTATTTTTAGTAGATCAAAACCAAATGCAATTTCTCCAGTTTTGCATATGCATTTCGAGAAACCTTTCTGAGAGGTCAAATTTGACCTTTAATAACTTTTGATGAATGATGTTTCAATCCAAGCGCTTTTGTACACATGTTCACTATGCTGAAATGAGCTACTATGTCCAGTGGCAGCTCACCAAGAGTTGATTTGGTATTTTTCCAAATTTGTGATTGGATGAATTTTAATTGGTTTTGAATAGTTGATTCTGGCAGAAAGTCAAAGAGGGAAACTTTTCCAATTAGTATTTTTTTCCTTGTGATTGATTTCTCTAATCCATCTTTTGTATTGCATTCTTTGGACCAATGGCTACATGCCTGCAAGTTTTTATGTCCCCAGGAGGTCGGTTACCCAGTTTTCAAAGGCGATTCCATAGCCAACTTGGCCATTTTTCACCATTTTCCAAATGTCTCAAGAGGTGAATTTTAAATGAAACCAATTTTTTGTTTTCACTCCAGATGCATTCAAAGGCTATGTCTAATCATTTTGAGCATAAAGTTGTTTGAAAACTAAATTTTTTTAGTCGAGCCACATGGGGGCCTGACATGCCTTGCACAGTTGTGAAATTAAAGTTGCCAATGAAGGTCTTGACAATAAATTTGAAGAAAAAAATATATTTGAAGCTGACATTGAGCATAGTATATTAAATGAGACTTTGATTAAACCTTTGAGACTTGAAATATATGTGAAATTGAAAAGAGGAGAAATGCTTTATTCAAACATTGGATGTGAGCAAGGGTTGCATTGTTGATGTTTCATGTTTCAGTTGAGTTGTCTAGTTTAGGTACACTAACACTGAATTGCGAGAAAGAAAATCTAGAGGATCTTGCAGCTTTATTAAAGGGGCCACAACTGGAGGTTGGAATTTCTATGTCTTGCTATAGATATTGTTGAAATACTAGAGAAAAATTCAAGTGAATATTTTAATGTGCTTGCTATGTGAAAATAAATTGATGAGAGTGAAACTCCAATATGTTTTGATATCCCCACAATACTGTTGGACCAAATGTAGTGTTTTCTCTTGATAGTTATGTGTTATATTATTAAACGACAGTTGACTTTGCCAGCTCCTACATTATAAATCATGCATAGCTAGTGAACCATGGTTTAAGCTTCCAATGAGAAATAGTTTCACTAAATGGATGGTTCGATCTAGAAAATATTCACTATGGAGTGAATATGTATCAATATTGTTCAGCAATATCTTTACAAAGGTGACAAGCTCTTGAGAAGGAAAGTATTTGAAATGTCAAATACTTCATGGCTACAAAGGCAACCCAATATGCTAATAAGATTCAAAATATAATAGGGTATTTAGTATTGTTGAAGGAGGGCTACATAGCATAAAGAGAGGAATAGGGTATATGCATTTATCAAAGAGAAAAGAGGATCAAGTTAGCTGAAAAGTTGTTTAATATAGGCACAATGGACTTGTTAAAGGGACATCAACCACCTTCAAACAAATGTGAAATAAAAGAAGTGAATGCCATAGAAACGTTCTAGAAAACAGTAAGAGAAAAAGCAATGGATAATGCCTCTTCTAAATGAAGGGAAGCTATATAAGCACAATACACAAAATTGTATTGAAAATGTTTTTGAAATGCCATCAACAAAGAAGGAGTTGGCAATGAGGGAGAGGCTCAAACCTCCATTACATGGTGATGGCGCATTCACCAAAGAATAAAACATTCTATTTGAATTCCTTTTAGATTTGGGGAGAAATAAAACATAGGGGATTTATCTATGACATAGTACCCCTTCTAGTGTGGTCTCAAGCAATGCCAAAACATAGTACACATAGATGATTCATTACAAAGGCCTTAGAAACTTTAACAAAAAACAGCAAAAACAAATCATTGAAAAGTCTTTTGAGATTCTAAAGCATGAAGTAAAAGAAGCTATGCATTGTTTGCTTTATCTTAAGGAAATGCTAGAGAAATCATATTTGTTAGAAGGTTTTAGAGACTTTGAGGTAAAAGCGACTTGCAGTATGGAATGCCATTACAAATGTGGTCTCAATGAACGCAATAAATGCAATGTAGCAAAAAAAACATGTTTATTGAAGGACTTTAAAACCTTCCAAGCAAGTGAAATGGTGGTTGACATGCTTACCTTCAATGGTGTTCAATATATGGGGCCGCTCCATGGTGACTGAAGCTCATCAAATGTTGTGAATATACTTGGCGACCTAAATTTAAGAGTTGTAGAGGAGAAGCAATGGCGGCCAAGTTGAAGGCAGAGCACGAGAATGGAGATGAAAGAAAGTTATGGAAACAAATGAGACAAGAGGAGATCAACGATAAAGATTGTAGGATAAACTCTAGCAAGATCATGTCTGTTCCTCACTACCTCTCAGGATGAAAGTGTTTGATCGTTAAATTTAGCGAGCGCATGGGGTAAAGTTGTGGGCTTGAAAATTTTGAATTAAAAGGTCTCTATATATCATTTTAAAGGAACATTGTATTAAATTTAATACAAAAGGGGGCCAATACAAATGGTTGGCCCAACAATGTGATTTTAAAGGAGATGCCTGATAATATTTTGAATTGCCTTCAGATGTAAAGGTTGAATATTTTAAATAATGCTAAAGTAAATACCATGGGATGTCCTAGGTAAGTAAAGGTAAATGAGTGAATGCTTTAAGTGGACTAACACATTTAAAAAAAATCATTTTAAATGAACTATGTTAATGGTGGAGGTAAATGGATAAAGTTATAAAATGCACGAGAGGCATTTTATAATAAAGTGAATAAATTTTCACCATTTGCAAAGCATAAAGTGTGAACTAAAGGTGAAATGTAAGGACAAGAAATAATTCAAAAAGGTAAATAAAATATTTACTTAATATTATTTGTTGGGGATTGAAATAAAATTAATGTGCAAATACAGTGCAGCAAAGGACAGAAATAGAGATAAAAGGATTTCCATGGGAGAAAGAAGGAATTTCCTAGTAGTTGGGTGAAAATGATGAGAATTTTCTTACATGGGAATTTTTTCTATTTTTGGGCAACTCGATGCTAAGGGAAAATTGGAGGCAAATTATGTTTGTTGAAGAGAGATGAGAGATTCTTTTCCTACTACAAATCAATGGGAATGGAGTTCCCAGATGGAATTTTCAAATCAACTTCTAGAGTTCTCTATTATTCTTTTTATTCTCTTCTCTTCTCATTGTTCTAATTCTAAGTTCCAATTTCTGAAAGCTTAGCAAGGCATGCAGAAGCTCTAGGTAGATTGTAATGCTAGTATGAAATATGACTGAGTCACTAATCTAAAACTGTCTATGTTCTGAATTAAGCTTTCATGTATATTTTAGCTGATAATTGTCTCCATGGTTGAGATGTACTTCTCTTTTGGATTCAAATAATAAAATTGTCTAAGTATTTTCAAGCACATTTGCTGCATTTGAGTTACATTTGTTGTTGCTTTCTATTATGAGAATAATGTAATTACTTTAATAAATGACAAGTTGCATTCTATTATTTCCTATTGTTCAAAGGATAGTGTAATTGCTTCAGCAAATATGATAGGAGTTTTATGTCTTAGGTGGATTCGTAAGAAGAATTACTAGATAAAGCTTCAGTGATTTGGTTTTCATAATGTGATAACAATTGCAAATATCTTCAAAGCATGTTCAACCCTATAGGACGAGGGATGGTTATATGAGTCCATAGCTCATTTCTTGGCACTGTTCCATTATTATGCTTCTACTGTTTTGAGTTTGGTCCCTATTCTTTAAATCAAAAATCATTTCAACTCTGTGTTGTGAGTACTTGTATCTACCATGTTCTCCATGCTAGTTTATGAACCGCACTTAATGTCTTGCCAATATTGAGTGGTATTTTAGGTTTCTCAACATATTTCTATGAGAACATTATCTGTTGAGTGATATCCTATTAATTGTGTGTTTGAATCTCTAGATGTTGCTAAAGGGTCACCCCCTAGGTCTTACAAAGCCTGAAGTGTAGGGGAAATGTTTTCTAATTTTATTTCCTATCAGTTGGCCAAATCCCCCACTAAATCTAATCATTAGAAATTGGCTAGTCTATAGGGTTCACTGGTCTAGTTCAATTTAGAACACCAATAGTGTCTATGATTTTTGTAATTAGAATAAATAATTTTAGACTTTGTAGGACTTTTGAATTGCCCCTTGGATTTTTTTTTATTAATCTTGAATATCATTCTTCCTACCTATTCCATAGTGTCATCCAAAACAAATCAAGGCCTCATTTGTACTAATGTATACCTACCTTTTCCTCTCTTAGGAAATAAAATAATCTCACATCATCAAATTGAAGTAGATGGAACTAAGTATGAGGAGGAGGAGGATATTAGAAAGTATGCTGTCTCATTCTTTAAAAAAAAAAATTCTAAGAATGATGAAATTAATCAAAGTGATCAAGACCATTTAATAAATGCTATACCGAAAGTGATCAACCAGGAAAATAACACTATGATGTCTGCTATTCCTTCCAAAGAGGAAGTCAAGCAGGCTATTTTCTCCTTTGATGGGAGTAAAGCCTGGGGTCTGGATACCTTCCCTCTATTTTTCTTCCAATGGTTCTGGGAGATTGTTGGAGACGATGTTGTGAATGTTGTAAAAGAATTTTTTTGATCCAGAAGTCTCCTAAAAGAATTGAATTCCACCTTCCTGGTTCTAATCCATAAGAAGCCTAGAGTGATAAACTTTGAGGCCTTCAGACCCATAAGCCTCTGTAATTCTATCTATAAAATCATCTATAAGGTTTTTACGTCTAGATTATTAATTCTTTTGCCTTTATTGAACTCACCTCAATAGAATGGCTTTGTTCCTGGTAGAAAAATTCTTGACTCTATTGTTTATGTGCATGAGAATATCCATTCTTTGGTGGAATCTAAGACTGAAGGCTTCCTGTTAAAGCTTGATATATCAAAAGCCTATGACAGAGTTGTCTGGACTTTCTTATTTAAGATTTTAAAGGCCTTTGGATTTTGCAATACGGTTCTTCAAATGGTGGAACAACTTGTGTCTACTGCTTCTATTTCTGTTATGGTCAATGGATCCCCAACTAATTTTTTCCAAAGTACCAGAGTTCTAAGACAGGGTGATCCTATTTCTCCTATTTTATTCACTATCATGGCTGAAAGTCTTGGAAATAATCTAAAAACTTTGATTGAAAATATATTCCTTTGTGGTTTTAACCCTTCCTCATGTAATATGGTTTGCTCTCATCAACAATTTGTTGATGATACTATGTTATTGGGTAAAGTCTCAGTCTCGGAAGGTAAAACTTTGAAATCTCTGCTTGATAAATATGGGAGAGCGTTTGGACAGCTGATTAATAATAAAAAAAGTTCTTTGTTCTTCTTCAACACTTTGACTCATAGACAGACCAAAATTGCTAGAATCCCTGGTTGTAGGGTGGATTCCTTGCCTGCCACCTATCTTGGCTTACCCTTGAGCCTTAAACCTCCTAAATCCTTTTGGGTTTTGTTAGTTGAGAGGTTTAGAAAAAATCTTGCTACCTGGAAAGGTGCTCTACTAAGTCAAGTAAGCAAACGTCAACTCCTCAAAGCTTCCCTGCAAAATTTTCTGATCTATGCTCTAAGCCTCTTCAAGATTCCTGCTAAGTTTATGGATGCCATATAAAAGATTCAAAAAATATTCCTCTAGTTGGGTGTCGAAGAAAAGAAAAGAATTCCTTTAATTGGTTGGGATCTAGTCTGTAGACCAAAAAAGACCAAAGGAATTGGTCTTAGAAGAATTAGAATGATCAACAAAATCCTTCTAGTAAAACACATATGGAGAATTTTCTCATCTTTAGGTGAATGGACTGATATCCTAGCTAGTAAATATTTAGAGAACAATTGTTCTCATATTTTTCTTAAAGATTCACATCTTCTTCCTAAAGGTTCTACCTGCTAGAATAATCTGATCATTGGGAAAATTATTGTGGACTCAGGAATTGGCTGGCAAGTCAAAACTGGCAACCAAACTAGATTTTTGGAGGATAGATGGTTGTTCAAGGAGCCCCTTATAAAAATTGACTCCTTTAGTGGGTGGGCTGAGATTTGCAAAGCTCATCTTTGATCCTATGTGAAAGACTACAGAGTGAATGGAAAATGGGTGGATCTATGTCTTATCAGTCAGGCTCTTGCTCCTATTCAGTCATCTTTATTGGCTATTAGACTCTGCTCTGATCATTTGGAAGATCGTCTTGTCTGGATCGATGAACCCTCGGGCAACTATTTAGTTTCGTCTGCCTTTGCCAGGATTACTTCCTCCCAGGGCTCCCCTCCCTTTTGGTCAAAGGCTTGGTTCAAACATTTGGTCCCTAAAATCAACATTTTTTTTGGATCTTTCTCCAAAATAAGGTGCTTACAATTGATAACCTATGTAAACAAGGCTTTCAAATTACTAATAGATGTTTTCTTTGTAAGAGGGAAGTAGAGTTAGTGCATCATATGTTCCTTCATTATCCATTTGTTGCCTCAATTTGGGAAAAAAAATCAGCTTTTGGCATCTCTCTTGGGTTTTTCCTATGTCTTTTGAAGACTTTTTCCTCCAATGGAAAGCTCTGACTCATAATCCTATTCTCAGGTTTCTTTGGGACTTTTCTTTCCCTCATTTTATTTGGGGTCTTTGGAAAGAACACAACAATAGAATTTACAGAGACAAAGAAGCTCCGGTGGATAAATTGTTTTTGATAGAATTATCAAATTCTTGAAAGAAAATGTCAATGCCATCCCCCAAAAGGTTAGTAATTCTAAGAAAGCGGCTCAATCATCTTATGACCTTATAGTTTCCAAGGAATGGAATATTAGTCTTGATTTGCCTTGCGCCCCTAAAAAAGCCAAGAAGGATAGAGAGAATGTTTGTTGGTCTGTCCTGCCTAATGGTTGGGTCAAATCTAACTTTGATGGCGTGGCTAAAGGTAATCCGGGGGTGGTGAGCTGTGGTGGAATCATAAGGGACTCCTTTGGCAACTTTATTGGTGCTACGACCACTCCTCTTGGGTCTGAAACCAATCACTTGGCTGAGGCTGCTAGCGCTTTTTACAATATAAATTTAGCCCATAGTCTTAACTTTAAAAATCTCTGGCTTGAAAGTGACGCCAAGAATATTATTGACTATCTTTGTGGAAATTCCCCCCCTCGTGGATAATTAAATCTTGGATTGATGATGCCACCTCAACTCTTGCTAAGTTCAAAAAAATTTAAATTTCACATTCCTACAAAGAAGCTAATGTTGTGGTGGATTTTTTTGCCAATGAAGGGGTTAGGAGTAATAATCAGAGCACTTGGCTAAACTATAATGATCTAAGTTTTAATGTCTGTGCTTTATTGAATTATGATAAATCACATGGACAATAGGCATGTCATATCTTTAATGTGGACAGGATGGAGTTATCACATCACAATCATTATATTGTATGGGACCGAGCTTATTTGTTTAGTTTGTAAGGTGGATTGGCATATTTTTTGGATTCTTAGACTTAGCGAGACCAGTTCTAATGAAGATGTTGTGTCGATGTGCCCCACTCTATTTGCTAAGATGGGTGGAGATAGGAAAAGAACTGAGCTAGATAGCTATAAGATGCACACAAGAAATGTTAAGGCTTGGAATAAGGTTAAAAGCAGGGGGTTACTTCCATTCCTGGAGAAGCTCCATGGTTCCAGTCAAGAGGCTACAAATCTTTTTAAGAAAAATTGGGATAATGGGAATCTTACCCTTTTTGGTAGGAATGTCGAGCTCAATGAAATCCTGATAGCTGAAGTGATGGGAATGTCGACTGAAGGGATTTTTTTTTCAGGGATAGGGTTTTTTCTAATGATGTCATCGTTAGATTTCCTAAAAAAGAGAAAGAAAAGCTGAAACTAGTAAAAATTGTTAATAGCTACTTTGCAGCAGACACCATAAAAGCCTTGTGGAGAAAGGTCCTATGTGTCATTATGGAGTACATAACTATGGATGGTCGTTTCACCAGGGTCTATAACTATCACTTTTCCCTACTCAACCATTTCCACTACAAGGCAAGGGTTTCTCTCCCCTACTTTTTTTGCTGCTCTTTGAGGAAAAGCCTGGTTGACCACAAAAAAACCCTAGAAGATTCCTTATTCTGCATACTATCCTGGTTAGATAAATTGTTGAGCATTACCAAAATATGCCTGCCCCTGCTAATCTTGAAGCCTCCCATGACTCTGAGGATAATGATACTAAACCCAGCTGCTCGGGGTTTTTGCCCAATTCAAGCCTGTTTAGAACTATCCTTAGTCTACATGTTGCCCATTCGGGAAAGAAAAACCTAAACCCTCTTTCTATTAAAGGTTGTGATGTGCCCAATCTAGAAATCCCCTCCCTTATCGATAAGAATCCCAAGGCTAAAAACCTTGTGTCGTACTCTGGAGATTCCCCTAACTCTGAGGTGTCTGGTGCTAATAATTCTGAGCCCTCTGCTAATCTGTCGATGGATAGGATTAACTAGAAAAGGGTCCCCTGTCACTCCTATCCCTAAGAAGACTTGTCTCAACTCTGATAGGGATCCCGCTGTGGATGTTTTGAATTTAGCTAGAAATAATGTTGATACCCACTTCAAACTTTTGAAATGGACTTTCAATGAAATTAATGAGCTAAAGATAAAAAATTGGGCCCTGCAAAGTAAACTAGAAGAGTTGGGAGCCAAGGTTGTGGTGATTGAAAAAATAGAAGTGAAGCGAATAGATCACATTCCCAGCAATGACACTCAGAACCAAGCTGGAAAAAATAGAAACATTGAAATTGAGATGGAAAAAGTGAAAAATACTATTAAAATCATTAGTGAGAAAAACAATTGTATGGCCAGACACAACGCCATAATCATCAATGCCATGACCGAGAAACTGGACAAAGCCCAACAGGGATCTCTGGTGGTTGACCTGGAGGATACTAATGAAAGAAACCAGGAGGAGGATGCTGACATCTCTAAGAGAACCAGGGAAAATATGAAGAGGAAGGCTTCCCCCACTCCGCAGATGATTCAAACTTTTAAAAAGGGTCTTCACAAGATGAAGAGCTTGGAGGCAGAGACTGAGGCTGTCCTGAAGACTTTGGGCTAGTCGCTGCTGGTTTTTTGTTGGATTTTTTGCTTGCTTTTGTTGACCTTCCTCTTCTTTTGCGGTTGGCTGTTGTTTATTCTGGTTCTGCCCTGTTGTGCAGCTAGTTGTTTTTGTTGAACTTTTCATTCTTATCTTTTATGTTGTAATACTTTGTGGTTTCGGGTCCCTGTAAAACCCATTTTACCCTTTACCAAAAACATTAGAGAAAATCCATGTACTCATAAATATAGTTAAAAAATATCACAAATGAGGAAAATAATAAAGTAGGACATGGCATCTCTCCTCACATACTTTTATTTTTCTTGATGAAAATTGAGCAACCAATATATTGTATTAAATTCTAGGTGGTATATAGATCATCTACCTTCTTCTATTCTCAATATATATAACGTCTTCCTAAAAAAAAATTATCATTAATGATTTCTTTGATATATCTGACATAACTTCTTTCATAGTTGCTTGATAGAGGAATCTTCATGGAAATTGATTAAAACATAGTCTAGTAGGTGTTATATGATAAAAAACATGGTTTTATAGTCCATAACATTATGCTAAGAAACCAAAGTATAATCTACAATACTGTAAATTTTTTAGTAACATCCCATAGATCTTGAAAACTAATATATCTTCCATCTTCAACTTCCACAATTCTAAAATTTAACAAAAAAATTCTTCTACCTTTTAATTTTTTCCTATGTGTTCCATATTAAAAAATTTATATGAATAGATGAAAAACAAATGTTTTATATAAGATCCCATTGAAATTGGAATAGTTTAGAAAACACAACAAACCACAACTAAAAGCAAAGGTTAACAATCTAGAATACAACATGTACACGAAAGATATAACAGTACAAAAAACACCTTATACTATTATTTAGAGGATATATATATATATATATATATCACAAATTTTGAAAAATAATTGAAGATTTATAGAACTAATAATATAGGAACACATATAAATTATCCATAATGCATAAAATAAAGTGTAATGATTTACATGAGAAAAACCCTAGTTCGAAACCTAAAAATGTATAAATAAAATTATAATAATAATAAACAATATACTTTATGTATGCCTTTACAAGATTAATTCACCAACATTCAATGAGAGTGTTATTTTAATACACCTTGATGATATTTTTGTATCTAAAAACTCGGAACATACAAACTACTCTACTAAACCCTCAATATATAGGAAAATACAAAACAAGATATCACAAATGGTATTATAAATCAAGTGCTAATAATATGGGCCAAAACTAAATACCAAAAATTACCATAGGGACCCAAATGTAACTCATAATAGTGGAGTATTGAATTCCCACACACCTCACATATGTGAAACATCCAAGAATAGTCTTTGGCTCCTTACTTATAAGGAATATATAATAATTAATTACTAAGTTCCTTATTTAAGATATTCTCTTACAACTAGTAAATAATTATTATCATGGATGCTAATAAACATGAAAAAAAGTCCATCTATTCTTAGCTCTTATATGATAATAATTTTGTAAACATAACTAAATTAAATACCTTTTACAAAACTAATAAATAAATAATAGGAAATCCTAATATTGATATTCCTTAATTCTAAAACTTTATTCAAAACTCAATAGAAATTTGATCATATTAAAACTGGGATATATATTCAAATGGAATTGTCAAGGAAACATAGGTGAAATAATATGGAAAGGAAAGAAGTAGAAAGGAAGTGTCATAGTGGGTAGTAAGAGGATATATTATTTTCAAAGTGTTGCAATTCTTGTAGAGTATCCCATAGAGTAGCAATTGTTTGAAAGTTTTTAAGAAATTTTTCTTAAAATAATAAACAAAGAAAAAAAGTGTAATTAAAAGGTTATTGAATGAGACATGTGTACATACTAACACATTTTTATTTTGTAAAAAGTTGGAGCACACTTTAGAAATAATATAAGTCATCTCCTATGATAGGACATATTGTTGGCATTTTTCTATATAGCTTTAATGGCATGTTGAATCACCCAACCTTTTTGTATTATCTTTTCCTTTTTTAGATAAAAGGAAAATATCCTGAAATATTATTAATAGTATAAATTCCTTTTTGTATTATCTTAATCCTTCTCATTCATTTGTTTTATCTATAGTTCTTATTCCCATTAAATTGAGCCTATGAAAGCATTCAATATCATTAATATAATTTCTACCTTAATATTTATTATGTTTTTAGGTTTGGAGTAATAGTGAAACTATAGTAGCTAATCATATTGCTTTTTACTATGGTAAAAAATAATTTTTTAAGATGTCTCAAACCATTTTACAATAAAAATACCACACCATACAAAATGAGTTCCATAAGAGATGGACCACCTAAATTAGATAGAGACAACACTACATTATTGAAGTTGTCAAACAAAACACAACACCTAAAGAGTATGCCTAAACAATAAAAAAGCTAGGACTTAAACACACACTTTTAATCCTAGTTTGTAATTGAGAAATAGAATTGTGAATACATTTATTATTTATTTGAATTATCGTACATGAAACATAATTCTTTAAGTCCATAGATTGAGAAGAAGGGTGACAAAAACATCCCAACAATGATGACCATAGGTGTCAAGTGAAGGGAAGAATCCCTGAATGATGATGTCAACCATCAAGGACACTAATTAAAATAAGTGGGTGTTATACACATATCATGGAAACTTAGGAGCAATAAAAATTGAATATTGGAGAAACAGGGTTAGGAACCATGAGAGGCCGACAAATATAGCTAAAGAGTTGGAGGATTAAAAATTATACTTAGTAGGAAGTAATTTAGGAATAAAAATTATCAAAATAGGCTAAAAATTAGTCAAATGATTTTCTTTAGAGTTGGAGTCCTTACAAAAAATTGCTAGGTGGTGGAGAAGGACATTTCACCATCATGTAGAAGATGTCAAATTATAGATAGAATGACCATAATCTATATCCAAATGTCTTTTGGAAAAGAAACAAATGTAGTGGAAATGAAAAGCCTCGTATTCAATTGATTAAGTCCAAGGTTGTTCTTCCACGAATAGAATAATCACCCTCAAGAGCCTTCACAAGTGTAGTGTCAACCTTTAGAAAGAAACAAAGAGTATTTTCAAGAGTCTTAAAAGTAGAGTAAAACCAAAATTGAAATTGTAGATAAGGCAATCTAACCCAAGCCGACATAATGTAAGTAGACTATGTTAGAAGATTGAACGAATGAGCTCATGATTGAACTTATAACATGAATGGTGGTTCCAAAATTGTATACATGCCCATAGAATAATCAAAATCAACCATGAAGAACCCATTAGCATGTGGGTAAATGGCCATCTTTACCTCTAAAATAGAAAGCGAATGTTCTAAAATATACAGATGCAACTAGGATAGGGAAGGCTACAATTGGCAAAATCTAAACACCGAACATTTATTAGAGATTGGATAGAGCATGAGGGACTGAAAATAATCTTAGTTTCAGAAGAAAGTGAGCGACCACCATAGAGTGATAATGGCTCACAAATGCAACATATGAAGAAGGAAAAGAGGTGCATAGATCGACACAAATTTTATCCCCATAAATAGAGCCACCATGTAGAGTAGACGAATCGGACAAAGAAATTGTACATCTTACTAAATAATTAGTTTTTTAAAGTAATTTTTATTTTTTTAAAAATATTTCTTGAAAGAAAAAATATCCATGTTCTAATTCGGTAAGAAATATAACTAATAATACCTAATCAAACAATACAATATTTGTGTATAATAATATTTTCGCCAAAGACAAATACTAATAAACTGTATACTATGTTTTCGTTCTGCTTGGTTTTATTTTATTGCTTCAAGATTTATGAAACCATCTATGTCTTCGGTGCAGCTAGCTTATAGCATTACACTTCATTCTTCGGAGTACATCAATAATTCGAATATCTAATCTGGCTTATACCCAATGCGTATGCATTGCTTCATGCAGGTTTATGTTGACGATATGAAACAGGTAAAAGAAGAAGGTATGGAAGGAGCTTAGAAGTGAAAAAGAAGAGTTGTTTATGAAAAACAAAGAAAATAAATAAGACGATGAAAATTCAAATTCAAACAGGAGTAGTTGTTGATTATATCCATGGATTGTCAACCTCTTACGCGCGTACATGGATTGTCAAAATTCAAACAGGAGTAGGTAGTAATGATATCCTGTGTAACAAGCATAAAACAGCTGCGCATTTATTTCCTTCAATCCGACGGCTCGAGCTCTTTCCTTTCTCTATAAATAATTATGAGCAACCTCAATGCATTCCATCCCGCTCACTACTAGTCTCGTAATAACACTCAAGTTTGTTACAGTTGAAATTAGTACTTATTCCTTTGTTTACATATGGCTTATCCTTACTCAGGCATATTATTTGCGTTGCTAATGGTGATGGAAGTGATGCTAAGCAGTGGTCAATTTATACATTCACGGGCAAGCTATTACGCAACTCCAGATGGCTTAGGAACTTCCAGTATGTATACATTACTTGTTCACATTACAATTTATTTTCTCTGTTGTGAATGAAATGAGTGATGGTGAAACTAAAAATGAATATGTAGGTGGGTCTTGTGGATATGGCGAGTATGGGAGAGACGTCCAGGTTGGAAATGTTGCTTCCGCCAGTCAGTTATTGTATAGAAATGGGGCTGGATGTGGTGCGTGTTACCATGTAATTATTATTATTCAATGCCTAAAATCGATTATTATTTTATCAGAAATAATCATAGTTCTATAATACAATAGACTGTATTGCTGAATAAAGTTACTGGGTAAATAGGTGAGATGCAAAAATCAGTCCCTCTGCACAGCCAGTGGAGTAACGCTAGTTGTCACAGATTACGGAGAAGGTGATCGAACTGATTTCATTATGAGTCCTCATGCTTTCAAAACTATGGCCAGGCAGTGGAGGGATAAGCAACTTAAGGCTTTGGGTGTTGTTGATATTGAGTACAAACGGTAAGACTAGAGCTTTAACATTACACTAGTTACCATATTCTCGACTAGTACTAACTAATGTTGATCGTGACCGCAATATGTCAGAGTGACTTGCAACTATCCCGGCCACAATATCTGGTTCAAGATTAACAAGAGCAGCAATTACCCCTATTACCTATCTTTGGTGTTGCTGTACCAAGGAGGAGAAAGAGATGTAGTAGGTGTTGAACTTTCTCAGGTATACAAAACAAAACTATTTATTACAGCGCAAATTCATATTCATCTTATATTTTTCTATTGCTGACACGTGAGGGTTTGATGGCAGGAGGGAACTTCTGAACGGAAAGCAATGCGGAGGAGTTACGGAGGTGTGTGGGACATAGTAATGTCACCTCCCATGGGCAACCTTGTTCTTCGCTTTCAGCTGTCGGGGGGAGAATGGATTTATGCTCCAAAACATATACCTTCTCATTGGATGGCTGGCGCTCTATATGACTCTGGCATACAGCTCCAGTACTGATCACTATAATAACTATACAATTTGGTGGCATTTAATCTAAATAAACTGAGCAGGGAGACCGAATGAAATTATGTAACTTTCAGCACTTGCCTCCAAACTCTGGCTATATAACCTATTCTAAATAATGTACTGAGCTTTGGGTGACGGTAACTCGCTCTAGTTCACCTACGCAATAAAAAACCGTACAATAAATATATGTTTTTCACTAATTTTCTTCTTTCCACATTTCCTCTGCATTAAATCTACTTTTAATTGATAATTAATCATGGGACTAAAATGGTAATTTTAAAGGAAAGAATGCATGGAAATATAGGTCAATGGGGGTGATCTAATGGTGAATGAATAATAACACTTATTAAAGGATGTGAAGAAAGGCGAATAGGGATTAAACCATTCTCCAAACAAAGCATAAGAATATACCAAATACATGCATGCCAATGTAGTATGATATTCCACCAAAGTGGGAACAAAAATAGTTGAGAAATGGTTGTGAGTAAAGTTCACCACTATAGTTTGTCCTAACCTTGATGTGTGTATAAATCAAACATTAGTATTCATATCAAAGTACATGTACATTCTTAGTCAATAGGAAAGCAAAAATACACCAAAATAGGGGATAAAATGCTACTAAAAATGATAATTTGAATTAAATATGTATGAGCTCATTTAAATGTCTAAGAGACCTTATACATGTACATTATGACATGTACATTTTGTAAATGTCTACAATATAAAATATATGATCATTATAACAAACTATGTTTTCAAGCTTTAATATTTTTTCTCTTGAATATTGTTTAGAGTTTTTTTACTCATATGAGCATCTATGTGATTTCTAAGTAATCTACTTGAGCTTACTTGAGTCATGTGATTTTTTTTTTCTCGAGGTTGCAATGGATTAGATTTCTGACAGTCACAAATATGATTCAATATTTCTACTCAAATCTCGCATTTTACAATAATGAATAGTCATGTTTATTAAACTTTTGATGATGCTTTTTTCTTTAACATGTTTCTATTTAAACTATGGATTGTTCAATCCTCTCATAGGAGCCATCTTGTCAAAGCTAGTTGACTTATTTATCTATCCCATTTCTATTTCCCTCATCGAATTTTCTATTGACCTATTTTTTGCATCCATGAAGTTTTCATGCTACCACCAATTCTTGACAAGAGTTCTCATATTTTTATCAGTTTCCTTACTCTACTATGAGCTCTACTTAATTTTAGTGATAATTTAGAATTTTCTTGGATTCACCATTCTTCCCACGAAGGTGGTTTTTTCTTTTTTCCTCCAAATGTTTTTTTAGACATGGAACTTTCTTGCCAAAAAATGATGTCCACTTTTGATAGTGATTAATTTTTCATCCAAATTTCTTTATCACTACAATTTTTTTGGTGAGTGATACATTTTTTTGACATATGGAAACTTTCAACAATTTTCATGTTTTTTGGCCACCAATTTTTTTAGCACTTGGAAGAATATTCCATCCAATAGTAGCATATATAATCTATTGACATTAGCATAACATTATAATTAAGATGAAATTGTAAAAAGCCAACCCTACCCTGTCCCATCACTCATTTCTGATAGATGAGCTGTCTTTTTCTTTTTTGGATAACATGAAACAATGTTTTAATTCCCACTAATAGGTGAGGCCTCACACTTATGAAGGGTATGTGAGGGACCCAAAAGCTATAGTTGGAGGGAAAGAACTCAAGGGATGCTCTCCTTCATACACTTGATATATGCCAAAGGCTTCGTTCATTAGACACCTAATCTTAATTTCATCTATATAATTTTCTATTGTACCTAATTTTATTAGAAACATTACCTTTTGTACTTATGATGAACTTATTGGGATTTTCACTATTAGAAAAAAAAATTGTTGAGACATCCTCTAAATGATGTAATAATTAATGAAAAGATTCATGTTGCATTGACACAATAAAAATATTAAGATAGTATTACTATATTATATATATATATATATAGTCTCTTTATTTACTTATATCCATTTCAAAAAATATGGTATTTTTAAAGGAACTTATGTGTTTTAATAATTAACAAATTGATCTTCATTACAAATATTTAAGGTAAAGTTCTATGTATAACTTTTGTTTTATTTCCAAGTTTTTCCCTTTCTAGTAATGTAACATGAATAAGATACATTTCTACATCACTATTCAATTCTTTATCACAATAAAAAATAAATCCTACATCAGTTAGGTAGATATCATAGACTAAATTTTTTATTACAATTTTAGTACATCAGAAAAAATTTATATACATAATTAATGAATTTATAATAATTATACAATGGAGGAATTCAAACACATTTTTAACAATCATTTATATTAAAAAAATTACCATGGGTTCATGACTAAACTTTAGGACCATATTTTATGACTTCTATAATTACTAGATTTCTCCATTAAACCAACAAAAAGTACCAAGAAAAATTTTACATAGGTAAATGGGATCTCACCTCCAAACCTTAGAGGTGCAAAAATCCAACCCAAGCTTTGGGATATCACATGATACCAAGTTCACAATATTACAAGCATACACAAAAATAACATAATTTAATAGACATGACCTAAAATACACATAACACTTTTTTTTTAAACTAGTAAAAAATAAAAAAACCATCAAACATCAATGTTGCATTATGAAAAAATATTTCTCGCATAGAACCATGAGAGGAGGAATACTCAACACACTCCACAAAAAGAAAAATAAATTAGTATTAACAATATTTTCTCATTTTTTAAGCATATCAACTCCAACATTCTCCACAACTCTTTCTTCCATTTCAACAAGTCACACAAAAATAAATATTATATTACACCAAAATCATCATAAGAATGCATGGTTAATCATTTCATACAATCCATCTCTCCCTATGGGGGCCTACCCACACTAAATCTAACAAATAGATTACTCTACAAAATTGCGAAAGCCTACTCCAAATTTCCAACCTAACATGAAATAAAAGATCAATACATCACAAAAATATACATATGAACCATTTAACATGCATTTCATGTATTTTGTTGCATTAAGTAAAAAAAAACTTAGATACGAACTACCCCTCAAGGTTTCAACACTTGAGTAATATTGGTTAAATTTGTACTAGAAAAATCTTCCAATCATATCCTTCATAGCTAAAATTTCTCTCAACTTATTCATAGTTAATGCACTCTCGACTCAATAATTCAAAAGATAATGAACCATAAAGTCCCTTTCATATAATTTTTTTTGAATTAAATAGAAATAACAAACTACTTGTCTCTTAATCTCTTAATAAAAACCTAAGCATCTTCCTCACTCATCCATGAAAAATCTTCATGGAATCTCTTCTTGCTCACTCTAGTATCCCAATTGTGTGAGGAGGATAGTGGGAGAATTTTCCTTATCTAGGATCATTCCATGTGCCCCACTGAAGTATGGTCATATCATGACTTGACCAAACATGTTTAAAAGTCATGACATTTATAAATGACTTTGAAAAAGTGTTAAAAACTAAGTCATAGTTTAATTTATGCCCTCAAATAGGCGCCTTACCCCTATTCCCATGAACTAAGACCTTAGGAATCAAAAAATGAGATGTAATTAACACTTTAAAACTATCTTAAACCATGTAAAATATAAATTTAAGTTTCACTCTTAAGAAACATACGCTTCCACTTTGAGTCACCAACACGACACTCAAGAAACATAAATTACTCATAAAAGGAAAATACTACACAACATTAAAGGATGAGTTTAACATTACAAATGATAAATTTTATATCACAAAATTAAGTTACACATAATAGAAGAGTGTATCCTCTTCATAAAGGCTAGGTTAGCTCCACTACTTATTCAAAATAGGATTACCATGTGATCATCCTAAGTCTATTGGTCATAGAATACTTGCACACTCAATTTTGAATGTCATTCCATTAGGATGAAACTCATAGCCAAAGAAACATAGTTTAACATATAATATAAATTCACATATAACATTCAATAACTAAACATTTATGTTTCATAATTCAGTTACTCACCATAATCATTATATGTTAGCGAACAAAAAACATTTCTAGGATAGAAGATACTAGATTTATCATATGTGCAATGGACCATAACCATTATGTCATAAGATTAACACATACATAGAAATTACAAAGAAAGGAAACCATCTGATTAATTTAATCATTCGTATAACATCACAATAACCATGACCGAAGCCAACCCATGCATGCATATATATATGTGTGTGTGTGTGTGTGTGTGTGTGTGTGAATAAAATATAAATGTTGAAATAAAAGGTCTAAAACATAGTAATAAAGGACTACATAAAATGACCCATAATCATGAAAAATATTCATGAACAAAATCAATAAAGTTAATCATTGGAAGGTGGGTCTCATAGGATTGATCCTATTTATATATTTTCAAAGGAAAAAATATGCTAGAAGATAAGGATGAGAATGTATACCTAATTAAATTGAACTATTCATGGAAACTAAACTAGAAAATGAAAAATTTCCATTGCAAACCAATAAGGCGATAATCATGAATTTAATTAAATTGATAAATAAATGTGAAGATGAAGTTTCCATTTGAAGACTAATTTGACTAATAGATAAAGAAGTTTCTAAAGGGAGACTAATTTAACTGATGGAATGGAAATAAAATTTCCAAATGAAGACTAAGTTCACTAATTAGAGGAGAAGTAATTGAGTGAAGAGAAATAAGGAGCTAATTGAAGGGTTGGAGAAGGACTCATTTAAATTAAATTAAAAATTATTATTTAATATATAAATATAAATTATTATGATAAATGATTATTGATGATGATGTGATAATGATGATGAAAGGTTGATGACTAGCATAATTAATTATTAATGATGATTATTAGGGTTTGATGGTGAGGAGATTAAATTTAGTGTCTACATTTAGGTATAATCATACTCATATATAATGATGAACTTGAGAGCCATGCACAACTCAAGAATCAATGTATCATTCACATGTAATATATATAATTGACCACACTTTGAACCTTATCAACCCTCATTACCTAGTTAGGAATATTAAGAAGATTCTTCTAAAGGTCTTATATGAAACATGCACTCGTATTACACAACTCTCTTAATTGGATTTTATGTTGTGTGTCAAATATAGAATTAGATGACCTAGGTTTCTTCTTTCACCTTATTTAACTTGTATAAAGGTTGAGTTTCCTACAAGAAGATATCCTATTGTATACCTATATTTTATTTAGACATTGAGCGATGTTCCACAAGAATATAGAACTAGCAAGGGATTTTCAATATATATATATATATATATATATATATATATATATAAAAGGTAAAGAGGAAAACTCAAAATACTGCAATAAAAAAAATACACAATTCAAAAGCAAAAGCAAAAGTAAGCAATAATATGACAAAAGGAGTATGAAATAAGATTAACCTAACAAGAAGACCAACAATAAAAATAATAAGAAAAAAAAGAAAAAAAAGAAAACAATGAAAAACAAATTTAAACTCTGAACATGACGTCTCCTTGCTCTTTAATGATTATTGACTCAATTTATTAATTTAAAAATAATTAATATGATATAAAACATGCAAAACTAAAACACACAATATGAAAATATCTCTCTAAATAAAAATAAATTAATATACACCCACTTTTTTTATAAATATATAATATTATTCTCTAATTATTAAAACTACATTAACTTATCCAAAACTTAAAAAAAAAAAATAATAAAATTTTAAACATTATTTGACCAATTAAAATTAGCAGTTAACGAAAAACTTATAAAATCAAGATTAATGGTAGATGGACATAAATAAAGATAATATCAATCATTGCGAATGAGTTGAGACATAGCTTAGTCAAATGTATGGACAGCTATCTTGATTTGAAGCATTCCTTACCATGCATTCATCTTCTTGACTTTGTCTACTTCTAATATTTATGCAACGACCGACTCTTTCCTTTATAAATTATTCGACGTTGTATTCGACGTTGTTGTTTTCTTCTATCCCACCGATGTGTGCATGACTTCATGTCGGTTTACGTCGATCTTATGAAACAAAAATGAGTAATACAAAGAAGAGGAAGAAGATAACAAAAAACTATAGGAATCCTGTAATAAAGTGGCGCTTGTGGATATGGTGACTATGGGAGATACGTAAGGCTAGATATGTTGCTTTCATTCAGATGTCAGGGGTATACTGGATTTATGTTCCAAGTTTTATACCTTCTAACTTGAAGGTTGGCACTCTATATTACTGGCATTCAGGTCAAATACTCATCCTTATAATAAGGACATACCTATGGTGGTATTTAATTTAAATAAAATCAGGTAGGGAGACAAAATGTAATCATCTATCTTCGTGTACTTTGCCTGTAAAATACGGATAGATATCTAAATTTTTGAATTTATTTTTTCACTCATCTTTACTCTACTTTAAAGGCAAAAAGTCTCAAATATTATTAATAATAAAAGTGCTGAAATTACATAAGTATATCATAGAATTTTACAAAATAAATTTGTCTCGAGACCAAAATAAAATGTCTTATATACCAAGCACTTTATTTATGGAGGTTGAAATAGTATATAAGTCTCATAGAGGAAAATGAGAGATAGTATATAAGTCTCATAGAGGAAAATGAGAAATAGGCATAGAGATAACAGATTTTATATAGGAGATTGAGTGAACTCCTCGTGTGACATTAAGGGAGGCGTCACAATCCACTATCCATCATCTCTTACCTTCTACTTAATGATTACTTTGAATACATCACCTTTATTGACCAAAATTTAAATTTGTATCATTTGTGTTAGTAAGTGGTCTCAACATACTGTTTAAAATTTTAAAATAATGAAATGGAGGTTCCACGTTCATCATAAACTAGCGCATTTGGATGTATAGATAGGGAAAGATTATGAGAGTCTTTAAAGTGATATTTGTTTCGGTTGATATTTTAATTATAGTAGAGGTCTAATTATTCATGATCGCAAAAGATAGAGTATAATGGTTTTAGTGTGTAAACAAAACTATTAAAAAAATAAAATTATAAAATAATTTTATACTAATAAAATAAAATAAGTTAAGAAAATATAAATAAATAAATTTTAAATAATTTTAATGTAAAATAAATTAATTTTTAAGTAAAAAAAATAATATAGAGTCCAAAAGAGAAGAGAATAAAATAACTCTTCATTAATAGATCTTCAAATAAAGTAAAGTAATTAATGTAAATAAAAATAATAATTTAAAAAATATAAATACATTAACTATAAATGAATTGCATAGTAATAATAGAGCACCATATAATTGATCCATTGAAAAATTATCTAACTCTCTAGCTTCCTCAATAGAAGATACTTGAGGATAATAAGATTTAGGTAAAGATCTTGATACCTTTTTGACTACCATTAGTTCTTTTAGTTTCCCACCTTAATGACCTCGTGTGTCTCTCGCTATTTTGTGAAGGTTTTCTACAGTTGATGATCTTGGGTTATTTTCTCTATAGAAAATAATATAAAACATGTAGAGGGGAAGACCCAAAAGACTACACACAACATTAGGAAGAGGAACACACCTTGCAAATTCCAACACATGCTTAACTAGGTCCCAAAACACTCTTCACTTCCTTGATCTGCTATCAACATCATTCACATGCTTCATAATTACAAAATAGGTTAGCCATAAAAAAGAGTATGTAACGTGTAGCATGTTGGCCTTCACAACCATTGGCAATACACAAGAATGATAAAACATTACTTTCCATTCTCCCAAATGAGTCAACATGACCCATACAACACCTTCAAACACTCCTTAATCTCCGCTCAATCTTGAATTAGTGGTGTATACCATCAACATACCCTAGTTGGCCTCAAAAGCTTAGAACAACAAAAAAAATCATTTTAGACCACAACCTATTTTAGAGAAGTCATAAAACACTTCATGCAGTAAAAACAAGAAACACATAATATTTAACATGTATGGGTTCCACTTTGGATTATGGAATTAATGTATTAAAGTGTCGTATTCTTCTTATTTTTGTTTACAAACAATTTTTGAACTTAGGATTAGTCTTCACTATGTGTAATTTCTTATTATATGTGTACATCATAAGATGATGAAAAGTTGAGGGAATTACCTTCATGTCATGGATCTACAATCTCCCTAAGAGAAGATTATATGAGAGAGCATCTAACAAGACATCAATCATAGTATAGGTAACACAATATGACCTACTTTAACAAGTAATGTGATCATTCAAAATCAATTTTTACCCACATTATCAAAACCATGAATAGCTAGATAATCAAGTTGAATAAGATACTTATCTACACCTAACTTCTTTAAAATATCAATGCTACAAGCATTAAGACTCAACCCTGTATTGATAAGAGTACATCTTCATCAAGGCATCATTTGTTTTTTGTATCTCGAGATGGGTAATTCATTTTAATAAAAAAAAATATCCAAATTTGTGCAATTCATACCCTTGAGTAAATCTTCTACATCATTTGGTTTAGCACTAGAAGTTCCAACAACTTTTTGTAAAGCTTCTTGAAGGATGTTAAGATATATTGGTGATTTTTGAACCAAATCCCATATTGAAATCTTAGTGGGAGTAGAAAAAATTTGCTCCATAAGATCATAATCCTTACCATTATATTAAGCCAGAAGAGATGTAGTAGGGAGAATGGGTTATGAGAAAGGGATTGATGAATGGATGGTTTGTAGGTTTTTTGATTGCTTGTTGTTCCATGTTTTGTATGTATGAGCCAAGAGATAATATTGTTATTGTTGTAATGTGTCTTGTTACATATTATTGTATTCAGTGAATTGTCTTGCAAAGTTTAAGAAATGAAAAAGGGTTGGTTTATTTGATGGTGGTCCTATGATGATCATGGGTTTGTTTTATGGTTGAGCTTGATTTGAAGGTGGGTAAATCACTAGTTGAGGCATGATCATATTCATTGTTCTTTGACATGTTGAAGCCTTACAAGTCCCAGTGGATAATTTAGGAGAGATAAAATGCTCAAGAGCATAATCTAACATATCAAAATCATCATGACTAAAATTCCTGTTGTATTTATAAGAAACTTGTAGAAAGAGATTTGACATAATCATATTATAAGATGTTTAACAATGTTAATTATGTATTCCAATTTAATCTTGTGAATGTTAACTACAATCAAATATAGCCTCATAGTTCTATTATGGCAACAAAACTAAGAAACAAAGTCTAGATTTATAGATGAAATGTAGATCTATCAACCTTTGAATAAAATTTGAGCTAGAAATGGCAAGTCTAAAGCATAGTGCACCCCAAACTAGTTTTTTTATTTTCAAAATTTTAAGATTTGAGACAATAATGATAGGTAATAGAGGTTTGATATGTGGTTGTTCAAGATCTAAAAGTGAAATTTCTACTATTTTTACCAATTTTACAAAATGTAGCTTAATGCAATGAGATAGGGTTTTCAATTGTGTAATAATGATTTTATTTTGAACCCAAATCATGTAGTAGCTCAAAAAAATTAGTAAATTTTCCTAAATATCTAATGTATTTAAGAATTGAAAATAAATAATATGTTTCTATATTTGTAAAAAAATACATAAATAATATTTTTCAATCAAAAACACTCCATTTTTACAAATAAAAGGTGATCTAATTGATAGAAAAATTGCAACTTGCCCTTAATATCTCAAATCTACAAGAATTTGATTAAAAATTAGAATATTTAATTTCTTCTTAAAGCATCAGGTTCACCAAAAAAATTTAGAGTTAGAAGGGTATCCTATGACTAGTGTATATCCTACTACGATCAATCCTTTTCCAACTAACATTCCAAGGAAAATCAACAAAGGTATGTGATTGGCTAACAACCTAAGAGGAGAGCTAATCTACCTTGGATCTAATCCTTTGTTTCCTTTGAAATTAGTCAAAAATAATGTGGATTATTTGAATTAATTTGACTATAAGAACTAATCTAATAATGCAAGAATTTTTTAATGGAAAAACTAAATTGATGAAAAATGAAGGTAGATCTAAAAAGGGTAGAATATTGTGCACTTGTGAAAGCAATTTGGAGCTGAAATAGCTAATATTTGGAATAGTGCACCCCATATTGAGCTCCATATTTTTCAAATGTCTTTAAAAGTTTATAACTCCTAGTATACCTTCTAAAATACTACACTAAAATTTTCATCTTCAGAACTAAAGTTTCAAAAATCATAATGGTGAGAGGCAAGGGTGTGGCTATAGAGGATTTTATCTATGTCAAACCCCTTTTTTTATATTTCTACCTCCATGAATAGCCAATTGATTAAAAAAAATAATGTGTATGTTCTTAACCTCAAGTGCATCCAAGGTTGTAAAGAGATAAAATTCAAAAAACCTACTAAAATGTATTAGAGAATGACTCCTAAATGACAAAAACGAGATCAATATAAGAGAAAGTCAAATATCTTTAGGAAAATATAAAATAAAACAATATCTTGCTTAGGGTAGTAACTATATAAAAATATTGAAGATGAGAACACTTTGAAAATAAGTGATTAGGTATTTGAAGAGTGTCATTACAATCTCCAAAACCTAGAATCTATCACTTTCTTCACTTGGCATCAAACTCCAATCATCATGAAAACTTCCTCAAATATTAAATTCCTCTTGAAAGCTTGTAACTTTGAATGTATTTTCATGGTGTATAATTCTCTTATGATTCTTTTCCTTGATTTTGAAATAACAATTCATGTTTATATAGTGGAACTTAGGATAAATTAAAGTTTAGGCTGAATCCTTTAACTTTGAATTTTTGAGATTGAAATACCACCAAGGTGTGAATTTTAAATTTCACCTCCAAAATTAGAGACCAAAAAAGTGGTAAATCAATTTTTTTCTAAAATATAGCTGGTCCAGGGTGGAGTGTGCCCTAGACTAGCCTACTTATACTCAAAAAAATAAATTTGGGTGTTTTGAGTTTACTAGAATCATGACTTGTTCATGGTGAGGGCATTTATTAGAGTTTGTTTGATGATATTTAATCAATTCAACTTTTTCTATGACAGTATAGATAAATAATAATAGGTTCCTAAAAGGTTTCTAGGGCTAGGGAATATCTATGTTCAATGATGTAAAGCTCAATGAAGTTGGTTCCAAATAGAGTGTGAAATTATGCTTTTATCTAAAAGGGAGTATAATTTTTAATGCTACAAATAGAAGGTTAGAAGATATGTAATTATATGAAGAGAGAACTTAAAAATATCAAGGTTATTCCACAGATAATTTCATACAACAGTGATATTTCTAATTTTTGTATAATTAGTTCTTTCTTTAAAATTTGAATATCAACAATTCCATACATCACTATCTATAATATTCCCTAATCTATTGTCTCATAGCTTAGTCTTCTTTTCATGTATTTTCAATTTAGAAGAAATAGAAATATTAAGTACCATGAATCCATGACCATATATTAAAGGTGAAATAAAATCCTTCTAAGATAAAGAAGATATAATTTATTCTCATTAAAGTACTATTGGACTTAATAGTACATGCATCTAGGTTATACCATTAGTAAAGTCTAAAACCTCTAGTAAAAAACTTAAAGCATCTAACAAATTTTCACCTTGCATTTGAAAGGACTACTTGTAAACCTACATCTATTAGTTTGATCACAAATAATAAATTTTGTGCTAACCTATTTATATACAAAAATCCAATAATTATTTTAATTATAGTATTGGAATATCAAATGCTAGCTTTGCTAACTAGAACAATATCTAAATATCAATCACCACCCAAGTACAACTTAAATCCATAAAATTATTCACTCTTGTAAAAGTAGTCTCTCTTAGAGTTCACCTAAAAGGTGGCACTTGAGACAATTAACCATCAATCATTACCTTCATGAGTGGCCAAAGATGCAAATAACACATTATCATCTTCCTTGACAATCTCAAAATTAAATTTAAATTTATTATTTTTAGTTTTCCTTTCTTTCTTTAAATTTCTTATGGAAGTGTCTGTTGGAACTCTCAAATGTCCCAAATTTGAGATTCCCATTTCAAAAAAATTTCCTTTCCACTTTCAGAAGTGCACCTGAGAAATTTGCCTAAGTGAACCACTTTGGAGGGTTGTAATTTGGAGCCTGTTGATTTTCGTGCAAAACCCATTTGCAAAAACACTCATGTGTCCTATGTGAGTGTGCATGTCAATTTTCAGCTTTCCACAATGAGTTTTTTCAAGGTTTTGAAAAGCGAAGTTGGAGGTTTTTGACACTTTTCTGTTGTTTGCAAATGTTTAGTTTTGCAAAGCTATCCCCCGTTTAAGCTTGCATCTTGCAACCGGATGATTGTCGGGAGAAAAGGATTGTTGCTATGCATTCTCCATACCAAGGTGAACTACCATGTCAATTTTTAGGGTCTTATGAGTTGATTTGATATTTTTAGTAGATCAAAGCCAAATGCAATTTCTCCAGTTTTGCATCTACAGTTCCAAAAACCTTTTTGAGAGGTCAGCTTCAACCTTGAATAACTTTTGATGAATGATGTTTCAAGCCAATCCCTTTCAAACACGTGTTCACTATGCCAAAATAAGCTACTGTGTCCAGTGGAAGCTCACTAGGAGTTGATTTGGTATTTTTCCAAATTGGTGATTGGATGAGTTAATTGGTTTTCAACTGATTGTTACAGAAAGTCTGAGAGGGAAACTTTGCCAATTAGTAACTTTTTCCTCATGATTGATTTCTCAGATCCATCTTTTTCATTGCATTCTTTGGACCAATGGCTACATTCCCGCAAGTTTTTATGTCCCCAAGAGGCCATTTACCTAGTTTTCAAAGGCGATTCTGGAGCCAACTTGGCCATTTTTTACCATTTTCCAAATGTGTTAGGAGGTGACTTTTTAGGGAAACCCAATTTTTTTTTTACTCTAGATGCATTTAGAGGCCGTGTCTGATCAATTTGGGCATAAAGTTGTTTGAAAATGAAATATTTTTAGTCGAGCCACATGGGGACCTGACATGCATTGCACAGTTGTGAAATTAAAGTTGCCAATGAAAGTCTTCACACTAAATTTGAAAAGAAAAATCTCTTTGAAGTTGGCATTGAGCATAGTATTTTAAATGAGACTTTGATTATACCTTTGAGACTTGAAAGATATGTGAAATTGAAAAGAGGAGAAATTCTTTATTCAAACATTTGATGTGAGCAAGGGTTGCACTATTGATGTTTCATGTTTCAGTTGAGTTTTCTGGTTCGGGTACACTAACACTAACTTGTGAGAAAGATAATCCAAAGGATCTTGCAACTTTATTAAAGGGGCCACAACTAGAGGTTGGAATTTCTATGTCTTGCTACAAATATTGTTGTAATACCAGAGATACAATCAAGCCAACATTCTAATGTGCTTGCTATGTGAAAAGAAATTAATGAGAGTGAAACTCCAAAATGTTTTGATATCCCCACAGTAATTTTGGACCAAATGTAGTGTTTTCTCTTGATAGTTATGTGTTATATTATTAAATGACAATTGACTTTTCCAGCTTCTACATTATAACTGAGGCATAGCTAATGAACCACAATTTAAGCTTCCAATCAGAAACGGTTTTGCTAAATGGATGGTTTGATCTAGAAAATATTCACTATGGAGTAAATATGTATCAACATTGTTTAGGGATATCTTTAAAAAGGTGACAAGCTCCTGAGAAGGAAAGTATTTGAAATGTCAAATACTTCATGGCTCCAAAGGCAACCCAATATTCTAATAATATTAAAAATACAAAAGGGGATTTAGTATTGTTGAATGAGGGTTGCACAACATAAAGAGAGGAATAGGGTATATGCATTTATCAAAGAGCAAAGAGGATCGAGCTTGCTAAAAAGTTGTTCAATATAGGCGCAATGGACTTGTTAAAGGGACATTAGCCACCTTCAAACAAATGTGAAATAAAAGAAGTGGATGCCATAGAAACTTTCAGGTAAACTATAAGAGAAAAAGAAATGGAGAATGCCTCTTCTAAATGAAGGGTAGCTAGATAAGCATAGTACACAAAATTGTATTGAAATTTTTTTTGAAACGCCATCAGCAATGAAGGTGTTGGTAGTGAGGGAGAGGCTCAAACCTCCATTACATGGTAATGACGCACTCACCAAAGACTAAAACATTCTATTTTTATTCCATTTATAGTTGGAAAGAAATCAAACATAGGGGATTTATCTATGACAGAGTACATCTTCCAGTGTGGCCTCAAGCAATGCCAAAACAGAGTACGCACAAATGATTCATTAGAAAGGCCTTAGAAACTTTAACAAAAAACATCAAAAATGAATCATTGAAAAGTCTTTGGAGATTCTGAACCAGGCAGTAAAAGGAACTACTCATTGCTTGATTTATCTTAAGGAAACACTAGAGAAAGTAGATTTGTTAGAAGGTTTTAGAGACTTTCAGGTAAAGGCGGCTTGCAATATGGAATGCCATTACAAATGTGGTCTCAGTGAGAGCAACAAATGCAGCATAACAGAGAAAACGTGTTTATTGAAGGACTTTAAAACCCTCCAAGCATGTGAAATGGTGGATGACCTGCTTATCTTCAGTAGTGTTCAATATATGGGGCCGCTCCATGGTGACTGAAGCTCATCAAATGTTGTGAATATACTTGGCGACCTAGATTTAAGAGCTACAAAGGGGGAGCAATGGCAGCCAAGTTGAAGGCAAAGCATGAGCATGGATATGAAATCAAGTGAGGGAAACAAATGAGACAAGAGGATATCAACGGCCAAGATTGGAGGATAAACTCCAGCAAGATCTTGTCTGTTCCCCGCTACCCCGCGGCATGAAAGTGTTCACTTGTTAAATTTAGCGAGCACGTGGGGTAAAGTGGTGGGCTAAAAATATTTGAATTAAAAGGTCTCTGTATATCATTTTAAAGGCACAATGTACTAAATTTAATACAAAAAGGACCAATATAAATGGTGGGCCCGACAATGTGATTTTAAAGGAGATGCCCGATAATATTTTGAAATGCCTTCAAATGTAAAGGGTGAATATTTTAAATAATGCTAAAGTAAATAACGTGGGATGTGTTGGGTAAGTAAAGGTAAATGAGTGAGTGTTTTAAGTGGCCCAACACATTTAAAAAAAAATCATTTTAAATGAACTATGTTAATGGTGGAGGTGAATGGATAAAGTTATAAAATGCACCTGAGGCATTTTACAATAAAGTGAATAAGTTTTCAACGTGTGTAAAGTATAAAGTGTGAACTAAAGGTGAAATGGAAGCACAAGAAATAATTCAAAAACGTGAATAAAATATTTACTGTAATATTATTTGTTGGGGATTGAAATAAAATGAATATGCAAATACAGTGCAACAAAGGGCATAAATAGAGGTAAAAGGATTTTCATGGGAGAAAGAAGACATTTTCTAGTAGTTGGGTGAAAATGATGAGAATTTTCTTACATGGGAATTTTTCTATTGCTTGGGCAACTCAGTGCAAAGGGAAAATTTGAGGAAAATTTTGTTTGTTGAAGAGAGATGAGAGATTCTTTTCCTACTGCAAATCGATGGGAATGGAGTTGCCGGATGGCATTTTTAGATCGATTTCTAGAGTTCTCTATTCTTCTTTTTATTCTCTTTTCTTCTCATTGCTCTAATTCTTGGTTCCATTTTCTAAAAGCTTTGCAAGGTAGGGAAAAGCTCTAGGTAGATTGTAATGCTAGGATGAAATATGACTGAGTCACTAATCTGAATGTGTCTATATTATGAATTAAGCTTTCATGTCTATTTTAGCTGATAATTATCTCCATGGCTGAGATGTACTACTCTTTTGGATTCAAATAATAAAATTGTCTGAGTCTTTTCATTCACATTTGTTACATTTGAGTTACATTTGTTTTTGCTTTATGTTATGAGAATAATATAATTGCTTTAGTAAATGAGAAGTTGCATTCTATTATTGCCTATTATTCAGGGGATAGTGTAATTGCTTCAGCAAATGTGACAGAAGTGTTGTCTTAGGTGGATTCTTAAGAATAATTAATAGATAATGCTTCAGTGATTTGGTTGACATAATTTGGTAACAATTGCAAATATCTTCAAAGCATTTTCAACACTATAGGATGAGGGCTAGTTATATGACTCCATAGCCCATTTCTTGGCATTGGTCAATTATTATGCTTCTGTTGTTTTCAGTTTGGTCCCTATTCTTTAAATAAAATAAAAAATTAATTATGTGTTGTGAGTACTTGTATCTCCCATGTTCTCCATGCTAGTTTCTAAAACTCACTTAATGTCTTTCCAATATTGAGTGGTATTTTAGGTTTCTCAACATATTTTTGTGAGAACATTATCTGTTGAGCGATATCTTATTAATTGCGTGTTTGAATCCCTAGATGTTGTTGAAGGGTCACCCCCTAGGTCTTACAGAGCCTGAAGTGTCGGGGAAACGTGTTCCAATTCTATTTCTTGTCAGTTGGCCAAATCCCCCACTAAATTTGATCATTAGAAAGTGGCTAGTCTAAGGGGTCACTAGTCTGGTTCAATTTGGAAAACCAACAGAATGGAAACTTTGTTGGGGAAATTTTTCATTCTCTAGTTGCAGCTGGTTATCTCATAGAGTCATATTATTGTTTTCCATTCTGAAATTGAGTTCAAATATTGAAGGATTTCAAGTTTGGAGAAAGATTTGTTGCAGTAAACTTGAAGATTTCAAGATTTGTGGTGCTCTGCTGGTGGAAGGAACTCGGAGATAGATTTATTTGTGAAATAACTTCATGCTATTTGAAGTTCAATCCTCTAAGAGAAGAGGTGGGGATTCTTTCAGAAGAACCTATTGAAGATTTCAAGAAAGTTCCAGATCTACAATCAGAAGACAATTTGCAGTAGTTGTAGCATTTTCATGTGTATTCTTCATTCTTGGTTTTCAAGAAAATTATACATGAAAACCATATTTGAACTTTTTAGGAGAAAATTTTTCTTCCCCATTGAGTGATTACCACTAATAAAGGGAAGGGATAGTATATTTAAGTTTGCATACTTTTGAATTGTAATTTGTAGCCTATGTATTATGCTGGAGAAGTATGCTAGTTTTTAAATTTTCCCATTAAATAGATCTTAGGATTAGATGCATTTGAATTGTGCAATGGAATATTATAAGATCATGATAAAAGATATAATTAGGGCAATGAATGACTAGTTCTAGAGTTGATATGTGAAATTTGAAAGAGGCATGCCAAAATGCTTTAATATATGCATTCGGGTATGGTTCTTAGTGCAACCATGGTTTGCGATCAGTCCCAGTTATATTTTCAAGGAAGTTTCAACATTGGAAGGCACAAAGCCATCAATTTCAGTGGCATTAGTGGTTATCCAAATGATATTCTAGCTAAAATAAAAAATAGGTTACCAAGATTCATTGGTGATAGGTCAAAATCAGCAAATAAACATCTCCAAGAGTTCAGTAATGTGATGGATGATCATGAGGATTTGATTATGAGAGTATTTTTGTAGTCCTTGAGAGGAGATGCAAGAGAGTGGTTCTCTTATTTACCAGCATCCTCAATTCATTCATGGGAAGATTTCAAGGCAGTGTTCATGGAGCAGTTTGGAGAAAGAATTGACCCTACTTTGATAAGGAGAAAGTTCATGAACATGGAGAAAGGAAAAGATGAGTTAGTCCCATCTTTTAATCTCATATTTTCAAAGATCGGGTATGTGCAGGATCATGATGGGCCAAAAAGTGGCAATATGATGGGTATGTGGCTGACAACTATTTTTTTACCCAAAATTGATGAAATGAAAAGGGTTTTAAAGGAGATTCTCAACTTTCCATGATATAAATTATGCTTTACTTTGAATTTAATAAGTAATTATTATTTATTTTCTATTCAAATTACGACTAAACTCTGATTGATAGGCTAATTGAAAACACCTATTGCTTTCAAATGGTGTCACATTTTTGAATCCAAAACATGTGTCACATTCTATGCTTCACATACTATAGGATTAAAAAAAGAAAAATTGAATTTCTTGAATTTTTGACCAAGCTAAGGTGGTCAGACATCACATCGGGGCATGAGTCCTGTACTTATATTTAAAATATTATAAAAAATATTATCATTTTATTGTGGTTAGGGTGGTTAGATAGACACCTACTTCTTATTTTTTCCTTGAAATTTAAGTACCACTGTATTGAAAGTTCAAATTTTCACCAAATAGTTTTTTTTTTTTTTTAAACAAACCTAGTAGTTTAGAAACTACATTCAATTTGATATAGATTTTATTCTTACATATCTTTGAAATAATATACATAAATTATTAAAAAAATTACATCAAGTTGCCTAACTCTGATTTTTTTGATTTTTTTGCCACTTAAGAGCCTGTTTTTTCCATGATGATCTTGCACATACCCAATTATAATAGAGATTCCTAAGAACATAAGACCAAATGATGTTGAATGTTTGGTCGTGTACTTAAGAGCATTTGACAAAAAGTTGAGTTATCTGTTGAGGGATAAAGAGCCTATGACCATGTACCAATCATATCAACTGGCTATGGATATTGAGAATAATTTGTGATATTCAATGATGAAAAAACATAGGGTTGTGAGTGTTGATCATCCTAACCCACCTCATGTAGATAGAACTCATGGATCATATTATAGAAGTACTTGTCAAGATGTTAAAGTTGTTGCTCTGATTTCTCCATCATCACAATATGTTGATCATAATGAGCTTCAAGTTGAATGTCATCCAGACTTGAGCAATGTTGATCAAACATCTCTTGCTGAAGAATTGTTTAAAAAGAAGAGACTCAAAGGGGAATCATTACATGATTTGTTTTCAAGGTTCTTGAATGCTTTGTTGAAAGTCCCCACAAACTTCAGACCTAAGGATTAAGTGTGCATTGATTTGTTTTGTAAACTCTGTGAGTCTAGGCTGAGTACTTTTCCAAAGAGGTTGAAGCCTCGTAGCTTGAATCAATTACTTGATTGGATAAAGGTTATTGAGCGATCCCAACTTAATCATGCATGGAAAGTGATGTATCAAAATGAAGATAGCAGTTTTCTTATGGAAGAAAATTAGAACATGATACACAAGATTGAAAAGAGTGTATCAGAAAATTAAAATATGTGTTGTATGATTTAGAATGTTAACTATAATTAGCTCAAAATCAACACATGTGTAGACCCTTGCAGAAATGATGAAGAAGAAGATACATGGTATGATGAGGAAATGGATATGCATGAATTTTTTTCTTGCAATACCTTGAATGATGAAGAAATAGAAGAGATGAAAGACATCATTCCATGTTAGGTTCTAGTCAGTGAAGATAATACAATTGCTAATGACATTTATTCTCAAGTTAGTGACCAAGACATTGAAGATGAAAGTTCAAGCACTCACTCTGAAGAATCTGAAAATGATCTATGTGGTGATAAGTATTTTTGTGATGAGGATGATGGTGGAATCCAAACTAATTTCTCTTTTTCTGATTATGAATGCTCTCATAAGGATGATATAGAGATACTTTCTTCACATGAAGATTGCAATGACATGAACGCTCATGAAATCACTTGTCCACAAGTGAATGATCCAATTGCACTTGATGTTAACTTGGAATGTAGTTCAAGTTTGACATCAATGGAGCATGTCAATTCAGTGATTGATGAAGAATGTGGAGATAAGCATGTGAATGCTCAATTTGTTGATTATGATCATAGTGTTGGAAATGATGGGGATATTGATGAACCTTTTTATATTTTTGTTGCTCATGACTATTTGTGTCAAGCAGAGATGGAAATTTCAGCTCTACATGAGAAGGATGATGAAGTGCACATTAATGAAGGAAGGAACTCAGTTTTGAATGATCAAATTAAGTATTGTTACAGCCACATGGATCAAGGATCGACCTTATTATCCCGTGACATAGCTCAAAACCTTTCAGTCAATGTCTGGAGCGGCCACATGATGTAAATGATAGTGGATGTGATGTCAATCAATATAAGATTGAGTATGGGGGGTATGTGTAGGATCATGATGGACCAAAAAGTGGTGATATGATGCGTATGTGAAGGGTATGTGGATGACGACCTTTTTTTTTACCCAAAATTGATGAAAGAAAAAGTGTTTTTAAAGGAGATTCTCAACTTTCCACCAATATAAATTATGCTATACTTTGAATTTAATAAACAATTATTATTCATTTTCTATTTGAATTACGACTAAAGTCCTGATTGATAGGCTGATTGAAAAAAATCTATAGCTTTCAAACTATATCACATTTTTGAATCTGAAACATCCATCACATTCTACGCTTCATATACTATAGGATTAAAAAATGAAAAATTGAATTTCATGAAGTTTTGACCAAGTTAAGGTGGTTAGACATACAAGTTTTTATATTTTTTAAAAGTTGTAATAAAAAAATCATAATTAATTATTTACATGGAAAAAAATTACAAAAAAATATGCATCACATCCAGACATGAGTCTTTTACTTATATCTAAAATATTATAAAAAAATTATATCATTTTAATGTTGTTAGGGTGGTCAAATAGACACCTACTTCTTATTTTTTCCCTAAAATTTAAGTACTACTGCATTGAAATTTCAAATTTTTACTAAATAGATTTTTTCTTTTTTAAATAAACCTAGTAGTTTAGAAACTAAATTCAATTTGTTACAGGTTCTATTCTTACATTTTTTTGAAATAATATAGATAACTTATTCAAGTTTTTACATCAATTTTCCTAACTTTGTTTTTTCTAATTTTTTTGCCACTTAAGGGGCTGTTTTTTCCATGATGATCCTGTACATACCCTGGGTCTTTCTTTGACGATCTCTCTCGTCTTCATGGTATGCAAGTGGATATGTTTCCTCTGAATGAAGAATAGTTTAATGTGAAAGAGAATGAAAGTTTTAGCTTCATTGCTGATGAATAATTTTTAGATAATAGTGAGTCTTTGGCACATAGAACAGTATGCTTATCAGCTGAAAGTACACATGAAGTTGATAGTGCACATGAAAGTTTCTTTGTTGACCCTTTTACTCCTGAAAATGATAGCATTGAACATGTTGTGAAGAATGAATGTGAAGACCTTGGTTTAGTGTCAAATTTTGAATGGTCTAAATCTTTGTTTGAAACATTCCATATGGAATTGCATAGTGGTTTAAATAATGAAATTGACATCATGTGTGAAATTGAGATAGAGAACACTACTTATGCATCAAATGCTGACATTTTTGCTGAATGGCGTGATTTGCATGGAGATGAAAATATTTTTAGTGCTGACAAACCAGATTTTTAGAATCTTGAAACACATGACAATGTGTTCAGGCTGTGATGTTTGGATGATGATAAACAAACTTGTGAGGTAGTTCAGCTAGAGGAATTACAAATTAATGAACAATATTCGCTTTACATACAAGAGGATGAAATGTTTTTCTTCATCCATGATATCTCCTCTAAGCATGATCATTATGAGGATGTCAATGAATGTGATTAGACTATGCTTTCATATGGTCTCAATCACTATCCCCAAATGTTGCCACTTGATACAAAATCAGAACATGAGGAGGGTGGTAGTGATTTGACATATCTAATTTGGTTGCCATGTGATGACAAAGATGAATAGATAGCAAGTTTTCACTTGCACAAATGCAACTTGAAACTTGTGTTTGTAGAAGTGCAGTTACCTATGCAGTTGTGGTTTGACAAAGGAAAGCATGAGTTGAGGGAGGTCAAGTATTTTATCAGATTGGTGTTCGACAGAGGTAAAGAATTGACTTTCCTTTTCATTTGGTGGCTTGGGGTCACTAGATGAGGTTGAAAAGATAGGATTTAATAAATGAGTAGTTTGAGGACACCTGATGGACTCAACTTTTGGTCTACTTCCACAGAGATATGGAATCTTGCTATGCCCATAAGGTGCATACATTCCTACTTAGATCCACTATTGGAACTCTTAAATGTCCCAAATTTGAGATGCCCATTTCAAAAAAATTTCCTATGCACTTTTAGAAGTGCACTTGAGAAATTTTCCTAAGTGACCCACTTTGGAGGGTCGTAATTTGGAGCTTATTATTTTTTGTGCAAAACCCATTTGTAGACTCACTAATGTGTCCTATGTGAGTGTGCATGTAAATTTTTAGCTTTCCACGATGAGTTTTGTCAAAGTTTTGAAAAGCGAAGCTGGAGGGTTTTGACACTTTTCTGTTGTTTGCAAACATTTAGTTTTGTATTTAAGTTGTCTCCTATTTGAGCTTGCATATTGCAACCAAATGATCATCGGGAGAAAAAAATTATTTCTACGCATTCTCCACACCAAGGTGAACTCCCATGTCAATTTTCAGGGCCTTATGAGTTGATTTGCTATTTTTAGTAGATCAAACCAAATGCAATTTCTCCAGTTTTGCATATGCATTTCCAGAAACCTTTCTGAGAGGTCAACTTTGACCTTGAATAAATTTTGATGAATGATGTTTCAAGCCAAGCCCTTTCGTACATGTGTTCACTGTGCCAAAATAAGCTATTATGTCCAGCGACAGCTTGCCAAGAGTTGTTTTGGTATTTTTCCAAATTAGTGATTGGATGAGTTTTAATTGGTTTTGAACAGCTGATTGTTGTAGAAAGTCCAAGAGGGAAAATTTTCCAATTAGTAACCTTTTCCTCGTGATTGGTTTCTTTGATCTGTCTTTTGCATTGCATTCTCTGGACCAATGGGTACATGCTTGCAAGTTTTTATGCCCTCAGGAGGTCATTTACCCAATTTTCAAAGGCAATTCTGAAGCCAACTTGGCCATTTTTCACCATTTTCCAAATGTGTTAGGAGGTGTGTTTTAATGGAAACTGATTTTTTTTTCACTCTAGATGCATTCAAAGGCTATGTGTAATCAATTTGAGCATAAAGTTGTTTGAAAGAAAAAAAAATTGTAGTCGAGCCACATCGTGGCCTGACATGCCTTGCACAGTTGTGAAATTAAAGTTACCAATGAAGGTCTTGACACCAAATTTGAAGAGAAAAATATATTTGAAGCTGACATTGAGCATAGTATTTTAAATGAGACTTTGATTATACCTTTGAGACTTGAAAGATATGTGAAATTGAAAAGAGGAGAAATGCTTTATTCAAAATTGGATGTGAGCAAGGGTTGCATTGTTGATGTTTCATGTTTCAGTTGAGTTGTCTGGTTCAGATACACTGACACTAATTTGTGAGAAAGATAATCCAGAGGATCTTGTAACTTTATTAAAGGGGCCACAACTAGAGGTTGGAATTTCTATGTCTTGCTACAGATATTGTTGAAATACTAGAGATAAATTCAAGTCAATATTCTAATGTGCTTGCTATGTGAAAAGAAATTGATGAGAGTGAAACTCCAACATGTTTTGATATCCCCACAGTATTGTTGGACCAAATGTACTATTTTCTCTTTATATAGTTATGTGTTATATTATTAAACGACAGTTGACTTCGCTAGCTTCTACATTATAACTAAGGCATAGCTAATGAACCACGGTTCAAGCTTCCAATGAGAAATAGTTTTGCTAAATGGATGGTTCGATTTGGAAAATATTCACTATGTATCAACATTTTTTAGGGATATCTTTACAAAGGTGAAAAGCTCTTGAGAAAGAAATTATTTGAAATGTCAAATACTTCATGGCTCCAAAGGCAACCCGATATGCTAATAATATTCAAAATATAAAAGGGGATTTAGTATTGTTGAAGGAGGGATGCGCAACATAAAGAGAGGAAGAGGTTATATGCATTTATCAAAGAGCAAAGAGGATTGAGCTGGCTGAAAAGTTGTTCAATATAGGCACAATGGACATGTTAAAGGGACATCAACCACCTTCAAATAAATGTGAAATAAAAGAAGTGAACACCATAGAAACTTTCAGGAAAACTGTAAGAGAAAAAGCAATGGAGAATTCCTCTTCTAAATGAATGGCAGCTAGATAAGAACAATACACGAAATTGTATTGAATTTTTTTTTCAAATGCCATCAATAAAGAAGGAGTTGGCAGTGAGGGAGAGGCTTGAACCTCCATTACATGGTGGTGGCGCATTCACCAAAGAATAAAACATTCTATTTGAATTCCTTTTAGAGTTGGGGTGAAATGAAACATAGGGGATTTATCTATGACAGAGTACCTCTTCTAGCGTGGCCTCAAGCAATGCCAAAATAGAGTACGTGCAGATGATTCATTACAAAGGCCTTAGAAAATTTAAAAAACAACACCAAAAATGAATCATTGAAAAGTATTTGGAGATTCTGAAGTATGCAGTAAAAGAAGCTACACATTGTTTGATTTATCTTAAGGAAATGCTAGAGAAAGCAGATTTGTTAGAAGGTTTTAGAGACTTTCAAGTAAAAGCGGCTTGCAGTATGGAATGCCATTACAAATGTGGTCTTAGTGAACGCAATAAATGCAACATAGTAGAAAAAATGTGTTTATTGAAGGACTTTAAAACCCTCCAAGCAAGTGAAATGGTGGCTGGCCTACTTATCTTCAGTGGTGTTCAATGTATGGGGCCGCTCCACGGTGACTAAAGCTCATCAAATGTTATGAATATACGTGGCTGAATTTAAGAGTTGCAAAGGGGAAGTCCCAATGGCGGCCAAGTTGAAGGTAGAGCATGAGCATGGAGATGAAAGAAAGTTAGGGAAACAAATGAGACAAGAGGAGATCAATGAACAAGATTGGAGGATAAACTCTAGCAAGATCCTATCCATTCCTCGCTACCTCGTGGGATGAAAGTTTTTGCTTGTTAAATTTAGCGAGTGTGCGGGGTAAAGTGGTGGGCTCAAAATATTTGAATTAAAAGGTCTTCATATATCATTTTAAAGGCACATTGTATTAAATTTAATACAAAAGGGGTCCAATATAAATGGTGGGCCCGACAATGTGATTTTAAAGGAGATGCTCGATAATATTTTGAAATGCCTTTAGATGTAAAGGGTGAATATTTTAAATAATGCTATAGTAAATAACATGGGATGTGCTGTGAAAGTAAAGGTAAATGAGTGAATGTTTTATGTGGCCTGACACATTTAAAATGTTTTCATTTTAAATGAACTATGTTAATGGTGGAGGTAAATGGATAAAATTATAAAATACACAGAAGGCATTTTACAATAAAGTGAATAAATTTTCACTGTGTGCAAAGTATAAAGTGTGAACTAAAGGTGAAATGTAAGCACAAGAAATAATTGAAAAAGGTGAATAAAATATTTACAAGTTAATATTATTTGTTAAGGATTGAAATAAAATGAATATGCAAATATAGTGCATCAAAAGGCAGAAATAGAGATAAAAGGATTTTCATGGGAGAAAGAAGACATTTTCCAACAGTTCCAAGGGTGAAAATGATGATAATTTTCTTACATGGGCATTTTTTCTATTGTTGGGCAACTCGGCGTAAAGGGAAAATTGGAGGCAAATTTTGTTTGTTGAAGAGAGATGATAAATTATTTTCCTATTACAAATTAGTAGGAATGGAGTTGCCAGATGGCATTTTTAGATCAACTTCTAGAGTTTTGTATTATTCTTTTTATTCTCTTCTCTTCTCATTGTTCTAATTCTGGGTTCCAATTTCTGAAAGCTCAACAACGTAGGCATAAGCTCTAGGTAGATTGTAATGCTAGGATGAAATATGAATGAGTTAGTAATCTAAAAGTGTCTATGTTTTGAATTAAGATTTCATGTCTATTCTAGCTTATAATTGTCTCCATGGCTGAGATGTACTACTCTTTTGGATTCAAATAATAAAGTTGTCTGAGTATTTTCATGCACATTTGTTACATTTGAGTTACATCTGTTGTTGCTTTTTATTATGAGAATAATGTAATTGCTTTAATAAATGACAAGTTGCATTCTATTATTGCCTATTGTTCAGTGGATAGTGTAATTGCTTCAACAAATGTGACAAGAGTGTGATGTATTAGGTGGATTCATAAGAAGAATTACCAAATAAAGCTTTAGTGATTTGGTTGTCATAATGTGATAACAAATGCAAAGATCTTCAAATAATGTTCAACACAACACTATAGGATGAGGGATGGTTATATGACTCCATAGCCCATTTCTTGGCAGTGGTCCATTATTATGCTTCTATTGTTTTTAGTTTGGTCCCTATTCTTTAAATCAAAAATCATTTTAATTATGTGTTGTGAGTACTTGTATCTGCCATGTTCTCCATGCTAGTTTCTAAAACTCACTTAATTTCTTGCTAATATTGAGTGGTGTTTTAGGTTTCTCAGCATATTTCTATGAGAACATTATCTGTTGAGTGACATCCTATTAATTGTGTGCTTGAATCTCTAGATGTTGCTGAAGTGTCACCCCCTAGGTCTTATAGAGCTTGAAATGTAGGGGAAATATGTTCTAATTCCATTTCCTATCAGTTGGCCAAATCCCCCACTAACTCTGATCATTAGAAAGTGGCTAGTCTATAGGGTTCACTAGTCTAGTTCAATTTGGAACACCAACAATGTCTTTGATTTTTGTAATTATAATAAATAATTTTAGACTTTGTAGGACTTTTGGATTTCCCCTTAGACATTTTTTTTTATTAATCTTGAATATCATCCTTCCTACCTATTCCATAGTGTCATCCACAAAAATCCAAGGCCTCATTTGTACTAATTTATACCTTCCTTTTCCTCTCTTAGGAAATAAAATAATCTCACATCATCAATATTCAAGAAAATCGATGTACTCATAAATATAATTAAAAAATATCACAAATGACGAAGATAATAAAGTAGGATATGGCATCTCTCCTCACATACTTTTATGTTTCTTGATGAAAATTGAGCAACCAATATATTGTATTAAATTCTAGGTGGTATATAGATCATCTACCTTCTTATATTCTCAATGTATATAACTTCTTCCTAAAAAAAAATTCTCATTACTAATTTTCTTTGATATATCTCACATAAGTTCTTTCATAGTTGCTTGATAGAGGAATCTTCATGTAAATTGATTAAAACATAGTCTACTAGGTATTATATAATAAAAAACATGAATTTATAGTCCATAACATCATGCTAAGAAACCAAAGTATAATATATAATACTACAAAAAAAATTAGTAACATCCCATAGATCTTAAAAACTAATATATCTTCTATCGTCAACTTCCACAATTCTAAAATTTAACAAAAAATTTCTTCTACCTTTTAATTTTGTCCTATGTGTTCCGTATTTGAAAATTTATATGAAAAGATAAAAAACAAATGTTTTAAATAAGATCCCATTGAAATTGGAATAGTTTAGAAAACACAACAAGCCACAACTAAAACCAAAGGTTAACAATCTAGAATACAACATGTACATGAAAGATATACCAGTACAAAAAACACCTTACACTATTATTTAGAGGATATATATATATATATATATAATTTAAAAATAATTCAAGAATTATAGAACTAATAATATAGGAACACATAAATCATCCATAATGCATAAAATAAAATGTAATGATTTACATGAGAAAAACAAATTCAAGAGAAAAACCCTAGTTCGAAACCTAAAAATGTATAAATAAAATTATAATAATAATAAGCAATATACTTTATGTATGCCTTTACAAGATTAATTCACCAAAATTCAATGAGAGTATCATTCTTAATACACCTCGATCATATTTTTGTAGTTATAAACTTGGAACATACAAACTACTCTACTAAACCCTCAATATATAGGAGAATACAAAACAAGATATCACAAATTGTATTATAAATCAAGTGCTAATACCATGGGCCAAAACTAAGTACCAAAAATTACCATAGGGAGCCAAATGTAACTCATAATAGTGGAGTATTGAATTCCCACACACCTCACATCTGTGAAACATCCAAGAATAGTCTTTGGCTCCTTACTTATAAGGAATATATAATAATTAATTACTAAGCTCCTTATTTAAGATTTCTCTTACAAGTAGTAAATAATTATTATCACGGATGCTAATCAACATGAAAATAAGTCCATCTATTCTTAGCTCTTATGTGATAATAATTTTGTAAAGGTAACTAAATTAAATACCTTTTACAAAACTAATAAATAATTAATAGGAAATCCTAATATTAAGATGCCTTAATTCTAAAACATTATTCAAAACTCAATAGAAATTTGATCGTATTAAAATTGGGATATAGATTTGAATGGAATTGTCAAGGAAACATAGGTGAAAAAATATGGAAAGGAAAGAAGTAGAAAGGAAATGTCATAGTGGGTAGTAAGAGGATGAATTCCTTTCAAAGTGTTGCAATTCTTGTAGAGTATCTCATATAGTGGCAATTGTTTGAAACATTTTAAGAAATTTTGCTTAAAATAATAAGCAAAGAAAAAAAGTGTAATTAAAAGGTTATTGAATGAGACATGTGTACATACTAACACATTTTTGTTTTGTAAAAATTTGGAGCACACTTCACAAATAATATAAACTTCAACTCCTACGATAGGACATATGGTTGGCTTTTTTCTATATAGCTTTAATGGCATGTCTAATCACCCAACATTTTTGTATTAACTTAATCCTTCTCATTCATCTGTTTTATCTATAGTTCTTATTCCCATTAAATTGAGCCTATGAAAGTATTCAATATCATTAATATAATTTCTACCTTAATATTTATTATGTTTTTAGGTTTGGAGTAATAGTGAAAGTATAGTAGCTAATCATATTGCTTTTTACTATGGTAAAAAATAATTATTTAAGATGTCTCAAACCATTTTACAATAAAAATACCACACCTTACAAAATGAGTTCCATAAGAGATGGACCGCCTAAATTAGATAGAGACAAAACTACATTATTGAAGTTGTCAAAAAAAATACAACACGTAAAGAGTATGCCTAAACAATAAAAAAGCTAGGACTTAAACACACACTTTTAATCCTAGTTTGTAATTGAGAAATAGAATTGTGAAGTCATTTATTATTTATTTGAATTATCATACATGAAACATAATTCTCTAAGTCCACAGATTGAGAAGAAGGGGGACAAAAACATCCCAACAATGATGAGCATAGGTGTCAAGTGAGGGGAAGAATCCCTGAATGATGATGTCAACCATCAAGGACCCTAATTAAAATAAGTGGGTGTTATACAAATATCATGGAAGCTTAGGAGCAATAAAAATGAATATTGGAGAAACTAGGTTAGGAACCATGAGAGGCCCAAAAATATAGCTAAAGAGTTGGAGGATTCAAAATTATACTTAGTAGGAAGTAATTTAGGAATAAAAATTATCAAAATAGGCTAAAAATTAGTCAAATGATTTTCTTTAGAGTTTGAGTCCTTATGAAAAATTGCTAGGTGGTGGAGAAGGACATTTCACCATCATGTAGAAAATGTCAAATTATAGATAGAATGACCATAATCTATATCCAAATGTCTTTTGGAAAAGCAACAAATGTAGTGGAAACAAAAAGCCTCATATTCAATTGATTAAGTCCAAGGTTGTTCTTCCATGAATACAATGATCACCCTCAAGAGCCTTAACAAGTGTAGCGTCAACCTTTAGAAAGCAACAAAGAGTATTTTCAAGAGTCTTAAAAGTAGAGTAAAACCAAAATTGAAATTGTAGATAAGGCAATCTAACCCAACCAGACATAATGTATGTAGACTATGTTAGAAGATTGAATGAATGAGCTCATGATTGAACTTATAACATGAATGGTGGTTCCAAAATGGTATACGTGCCCATAGAATAATCAAAATCGACCATGAAGAACCCATTAACATGTGGGTAAATGGCCATATTTACCTCTAAAATAGAAAGTGAATGTTCTAAAATATACAGATGCAACTAGGGGAGGGAAGGCGACAATTGGCAAAATCTAAACACCGAACATTTATTAGAGATTGGATAGAGCATGAGGGATTGACAATAATCTTAGTTTGAGAAGAAAGTGAGTGACAACCATAGAATGATTATGGCTCACAATTGCAACATATGAAGAAGGAAAAGAGGTGCATAGATCAACATAAATTTTATCCCAAAAATAGACCCACCATGTAGATTAGACAAATCGGACAAAGAAATTGTACATCTTACTAAATAATTAGTTTTTTAAATTAATTTTTATTAAAATTTTAAAATTTTACAAATATTTCTTGAAAGAAAAAATATCCATGTTCTAGTTCGGTAACAAATATAACTAGTAATACCTAATCAAACAATACAATATTTGTGTATAATAATATTTTCGCGAAAGACAAATACTAATAAACTGTATATTATGTTTTCGTTCTGCTTGGTTTTATTTCTTCAAGATTTATGAAACCATCCACGTCTTCGGTGGAGCCAGCTTATAGCATTACAATTCATTATTCGGAGTACATCAATAATTCGAATATCTGGCTTATACCGAATGCGTATGCATTGCCTCATGCAGGTTTATGTTGACGATATGAAACAGGTAAAAGAAGCAGGTATGGAAGGAGCTTATAAGTGAAAAACAAGAGTTGTTTATGAAGTGATGCTAAGCAGTGGTCAATTTATACATTCACGGGCAAGCTATTACGCAACTCCAGATGGCTTAGGAACTTCCAGTATGTATACGTTACTTGTTCACATTACAATTTATTTTCTCTGTTGTGAATGAAATGAATGATAGTGAAACTAAAAATGAATATGTAGGTGGGTCTTGTGGATATGGCGACTATGGGAGAGACGTCAAGGGTGGAAATGTTGCTTCCGCCAGTCAGTTATTGTATAGAAATGGGGCTGGATGTGGTGCCTGTTACCAGGTAATTATTATTATACAATGCCTAAAATCCATTATTATTTTATCAGAAATAACCATAGTTCTATAATACAATAGACTGTATTGCTGAATAAAGTTACTGGGTAAATAGGTGAGATGCAAAAATCAGGCCCTCTGCACAGCCAGTGGAGTAACGGTAGTTGTCACAGATTACGGAGAAGGTGATCGAACTGATTTCATTATGAGTCCTCATGCTTTCAAAACTATAGCCAGGCAGGGGAGGGATAAGCAACTTAAGGCTTTGGGTGTTGTTGACATTGAGTACAAACGGTAAGACTGGAGCTTTCACATTACACTAGTTACCATATTCTCGACTAGTACTAACTAATGTTGATGGTGACCGCAATATGTCAGAGTGGCTTGCAACTATCCAGGCCACAATATCTGGTTCAAGATTAACAAGAGCAGCAATTACCCCTATTACCTATCTTTGGTGTTGCTGTACCAAGGAGGAGAAAGAGATGTATTAGCTGTTGAGCTTTCTCAGGTATACAAAACAAAACTATATATTACAGCGCAAATTCATATTCATCTTATATTTTTCTATTGCTGACATGTGAGGGTTTGATGGCAGGAGGGAACTTCTGATTGGAAAGTAATGCGGAGGAGTTATGGAGCTGTGTGGGACACAATAATGTCACCTCCTATGGGCAATCTTGTTCTTCTCTTTCAACTGTCTGGGGGAGAATGGATTTATGCTCCAAAACATATACCTTCTCATTGGATGGCTGGCGCTCTATATGACTCTGGCATACAGCTCCAGTACTGATCATTATAATAACTCTGCAATTTGGTGGCATTTAATCTAAATAAACTGAGCAGGGAGATGGAATGAAATTCTGTAACTTCCTGCACTTGCCTCCAAACTCTAGCTATATAACCTATTCTAAATAATGTATTGAGCTTCGGGTGAGGGTAACTCGCTCTAGATTCACCAACGCAATAAAAAACCGTACAATAAATATATGCTTTTCACTAATTTTCTTCTTTGCACATTTTTTCTGCATTAAATATTATTTTAGGATGAGTTGTTATATGATTTGCTAGAGTGGAGAGAAACATGTGTGCTATTTAGATCTACTTTTAATGATGAGTACACGTAATAATAGAGATCAATAATAAGTTTGTTGATAGGTGTTTACTAAATCAAAATTTACAAGTTTTCTAAAGAATAATTCATTTTTTTATATTTATTTTTGTCTTACATTTTTGTGATTGATACATCTTTGTAGCATCTTATAGCATTTCATTATTTATAATAACTCATGAATTCAATAAAATTATAGATATGTTTTTAAAAGTTATGTAGGTTATTTAAATAAGTGTAATTGATAAGATAACAACAAATTTAGACTAAATAGTTCAAAATAATAATTTTAATAAATATTAAAAAATAAAATATAAGGGATTGAGATATTATTCTCTAGAATTGACGATGAAAAAATAATTCAAATATATTACCAAATTGCATCTACCATATCAAAAGAAAAAATTAGAAAGAAAACTTTTACATAGGTAAATGGGATCTTACCTCCAAACCTTAGAGGTGCAAAAATCTACCCCAAGATTTGGGTTATCACATCATACCAAGTTCACAACATTACAAGCATACACAACAATAACATAATTTTATTCTCTTGATTCCTAAAATCAATATTTTCTTTTGGATCATGCTACAAAATAAGATTCTCACTTTGGACAATCTTGGCAAGAGAGGAATTCAATTACCTAACAGATGCTACATGTGCAGGAATGATGTTGAGACTGTTAATCATCTTTTCCTTCATTGTCCTTTTGTTTCGCACATCTGGGGCAAAATTTTTGCGCTTCTTGAAGTGGTTTGGGTTTCCCCTGCTTCGGTCGAAGATTTTTTCTTGCAATGGAAAGCTCTATCAAAAAACCCTTTTGTGCGTAGACTTTGGTCTTTTGTTCTACCTTTTGTATCATGGAGTATTTGGAAGGAAAGGAACAACAGAGTGTTTAGGGAAAAAGAGAAGTCGGAGGGGGACTTGTTTGAAAAAATTATTAGGGCTATAAAGGAAAATTTATCTTTAATCCCTAGAAAAATGGATGATAAAGTTACTTGGTCTCCTTTTGATTTTGCTACTGCTGAAAAGTGGAATTCGAATTTAGTTGTTGTAAATGTCCCCACGCCGGCCTTTTGTGGGAGGAAGAATGCTAGTTGGACTTTTCTGCCTTTGGGTTGGGTGAAAGCCAATTTTGATGGTGCTGCAAAAGGCAACCCCAGAAAAGCTGGTAGTGGGTGTGTCTTAAGGGACAATTTGGGGGCTTTTATTGCGGCATTTGTTGTGGACATCGGTACCCAAACTAATCATGTTGCGGAAGCTGTTGGGGCTTATCACGCGGTTAACTTGGCTTTCAATATGAATACAAAATGTCTTTGGTTGGAGGGTGACTCTAAGAATATAATAAACTACATTATGAGGATTACCCCTCCTTCGTGGACCATTAAAAAGTGGATCGAAGATACTATTGCTTTATTAAGTAAATTCGACAAAGTGAAAGTTTCCCACGCCTATAGAGAAGCCAATAAGGTGGCAGATTAGTTTGCCAATGAAGGGGTCAAGAAGGGCGGGGAAAACACGTGGAGGAAGAATGATTACCTCCATTCTGAGGTGAAAGCTCTAATTTATTATGATTCAATGCCTGGTAGAGAAGTTTGTTTGTGCCATGATGAAGCGGATAAAGATTAGGTACATCGATCTCATTAGATTTGATGGGACCGACATCATTTTCCTTTTCAAGAAGAGTTTCTGGCACGCTTTCTAGGTGTCTGGGAAAATATGCCTAAACAGGACCCAGAGCAATTGTAGGGTATGGTATAACAGAGCTTTGAAGATGGGGGGAGAGAGAAAATGTGTTGAGCTGAGCAGCTTTCAAGAGCACAGAAAGAATGCTAAAGCTTGGGAAAAAATTGAAAAGGGAGGTTTAGTCCCGTTTTTGGAAAAAATCCATGGTATTGACAAGATGGTGCTGGACTATTTCGCCAAAAACTGGAAAAATGGTGAGATTGTGTTGTTTGGCAGGAGTGTTAAGCTGAATGAGCAAATCATTGGTGAGATCACTGGTCTTTCGACTGAGGGTGTATAATTTTATCGGGACCGTCGGTTCTCTGATGAAGTGGTTATCAAATTTCCTAAAAAAGATAAGGAGAAGGCTAAGCTGGTTAAGGTTGCCAATAGCTACTTTGATGTGGAGTCCATTAAATCAATCTGGAGGAAAGTTTTGAGAGTCATTATGGAGTACATCGTGGTGGATGGGCGCTTCACCAGGGCGTATAGTTATCACTTTGCCATTTTGAACCACTTCCATCACAAGGTTTGTATCTCTTTTCCTTTTTATTTATTCTCTTCTCTGAAGAATTTCCTTGACGAAGTTGAAAGAAACCTTAGGTGGATTTCTATTATTCACCCTGGTCTTGTTAGGCTCATCTATGAGCATTTTCAAAATTTACCTGCTTTGCCTAAAAATGTTGCTATTGAGGAATTGGAAGATGAGGATACAGAAAGTAGTAGGGAGACTGATCCCCTGGCCCCTCCTGCTTTTGCCCTTGTTGAGTCTAAAACTATTGTTCCCCAGTCCCTTTTTTGTCAAAATGTCCTTATGGGATCTGCTCCGCCTTTCTATCCTAGTCCGCAGCCTTCGCTTGGTTGCCCCATCCCGGGTTTTGCTTTTCCGTCTTGTCTTAATTCCCAATCATCTCCTGGTTGCCCTACCCTGGGTTTGGTCTCTGGTTTTAAAGGTACCTTGGTTACGAAATTGGTCTCGTACTCTGGGAATTCTCTAGAAATTCATTCTAATAAACCTATGGTCAGTAAAGAGTCGACCCCTAGTGCTTCTATGTCTGGAAGATTTGTGAAGGCTCCTAAAATTTCCCCTAATCAGGGCGAAATCAATTCTGCCCTGAATAACCTTAGGCCTGAGGACGTAATGGGTGTGGCAGAACAAAGTACTGATGGTTTTTTATCTATTCTTAAGTGGGCCCAGAAGGAAGTTTGTGATTTGAATGATCGTAATAGGGATCTCAGCAACAGAGTCAAGGATTTGGAGCAGAAGGTTAGTTGGAGTTGCGATGAGAATGATGGATAGGACACCTCCTTACCGGGGAAAAGACAACAGTTGCAGGAGGAAAGATTGACAAAGCTAGAGAGCAATATGTCCAAGATTGGCCAAAATATCAGGGCCATTGTAGCGAATAATCATAAAATTGCTAGGCACAAGAACATTATTATCAATGCTATGGTGGAAAAGCTGGAAAAAAATTAAAAGGGCTCATTGGTCATGGACTTGGACGTGGACAGAGGTTGTAGCAGAGCTGATGTTGAAGGGGTTTCAACTCGCACTCAGGCTAATACAAAGAGGAAGGCCCCTGCTTCTCCACACATGGTTCAAATCCTCAAGCAGGGGTTACAGGATATGAGTGAAGTTGAAAAGGAAGCCGAGGAGTTGATGAACACCTTGGAGTAGTGTTGTTGTAGTTGTTTCTAGCTTTTTGGCGGTCCTTTTTTGGACCCTGTTGTCTCTCTTTGATGTCGTTTCCTTTTTTGGGACAGCTGTCTGTTTGTTCGAACTTTTTTTGATCTATCTTTGTTTATTTTGACTCTGTGGTTTTAGGTCCCTGTAAAACCTATTTTTTCCTTTTCAAAAACAATAACATAATTTTATTGACATGACCTCAAATACACACAACAGATTTTTTTTAAACTAGTAAAAAATTAAAAAAAATCCATCAAACTTCCAAGTTACATTATTAAAAAATATTTCTCACATAGAATCATGAGAGGAGGAGTGGTCAACACACTCCATAAACGAACAAATAAATTAGTATTAACAATACTTTCTCATCTTTCAAGCATATCAACTCTAACATTCTCCATAACCCTTTCTTCCATTTTAGCAAGCCACACAAAAACATATCTTATATTACACCAAAATCATCATAAGAATGAATGGTTACTCTTTCCATATAACCCACCTCTCTCCACGGGCCTGGCCTATCCACACTAAATCTAAAAAAATAGATTGTTCAAAAAAATTAGGAAAGCCTACTCCAAATTTCCTACCTAACATAAAATAAAAGATCAATACATCACAAAAATATACATATGAACCATTTAACATGCATTTCAAGAATTTTGTTGCATTAAATTGTAAGAGAGGGGGACCACCACATGCAAGGCCCTAGGTCACAAAGGGCCAAAATGCAGAAGGTTGCCCTAACATACCTCAACTTATCAAGATGTTGGGATATGCGGGACGAGTATGATGAGGACTATATGGTCCTTCAATCACTCTATAGACCTAAAATATAGAATGGGGCTAGGCGAGCCAGTTTTTAGATTCAACACTATGCCTCAAGAAGCTCTATGTCTGAGGAAAAAAATGCAGTCCTAGGATGACAACGTGGCGTGCTTTCATCTCTCAAGTGCATCGGTGTCTGTATGACCAAACAACTATAGAGACAAGGTCAAATCTAAGAAAACAAGTGAATGGTCATGCTAAATATTACTAAAGGGCCAAAATAATGTGATTAAGTAAGAAAAATACTCTCTAATGTGATAAAGAAAAAATGCAAGAGTTAGGGTGGCAAGAATGATCTCAAAAAGAAACTCATTCACCAGCTAGTGCTTTCAAAGCACGTTCACCTACACACAAAGATGAGGAAAATGTTGGGTGGTTGTATAGGGGCCTACCTCAATCAAACCCCTATTTAGGTGTTTCCACATCCATGGATAGCCAAGAAAGAGAGATAAAGGAAATAATGTAAAATAAAAAACACTAAATCACTACAAAATAGTAAATGTGCTTACTCTACCAAGTAATAGAGGAGAGGAAAGGTAAGCTTACCACCTCCACCAAGAGCACTCAAGGCTACTTGGGGGAGACAATTAGAGTACCCGAGCCTCTACTGTAGTGGTGTTGTCTTGAACTTTCTATATTGAAGTGATGGAGTGAAGTTGTTGCTGCAATGGAGTGCTTGAAATGCTTGGAGTGAGTGCAAGAGTGTGAAAGTGAGCTTGTCAATGAAGTGAAGAAGTTAGAATGCATGTAGAAAGAGATAATTTGAAGAGGAGATGAAGAAAATGACCATATTCAAGTTTCTCTGTCGAAGAGGGTGTTACAACTTGACTAACAATGAGAAGGGTAATGCCTCTATAGGTTCAGCCACAAGAATCTGCCAGGGATGTAAGCGCAGCACTTGGACATCTGTGCATTGTGCAGGCATCCCCAATAGAAACTCCTCTGCCAATGCTCAAAATAGGCACCAAGTGGGACAAAAGTAGTGAGCTTATGTGTAATTAAGACTCTGAACTTGGTTTTCTAAAGTGGAGAAAGGAAATAGGAGAATTTACATAAGTGGTGCAAATTCACTCCTATGCATTTTCCCCCACTTTAGCGAGCATGAGTACTGATGAGTGCTCAGTAAAGTAGATCAAGGAAAGAGTAAGGTTAGAAATGTATACTTAAACCGTCAAGGAAACATACCACAATTTGACAAACCTAAAGGTGCAAGGCATGTGACGAACTCCATAGCTACTCAGAACTATGAAGTTGAGGAAAGAAAGCATCTTACAGGCCTGCAAACCTACAAGGAGGCAACCCCCAAGATCTCTCGCATGAAGGAACCCCTATGAAGCAAGCGCCTTATAGGCCCACACACTTGCAAGGAAGATGTCCCCCAAGAACTCTCGTATGGAGGATACCTAGGAAGTGTCCCCCAAGATCTCTCACATGGAGGAAGCAAGGAAAGCACCCTACAGACCTATAGACCTATAGGAAAGGTAACCCTCAAGATCTCTTGCATGAAGGATGCCCAAAGAATTTCCCTACAGACTCACAGACCTGTAGGGAAGGTAACTCCCAAGATCTCTTGCATGGAGGAAACCCAAGAAAGCACCCTACAGACCCACAGACCTATTGGAAAGGTAACCCCCAAGATATCTCACATGGAGGAAACCCAAGAAAGCAAACGACAAGTTCACAGACCTACAGGGGAGCCACCCATAAGATCTCTCACATGCAGGAAGCTCAAAGGAAGCACCCTATAGGCTTTTAGACCTACAGGGAGGTATCCCCCATGATCTCTCACATGGAGGAAACCTAGAAAAGTTGACTTTGTAGAGTCAAGAAGCGGCCACATAGGCAAGTAAGAAAATAGTCATGAAGACTGTCGACAATTTAAAAAACTTTCAAAGCCTGGTACCTTGCGCACCTAATGTGAAGAGGGGGTCCACTCAAGGGATGCATAGTTCAAAAGTAGATGTTCTATTTTTCGAATCAATCCATCATCAAAGGATCATTTCAAAAGATGATCACTTTATCAGGGAATTCAAAAGGAAGAATATACCCCCACATGAGGGGAAGGTCAAATAAATTCCCACTTCAAAGGGAGGTTTTCAAGTCCTTTCTTTATGAACCCACAATGAAGGAAACATGTTTCTTTAGGGTTCCAAGTTAAGAATGCGATTATGAAGAAAGGTTTTCTATGATTTTTCAGAAAATATTTGTTGGAAATGAAATCATTTTTTGAAAATCAAAATGTTGAAGAAGGATGTTTTCACACATGAGAGGGACAACTCAAGCAAAAAAGAGAGAAAGAGAAAGAGAAAGCAAAGGAGAAAATACAAATAAAGGGCACAGGGGGATCTATTTTAGCGGGGTCAGATCTATCCATGCTCATATAAATAGTAGCTAACCATGGTGCAAGGTAGAAGATCATCAATCCCCAACTGGATTAGGAAGAATGCATAGAAAAAAAAAGAAAAAAATAAAAAATTGGGTCAACATGGAATAGAAGCCTAAATTCTCCCAACACTTTACATTGTCCCCAATTTATCAAAAATCAAGCACAAACATGAAAGAATGATGATACAAATAGAAGAGGGTTTATGACAAAAAAACCATGCCTGTATCTAACCACCAACAAGGGTGACAAGGGTCATCCAAGCACACATAGCATGATCACCAAGGAACACATCACAAAACACACACAGACACACACACAAGATCAAGAAGAGGCCTCCTCCTAACATTGATCAACCAAGAGGTAGTTCACTTCACACTCTAGGTCATCATAGGGGGAAGGAGGACGAGCCTTCAATGGAGGGAGGTTAAGAAGAGGAGCATCCAGCCCTCCCACAACAAGGGCCAAGGAAGAAGGTCCTGCAAGGTCTTCTTTACTGAGCTCTTGTGGAGCTAAGGTTAGTGACTTCATGAAGATTGTTAACAAGGACGGGACTTCATCCAAAAATTTAAACATGCACCTCACAAGAGCGCCATGTTTAACTTCAGTGGAATGGGTAGGCCACACCTAAGATTCATCTGTAGGATCGTTGAATGACTCGGGAGAAGTGACAAACTGAGGGGAAGTTGGGACTAGTTCTGTCACAAAGGCATAACAAGTCAACATGGGGCTACCTTGTGGAGAAGGCGAGCTTGTCTTATGTCCTTCATTGCTAGAAGGACTAAACTCCACCTTTTGCTTCATCAGAGGAGATGAACTCTCCATAGATGAGGCTAGAGGCCCAAAGGAAGAGGAGGAAAGAACTACAGTGGATACAACTAGGGTATTAATCATATCCACAAGTTTTGGGAAAGGATGGATATTCAAAACAAAAATCAGCAAGGGTGGCTCCACCAAAGGAGTGATGAACACCTGTAGCCCCTTAGGGTTAGGTGTATTCACACTCACAGTAGAAACTAGAAGCAGTGCTAGACTAGATTGAAGAGAGGTAGAAGGAAGGGAATGGGATGACACTGTAGGGATCCCTGAAGCAGGGGTGGTCATTTCTTCCTCCTTCCTTTCCGAGGTGGCCTGCTCAGCTAAGAGAGCCTTTCGTCGATGCTTGCACTCACACACGAGGCATTTTTTACAAATATTTGAGCGAAAGGTCAGAGGCTGCGATGAAACAAAAGGATCCTACTCAATCATGGGGATGTCCACTATAGTCGTTTTTCGGTGGAGGAACGAATTCTTGAATAGGAGCAGGAGGAATAGGTTGAGGAGTGGTGGGGGGATTTGGCCTAAGTTACTCCACATTGGGACTCTTCCCGTTCACTTCCTTAGGAGTAGGAGTGGTAGGAGGCTATGGAGGTTGAGACAAAGATGACTCTCCATGAGAGACCCTCTTCTTGTTATACCAAATGGGTCTAGGCTTCGTTGGTAGAACAAGAAGTTTGAATGCGAGGTGCTTAGGATTTCGCTAAGCAGGAACCATAGGATTCTCCTATAGACGAGGAGAAAAACCTTACGGTACCATAGCAGAGCGAGAAGAAGCATCAGATTGACCAATGGAAGAGGAAGAAGGAAGATCATGAGACCACTTCTCTTCTTCACTCCTTCATGCCTTAGTGGCATCGTTGTCTTCCTTTAAGAAAGCTCTATTTGTAACAACATAAGGTGATGGAGGGTACCTCACTTTCAGCCTCAAACGTTCTTTCTGATAATTTTGATATATTTAGTGCAAAAGGTTCATCCTAGGTGGAAGAGGATCAACAAGCGTAGGACAAGAGTAGTCCAAGGAGTAGCTACCATGAGCAATTGGTGGTCTATAACCAATATTGTGGATTACATGTATGAAACCCCCGTGGATAAATTTTAAGAAATTATGCACAACCAAGGGTATCATGTTCATCGCCACCAACCAGAGGATACCCAACTTCACCATAAAGAGCTAAGATCTAGGGATAATGTCAAACAAGAGGTTTACAGATTTAGGTCCCACCAGAACTGATAGGAAAATACTACCTAAAGGGGCCATGAAAACCCTTTCATGCATGCGAATAGTGCTCATAGGTACATTATATGCATCTTTATGTAAGAAGTTAATCGACATAATATCCTTAGTTATTATGTTTACTTATGACGTCGAATCAATGAGAAATCTTGGTACGATGTTTCCATTGATCCATGCAGGGATATAAAGAGGAGATTGTTCCTTGTTGAAACCCATCAGTAGGTCTTGTGAAGTGAAGGTTATACCAGTACCACTATCCATAGGTTGTGCAGAGGGGATTTGTTGATGCAGGAAGGAGGCCATTACACACACTAGATAATACTTTCATAGAGTCCCTAAAGGTCAAAGGATAAAGGAGTGAACCAATTAATGTTTCATTATGCAACACCTTTGGAACCTTCCAACTACACCAACTAGGGGTCACAGGTTGGGTTGTAAGGTGATAGCCTCACAACACTCACACCTACAACACTCATAGAGTACAAGGAAGGGAGCTATTAGTATCGCAAAAAAAAACCTAAATCGTTCACATCAGGTTCACCAAAAATGTAAGAGAGGGGGACCACCATGTGCAAGGCCCCAAGTCTCAAAGGGCCAACATGTGGAAGGATGCCCTAAATTACCTTAGCTTAGAGGGATTTTGGGATATGTGGGACAAGAATGATGATGACTATAAGGTTCTTCAATCACTCTATAGTCCCAAAATACAAAATGGGGCCAGGCGAGCCAATTTTTAGGTTCAATACTATACCTCAAGAAGGTCTCTACCTGAGGATGGAAGCATGGTCTTAGGACGACAGTGCGGTGCGCTAGTGTCTTTCAAGTGTGCTTGCATCCATAATACTAGACAACTACATAGACAAGGTCAAACCTAAGAAAAAAAACTAACAACCCAACTAACTATTACTAAAGGGCCAAAATATCGTGGTTAAGTAAACAAAATACTCTCTAATGTGATAAAGAAAAAATGCAAGAGTTAGGGAGGAAAGAAGGATCTCTTAAAGAAACTCGTTTGCTAGCTAGCTCCTTGAAAGCACGTTCACCTACACACAAATAAGAGGAAAATTTTGGGTGGTTTTATAGGGGTTTTCCTTAGTTAGACTCCTGTTTAGGTGTTTCCACCACCACAGACAACTAGGAAAGTGAGATAAAGGAAATAACATAATAAAGAACTCTAAAGCACTACAAAATAGTAAATGTACTTACTCTCGCAAGTAATAGAGGAGATGAAATGGAAACTTACCACCTCCACCAAGAGCACTCAAGGATGCTTGTGGGAGAAAATGAGACTACTCAAGTCTTTTTCGCAATGGTTTTGTCCCTAAATTTCTCTATCAAAGTGATGGAGTGAAGTTGTTGCTGCAATGGAGTGCTTGAAATGCTTAGAGTGAGTGAAAGAGTGTGAAAGTGAGCTTGTGAATGAAGTGAAGAAGTTACAATGCTTGTAGAAGGAGATAATTTGAAAAGGAGATGAAGAAAAAAACCATATTCGGGTTGGTCAGTCGAAGAGGGTGTTACAGCTTGACTCCCAATAAGAAGTGTAGCACCTCTACAGGTTCAGCTGCAAGAATTTGCTAGGGACATAAGCGCGCCACACAGATGTCTACGCATTACATGGGTGTCCTCGACAAAAAATTCTCTTTTGACACTAAAAATAGGTGCCAAGTGGGAAAAAATAAGCGGGCTTATGTGTAATTAATCCTCCAAACCTGGTCTTCTAAAATGGAGAAAGGAAATAGGGGAATTTGCATAAGGGGTGTGTTGTGCAATTTTTTGGCACACACGCCCCGCTGAAGGAAGGGACCCTCTTTTGATTTCACTTTTGTGTTTTTGGACCTTTTATTTTTAGGATTTGCATTGCCTTGGCATAAGCTTAAATGTTTATCTTGCTTTCCCAAGTGTTTCCCCCAAGTTGCATGTTGAAAATCTTAAGTTCTAAGCGAAATCTGGGTTTTTGCACTATTTCGAGATAATCCACCCCGGTCAGATTTTCTTGGATTTCATTCAAAATCCAGCTAAATGTTGTAGTTCGCTAATTTCATTTCTTCGTGAAAATCCTCTTGGGCCAGATTTTTCTAAAATTTCATCCTACCGCTGGGTTTCCGAATTCCTTCAACTCATCTAGTCAACTGCATTTATGATTGCTCTTTGTATGAATTGTATTTAGTCGATCTTTGGAGATTTTCTTGCCATTATGCTTTCTCATTGGCATCCTATTGAGTTGAGATATTTGATCTATTTCTTATTTGGCATTTTAGACTTGCTTGAAGTTCAAATTCCTATGTGTTTGGGCATTTCATGGCTTGCTCTGTGCGTTCATGGTTAAAATTTAGGGTTTCATGCCTAAGGCGTCCCCATCTCATCTGAATTTACTTTTGAGTGAACCTAGAATTCAAAGAATATCTATAGGAGGTTCAAGTTAAATTGGTTCCATGCCCAGCTCCTCAAATTTGTGATCATTCAATCAATTTGAACGAAATCGTGAGAGGATGTCGATATTCGGGTTTTCTTCTAGCCTTGGGATTTTCATGTCTGGTTGGATTTCCCCAATTTTCCTTATCCCCTCCATTTTCCCAGAATGTTTGGAAAGTTTAGAACTTTTCCCTTTCCGCAGAATTCTAGTCCGGTCATATTTTCTTCGATTCTTTGTGATGCTTTGTGGAACTTCAAAATTGGTGAAATGGATGAGGTTAATGATAAATGTTCAACATTCCATGCTTTTAACTAATAAATTACACAATGTTCATGCATCCTTTATTCATTTTCAATGATCTATGGTTGATTTTGTGCCTTCTTCGGGAAAATCCGCTTGGATCAGATTTTTTTGAATTTCCTTTCTAGCCTGGATTCCATGAAGGGTTGAAAATCCTGAACTATGTAGAAGATGATTTAACGATGTTTCTGGGTTGATTTTGATCTTTTCTCAGATTTTTTTGGATGATGAATAGATTACTAATAATGGGCTAATCTTGATCTTCATATGTTTATGCTCATTTTTTCTGAGTGCAGGTGAGTCTTGCATGGTAGCGGCTAAAAGGAAAAGGTTTTGAGGAAGATATATAAGTAGAGCAGGCAGGTTGAGGATTCCCTGATTGATATTCATGGTAGGTGCATCTCTTTCTTGAGGTGATGATCAAAAGAAAAAGATGGAGTTGGAGTAGTTGAAGGAATGGTGGCGAAATGTATACTTTCTAGTTGATGGAGACCCTATTGCTAAATGCTAGTTTGATGATACGACTACTTATATTTTCATTATGGATTAATATAAGGCCCTTAAGATTGATTGGGAAGAGGTTGTTGTGCACTTAGGTGATGAAATTAAATCTATGAAAGAAATTCAAGTATTTGTTACTTCACCATTGGTCGACTTGGAGAGGTACGCTCAGGATAAGGAGGAAGGAAGTTAATGAAATGCTACATCAAATTTTGTGCTTCCCTATTATTTTCCATGCCTTGGTCTGAATTGCATTGAAGATCCCAAGTCGACTTGGATTGAGTTCAAGCATTTAATGCTAATTTGTTTTACTTTGAATTCTCCTTGGGCCGACATGCTTTGGGGATTCCTATAAATTGGGCATTTTTCCTCGTTTGTAAGAGATACATAGATAGAGATAGTTTTGATACAAGAGTGAATTAGGTAGTAGATTAGAGGTAGAAGTTAGTTCATTCTGAGCAAGTGATGTAGCAGAACATTAGAGTTGTTGTTGTAATTCAGTGATTTAATACAATTGAAGACATTGTGATTTTTTGGTGATCTCTTTTGTGTTGAATTATCTTGCATGGTTCTTATGATTCTATCTTTGAAATTGCTCGAGGTTATTAGATGTATGTTATATCTAATTCAATGGTGTTTATGGTTTGATGCTTGAAGTTTTTGCAGCAATCCCTCGTCCAAACTTTTTGCAACTAGTTGATTGTTAGTTTCTTTCCAAAGTTAGCCTGGAACTTTATATTCATTGTGCTTATTTCAATTGTGGAGATTTATTCATTTCAATTGCAATTGGGTTGTCTTGGATGAATTTTCATGATCTAAAAATATTTAACACCTTAGAAGATTGCACTGTTTATGGGAGATTGCAGGTCAATTTGGGTTAAGCAAGAATTAGTTTATGAGGGATTGGTCCATTCCAAGTATTTCATCACTTACATTTTTAATCTTAGGAGTAGTTTTAATTTAGGAATCTCTCTAAAACCCTAATATTTTGTTTTTTCTTTATCATTTGAGTTAGATTTAGAATTGAAGTATCATTACATTGTCAGATTTGATAAATGAAAGATTCAGTATTTGCTTGTAGTAAGGTCCCTTTGTGATTATCAACATTTTCACATTTACCACTGAGTTTTTTGTGCATTGTCAGGACCTGACATTAGAGACCTTGGGGTTCTCTCTTGAGGCTTGCTGATAGAGATTTACCTTTAAAGAGAGATAGGATTTCATATTTTGTCTAAGTTGTTTATGTGCAGAAAACATCATCAACAAATTGGCACTAGAAGGAGGGCCTGAATAAGCTAAGATAGATCAATTTTTGTACGCCATATCTCCTGAAAGATTCAAAAGGACTAGATCTACTCTATGAGAAGAGGAATTTCAAGAATTTCCCATCCCTACCAAGTCAAGAAGGACTAGTATAAGGGGTGAATCATCATCCACCCATCCACCTCCAACATTTCCATCATCCCCATCTTCATCTGAGTCTGAGGACATTCCCATTCAAGAACCTCAGCCAGCCATAAGTCAACCATTACCACCCCCACCTCTACCAATTGCTTTCCTTGCTAATAACCCATCTCCATTGACTTTTTCATACTACAATGTCATTCCCAAGAACCCTGAGCACTTTTGTTCAAAGTTCCATGTTAATGATCCCAATATAACTACTGAAGAACACATCAGGATATTTCAAACTAGCCTTAAGGATAGGGGAATCAATCATGAGGATGTAGCATGTAGGATCTTTCCTTATTCCTTAGGAGAAGATGCATTGTATTGGTATAATCACTTACCTGTTGGGTCCATCCAGTATTGAACTGAACTAGAGACTGCATTCCTATAGAAGTTTATGATTCCCATTAGTCCCAATGAGGTCTACTATTAGTTCACTAATGTTAAGAGAGAAGTCCATGAGCCTATAGGGTCCTTTAACAATAGGTTTCATCATGCCTATACCCGACTCCTTAAGAAGTCTATTATGAGGGACTTGACAACCTAATAACCACCTTCATGAAATGGAAAAACAATCCTCCTAATACCCTACTTGATGCATATGTAGAGGCTGTGAAGCTTAGCACTGCCTTAAGGCAACATTTTTTGGGACCTTTACCATCATTAGGACCCACTGCTCACCCTGGACAAGTCCCATCTCTCAATCAGGCTATCACCAATCATACTCCCATCATGAATTTGGTTCCTCATTTACCTCTTGTCCCTCACCCAGGGCCTCCAGTGAGTCAAGTGCCACCTACAGTTAGCTATCCCCAACAAGTGTGAATCAACCTCTACATCCACAATCTCATGCTATCTATCCCCCATATCTGTAGAATTATGAAGTCTTGAACCAGTCATTAAATACCAGCACTGCAGTAGGATATCCCCAAAATAATGTGAGGCAACCTCCTTATAGAAATCGTGACCAAGAGAGATTGGATGAATTTTCTGAACAAGTGAAGAAACTGAATATGGAGGTAAGTTAAGGAACCAGAACAATTAGTTGCAAGTTGCTTAGAGAAATATGCGGTCCAATTAGAGCAGAGAAAGTCGAGAAAATCAACAAGTATAACACTTTGATAGAGGGAAATGTCCTGAAAGAGGATATAACCATGACAGAGGATACAACAACGACAAAGGATATAGTAATGACAGGGGATATAATAATGATAGAGGACAAAATTATGATAAAGGACAATCCTCATACCAGAACTTTGATAGAGGGAAAATTGGTGGACAAGGGTTCAATAGGAGACAACCACCCAGACAGAACGAGACTTGGAATACGAGGCCTAACAATGGAGGAGTCCCTACCCCATTGGATCAACTAGTCAATTAGCCAGTCAACCAAGAGAAGCCTCCTAGTGATGTATATTTAGCTGAAGCTACCTTATCAGGATGGTGTAGGCTCCATAAAACAAGTGAACATTTCAAGTTATATTGTCAAGAGTTCCAGATAGTGGCTTCAATCTTCTAGTATGAAGTGGAGAATAATACAGGTAGTCAGGATATGGTGTCATCTACTCTCTATGATTCATTAGTGTTAGTACTGAATCATGCTCCTATTCCACAAAGCAAGGAAAATGTACCTGAAGAAGAATCTGACCAGTTGAAGGAAGAAGCAGGCCAAGTATGCAATGGACATGATATTTCACAGTTGTTTCATGAAAATATAGTGAATGACAATGGCCCCCTAGATGAAGAAGAAGCTTATGTTGAAGAAGTACAGACTTTCCAAAGGCCTACCAAGAAATATGACTTGAGGGACTTTCCACATAGACATCCACATGATGGAGGTCCTTTCACTACTTCCATCCCTCCAAACAACTTCACAAGACCTCCAGATCCTAATGCTAGAAATAATTTTCCATATCATCTGGTGTCAAGGGAATATTTCTCTAAAGATCAAGCACAAATGGATCCACCAAAAGGAAAGAATGTTGAAGTAAGCAAAGACAGGGTGATGGAATACCCAAAAGAGACTCCTACTGATTTGAGTGAAGAACAATTGGCCATATATGTTTCAAAAGAACTCAAGAAGCTAAAGGTAAGTCTCTCTACATTTGAGTTATTGAGAGTTCCAACCATTAGGAATGCAGTTCTAAGAGCTTATAATGAAAATTCCTTATCACAAGATAGATTAATTAGTGAAAGTATCAATAAAGTATCTAGCTATCAAACAGTAGGAAGGAAAAAATAGACTCACAATCAAGTTCATGTGCCTCCTGGAGATAAGGGAAAAGAGAAAGATAGGACTCAAGTTGCTCAAGTAGATACTCCCTTAACTCTGTGTCAAGGGAAAACTGATACTTCTCCATTCTTGATCTTTGTCCGCATATTTGGTAAGCACTTGCACAACTATTTGTTGGATTTAGGTGCTTCCACCAATGTAATGCCCTTTGGTGTCTGTAGAGCTTTGGGTATCACTCCTGCTAATTCCCAAAAGAAAGTTACACAATTGGATAGAACTGAAGTTAATGTTGTAGGGGAATTAAACATGATTCATATGCAGGTTGCTTTTGATCCTAGGATTCAGTAGGTTATTAATATATAGGTGGCCGATATACCTGATTCTTACGGTTTAATCTTGGGAAGAGACTTTACTAAGGCCTTGAATGGATATGTCTCGACTAATCACTCTCACATGTGGCTTCCCTGGAAGGGAGTGCCAAACTAGATTAGAATTGAAAGACAACCCAGAATGAAATACATGATCACAGAATATCAAAATACCTCCAATGAAATTTTGATATCAGAAGTAAGTATGGGAAATTATATACTTGCAACCCCTTTTGAGGAATATGAGGAAGAAGTCCTGGTGTTGCATACAATGCTTGTTCATCTCACAACAGAATTTAGTGGTACTAAAGCTCTAGTGGAACCGGTTGAAAGTGATGATGAACCTGAAGATAATCAGCTCAGTTTGATGGATAATTTCTAAGAGTTCATTTAGAAGTGCATTGAAGATCAGGTTCAGGTGGGTAGAGGAATGGATTTTGGAGAACTACTCTTGTCCAATTGGTGCATGGTCCATAATTCCTCCCATTCAGAACTGGATTGCTGCTTATCCCAAACTGCAGTGGAACAAGTGTAGAAGTGTATCAACCCCACTCCAACAGTCAAAATTAATATACAGAATGTCCAAGAAGACACTAAGCAAAACAAAGTAATGCTTTCTAAAGAACCATCCAGCAACAACAATGCAATATTTATAGCAAGATAATCTATAGTTGCTGGTTGTTGGAATTTAAGATTTGATGGATCCAAATCAAAGCAAGGAGTTGGAGCAGGATTTGAGTTAATCAGTCCAAGAGGTAAGACATTCTTTGCTGCTCATATACTTCAATTTCATTGTATGAATAATGTAGCAGAATATGAGGCTTTGGTCCATGGGTTGTTAATGGCATTAAAGAAAAAGGTTAATATTTTGCAAGTTTTCAAGGATTCTGAGTTAGTGGTTAAGCAAGTTAGGAGACAATACTCTTGTCATGACAGAAGAGTGACCAATTATAGACACAGAGTATGGGACCTTATTGAAGGATTTGATGCCTTCAACATTCAGTTGATCCCATGAAGTAAAAACTAGACAACTGACTCCCTTGCTTAGGCAACTAGTACATTGCAACCCCTGTCTCTTTCTGGATTCAAGAAGTTTACAGTGGAACTAACCCCAGTGCCTTCAATGCCTGACAATGTCACCAACTTCTAGGTATTTGAAGATGATTAGCATATCTTAGATTTTATCACAAGCTCAGATGTCTTTGCTTCTCAAATTATAGATGAAATTGAACTCCAAGAAGCAGAGATGGATTTGGAAGGTGTAATTAATCTAAAAACCAATACTATTCCCAGAGGACTGGTGTAATTAGAGAGGATTTTTTATCTGGATAGGGATAGAGATCAGGAACAAAATGCCAAGGAGTCCATCAGTGGACAATGCAAAAATTATAATATGGGAACTAAGGATGATGCCAAGAATGTCTTCATTGGAAAAATATGCACTCCAGAAGACAGGAAAGGAATAATTGACACATTACATAGATATCTGGATGTGATAGCCTGGAGTTATGAGGATTTGAAAACTTATGACACATCAATTATAACTCACACTATCCCTCTAACACCAAGAGTGAAACCTTTCAGACAAGGGAAAAAGACAATTAATGCCTTACTAGAACCTATAATACAGAAGGAAGTGCAAAATTGTTGTCCACAAGGATCAAATTCCCAATCAGACACTCCACCTGGGTGGCAAACTTGGTTCCAGTGTGAAAGAAGAATGGTGAAATTAGGCTGTGTGTAGATTTTAGGAACCTTAACAAAGCATCAAAAAAGGATAATTATCCAGTGCCTTCACTGGATGAAGTACTTCAGATTGTCAATGGCTCTCAAATGATGTCTTTCTTAGATGGCTACTCTAGGTACAACCAGGTCACGGTGCAGTATGAAGATAGGCATAAGATTGCTTTCACCACAAAGTGGGGCACTTTTGCCTACAAGAGAATGCCCTTTGGTTTGATCAATGTTGGTGCCACATTTCAAAGGGCTATGGACATTGCTTTTAAAGACATCATCGATAGGTGCATAATTATTTATATGGATGACCTAACGGTCTTCTCAAAGAAGAGAGGAGACCACATAGCAGATTTATGCAAAGTGTTCCAAAAGTGCAGGGAATTCAGTATATCTCTTAATCCAAAGAAGTGCATCTTTGGAGTGATAGAAGGAAAGTTGTTGGGACTTGTTATTTCAGAGAAAGGAATTTCCATTGATCCAGAATGAGTGGAAGCCATCCTTAAGATTCAGCCACCAGCTAGTAAGAAAGAAATGAAGTCATTCTTCAGAAAAATCAATTTTGGAAGGAAATTCATCACTGGATTTGCTGAAACAGTCAATCCATTGAATTCCATGTTGAAGCAAGACACTAAGATTGAATGGAGTGTAGAGGAAAAAGAGGAATTTGTAGAAATTAAAAGAGCTATTGTTGAGGCTCCAGTACTGGTAAGTCCTGATTATGAGAAGTCATTTTACATATATTTGTTTGCTTTTGATCACTCATGTGCTACTATGTTAACTCAAAAGTATGATCAAGGAAATGAGCATCCCATAGCATTCATGAGCGCACCATTGAAGGATGTAGAAATCAGGTATCCAAGTGTGGAAAAGCAGGCCTATACCTTGGTTAGAGCTGTGAAGAAATTTAGACATTATATTCTCAGAAACAAAGTGTTTGCAATAGTTCTTGATCCTGTAGTCAAGTTGTTGTTGATGTAGAATGAGCTAGGAGAGCACAGAGCTAAGTAGGTAACTATGTTACAAGAGTATGATATTGAGATCCAACCCATGAAGTTGGTAAGAGGGCAAGGACTTGCTAGGACAATGGCAGAAATGGGCCTTGATATTGCAGCTTAGCATTACAATTTGGAAGATTTTTCTCTCGGGGAATGGTATGATGATATCATTCATTATCTCCTGACTCAGAGGTGTCCTAACCATCTTAATGTAGTATAGAGAAGGGGATTACATTTGAAGACTGAAAAATTCATGCTGAAGGGAGTTGTTCTATATAAGAAAAATCATGAAGGTATCTACCTGAGGTGTTTACGACAACAAGAGGTTGAAAAGTTTTTGGCCGAATTTCATGACAGATATGGTACTAGCCATGGATCTGTACATTCCACTATGAACTAGATTATAAGGGCTGGTTATTATTGGCCTACATTGTTCAAAGATACACATAGTCATGTCAGAACTTGCCATATGTGCCAGACTGCAGCAAACAAAGAAAAGTATGCAGCTTTTCCACTTCAGCCAGTCTTCGAGGTAAAACATTTTGTATAGTGGGGGATGGACTTCATAGGTCCCATCAATCCACCTTCTACAGTTCGCGGGTATATTCTCACTATTACTAATTATTTTACACGATGGACTGAAGTTCTTGCATGCAAATAGTGTACTTCTAAAGTGGTAATTGATTTCAATGAATCAGGTATTATCAATCGCTTTGGATGTCCTTTATCTTTAGTTTGTGATAATGGTCCTGCATTTGCATCAATGAAATTTTCCAATTGGGCCTTTGATCATGGGATTATAATAAAGTTTGCATCCAATTACTATCGACAGGGTAACGGGTTGGCTAAGTCTTCCAATAAAAACCTCTTGACAGTCATCCATAAGTTACTAGAGAAGAATCACAAGGATTGGCACACTCAACTTAGATTTTCTCTGTGGGTATATCGCACTAGATGGAAGACTTGCTTAGGGACCTCCCCTTATCACCTTGTATATGGTCTAGAACCTGTATTTCCAATTCAATTAAGGATCCCTACTTTACAATTCATTAACGAATACTATGATGAAGAGAATAGGCGCGAAGCTCGCCTACAGGAGTCGTTACACCTTGAAGAAATAAGGGATGAAGCCTTAGAGAACTTTGCTAAACATCAGGGTGTAGTCAAAAGGTGGTTTGATAAAAGAGCCAAGGTAAAAGCCTTTAGGATTTCTGACTTAGTTCTATACTAGAATAAAGCCCATGACCGTAAGGGGGAGCATGGTAAATTTGACAAACTTTGGCTTGGCCCTTACTACATTTCAGAGATCCTGGGTGATAATGCTTTTTGTTTAAAAATCTCACTGGGGAGGACATCCCACTGCCTGTCAATGGGCAGTACTTAAAGAATTATTTCCAATCCTAAGTTGTTTGCAGCTCTTTCCTTGTATATAGTTAGATTAGATTTTTCTTTCTGCTTTGCTTTGCTTTGGTTAGAGTATGTTTTCCTTTCTATTTTTCTCTTTTTTGTTTTGGTTAGTGTAGGTTTGCTTTCGGTTTGGTGTTTTTGCTATGCTCTTGCTTTTGAGGTTTTCCTATTTTTCTTCTGGATGTGTTGCACCTGTATGGAAAATATACCTTTTTATCTAGGACTGTTCTAAGTATTTCATTGATGAACTTTAATCAAGTGTCTTGAATGGATGGTTAAGGTCTTTGTTATCATCAAGCAGTCTAAATGTTTGATTTAAGGGGGAAGGGTCACTGGTTTGACTTGAATTTGAAGTATTCTAAAATCTTATATTTTTTATACATCTTAAGAATCCTGATGTTGTTATAAGATCCTTGTGAGGTCTTGTCAGGTGAAAAATCTTATTTATACTTCAGTGCCACTGTGGTTCTCAGCCCTGAGTGTGAACTTCATTGTTCAGAGGTTGAAATGAAAAAGTGAAAAGAAAAGAAGTATCAAAAAAGAAGAAAAGAAAATATTGAAAATCAGAAGAATGCATTCAACTTATTAGGGGTGTCTGAATATCTCTATTGGGGCAATGGACGTCTGGCTAGCAATAGAGCTATGTTCAGGAGAGTCACAACGATAACCTCATTGGGGCTATGGACACCTGACTGGTAGTGAGGCTCTATCCAGGTTGCTTTTGAAGTTAGAATCTTTACGTAGCCTGACCTGATTGAACTTGGTTTTTGCAGTAGCCCAAGGAGGGAAATGAAATCATGTGCACACACTTGGATTTTCAGTCTATGAAAGGTTCAGTCTTCCTTTGGCTCTGATTATTTAATCTTGCACTTTGATTTGTTTGTTTGATAGTGAGATCAAAAACATATATTTTGGGTTCATGATTCTTATTCATCATAAAATGCTTTGGAGCATTTTCCCAAAAAAGTCACCATTTGTTGTGCAGTTTTTTGGCACACACGCCCCACTGAAGGCAAGGACCCTTTTTTTCTTTTGCTTTTGTGTTTTTGGCCCTTTGATTTTGAGGATTTGCATTGCCTTGGCATAAGCTTAAGTTTTTATCTTGCTTGCCTAAGTGTTTCCCCCAAGTTTCATGTTGAAAATCTTAAGTTCTGAGCGAAATCTGGGTTTTGGCACTGTTTCGGGATAATCCACCCCGGTCGATTTCATTCAAACTATGGCTAAATGTTGTAGTTCGGGAATTTTTGGTCTTCACAGAAATCCGCCTAGGCCGGATTTTTCTGAAATTTCATCCTACCGTCAGGTTTTGAATTCCTTCAACTTGTCTAGTCAGCTGCATTTATGATTACTCCTTGTATGAATTGTATTTAGTTGATCTTTAGAGATTTTCTTTCCATTATACATTCTCATTGGCATCCTGTTGAGTTGAGATATTTGATCTTGTTGTTCTTTCGCATTTTAGACTTGCTTGGAGTTCAAATTCATGTGTGTTTGGGCATTTCATGGCTTGCTCTGTGCATTCATGGTTAAAATTTAGGGTTTCATGCCTAGGGCATCCCCATCTCATCTTAATTTACTTTCAAGTGAACCTAGAATTCAAGGAAGATCTGAAGGAGGTTCAAGTTAAATTGGTTCCATGCCCAGCTCCTCAAAGTTGTGATCATTTGATCAATTTGAGTGAAATTGTGAGAGGATGTCGATATTCGGGTTTTATCCAGCCTCAGGCTTTTCCTGTCTGGTTGGATTTCCCCAGTTTTCCTTGTCCCTTTCGTTTTCCCAAAATGTGTGGAAAGTCTAGAACTTTTCCCTTTTTGTAGAATTTTGGTTTGGTCAGATTTTCTCGGATTCTTTGTGATACTTTGTGGAACTTCGAAATTGGTGAAATGGATGAGGTTAATGATAAATGTTTAACATTCCATTCTTTTAGCTAATAAATTACACAAATTTTATGCATCCTTAATTCATTTTTAATGATCTATGGTTGATTTTGTGCCTTCTTAAGGAAAATCCACCTGGACCGGATTTTTGAGAATTTCCTTTTTGGCCTGGATTCTGCGGAGGGGTGAAAATCCCAAACTATATAGAAGATGATTTAACGATGTTTCTGGGTTGATTTTGATCTTTTCTTAGATTTTTTTGGGTGATGAATACATTACTAATAATGGGATAATCTTGATCTTCAGATGTTTATGCTGGTTTTTGCTTAGTGCAGGCTGAGTCTTGCATGGTAGCGGCTGAAAGGAAAAGGTTATGAGGAAGATATATAAGCAGAGTAGGAAGGTTGAGGATTCCCTGATTGATATTCATGGTAGGTGCATCTCTATCTTGAGGTGATGATTGGAAGAAGAAGACGGAGTTGGAGTAGTTAAAGGAATGGTGGTGAAATGTATACTTTCCAGTTGATGAAGACCATGTTGCTGAACTCCAATTTGATGATGCGACTACTTAGATTTCCATTATGGATTAATATTAGGCCCTTAAGATTGATTGGGAAGAGGTTGTTGTGCGCTCAGGTGATGAAATTAAATTTTTGAAAGAAATTCAAGTATTGGTTACTTCACCATTGGTCGACTTGGAGAGGTGCGCTCAGGATAAGGAGGAAGGCAGTTAATGAAAGACTACATTGAATTTTGTGCTTCCCTATTATTTTCCATGCATTGGTCCAAATTGCATTGAAGATCCCAGGCTGACCTGGATTGAGTTCAAGCATTTAATGATAATTTGTTTTACTTTGAATTCTCCTTGGGCTGACATGCTTTGGGGATTCCTATAAATTGGGCATTTTTCCTCGTTTGTAAGAGATACATAGATAGAGATAGTTTTGATACAAGAGTTAATTAGGTAGTAGAGCAAAGGTAGAAGTTAGTTCATTCTAAGCAAGTGTTGTAACAGAACATTGAAGTTGTTGTAATTCGATGATTTAATACAATTGAAGACATTGTGATTTTTTGGTGATCTCTTTTTGTGTTGACTTATCTTGCATGGTTCTTATGATTCTATCTTTGAAATTGCTCAAGGTTATTAGATGTATGTTAGATCTGATTCAATGGTGTTTATGGTTTGATGCTTGAAGTGTTTGCAACAATCCTTGGTCCATATTTTTTGTAGCTAGCTAATTGTTAGTTTCTTTGCAAAGTTAGCCTGAACCTTTATATTCATTGTGCTTAGTTCAATTGTGGAGATTTATTCATTTCAATTGCAATTGGGTTGTCTTGGATGAATGTTCATGATCTGAAATCTTTAACAGCTTAGAAGATTGCACTGTTTCTATGAGATTGCAGGTTCATCTAGGTTAAGCAGGAATTAGTTTATGAGGGATTAGTCCATTCCAAGTATTTCATCATTTATATTGTTAATCTTAGGAGTAGTTTTAATTTAGGAATCTCTCTAAAACCCTAATATTTTTTTGTTTATTTACCATTTGAGTTAGATTTAGAATTGAAGTATCATTACATTGCTAGATCTAATAAAGTAAAGATTCAGTCTTTGCTTGTAGTAAGGTCCCTTTGTGATTACCAACATTTTCACATTTATCACTGAGTTGTTTGTGCATTGTCAAGACCTGACATTAGAGACCTTGGGGTTCTCTCTTGGGGCTTGCTGATAGAGATTTACCTTTCAAGAGAGATAGGATTTCATATTTTTTCTAAGTTTTTGCTGTGCAGAAAACATCATCAACATGGTGCAAATTCACTCATATACATAAATAAAACAAAAAATAGATAAGAAATACCCCTCAGGGTTTCAATACTTGAGTAATATTGGTTAAAAATCTACTAGAAAAATATTTCAAACATATCCTTCATAGCTAAGATTTATCTCAACTTATTCTTACTCACTACACTCTCCACTCCATAATTGAAAAGAGAATGAATCATAAAGTCCCTTTCATATAAAAAATTGGTAATTAAATAGAAATCACAATTTAATCATCTCTTAATCTTTTTAAAATACCTAAGCATCTTCCTCACTCATCCATGAGAAATCTTCATGGGATCAGTTCTTCCTCACTTTGGTATCCCAATTGTTTGAGGAGGGTATTGGGAGGATTTTGCTTATCTAGGATCATTCCATGTGCCCCACAAAAGTATGCTCATATCATGTCTTGACCAAACATGTTCAAAACTCATGACATTTATAAATGACCATGAAAAGTGTTGAAAATTTATTCATAGTTTAACTTACTCCCTGAAATAGCGGCCTAACCCCTATTCCCATGAACTGGGACCTTAGGAATCCAAAAATGAGATAAAATTAAATCTTTAAAACTATCTTAAACCATGTAAATATAAGTTTGAGTTTCACTCTTAAGATATGGGTTGGTCCCATATCTGGAAAAAATTCATGGGACCGACTCTGTGGCTATGAATTATTGCGAGAAGAACTGGAACAATGGTGAAATCATTCTCTTTGGAAGAAAGGTGAAGCTGGACGAGCAGATTATAGGGAAGATTACCAGAATGTCTACTGTGGGTGTGAAGGTTTACCGCAATAGAAGGTTCTCTGACGAGGCAGTAATCAAATTTCCCAAGAAGGACAAGGAGAAATTAAAATTTGTTAAAATCTCTAACAACTATTTCAAAATTGATACTATCAAGGCATTGTGGAGAAAGGTACTTTGTGTTATTATGGAGTATATCACCCTGGATGAGAGATTTACTAGAGTGTATGGGCATCGTTTGACCATTCTCAACCACTTTCGCCATAAGGTATGAATTTCTTTGTAACACTACTTGTTATGTTCGTTAAGTAATAGCCTTGAGTCCTACCATAGGAAAAACCCTAGGAGATACCCCATTCTTCACCTTGGTCTTATTAGGTTAATTTTTGAACATTATCAAAGCATGTTTGCTTTATCTAAATGCATGGCCTCTTCAGAGTTTGAGGACTATAATACTAATAGTGTAGGGTTGCAGACTCAGCCAAACAAGGAGAGAATTGTTGAAACCCACCCATCCTCTAAGATTTCTGGTAAGAAAACCTAGTCTAAAAAACCCTAGCCTACTAAAGCTAAGCTTGAGGCCCTTCTTGATTGCTCTACCCCCTTAAAGAATCCTCTTATTAAGGGCTCCCCTGCCAACAAGCTGGTTTTGTATTTTGTGGATTCCATAGAAGATAAAGCCGAGAACCCAAAAGCCAATAGAAATTTTGTGCCCTCCCCTCCTGCTTCTTTCAGATTTGAAGCTACCAAATTCCCTTGTTCCCCCAACTCAAGAGATTTTAATCTCATGTTAAACCAGGGTCAAAGTGGTGACATTCTGGCCTCTGCTAGAAATCGCATCAGTGACATTTTCAAGGTCTTAAAGTGGGCCTATCAAGAAATTAATGAGCTCAATCAAGGAAACAAGGAACTATATAGTAAGTTGGAGGAGCTGGAGCTAAAGCTAGCTGCCCTCACCAACAAAGAAGGGAATTTGAACAAGAGAAGCATTGGTAAGAAAGTAGGTGACATTGATGAGAAATACAAGTCTATGGAAAATGAAATTGTTAAAATTAAAAATAATCTGAAAATAGTCATGGAAAAAAATCATAAAATGGCTAGGCACAATGCCATTATAATCAATGCTATGTCTAAAAAGCTAGAAAAAACACAATAGGGTCCGTTGGTCGTAGAATTGGAAGAGAACAAGGAAACGAAGAATGAGGACCAAGGCATCTCTAAAAGGACCCAGGCCAATCTTAAAAGGAAAGTGCCTCTCACAACACAGATGCTTCAGATCTTAAAGAGGGGAGTTCAGGACATGAATGAGCTAGAAGCCGAGACTGCTGATCTTTTAAAATCTCAAATTTAGCTGTTGCTGGCTTTCTGTCTAGTTTTTTGGTTCTCTGGCCTTCGCTAACCTTTTTGTTGAATGTGGGTGTTTACTGCTATTATTTTTACAACCTTTCAGTCTGTGATGTCTCTTTTGACTCTTTCTTTATTATGTAAACTTTGTGGTTTTAGGTCCCTGTAAAACCCATTTTTTCCTCTTTCAAAAACATACTCTTCCACTTTGAATCACCAACACAACACTTAAGAAACATAAATTACTCATAAAAATAAAATACTACACAACATTAAAGGATGAGTTTAACATTACAAATGATAAATTTTACATCACAAAATTAAGTTACACATAATAGAAGAGTGTATTCTCTTCCTAAAGCAACTAGGTCAGCTCAACTAGTTATTCAAAATAAGATTACCATGTGATCTCCCTAATTCAATTGGTCATAGAATACTTGCACACTTAATTTTTAATCTCATTCCATTAGGATGAAAATCATAGCAAAAGCAACATAGATTAACATATAATATAAATTCACATATAACATTCAATAACTAAATATTTCTATTTTGCAAAATTTCCATTACTCACCATAATAGTTATATGTTTAGAAAATGAACAACATTTATAGGATAGAAGATACTATATTTATCATATGTGCAATGCACCATAACCATTATGTCATAAGATTAACACATGCATAGAAGTTACAAAGAAAGAAAATTATTTGATTAATTTAATCATTGACATAAATCACGATATATATGTGTGTCATGAATAAATAATATAAATGTAAAAATAAAAGTTCTAAAACATAGTAATAAAGAACCACATAAAATTTCCCATGATCATAAAAAATATTCATGAAGAAAAGCAATAAATTCTATCATTCGAAGGTAGGTCTCATAGGATTGATCCTACTTATATATTTTCAAAGGAAAAAATATACTTGGAGATGCAAATGAGAATGAAGACCTAATTAAATTTAACTATTCATGGAAACTAAACTAGAAAATGAAAAAAATATATTCCAAACCAATGAGGTCATAATAATGAATTATTTAATTAAATTGATAAACAAATGTGAAGATGAAGTTTCCATTTGAAGACTATTTTGACTAATGTATAAAGAAGTTTCTAAAGGAATATTAATTTAACTATGGAGTGGAGATAAAATTTCCAAATGAAGACTAAGTTAATTAATTAGAGAAGCAACTGAGTGAAGAGAAATGAGGAGTTAACTAAAGGGTTGGAGAAGGAAACATTTAAATTAAATAAAAGGGTATTATTTAAATATATAAATATATTTTTTTATGATAAATGATTATTGATGACAATGTGATAATGATGATGAAAGGTTGATGACGGTATGTGCAAGATCATCATGGAAAAAATATGCCCTTAAGTGGCAAAAAATTCAAAAAAATCAGAATTAGGCAACTTGACGTAAAAATTTGAATAAGTTATCTATATTATTTCAAAAATATGTAAGAATAAAATCTATAGAAAATTGAATGTAGTTTTTAGAATACTAGGTTTATTTTAAAAAAAAAAATCTATTTGGTGAAAATTTGAAATTTCAATGGAGTAGTACTTAAATTTCAGGGAAAAAATAAGTAGGCATTTCTTTGACCACCCTAACCACAATAAAATGATAATATTTCTTTTATAAGATTTTAGATATAAGTAGAGGACTCATGTCCCAATGTGACGCATTCTTTTTAATAATTTTTTTCCAAGTAAATAATTAATTATGATTTTTTACAACTTTTAAAAAATATAAAACTCGTGTTCGACCACCTTGGTCAAAACTTCATGAAATTCATTTTTTTTAATCCTATAGTATGCGAAGCATAGAATGTGACACATCTTTCATATTCAAAAAATGTGATACCATTTGAAAGCTATAGATGTTTTTCAATCAACCTCTCAATCAGGACTTTAGTCATAATTCAAATAGAAAATTAATAATAATTGTTTATTAAATTCAAAGTAAAGCATAATTTATATTAGTGGAAAGCTGATAATCTCCTTTAAAAACCCTTTTCATTTCCTAAATATTGGGTAAAAAGAAAGTCGTTAGCCACATACCCTACACATACCCATTATATCGCCACTTTTTGGCCTATCATGATCCTCCACATACCCATGACTAGAAGAATTAATTATTAATGATGGTTATTAGGGTTTGATGATGACGAGAATAAATTTAGTGTCTACATTCAGGTCTAATCATAATCATATGTAATGATGAACTTGAGAACTATGGACAACTCAAGAATCAATGTATCATTCACATGTAATATCTATAATTGGCCACAGTTTGAGCCTTATCAACCCTCATTACCTAAATAGGAATATTAAGAAGATTCTTGTAAAGGTCTTATATGAAACATATGGTTATATTACATAACTCTCTTAATTGGATTTTATGTTGTGTGTCAAATGTAGAATTAGATGACCTATGTTTCTTTTTTCACCTTATATAAGTTGTATAATGGTTGAGTTTCCTACAAGATGATATCCTAGTCTATACCTATATTTTATTCACACATTGAGTGATGTTCCACTAGAATTTAAAACTAGAAAGGTATTTTCAATATAAGAAAAAGGTAAAGATGAACAATCCAAATATTGCAATAAAAAAATTATACATAATTCAAAAGAAAAATGAATACTAAGCAATAACATGACAAAAAGAATATGAAATAAGATTATCATAACAAGAAGATCAACAAAAAATAAAAAAATTAGAAGAAGGAGAAAAAAAGGAAACAACCAAAAACAAATTTTAACTTTGAACATGAAGTCTCCTCACTTTCTAATAATTATCAACTCAATTTATTAATTTAAAAATAAAAACTTTAATATGATATAAAATATGCAAAATTGAAAAACACAATATTAAAATATCTCTCCATCTAAAAATAAATTAATATACACCCACTTTTTTATAAATATTTATACCATTATTCTCTAATTAATAAAATAAATACCACTTATCCATTAAAAATATTTTATTAGCCAATAGGTTATTTTGTTTGAAGTTTCTACTAAGAATTTTGTCAGCACAACCGTGAATTGGATTTGTCAGCGCTAGAGATGTGCTAACCAATGGTGATTTGACTGGGTTTCTTTGTTGCAATGTGGAGCTTGGGAATTACATGAGTTGGCGGCAGGGGAGTTGGTGTCTTCGATATGTGGAATTTGAACCATAAGTTTTTGCTCGCAAGAATGTTTAATCATTCTTTCATTGTTGTACGATGGGGGCGGGCATAGTAAATGCGAGTGGAAAAAGTAAATGCAATATTGAGTGTTGCAGTGTGGGAAAGTATACTTTGTTTAAGTTGTATTGTCAAACCAACCATTATGGTGTTGAGTATTGGAGGGTTTTCAAACTATTGTTCTTCGCAATCTGTAAGTCATTTTACATGGATGTTTTGCATAGATGATTTATTGATTGTTTATGTTAAAATTGTTCTCTTAAAGTTGTAAGCTGTTTTACATGGGTGTTGTAGTGTGGGAAAGTAAAGTTGGACATGTGAAAGAAAATATATTGATTAAGTTGCATTGTCAAAAGAACAATTTTGGTGTTGGTTTGATAGAAAACTATTCTAAGAATCATCAACTTGGATTCCATGGTTCATTTGATAGGAGACTAAATTGAAAAAACTACGGCGTCAACTACATTTAATAGGATATTGGAGGGTTTTGAAACTGTTGTTCTGTGTGATCTATAAGTCATTTTATAGGGGTGTTTTGCATAAATGGTTTTTTTATTGTTTATGTTAAAACTGTTGTTGTGTGGAATCTGTAAGTCATGTTACATGCTTGTTTGGCGTTATGGTTTTGTACACTTAAATCTTCTTTCTTTCGTCAAAAAAATATGGTTATGGTTAATAACTTTTTTGTCCCTCGTTTATTGTTTGTTGTTATCTTTGTGCATCTTTGGCCTTTCTTTGGTCAAAAATATGGTTCTAAGGGTTACTAATTTTATTGCCCTACGTTTGTTGTTTTGGTTATCTATGTGCATCTTTGCAGTTACAAGCATTAACATGTGACCAATTATAGATTAACATAGGAGTGATTGCATAAATATATGGGCTTATACCCACTACCTTACAAGCAATTGAAGGTAAATATTGTTTCTTTGGTAAATAAATATGGCTAAGGTTTGTGATTTTATCACCCTTCATTTATTGTTTTAGTTATCTCTGTGCATCTTTTTTGTTACACCCATTAAGGTAGGATCAATTGCAGATTAAGATAGGAGTGATTGCATATGTATATATATGCAGAGGATTAGTATGAAAGCAGAAATATATTGGTGATAAAATTAGTTTTTTGGGTATTAAGTGTTATTGTTTGTAATATCTCTTTTATCTATTCAATTTATTTGTTTGAAGTTTACGATGGGATTTTCTGACAATCGAGTCGTGAATAGGATTTGTCCTATAATAGTTGTTTTACAATTTCTCTATTTTTTTAGAATATTTAGTTATAGACAATGTAGCTCAAATTTTTGATTGGGTGTGTGGCATTATAGGAATTTTGTAAAAGTTATTGCTACTCATCGACCTAAAATTGCTCCTACATGGTAATGGATGCAAGGCCAAAGATACACATAGATAACAATAAACAATAAACAAAATATTCACAGAGATAACTAAAACAATAAAGAAAGGGGAAAAAAATGATTGCTCCTATGTTAATCTGAAATTTCTCTTGTATGTATATGTTTGATGTGGGTTTTCAATCATCTGTGATTTACGTATGATTCTTAAGTATTTTTCTAATAGTTGTTTTACAATTTTCCTATTTTCTCTATAACATTTAGTTGGAAATTATGTAGCTTGAATTTTGAATTGAGAAGCCAATTGTCACATAGAATTTACTATTGCACCTTGTCTGGATAGTGATAGAATTTTAGGTAAGAAAGAATATGTTGCAAAATCAAATCTATACATTCATTTGACTTGAACTGGGCTCTTTAATTTGAATATTCTTTGTAAGTAATTTTACATACATAGATGCCCATATCTAGAGTTTTGGCTAATGGGAAATTCCAAAAGACCTATTAGGAAATAGTTAACAATCATAGGAAAATGATAGATGTTGGAAAACCCGCATTAAATAGAACTTTAAAATATGGAGAATACAATAGGAATACTATGATAATGAATAGTTTCTTATGGGGAACTAGAAAAAAGAATAAGATGAAGAATAGTTTGTTATGGGGAGGTTCAAATAGTTGAGAAAAAAAGAATATCATAAAACATATTGGTACAAGAGAAAAAGTGAAATTGTGAAAGAGCTATTAGGAAAACACTTAAGAGTCACAACTACCTTGTCAATTCAAAATCCAAGGTACATTATTCCCCACTAAATATTATAGACAAAATAGGGAAATTGTAAAACAACTACAGGGAATTGAAAAAAAGAATATCATGAAGAATAGTTTGTTTTGGGGAAGTTGAAAAAGATAAGGAAGAATATAATGAAACATATTGATATAGGACACTACAATCCCATGTAATTAGCAAGCTTGACCGCTTACATAAATAGAAATGGCCAGTTTGTTTGAAGGAGATCCAAGTAGATTAGGAAAAAAAGAATATCATGAAACATATTGATACAATATTCAAGCTATGTTCTTTGTTAATAAATATTGAAGACCAAAAGAGAAACCATATAAAAGGTGTTAGAATAACAATTATTTGGCACAATTTTTTTTGCATAGGTATTTTGCATAAATGATTTGTCTATAGTATTTAATGCCAACCAATGTAGTTTGAATTTACAATTAAGCCTATGGCACTATATGCATTTTCTAGAGATTATTGCATCATGTAATTGTTGTCATAGCCTAAAAAAAATAGGTATCGTGATAAAGAACTGGGTTTAAATAATTTTTTTCCAGGATGAAAATATATGTGTATAAGTGCGGAGGGAAAAATAGTTTGGTGGCTTTCAAGTGTTATTCTAATAGCTCTTTTATCTGTTGAATTATATATTTTTAATTTGAGAAAAAAGGAATATCATGAAACATATTGGTATAAGAAAACAAGTGAAATTCAAAAAGAGCTATTATGAGAACACTTAAGAATCATAGGAAAATGACAGATGTTCTAGAACCCACATTAAATAGAAGTTTGAAATTTGGAGAATGGATCAAGAAAACTACGATAATGAACAATTTGTTACGGGGAATTGGGAAAAAGAATATGATGAAGAAGAGTTTGTTGTGGGGTAGTTGAAACAATATAAGACATTTCCAGCCCATGTAATTACAAAGCTCCACCCCTTGCATAAGCAAACTTGGGTATTTTGTTTCAAGGAGCTTCAAGCAGATCAAGGAAAAATGAATATCATGAAACATATTGATACAAGATTTGATCTATGTTGTTTGTTAATAAATATTGAAGAGAAATAGAGAAATTGTATAGAAGGTGTTAGAATGAAAATTATATAGGAGCTGTTAGAATGAAAATTATTCACTACAATTCATTTTACATGGGTATGTTGCATAAATGATTTCTCTACAATATTTACTAGCAAGCAATGTAGCTCAAATTTACAATTAATCCTATGTCGTTATACACATTTTTCAGAAATTTTTGCATTGTATAATTGTTGTCATGGCCTAGAGAAAATAGGTATGATGATAAAGAACTAGGTTTAAATAATTAATTTGGAAAGTTGAAAATATATGTGTATAAGCATGGAGAAAAAAATAGTTTGTGGCTTTTAAGTGTTATTCTAATAGCTCTTTTATCTATTTAGCTTTATATTTTTAGTTGGTAGGCTATTTGTTTGAAGTTTCCACTAGGATTTTCATCAGCTCATCCATGAATAGGATTTGTTTCCTAATAGATCTTTTACAATTTCTCTATTTGTTTATAATATTTACTCAAAAAAAATGTACCTAAAAATTATGCCTATATATTTTTATTGAATTCCCCATTTGATATTTTTTAAAACACATGATAGAGGCAAAAATATATATCGATATATACAGACCAAGACCACTATGTCTCAATTGAGAATGCAACAACAATTTATATATGCACATGTATATTTACAGAACTATGTATCCTATCTTTATTTGTATTTTAAGGTAGACTTTGATTTGAAAAGAGTTAAAAATAGCATATGTAATTATTATTTAGCTTCTGAGAAAATTCTTGCAATACAGCCATAGCATTAAATGATATAGCATTGAGATGTTGTTAATAGAAGAGCATTGAATACATTCTTCACCTCAGGAGATCCATGATCTGAAAAAGGTAGCCCAAGAGATGTTCAACCTTGAAGCTAAGGTTGCTGAGACTTTAAAGTCCTTAGGTTAACTTTGGTTGTGCTTGGTGTTGGCTTCTTGTTGGCTTTTTGTAGGATCATGGTTGGTGGTTGCTGTCCTTTTTTTTTTTTTTTGTGTCATAGCTTTCCTTTCTTAGTGAACTCTGATGGATTATTTCTTTCTATCTTGTAAAAAATTTTGTTTTCGGTCCCTTAAAACCCATTTTTTCCTTTATCAAAAACAAAGCATTGAATACATTCAAAAAGTGTCAAAAATAATGTAGCTTGCATTGGATTGTTGTTGCCATATTGATTTCCATTGTCCACCAGTGTAAGCAATAATTTCCCATTTTGTTTTAGTGTTTGAATGTGGCCAAGAGTCCCCCTATGGTGTATATATTTTAATAAGCTCTAAAGTTAAAAACATGTTGTTGGTTTGCATTGCTTTTTCCCTTTCCTTGCCCTTCACTTTGCACATTATACAGATCCCACATGGATTCGATACTATGCATATTTCATGTTGTAACCATTAACATAGGAGCAATTATACATTGATAACTCATCCCCTTGAAATTTATAAAGACATCAAACATCGAGACTGGATTTTCCCGCAATTGACTAGTTGAGAAAGCTATGAATTCAAACCTTTTGTTCCCTATAGTAATTCCTTACTTTGGAGTGGACAATATCCTCTAGGAAACAAAAAAATTGAATTTGTACCCTTCTTAACTAGACAATTGATGGAAAATTCAATCTTGATGTTTGCTCTCTTCATAAATTTCAAGGGGAGGAGTTACTTAGTGAGAAAAATGTATGGTATACACATCTATTTAGATATAGAAATGTGTATATAGGTAGGTGTATACATGTGTACATATGGATATATATATTTGGTTATATGTGTGTTTTAAAATGTGGAGACAAGGGGGAGCTTCAATGCATATATGTACTTAATCATTTATATTCTTATTGTTGTGTAGCCTAGTGTTTTGTTAACAAAGGCTGAAAGGACCAGCTAGCAACACATACAAATATGTGTGTATAGTTATATGTAGAAATATAGTGAAATAATAAAAACTACATGGATAGATATATAAGAAAACTCAAAGATAAACAGATACATATAGTGGTATATCAATATGCATTTATCATTTTTACTCTTGTTGGTGTATCCTCTCGTGTTTTGATATTATTAAAAGTCCATTTCTATTCTTGTTCTTGTATCACATGTTATTTGTTCATTTTTAAAAGTGGAATGGTTATAGATAGATATTTTGTAAGTTATCTACCAATTTCCATTGGGATGTTGCAATACATTAATCTTCTATTTTTATTATGAAATAGAGTTGTCAATTAGTCAACTCAATTTTTGACATTTTTTCCTTTGAAAAAAGATCCCAGAACTATGTCTATGGGATCGAGTTTTGTGGATGGGTGTCTAGAGCCCCCAAATATTGATTTGTTGAGATCTACCATGGTCCCTGCCATGGAGTCTAGCTCTAAGGGCTTGAACCACCAGCCTTCAAATCCTGATTTTGTAAGTATAATTTCCCTTTTTTAAATACTTATTGTAAATTGGGTGTAATTTTTTACAGTTCCCTTCGCTTTAAGGTGTATAGACACATGGGTCAACCTAACAAAGCATATAGATGTGTAGGGAGATACATATTATATGTGCATGTATATGCATGTGTATATGTATGTGTATGTATATGTACATGTATATGTATATGTATATGTGTATGTGTATGTGTATGTATATTTATATGTATATGTATGTGTATGTGCATGTGTATCCATATGGATATGTATTTGTATATTTATATGTATATGTATATATATGTGCATGTATATGCATATGTATATGTAGAAGCTGAATGGTAAGTGTTTTCATATGCAAGTGTTAATGCATCCTACCATTGTTTTGTGGTGGTGGTGGTTGAAGTAAATACAATATTCAATGTTGTAGTGTGGGAAAGTATACTTTTACTAAGTTGTAGTGTCAAAAGAGTAGAGTATGATACATCACATATGAAGACATTAGATTACCCCCTAATTTCTTATTGTGTCATGTGTGATGGAATTCCATGAAATTTTGCATTGGCATTACATAATGTCCTTTGACATTTCATTCTTTTAAACGGTGGATATAACAATAGTGAAATAGTGGAAATGGTTAACACAAAAAACTATAAAATCCTTCTATATATATTTTTATATATCACAATGTTCAAACTATGTTATTCATTTTGTGATCATCCATACATATACATTCATATACAATGGATACACATATATATTTTGTTACATGTTTATGTGTAATTAATAGTTTAAATATATCTATGGTTATAGATGTATATTCATATATGCTAATATGGTTGAGCTTGTATGTATACTCCTAGGTTGTGTGAGTACATTCATGTTCCATACCCCAATCACTTGTTGAATTGAGAAAGGGTAAAAAACAACAAAAAAACCATTTGTACTATAGCCAACATAGAGAGGAAATTTGTGTGAAGTGTCATACAATACACATGGAGCAAAGGCTAGTTGCACCATGCACAACTGCGACTTTTCCCGTTGCCAATCTTCCCTTCTAGTGTGCATTGTAAATGGTGGATGCCACCCATCATAAACAATCTCAGAGAAATCCTACTCATGCACTAGTAGGGCAGCAACATTTGAAAGAAATATTCAATGATTGCTACCTTTCTACGATGAAATGATTTCAATGCCACAGATGCATTGTCAAAACTTTCAGTTTGTCAAATATGTAGAGAAAGCTACATAGGGATGCACACTTGTATGTCAGGGTCAGCAACAACATGTGTAAGATGTTACTTTGTAAAATCCACCCACCACTTTATCTATACAAATGGCATGGACCCAGGCCCACAACCATTGTTGCTAAAAAAGCTAACACAGGTTGAAGAAATGCTTATTGCTAGAGTGGCTTTGGTTTTGTAGATGTAACACATTAGAGGAGGCAAATTTAAATATAGTGGTCACACAATAAGCTTTCCTCAAGATATCTCAAGCATAGAAAAACTTTTTCCACATCGCTTGCAAGACCTTGAGGTTGTCATTCTATGTCATATCACTATTGAAGGTGGTAATTATGATTCTTGTGTTAATAAACATCATGTCATGGATGCATTGAAATACAAAATTCAATATGAAAAATATTATAATGATGTTGATATTGATGTTGATGCTCTTAATATGTTACCTGATGTTGTTGTTGATGTGTCCAATTTCTTGCATACAATAGAGCAAGTTTTTGATGAATACTTAATGCCATCAACTAGCTCAACAAATATTTCTCAAGATGAAAATGGCTCTTCAAACTATCGTATCATAGAGAAAATATTCATAAAACATCAAATTGTATTCAAATCAAAAATCTCATCCAAGACTTTATTGATCAAGAAATAATAACTATTAAGGACAATTATCAGGATTCAACCATTAGTGATAGCAGTGACAATCTCTCTACCATAATTGTTGAAAACAATGATTAAAATCTATCCATCAATGAGCACCTTAAATATTTTTCTACCCCATCCAATGATCAAATCAACATGCATGCATCAAGAGTCACTTTTCAATCATGGTCAAAATCCACCAAAAATACCCAACAATGATCCACTTTAAGAATGTTAACATCATTTGATCCTATTGTTGAAAACATTGATAGCCACTCCACCCCAATTGTTGAAAATAATGGTCAAGATCTATCCATCAATGAGCACCTTGAATATTTTTCCACCTGATCCAGCGATCAAATCAACATACATCAAGAGTCACTATTTCCTCATGATCAGAACCCCTCAAACAATGATCTATTTCAAGGAGTGTTATAATTATTTGATCCTATTGACATAATCCATGATCCATCCACCAATGATCATGTTGAAATTGTATCTACATCACCTAATGAGTTAGAGGACATATCTCATGAATTTATTCCAAAGAAAGATCATCTTTCACCAGAGTCTAGCAATGGTCCTTTCCAAGACATATTGGCATCCTTTGACCTCATGGTTATAGATATTGAAGGAATATTCAACTCCATACTTGATCCAAATTCACTCAAAGATCAAGAGGATATTGAGCCACTTATCATGCCTAATGATGATATCCAATAAACCTTTGTAATAAATCCATCCTTTGAAATTGACCCATGTCAAGAAATTGATCCAAAGCATGTCAAAAGTAATTCCAAACTTAATCAAGATCAAGAATTTATATCTCCAAGATACTACAATGATCTAATGGACACTCTCCAATCTATACAAGATGTCACAAATGATGATCATATCCATATAGCACATATTCCTCCATCTACCCATGAGATGCTTACTCCTAATGTACATGTATATGATCTTAATTCAAAACAATATTCTCATACTCTTGATATCATTACCAAGGAACAAGAGTCTCCTACTCTTAACATTTGTACACATGATCAAGATATAGAAAAATATAGAGACATACCAGAAATGGGTTATGAAGAAGGCTTCTATAGAAGTTGTGAATCAAAAACATCTGATGAAGGAATATAAAAAATGGATCATGAGGGAGACTTTTATGTGGATAGTGAATCATCAACACCTCTTGAAGAAGAATTAAAATCTGATATTTCACAAGATTAAGCCAAAGATATAAATCAAAAAGTTATCTCACTTATGGAGGATCCTATCACTTATAAACTTGGATCACTTACCTTTTTTAGGGAAAGCTATCTTATCAATGAAGAAGCTATCACCTTTGAAGATCCACAACAAAGCAGAGGAGTAGCACCTTGTTTCCAAGGTAAATCATATCCTATTGCAAATAAAATGTTTCAATGGATGAATTATCAAGGTAGAGAATTAGGCCTACATGAACATGGTATCCTAAAACCAATGCACAGATTATTGGAAATCCTAAGCATCAAGGTCTTGGTTATTTGAAAATTAAGGGATCTAAATATATCAGTGATACCTCTATAATACTAGAGGAAATTTTATCTAGTGCAAGCATCAACATAGGGAGCACGAAGAGTCCTTTTTGTAAAACCAATGTCAATAAGTTACAACCAACTACATTATGAATATTCATCCACCTATCACCCCATCCACAAATTGGTACCAACATCAAAAGAAGGATGTGAATCAAAGCAAGAACATCATCAAAGGAAAAGTAGTGAATCGTGAAGGGAAAATCAAATTAAAGTGGATACCAAAGAATACAAAGAAAAATTATCCCTATCAAACTCCATTAGTCAAAGAAACTATGGGGAAATATAAAAAAAGGGAAAAGTATCCATCAAAGATGTACACAAAGGAAAAAGTAGGCTTCTCAAGCAATGTACAAAGTATATCAAGTAGTTGGTCCTAATTCCATGCACATTTTTGTATCCACCCATTATTGCTCATTTTGCCAAGTTTGGAGATTCAAAGGTTCCAAACTATCAACCAATCTATCCTCTATTCCTAAACACACTCCACTATCCATGCCTCCACACATGATATCCAATTCTCACATTGACCATGTATTGGCAGCAACCCTTCATCATAAGGACTTAGAAGGAACTCTATTGTGATGTGTGCATAAAGACAAAGTTAACTCCGATATCAACAAAGTAGATCAAGAATCTCAAAAGTTGCATTCAAGTTAATGTATCTTGGAAAAGAAACTTCTTCAAGCAAGATATTGGTGACACATTTGTTGGATCTCAGTTGTGTTTATGGTTTGTCCTTGATGAAAAAATCTCTTTGGTGATCAGTCTCTGTTTGGATCCTTATGATTTATTATGACACTTCTTTGATGTCTCTTGGCTATTACAGAAAGATATCACAGTTGGTTTCCTTGTCAAGATGGTTCTTTTTGCATATCACAGGTATTGGTTGTTTCTCATTCGGGCTTACACATATCGGCATGAGTATGGCAGGGTCTCCTCAATCCACTTTGAAATATCTGTGTTGCCTATTGGCAAGCCATTTCTGACGTCATGTCGATTGAATTTAACATATAGGTTGCTTTTGGTGTGATGTTATCGTTGTCTTGGTGACAGTGGAAAAGTCTATCGGCATGAGTTGTGTTCACCGCTGGGAGGTCTTATCGAATGAGTTGCGTCTCACTGACTAACTCATAAGGTGGTTCATCAGCGTAAGAAATGCCTATCGGCATGTTGTTTCATCGAGCGTTTTGTGTCTTGGCAACTGGCACAAGAAAGATTATTTCGGCAAGACTTGTCTCTTGTTTCGACAACTGAAAGTGATCTCTATTGGCATATGTTATTCTGTCGGTATGTGGTCTTAGCTATATTGGTATGTCACACCGATCGAAGATTAAATGGAAACTCATCGGCAAGAGCTTAAGGCTTTGGCATGAGGTTATAACGAATATCCAATGTCACATCGATCGGTGGTGGATGGATGAGTATCGGCAAGATTTTTGCGATGGTGGAATGTAATAGCGAACTCTTTGGTCTTGCCGACTAAGTCTTATGGAGTGTGTTCGGTGAGAGATTGGCATTGTCTCTATGACTCAGTGGATAAGGCTTTTTCAGTGTGATAGAGTATTCTCCGAGAGGTCTCCCAAAAGGTTGTAGGTTACAGTGACTCATAAGAATTAAAAAGTATTTTCGGTGAGACTCTTTCATTGATGTGAGGTCATGGAAAGGATGGTGTGTCTTGTTGACAAAGTCAAATGAATGACTTTTGGTATAAGAAAGTTGATCTATATGATGTCTCTTTGATATCAAAAGCTATAGCAATAGCGAATGATGGTTTCATTTCGGTGAGAGAACCTTTATCTCTCATCGACCAGAAGGATGTTATGAGCTCTCGACATGACATAATGTAATCATTATGTCTTCTTCCCGACTCTGATGGGTTATGGTGAAAGTGATAACTAAAAGGAATGATCAACATTTTAATTGCCTTCGGCAGAACTATCTAGATGTCTCAGCGAATCGTTAACGAAGTCTCAAACTTTGTGGCCGTCATGGAAATTTCTAAATATAGTTGCAGGCTGACATCATTGGTTGCATTGAATCTCAGAACCGTTACATGGTAGCATATTCATTGAGTTTCCTCTTTGAGCAGTTGCGTTTTTGAAATAATGGATGATTTGCAGCTCTTTGGATAAGCATTACTCTTGATTTTTATCATCATCGGTAGACTATCATTATTCAGCTTCATATTCAAAAATCAGCAAGAGAATTTGAGAATCTTGTGAAAAACGCTTTTTGAAGATTTCTTCATAACATACATACTTGAAATGTAAATAAATACCAGTGTTGAAAATTGTAAAATCTCTCTGATTGTAATTCGAGAATATTGTTCTTTGGTTGTATCAAAAATGTATTAGGTAGATGAGGAAAACAAAGAGTTATGAGCTTGACTGAAAATAGAGAGATCCTCTGAGATATTTTTTGTTCAGATGCATAATTTGAGGGGTTGGTACTCCTTGAGATAGATATCTCTAAATGAGGGGTTGGTGCTCCTTGAGTGGGTGCTCAAAAATCAACCTATAAGGCATTGTGAACTTTTGTTTAAAAGATTAAGCCTGGAAGGCATTTCGAGAGTGGTTTTTATACCCCAGGAGGGTTTTCCACTTGGTAAAATCTTGAGTCTCCTTGTTCTTCTGAGTTCTCTCTGCTTTACTGTGTTTTTATTTCAGTTCACTATTTGGTTATTACTTTTCTCAATTCTATTTATGAATGATTACATTCAACTCATGAATGCATTAATCAAAGTATATTGAGATCAGATCTGAGCTATGGTTTTTGAGTTTGTGAAAATTGGTCAAATCTATTAAGACACTGATTCACCGCCCCTCTCAGTATCATTTTAACTCCAACAATTGGTATTAGAGCGTAGGGTCCTCTGATAGGTTTTAATCACCTTGGATTGATCTTGGTCTTGGAATTTGTTTTTAATGGAACATTCTAAAGATAGTGCCTCTGTATCCAGAGCTTCGTTATTTGATGGAATTGATTATGTGTTCTGGAGAATCAGAATGGAAGCTTTTCTTATTTCTTTTGATGTTGATGTTTGGAGCATTGTTTTAAATGACTACAATGTACCAGAAACTATTCCCACTGATGCTGCTGAAAAAAAGAGTTATGAAACAAATGCCAGAGCTAAGCATGCCATCTTGTGGGGGTTAACTAAAGATGTGTTCATTAAAGTCATGCATTGCAAATCTGCTCATGGAATTTGGGAAAAACTTGAAACTATATATCAAGGGAATGAGAAAGTCAAACTATCAAAAATAATTACACTCAAACATCAGTTTGAGGAGTTGAAAATGAAGGATGATGAAAAAGTAGCTGAATATTTCCTAAGAGTTGATGAATTTGTCAATTCAATGAAAGGTCTAGGTTAAGAGGTTAATGAATTTGATGTGGTCACAAAGGTTATTAGAACCTTACCATCCAAATTTGAATCTAAGGTTTCAACCCTAGAAGAAAAGAAACACTTTGATAAGCTTACCTTAGACAGCCTACAAGGAAAACTTACTGCTTATGAAATGAGAACTAGCAAAAACAATTCAATAGGAAAAGAAACTGCCTTTAACACTGAAAAAAAAAGAAAAAGTTGAAGTCAATGAATCAGAGTTGTTTGATTCTAAAGAATCCCATTTTGTTAGAAGATTTTAAAAGGGATCAGGAAAATAGAATGGAAAAATTCCCTTTAAATGTTTTAACTGTGGCAAAATAGGTCACTTTGCTGCAAAGTGTCCCTATGATAATCAAATCTATGACAATGTGACAACTGAAAAATAGCCTATGAATAAGGCCTTCAAACCTAATCGAAACTTCTATTTCAAAAAGAAGAAAAGTATATTTAGTAAAGATAAATTTGATATTATGTCTGAAGATTCATCAGCTGAAGAAGATGAAACCTTGTTCATGGCTTAAATCACTCAGTAAAATGATACAAACACCATTGACATTGAAGAAGGTGAAGTAGATCTTGAAAGTGAGCTGAAATGTGCTTACAAGAGATCAAAAAACTCAAAAACAAGTTCTTACTCAAGAACATAAACCAGATCAAGAAATGGTCTCTCTGAAAACTCAGCTTGAAGAAGCTAAAAGAGTTGAAGACTGCCTTTGAGAGACTATAAGCTGCAAAGATCAAGAAATTCAAAAACTGGAACAAGAAGTAGTCTGTCTTAGGAAGGAAATTGAAAAATATGAAAGCACTCTAAAACCGAATGAGATGCTCAGCAAGTAGAAGATGTACAAAGATAAAATTGGTGTTGGTTACGAAAAGGGTGAATGCTCAATTGACCATGCAAAACAAAACCCCTCTTCTGAATTCAAAGGTTCAGGTTCAAATCACTCAGAATTTGGTAAGGATCATGTTCAATCTTTAAGAGGTAATAGATCTTCATACAGAGTCAATCCTTTCTTCTATGGTTATTGTTTTTTCTGCAACAAATTTGGGCATAAGGTGAGAACTTGTAGGCTTATGAATTCTAGAATACCCAGGTTTGGTCTTAGGAAACACTATGGTTTTGTTAGACAAATCAGATGTTTTAAATGCAATGCTTTGGGACATTCTGTCAAACAGTGCAGAACTGATCTACAATCTAAACAGTAGAAAATTAAAAAAGGTTTGGAAACCTAAGACTGTCAACAACATTGAGAAAACTATTTTGGTTCAAACAACTTTTCATTCCAAGAAAAAGGACTTATGGGTCCTGGACAGTGGATGTTCTAACCATATGACTAGCGACAAGGATAAGTTTATAAATCTTGAAGATTATGTAGGTGGATATGTTAAGTTTGGTGATAACTCTGGTATTCAAATTAAAGGTAGAGGTTCACTTCTTCTGAATGAAGACACTCCTATCTATAATGTGTACTATGTGGAAGGTCTCAAGCACAATATTCTAAGCATTAGTCAAATCTATGATAGTGGTTATCATGTTCTTTTCACTTCGCAGGGATGTGAGATTAAAAACAAGCTAGGAAAGGCTATTGCAGCTGGAAGGAGGACAAAAGGAAATGTGCACAATCTTCTCGACACATTAAGCAATGACAATAATCAAGGTATGTGTTTAATGAGAAAAATTGAAGAAAGCCGGTTATGGCATAAAATATTAGGATACATAAACTTTGAAAATCTGGTTAGAATAAGTAAGAATTAGAATGTTAGAGGTTTACCAATCCTTAACAAGCCAGAAAATTTTGTGTGCAAAGAATGTCTAAGTGGTAAAAAAACTAAAATCAGCTTCAAAACAAAAGAACATTCTTCTTCAAAACCTTTACAACTTGTGCACACTAATTTATGTGGACCAACTAGAACAAGGTCTATTAATGGTGAAAGGTACTTTATGCTATTTTTGGATGCTTATACTAGAATGGTTTGGGTCACATTTATTAAGCACAAATCAGAAGCATTTGAAAGGTATAAAATCTTTCGTAAATTGGTTGAGAAGGAATATTATTTGAAACTTAAATTTTTGCGATCTGACAAAGGAGGTGAGTTCACCTCTCAAGAGTTTATTGATTACTATGAACAGCATGGCATTAAAAGACAATATGCTACAACAAAAATACCTCAACAAAATGGGGTAGTTGAACGTAAGAATATAACTGCAAAAGAAATGGCTAGAACCATGCTAGATGAAGCTAAGTTGTCTAATATGTATTGGAAAGAAGTTGTTCATACAGTTGTATACATTTTGAATAGAGTGCAGCTTAGGGTGAAATCTAAAAACACTCCTTATGAAATCTGGTATGGAAAAACTACTTCTGTCAAACACTTCAAAATTTTTTGGAAGTGTTTTATAAAGAAAGATGATGATATCCTTGCGAGCTTTCAATCAAAGAGTGATGAGGGTATCTTTTTGGGATACTCAACTCACAGCAAAGCTTATAAATGCCTTAACAAAAGGCTTAATAAGATTGTTGAAGTTGGTAATGTAAAATTTGATGAAAGACCACATTTGTATGCTGAATCTTTGCAGGATAATGAGGAAGAAGAACTTGAACTAGAAATAATTTCAGATGGAACTAATTCAGCAAGCCCTAGAAATGAAACAGCAAGTCCTGAAAGGGTTGCATCAAAAGCTCTAGCTAAATATCACCCCAAAGATCAGATTATTGGGGATAAAAATGCAGGAGTTCAAACTAGAAGAAAGGCTACAAAATCTGATGAAAAGGCACAAATAGCTTTCTGTCTAGTTACTCATTTTGAGCCTAAAAATTTTAATGAAGTTGTCACAAACTCATGTTGGCTTAATGCTATGCAGACTTGGGAGTTAGTCCCAAGACCAGATGACAAGAATGTCATTGGAGGCAAATGGATATACAGAAACAAGCTTGATGAAAATGGTAATGTTATTCGCAACAAAGCAAGATTTTTCTGCAAAGGCTATGCTCAACAAGAAGGTATTGATTTTGGTGAAACCATTGCACCCGTTGCTAGATTAGAATCTATCAGAATATTCTTGGCTTATTCTGTTTATAAAGACTTTACTGTTTATCAAATGGATGTCAAAACTGCTTTTTTAAATGGCTATTTAGATGAAGAGGTCTATGTAGAACAACCTGAAGGATTTATGTGCAAAGATAAGCCTAATCATGTTTACAGATTGAAAAAGGCCCTCTATGGCTTAGAACAAGCACCTAGAGCTTGGTACTCTAGGTTGGACAGTCATTTGCTTTCAAATGGTTTTGTTAGAGGAGGTGTAGATAGTAATCCTTATGTTAAAACTGAAGGTTCTGATATTCTGGTTATTGAAATATACGTTGATGACACTATCTTTGGCTGCAACAATGTTACATTGAGTAAAAAAATTTCTCAGCTAATGGAATCTGAATTTGAAATTTCATTATTAGGAGAATTAAATTTCTTCTTGGGTCTTCAAATCTCTCAATGTGAAAATGGAATATTTCTTTATCAAACCAAGTATGCTAGAGAGATGCTTAAGAAATTTCAAATGGATGAATGCCATCCAGTTAAGCACTCCAATGATTATTGGATGCAAACTTACTAAGGTTGATGATTCCCCTGATACAAATCAAACTGAATATAGATCAATGATTGGTAGTCTATTATATTTAACTGCCTCTAGACCTGACATTATGCAGGCAATTTGCACTATTGCATAATTTTAGACATCGCCTAAAGAATCCCATGTCACTGCTGTTAAAAGGATTTTTAAATATATTAAGGGCACTCTTGATTATGGTCTTTGGTATCCTAGAAGAAATGATTTCTCTTTGATTGCTTATACTGATGCTGACTAGGCTAGTTGTTTGGATGATAGGAAAAGCATCTGTGGTACTGCATTCTTTGTTTCTCTTTCTACTACTAAAGAAGAATACATTGCTGCCACTTCATGATGTACTCAAGTTCTTTGGATGAGTCAAACTCTATCTGATATGGGTATTGAAGTTCCTAAACCTGTTTCTATTCTATGTGATAGCACAAGTGCGATAAATATCTCAAAAAATCTTGTTATGCACTCTCGAACTAAACATATTGCTATCAAGTTTCATTTTCCGTGAGAAAAGGTTATGGCTAATGAAGTCTGCTTACAGTTTGTTGGATCTCAAGATTAGGTGGCTGATATTTTTACTAAGCCCTTAGCAAAAGAGTTATTTGAAAGGCTGAGACTTCGATTGGGAGTTATCTCTCAATCACTACTTCACTAAATCTCCAAGCTACTGCTTAGGGGGAGCATGTTATATATTTTGACCCACTTAAAGCTCTCCTACAGTCTTGGTTGTTACACTGGTACTCTTTTTTTGCAGCTGTTTCTCATGATATTTTGGTTGGCTTCTCAGTTGTGTTTCATGGCAATGCACATCCTTCTCTTCTATTCTTTGTTATTGAGGCAAAAAGGGGGAGAGTCTTTTGTGTTTTCCCATCAAGGACAAACGGGGAGTTTGTTGGATCTCAGTTGTGTTTATGGTTTGTCCTTGATGACAAAATCTCTTTTAGTTGGTTCTCTTTGGTGATCAATCTCTGTTTGGATCCTTATGATTTATTATGACACTTCTTTGATGTCTCTTGGCTATTACAGAAAGATATCATAGTTGGTTTCCTTGTCAGGATGATTCTTTTTGCATATCATAGGTATTGGTTGTTTCTCATTTGGGCTTACACCTATTGGCATGAGTATGGCAGGGTCTCCCCAATCCACTTTGAAATGTCTATGTTGCCTATCGACAAGACATTTTTGATGTCATGTCGATTGAATTTAACATACAGGCTGCTTTCAGCGTGACGTTCTCGTTGTCTTGGTGATAATGGAAAGGTCTATCGGCATGAGTTGTGTTCATCGCTGGGAGGTCTTACCAAATGAGTCGCGTCTCACTGACTAACTCATAAGGTGGTTCATTTGCGTAAGAAATCCCTATTGGCATGTTGTTTCATCGAGTGTTTTGTGTCTTGGAAACTTGCACAAGAAAGATTATTTCGGCAAGACTTGTCTCTTGTTTCAGTGACTGAAAGTGATCTCTATCGGCATATGTTATTCCATCGGTATGTGGTCTCAGCAATATTGGTATGTCACACCGATCAGAGATTAAATGGAAACTCATCGGCAAGAGTTTTGCTTTGGTGGAATGTAATAGCAAACTCTTTGGTCTTGCCGACTAAGTCTTATGGAGTGCGTTCAGTGAGAGATTGGCATTGTCTCTGTGACTCAGTGGATAAGGATTTTTCGGTGTGAGAGTATTCTCTGAGAGGTTTCCCTGAAGGTTGTAGGTTACAATGACTCATAAGAATTGAAAAGTATTTTCGGTGAGACTCTTTCATCGATGTGAGGTCATGGCGAGGATGGTGTGTCTTGTCGAAAAAGTCAAATGAATGACTTTCAGTATAAGAAAGTTGATCTATATGATGTCTCTCTGATATCAAAAGCTATAGCGATAGTGAATGATGGTTTCATTTTGGTGAGAGAACCTTTTTGTCTCATCGATCAGAAGGATGTTATGAGTTCTCGGTGTGACATAATGTAGTTGTTATGTCTTCTCCCCAACTCTGATGGGTTATGGTGAAAGCGATAACTAAAAGGAACGATCAATGTTTTAATTGCCTTCGGCAGAACTATCTGGATGTCTCAGTGAATGGTTAACGGAGTCTCAAACTCTGTGGCTGTCATGGAAATTTCTAAATATAGTTGTAGGCCGACATCATTGATTGCATCGAATCTCAAAACCATTACATGGTAGCATATTCATTGAGTTTCCTCTTTGAGCAGTTGCGTTTTTGAAATAATGGATGATTTGCAGCTCTCCGGATAAGCATTACTCTTAATTTTTATCATCATCGACATACTATCATTATTCAACTTCATATTCAAAAATCAGCAAGAGAATTTGAGAATCTTGTGAAAAACACTTTTTGAAGATTTCTTCATAACAGACATACTTGAAATGTAAATAAATACCAGTGTTGAAAACTATAAAAGCTCTTTGATTGTAATTTGGGAATATTGTTCTTTGGCTGTATCGAAAATGTATTAGGTAGATGAGGAAAACAAAGAGTTATGAGCTTGACTGAAAATAGAGAGATCCTCTGAGATATTTTTTGTTCAGATGCATAATTTGAGGGTTGGTACTCCTTGAGATAGATATCTCTAAATGAGGGGTTGGTGCTCCTTGAGTGGGTGCTCAAAAATTAGCCTATAAGGCATTGTGAACTTTTGTTTAAAAGATTAAGCCTGGAAGACATTTTAGGAGTGGTTTTTATACCCTAGGAGGGTTTTCCACTTAGTAAAATCTTGAGTCTCCTTGTTCTTCTGAGTTCTCTCTACTTTACTGTGTTGTTATTTTTTTCAGTTCACTGTTTGGTTATTACTTTTCTCAATTCTTTTTATGAATGATAACATTCAACTCATGAATGCATTAATCAGAGTATATTGAGATCAGATCTGAGCTATGGTTTTTGAATTTGTGAAAATTGGTCAAATCTGTTAAGACAGTGATTCACCCCCCCTCTCAGTGTCATTTTAACTCCAACAACATTATGATAGAAGCATCTATTTCAGCACCACCAGGTAGTTCAACATGAACTTAAAATCTTTAAAAAAATTAAAAAAAATTTAAAAAGTCATGAAAATAGTAAAGATAAAAAATTGTCCTCCAATGAAAACCACTATGGTGGTGCTTTGGATAAGTACCATGATGAAAACCTAGAAAATAGGTGTCATGCATAGAACTGAACATCTGCATGTGCTAGTTCAGTTGAAAACATCTTATCGCATCCATAATAAATCTAGCATTCAATCCTTATTATCCATAATAAATCCATTCATCCATGAACTATTTATCCAACCCATTTTCATCCATCTAAATCCATCTTCCAAAATATCTTGATCTTGACAAAGTTTGGTGTACACTTTACACTTGCTTATGGTAAACATCTTGACATGAGTTATTTTCATTGATCCTATCCTACCTAGAATTATCTAAGCCATGAAGCATTATCCAAATGAGCATTCTTTATTTGAACACCTTATCTTCTCACAAGATAATCCATACCCCTCCATCCATACATCTATCCAACCATCCACCCATAGAATTCCATACATTGCTAGACACTGGGGGCAGATATTTACATCTTGTTTTGGAAATTAATCTTGATCTATATCTCCCAACTTATGTGGTAATCTGAACATTGAAAAATGTAAAAATTAAATTGGTCAAAACACTTGTAAGAAAAAAATCCAAATCACTATCCTGTGACATGTTTTGATGAGAAGATGCTCCTTATTAAGCTTTATCTTTCATTGAACATCAATCCAAACAATCAATATCAGTTGCATCTAATTTTCACTTTAGCATCACACCAAATTATTCAAATAGATTTTGTTCCAAATCAAGCTTCAAAATCCCGATCAATCAAATCCAATCAATCTATCACCATCTCAGTCCTTGCGTTTCTTTTAACAATATCCTTGCATTGTTGTGTATCCTCAACAATTTTATCATCATCAATCCATCAATTTGATTAATTAAACTTAGCTTGGTTTCCAACAAAATCCCAAAACAAATCATTTATATCATCACACATATCCATATCCAAATCACCAAAATCATGTGAAAAACCAAAAACATGTAAAACATTCATATCAAAATCCTAGAATAAGTCAAAAAGTCAGGAAAAAGTCAAAACATGGTATCTGAACTACGTCATATTTGAGCTTAAACATTGGCAAGGCTAATCTTTGATGAGTCCTCAAGACACAAAAACACCAAAACATTTAAATAACCCAAAAATCCAAAAAAATATCCTCATAACATTTCAAAAACATAAAAAATGTCTAATTATTTCAAAAAATTCATCCCTCTCATTTCGCTTCACCTGCAATAATCAATCATCCATAATAAATCAAAAATCATTTTCATTCTTTAGAAATAAAAATAGAAACAACCACAACAATTACTGAAAGCAAGCTTCAAATGCAAAATAAAAATTGAAACAACAAACTTTTAAATACAAAATCAAACTCTTTATCTTTTTAGCAAACATGTTAATCAAACCTTATATCAACAGCCTTTTGAACAACCTATCAACTTTCCACCATCCACTAATATGTCCTAGGATGCATCCTTCCTACAATGGGCATTATCTATTGGAAAAACACTTTGGATACTTATCCTAAACAAAACACATCCCTTTGGCTAGAGGTATGAAGAACATAGGCTTGTTGGTTCACTTGATCTTTTTTTTAATTTATCTTATTGTGCTCATTCATATGACCTCTCAATGATGTCTAATAAAAAATATTTAGAGAGAAAGGAATGGGGCATTTATCATTATCTTTTGTTTGTTGTACTTGCTAGACATTCTTATAATATAACTTGGAAAATACTTGCTCTATTAGGTATTCATGGAAGGTGTTTTGGGCAACTTGTTGACTATTGCATTGATAGGTCCTTTTCGTGTTTTGTTCCAAGATGTTTGAAACTTTTAAAGTTCATTCTAGAAAGGTTTTCATATGTCAGGTGTGAACAAGAATACTCCTATTTATTTGTTGAGTCAAAGTCCATCTCACTAAATACAATGCCATCCTAGTTGTCTATACATTGATGCATCATATCTATGTGTGTTATCAAACATAAGGAAATTCATGCCATTCATGTCCCAATCCCTAGATAAGCAAATCATCATCACTCATCACCATATCTAGTAAAATCTCAACGATTCATAGACTTGTTAGAATTTTGCATCAATGTTGAAATCAAGGGTTACTCCATCTTATTCTTCTTATTCTTCTATCTTTACTAACAATTATATCCAAGTGTCAAATACAAATATACATGAGGCTACCCATTTCCGATGACAATCTATACATCATCAATTTTTTCTACATCAAATATTCAAGCTTTCTAGTCCTCTTTTAGTTGAACTAATCTTAAATATTTGTCGCAAGATCGACCCTAAAATCAAAAAAAAATCTTGATCTCTCGAGGGCATAGTGTAGCAACATAATTCCTTCCGTTGGGGTAGCAATGGGGCATCCAAAAAAAATTTAAAAATTGAATTGGATCATGGCAGTGTTTTTCTTTGAACTGATGCATTAGGTACCTCGCTTCAAAGAGGGGCACAATGTAGACACCAAAAAAGTTTTGATTAATATTATGGATCTGATTCTAATTAACTAACACCATTTCTTCCTAAACCACTTTAAATTCACCAATTAATTAAATAATCAAAATTATTTAGTTAAATTCAACAAATTTAGCTATTAATCAAATAATTAAATTTATTGATTAATTCATCGTTCTTCTAACTAATTATTCATCTTATAATTAAATCAAATCATTTAATTGAATCTTCTCTTTTAATCCTCTCATTTGATTAAATCAATCAAATCAAATGTCACAATCTCACAATCCACTCCAATTAATTAATTTTGGATTAATTAATCCTAAATCACCTCTCTAATCCTCATTATCATTTTTTCTATCTTTTAACTCCTCAAGAGTTAAACTGACTCATGGTCAACTAACCAAGTTGCAAATGAAAATAATTTCAATTAATTATTTAATTCCTCACTTATCCTCACAAAGGCATATTTTGAGGAATATTCCTCTCAACAACCTCTCATTGAATTTCCCTCCAAAGGTTTTCAAAAACCTTTCACATCTACAATAACTTATTTTACAACCTTTCAAATCTTCTTGTACATCCTCTCAAATCTCATTCAATTCCTCTTAAAAAAAATTCAAATTTTCAACCATCAATATTTACTTCTCTTTCATCCTCCTCCACTCACACATTTCCCAAAATGTTCTCCACCCTCATCCAATAGAATTGTGACACTTGGCACATTCTCATTGGCTCTCAATTTATCCCACATTCACCAATTTTCTCCATTCTTCAACCCTTGGCTTCTATAAATAGAGGCATCATTTTCATAATGTGAATCCACAACTTCATGCATTTCCATTATAGTCATTTGATTCCATAACATTTCATCAATTTTCATCCATTTTAGCTAGATTATAGCCATTTTCCATACTTGGATCATCTACACTTCATCAAGCTTATCAAAGGGATTAGGAAAAGGCTTCTTTCTGCATCAAAGGAGCACCACTCCCCCTATGGAATGGAGGTTTAGCTAGTTCAATTTGATTTACATGTCATATTTCATTAGTTTCTTGTTGTTTTCATGTTTTCTATTGAATTTATCTAGAGAATCTCATAGGAAATACTAGATTAGATTTCTAACATGTATGACTCTTGTTTGATGATCTTTTGTTAGCTTGTGCAGGTTTGGTGTTCACAATACTTGAAACACACTCTTGGCTTGAACCCACCATTATTTTTTTAGTAATGGAAATTGTAGCCTAAATATCATGTAAACACAAACTATTGAAATGGGTAGTAGCATTATCATAATCAACATGACTATACTAAGAGGAAATCATAGCAATTTGAGCACTCACATACTCATGACTACTAATCTTAAAACATGTACTCAAATCTTTATTACTACTAAGATCTACAAGCTTCATTTGAATTTAACATATCCTTATAGTATCATTAAAATTATCCCAAAAGATATCAATTACCTCTTAAAGATGGTTGTCAAAATGAAATAGTTCATCATCCTGTAGAGTGTCTTATTTCTCAAAAAATACATAATTTTCATTTCTCATGGTATCACAAACATTTTCAAACAAGAAATTCCTCTAGGCTAAAAGTTCATAACCAATTCTTCATTTGCACATTCACTTCTAGAAATAGAATAACTCATCTTATTCTCATGTGAAGAAGCAATATAAGTAGATATGTGACTAATATAATCATATTCAAATGACACAAAGTGAGGGAGGTCATCAAATAGGAAACCATTTGGCTGAAATTTTAAAGTTTTGTACCACTTTTATAAAAGAAACAACTAGTATTATCAAACTTTCTAACTGGAATCATTAGATACTGACATATATTTTAAATTTTGAAATGATGTAATTGTAGTGTAGGAAAAAGTATCCATTTTTCACACTTAATTAAAAATTAATATTAAAATGGACTTAGTTATACCTTAATTTAGTGTTGTAATATTTATTTTACATATTCACATTATATTTAGGGCCCTATTAATTAAAATGGACTTAGTTGTGCCTTACTTTTAGTGTTGTAAGGTGTATTTATTTAAAATTTCACACTTATTTCGTGCTCCCTTAATTACTTGATGTTAATTTTCCTTAATTGGAACCTTTAATTCAAATCCAAGCCTAATTAATTGCAATTTCTGAATAGGAAAACCCAACATTCATTAATGGGTTTCCTAGGTGACATAAGACCCATTTTCCCATGGGTGAATGGGTCCTCACTTAGACCTAGGACCTAAATTTTAATTATATTTTTGGTTGTATTTTAATGATTTTAAATCCATATTCACATGTTGGCTTGCGTTATTTGAATTTCAAGAAATTCATGTTACATACCTATAAATATAAGGTCATTTCACTATGTCTCACCTAGCAATTTTGATCCAAGAAATCTATATTTTCAAGTGAGCATTATCAAGAGAATTTAAAGGCATTCAAATACATATTTATAGAAGAATTATTGTAGAAATCAAGATCCTATTTTCATGTCAAAGCCTTCTTGCATCATTCATGTAATATGAGCTAATATGTTGATGTAGTTTTCAAAATCCATTCAAGCATTCAAGGAATTGTTTGAAATCAAGTTTCAAGATCAAGATCAACATCCATTGAATCCATTTCATGCAAGTTTCAGATCTACATTCCAAGGTTCGTTAAAGGGTTTGTTGAGTTGTGACATAGGCATGTTCATTCATCATTCCTTTCATGTCATTTTGTTTCATTACAATGTTTAATTACCAAAAAGGGGCTCGACCAAGGAAAACCCACATTCACCAAAACTAAAACATTTTCTCCTCTTGATTTTCGTTTTTAGATTTAGGTGGAAGATCTTTTGGAGAGAAAATTTGGAGGACTTGTCAAAGTTGCAAAAGTTCTCATAAAACTTGTCATCACATGAAAACTAAATTTTAGAATTTATTTTTACACTCTGAACCTAAAACCTTGGAAAATTTAAGGATTCATATATGTAGTAGAGGCTCCTGAAAGTTAGAATCAAACCCTAGACCAAGAGCCATTTTCCCCTAGGCGAATGAGTCTTAGGTCAAATTCAATAGAACCCTTTTGGTGACTAATAAACATCAGCTCACCTCTCTTAGATTTGCATTCTAATTTTTGGTTCCATTAATATTGAGCTTAATCTTCAATATCTTAGTTACAAATTTCACTTTGGAGTAAGCTCTCTATTTTTAATATTTCTCCCCAAAGTGTTGTTTAATCATGACCCTTGTCCTTGCAAAAAAATGAAATCAGTAGATTCATAGTTTGAATTGATTCACCTCTAGGTTGTTAGTCATTTCATTGCATGGATCTCATTTCCTACAAAATAGTGAAAGATAGATCCAATTTATTATCATTTTGGTGAACCTCACATTTTCATATCCCCCAAAACCCCATTTCTCTATATTTCATTGTAGTGAACCTGACATTTGATCATTACATTTTTTTTGTTTTGGAGTCCATTTTCACCATAAATATATATTTTTCATTCATTTTCATTGCAATGCATTAAATTGAATATTATTTAGGGTTGTTTTAAAACTTGCATTAGTTTGCATCTCATTTAGGGGTTTTAAGATTACATCTTTGCATTCTTGAAATTTGAAAATAGAAAACAAATCAATCATTTTACAAATCATTTGGGTATGTGCAGGATCATCATGGAAAAAATAGGCCCTTAAGTGGCAAAAAATTGAGAAAAATCAGAGTTAGGCAACTTGATGTAAAAATTTGAATAAGTTTTCTTTATTATTTCAAAAATATGTAACAATAGAATTTGTAGCAAATTGAATGTAGTTTCTAAACTACTAGGTTTATTTAACAAAAAAAAAAAATCTATTTCATGAAAATTTGAAATTTCAATGCAATATTACTTAAATTTCGGGGAAAAAATAAGAAGTAGGTGTTTGTCTGACCACCCTAACCACAATAAAATGATAATATTTTTTTATAAGATTTTAGACATAAGTAGAGGACTCATGTATGGATGTGATGCATATTTTGTTGTAATTTTTTCCAAGTAAATAATTAATTATGATTTTTATTACAACTTTTAAAAATATAAAACTGATGTCCCACCTTAACTTGGTCAAGACTTCATGAAATTCAATTTTTCTTTTTTTAATCCTATAGTATGCGAAGCATAGAATGTGATGCATATTTTGGATTCAAAAAATGTGATACCGTTTGAAAGATATAGATGTTTTTCAATCAGCCTATCAATCAACACTTTAGTCGTAATTCAAATAGAAAATGAATAATAATTATTTATTAAATTCAAAGTAAAGAATAATTTATATTGGTGGAAAGCTAAGAATCTCCTTTAAAAACCCTTTTCATTTCATCAATTTTTGGTAAGAAAAAAGTCGTCAGCCATATACCCTATAATTACGCATCATATTGCCACTTTTTGGTCCATCATGATCTTGCACATACCCATTTACATAGCATTTCATCATCATTCATGTACATTTGAAAAATGAAATAAAATTGCACATCAAATTAGGTCTCCTAGTTTGTCATTTTGTCACATTTTGCATTTGCATTCAACATTAATTTCACAAAAAAATCAAAATGTAACTTACTATTTTTGATAAAACTTTGGAAACTATTGGAATCATCTGAGATATTTGCAAAAACATTTTTAAAAAAACCTAAAATAGGACCCATTCACCCTTGGACGAATGAGTCCTTGATTAGGGTCATTTGTTGATTTCCTGTTAAGTGGAACTGATCATATCTAGCTTCATTTGTTAAATCTAGTGCATTATCTAATTTCAAAATTGCATTTACAAGATATCAATTTTAGGTTTTTACATAACATAATCAAAATATTATCTTGTTTGAAATCTAAATATTTCATTTACTTATTTTCATTGCACTTTATGCTCTAGGTTAATTCATTTCATTTCACCTTCTTTCCATTTTGGGTGCATACCAAGTTTCTTAAAATTGTATGATCTTTACAACTTGGTTTCTTATTAGCAATACTGTTGTGAGATGTAGTTTGAGACTCATGTCATGTCGTGATACATCATTCGTCGTGGGTCTTTGGTTCTTCAAAATTTTCACTAATAGTGTTGATAATGAACCCTCTATGGACCATAGCCTTCATACCTCATTTCCAATGGCTTCCCTACCTACAAACAATGTGCATGATATTGAAACAATCTCGTAAGAGAGAATAAGAAGGATAGATGAAATAGAGAAATTGCAACACTTTGTGAATTATAAAAACATGACTATTAGCATCATTCCTTCTTTAGATAACATGAGGAAAATTCTTGAAAATGAACATGGAATAGAGATTATGTGAAGTCTATCTCATATTGTTGATACAAAAAACCCTACCATGACTAGTTGTGCTCAAGATTTTGGGTATACTCAAAGCCAAGGTGGAAATAAAATTCCTCCTTCCACAACCCTCACCTCTATTCCTACATACACTAGTACTAATGTTACAACAACCATTCAACCTACTAGCGATGTCAATACTTCCTTAGTCATTTCCACTAGGAATCCTTCTAGCTTTGTGAATTCAACTCTCATATCTCCTCAAAAATCCCCCCTCACAAATGTGCAAATCACTTTCCCTCTACATACATGCACCAATCCACCTTATTCACCTCCATTTCACAATACCAATAATGATCCCATCCTTAACACACTTTTCCAAAACATGTCATCTCTCTAATAGAAAATTTCCACCTTAAATAAAAACAATAATTACCAACCTTCACAATACATCAAAACCAATCCATTATCCTTGGAGATTAAAACAAAGAGAAATGGGGTTCTTGCAAATGTGGGGTGAGCCAAATATGGTAAGCAATTAACCATATTCTCCACTATTTCATTCAAGAAATGAGATCCAAACAATGAAGTGACTAACAACCAAAAGGTGATTCAAATCAAGGTATGAATCACAAAATTTCCCCTTTATGCAAGGATGAGGGTGTGATTCAAGTAGCACTTTGGGGAGAAATATTAAGACTACTTAGTAAAATCACAAATGCAAGCTATAAAATACAAATATAATACTGTACTCAAAACTAATAGAAACAACAATCACAAGGCAGATCTAGAAAAGGGAGAATGAAGTGTACCTTTCACATAAAGACACTTTTTGAAGTTCATTGAGGACTCATTCCCCCTATGGCGAATGGTTCTTGGATAGGGCTCTCTAAAATTTGTTTCTTGGTTATCTTGTGATGTGTCTGAACTCCCAAATTCCTTAGTTTTACTATTGGGCATCCAAAAATAAATCATGTAGAGCTTGAGTTTTTGTGAAATGACAAATTTTCTTGCAATTTTTACAACTTTGCAAATTTCTTCAATTTTTCTCTTCAAAATATCCTTCACCTAAAACCTGAAACCATAAACACAAGAGGAGAAAAAAATTATTTTTGGTGATAGGGAATTTTCCTTGGTCAAACCTTGTTTGAGTATTTAAATTCTTGTAATAAAATAATGAAACATGAAGGAAATGATGAATGAACAAGAAATGGCACAACTCACCAAACCTTTGATAAACCTTGGAATGCAAATATGCAAGTAGCATGAAGTGTCCTCAATGTATGTGATTCTTTGATCATGAAACTTGATTGGAAACAATTTCCGTGAATGGTAGAATAGATCTTGAACTCTACATCAACACATTAGCTCAAACAACATGCATCATGCAATATGAATTTGACATGATGAAATGAATCTTTATTGTTGTAATAATCTTCAATAAATATTCTCTTGAATGCCTTGAAAATTCTCTTAAAGTTCTCTTGATAACTTGAATTTTCTAGATTACACTTGGTAATAAAATTGCGAGGAAGTATTAGGATGAAAGATAGTGAAATGACCTCTTATTTATACATATCTTAACATTAATTATCAAAATTAAAATATCACAAGCTGACATCTTAATATACATTTTAAATAATTGAAAAACTACCAAAAATATCATTTAAATCTAGGTCCTAGGCCTAAGTGAGGAGGAATTCTCCCAATTGCAAATGGGTCCTAAGTCACTTTCCTAGGTTAGACATTGCTCAATGTTATACATTATGTTATGGAATTTATGAATGTCAAGTTTTATCTCTCAAAAATTTCCATTAATTATGCTTTGATTTGAATTAAAGTGGCAAATTAAGGAAAATTAACCTTAATTAATTAATGAAGACCTAGATTAGTGGGAAAGTGTAAAGGTACATCTTACAACACCAAAAATAAGGCACAATTAATTCCATTTCAATTAATAGGGCCCTAAACTCGATGTGAATATGTCAAACATATTACAAGACTAAATTAAGGCATAATTAAGCTCATTTTATTTAATATTATTTTCCAAATTAAGTATGAAAAAGGGATATGTTTTCATACACTACATTTAGGCCCCACTTTAGTGAGAGTATGACCCCATGTCAAACTCACACTAAAGTAGACATTCAAGATACATATGTATGCAACAATGACAAAGAAACATAAACATACAACATCAAATGTACCAAGAAGATCAAGCCTAGACTGTCTGATCGGCACATAGCACATCTAAGCATCATTTTCTTTGTTTTTTTGTCATGTGCTCATTCTTTGGTAGTGTAACCTTAGGTTTTCCACTAGGTGAGTATCCAAAAGGGTGGAATATGAGAGAATCATGCATTAGGCTCCCATACCATATCAAAGCTATCCTCCTAACAACTTAAGTAAGGTACAACAAGGAATGGCTCTAGATGCAAGAAAGGTATGTTATGCTAGGTGGCCTTGAATAGAGTTTAGAGCTCCATAGGGAAAGTAACAAGCTACATTATGTTAAGAACCTATGAAAAAGTAAAGAATCCACATGCATGCAAGGTGTGTTATGCAAGGTGGCCTTGAATTTAGGATTTGAGCTTCACAAGGTTAGCAAGTTGTGGCATGCTATAAGATTATGAACAATAATTCTAGTAAGGTTTTTTTCAAATGGATTTTTCTTAGTTCATGTAAGATATTCCTAGGGAAAATTATGCCTAATGTCTCCAAGAGAGGACAATTCATGAGTAAAATATTCACTTGACTTAGGGAATGCAATGCATCAGATCTCCACTAAGAGGAAAGTCATACACTAATAAATATCACACTCTCAAAGGACATCAAACCTAATGACACTACAAAGAAAAGGATGCATCAGAAGAAGTAAGAAAATCACACCATGAAACATGAGAAATGGGATAAGTGCAAGAAGTTGAGTCCACTTCTAGTGGAAGTGTCATTTTTTAGCTTTAAAATAGGTACCCATTTTAAAGTGGGTGCTCATTCCAAAAGGTTTGAAAATCACAATCCATGTTTCTAATTTGGATTTATGCTTAGAAAAGGCATGGTAACCCAACCATTGGCCTTAGACCTACAAGTACAAGGTCATGACAATATTGAGAGAAAAATTTGACTAAGTGAATATGGTTGACGAGATTTTTTTTAGAATTATTTTATGAAATTAAAAAAATTGACAAACTTGTGTAGATTCTAAATATGTAATTTTTTTTCCAATTACATTTTTTTCTATTTTTCAAATATTTTTTGATGTAATTAGTCCATAAACCTAAAATATTAGGTTTTTTATTATTTTAAGCTTTTTATTATTATTATTTTTGAAAAATTGATGTGATTTAATGACAAAAAAAAGGTCTTCTTAACTTGTCCTTGATTTAGTGTTGCAATATGCTTAGCATATTTACATTAGGTCTTAGGCCCTTGTGAACTAAATGGATTTAAATGGTACCTTACTTAAGTGTTGTGAAGTGTTGTAACTCACTTCCACACTTTTCTAAGGTATTGTTAATGGATTACACCTAAATAACATTGTTTTATCATTAATCTTGCCTTATTTCAAAGTGTTGTAAAGTGTTATAACACACTTTGACAGTTTTCTAGGCCTATCATCAAATACTGGGCTTTATTATACTTTAATTAGCCCCATTTTGCATCCACGAGCTTTATTTATGTGTATTTTTTAGGATAATCCTAAAAAAAGTATTTAAAACTCTAAAATCCTAAAAACCCACCTCAAATCCCTAAGGTGGGACTCATTCCCCATCCTGGGAAAATGAGTCCCCTTAGGTGGGACCCATTTGCCCAAAGTGGTGAATGAGTCATGTTTTACTTAAAGTCAAATTTAATTTGAAGTTTTGGTAGGATTATATTCTCTAAGATCCAATGTCACCTTTTAGTGTTGTAATTTTGGGAATTCTTGCATAATTGAGAATAAATGCAAGGTTATTTCACTCATATTCAACACCTAGCATTCAAGAGAGTTCACAAGAGAATTTGAGAATTCACAAGAGAATTCAAGAGCATTCAAGGGAATACTATCGAGCATATTAGAGCATTCTTAAAGCATCAATCATCATGTCAAAGACTTCTTGAATCATGTTTTTTTTTTGTACTAATAATTGTGGTGTAGAGTTTTATGATTCAAGCAAGTGTTTCAAGAAAGATCAACATAATTCAAGAAAGAGTGAAGACCACATCCATTATAGCCATGTCAAGCATTATTGCAGCACCTTATTGCTAGGGTTTGGTGAGTTTCAAAATTTTTATTTGTTCATTAATCATTCTCCATTCATATTTGCTTTCATTTCAAGGTTTAATAAGAAATAAGGGGTTTGACCAAGGAAAACCCTTATCCACTAACCCCACAACATTTTTCCCTCTTCTTGTTGTGATTTGTAGAGCTAGGTTGCAAAATTTTCAAGGAGAAAAGTTGGAGAAAAGTTTTCAAATCCCTAAAGTTGTCATCAAGTATTGAAGAATCTTGGAGAAGACCTACAGGTGGAAATTTGTAGTTTCAGATCTAGAAACCAATATAGAAGAGTAGACCATATTGAGAGGCACATAATGAGATTTAGAATTTATAGAAAAGAATAAGTATATTGATTCACCACTAGTGGAAAATGAGTCCCAGTATACAGGCCTAATAGATATTTTTATAGATCTGGATAGCCTTTTGGTTGAAACTTGCTCCAATGCATTTTCCCAAAAACTAAAATGATTTGCCCCTGGCTTGGAGAATGAGTCCCAATGGACTATGACAAAAAAATTTCTAGTATTCTAGACCTCCATTCCGCCACTTTGCAGTTTCTCAGGTGCACACTTTCAATTTCATCATCTTGTGTGTTGTTTCAAGCATTTCTAGGTCATTTAGTATTGGTTTGCATTCAATTAGTGTTTTGAATTCAATTGTGCATCACATTGTCTTTTCCAAGTTTGAACTTGGCGGTGAACCCCTTAATATATCACCTTCATCCCCTAAGACAACCCTTAGCAAGATCTATTTCTCCATTTCAAAGAGATCTCAATGGTTACCCTTTAATGAAATTGGAAAGGTGTGTGTGGGTATGCTCTATGTCCTAAACCATATGCTAGCATCTCCCTAACCACATATTCACCATTTCATTTTGGTGAACCTGTATATAGAACACTAATTTTCTTATTTGAAGTGTATTTTCATCCTAGATTTATCTTGCATTAATATTGCATTAGGATTTGCATTCTAGGGTTTCAAATTTTGCATTAGTGAAAGATCATATAGCTTGCATTGTTGCATCTAATTTTATTGAAAAATTTTTTTTTCTACATTTGCATCTCAGATTTGCATCAGAAAACACAAGAAGCATAAAATTCAATTAAAAATTTCTTTTTTTTTTGGAAAAATCATCCCTGGGACTCATTCGCCACCCTGGGTGAATCAGTCCCTTTGCATATTTTTCACTGCATTTTCTAGCATTTAAACATCATTTTCTAAGTTTTTGTTTGTTTTTTCTGCTTTTATGTTTCAGTTTCAATAATTTTAGTTATAAGCATTTCATTTTTCTTAGCTTGCATTGCATTTGCATTCACCCTACATTTAGTATCCCTTGTATGAGTGTTTAGTGTCCTATTGCTAATACTATAGTGAGACAAAGTTCAAGAGTCATGTCATCTCACAATAGCACAATCATTGTGGATCTTGGGTTGTCTAGATCTTCCACTCCTAGTATTGACACTAGTACACTAGGCATGCACAACATCTTTAACAATTCCTTGCCTTCAAGTAGCACCATGAATGTTGACACAAGAACTGACATTATCCCACAAGAAAACGTCATTCAAATTAATGAGTATTTTGCAAACGTTCAACATCAAATAATCTTAGAAAACATTTCAACTACTACAATTTCTACCATAGAAAAAATCCACCAAATGCTTGAAAGTGAAGATGACCTTGACCTTGTGAAAAACATAGTCGAGATCTTTGGAAAACATCTTCCCTCAACTACTAGTTGTTCTTTTCCAACAAGAAATGTTACAAGTCAAGGAGGAAGCCAAATTCCTCCTCCCACAATAATAGCCTCAATACCTACCTACACCAATTCTCAAGTCACAACAACAGTGCAACAAGTTAGTAATATGATTCCTTCCCTAGGTATTCTTGCTAGCATACCTAGTTCCTATGTGGCATCGCAAGTTATATCTCCTACCTTACCACCTATAAGAATTCCATTCACTTGTCCTATGAGCACATACACTCCATCACCACTTTCACTTCCATCTTATAACATTAGCAATGAACCTCTCATAACACAACTCCTCCAGACTATTCCATTCCTTCAAAAGAAAATTTCCACCATAAACCAAAATCAAAATGGCCCACCTACATATTACATCAAAATCAGTCCATTGTCCTTGGACATATTACAAACAATGATGCCACAAGGTATAGAAGTGCATATTTTTGAGAAATATGGAGGGAATGAAGATTCTTCTAACCATGTTAATTCCTATGCTGCCTAATATAGTGACTTTGTCCTTGATAAAATATTGGCAAAGCTTTTTCCTAGGTCCTTGAAATGGTTCTCTTCTTTACCAAATAACTCAATTCATTCATTAAATGAACTTGTTTAGGAATTTGTAAACCATTTCCAAGTGCATATGACTCCCAAGATGACCTTGGCAGATTTGATGAGATGCAAGCAAAAAGAAGAAGAAAAAATAACTAATTTTATCTCACGCTATCAATCACTTTATTCCCAAATCGATGTCAAGGTCCCCGACTCACACCTTGAAAATATGTTCATAGAAAATTTGCAAAGTATGATCCAATACAAGCTTACCATGATGAAATTCTCATCCTTCATGCACCTATGTACTACCCTCTGTGATTATCAAAATTTGGTTAGTAGTCAATATACAAAGTCCACTTCTAGCCAAATCGAGAGATCTAAGCCTGCAAACCAAAACAATTCCTAGCCATTTTGAAGAAAAAAAAAAGGTTCCTTCAATTTAATCCCCATCAACCAAAAAATAAAAAATTTAATAGCCAAGTAGCTACTATTAAGGCCATTATACCCTTTAGCTATGTGGATCCCAAAAGACAATTCACCACCTTACCCAATAACCTTCATAACACAATGTCACAACTTTTAGAACAAAAAATGATAACTTTTCCTCCCATCAAAACACCTAACCCTAATAAGACTTTACCCCTGAGCTTTAGATCAAATGCTTATTGTCATTATCACTGGAAGAATGGACATGACACGAAACATTGCAAGCATCTTAAACATTTGGTGCAAGAGCCCATTGATTCCAACCGTCTTTCCATTGGAGGCGTTAGTGAAGGGAATAAGTTCATTGCCTCTCCTAACCAAAACTAGAAAATTTTCACCAACCTCATGCCCAAACATAATATTTCATTTTTCAAAGCTAGAAAAACTAAAAAGAATGATGTGGTGAATGTTGATACAGATGATGATAACAATGATTCCATTCAAAATGATCCTATGGATGAGATGGTAGGAGTGATAGATGTTATCCCTCATAAGGGCCAACCTAAAATTCCTCTTGAAATTGCTTTCTCTTTTAAAGACATGATTAAGCATATAGCTAATGGTCCTCTTACACATTCAGTCGAATCTATGACAAGCCCACTAATGTGATACTGGGTATGTGCAAGATCATGATGGGCCAAAAAGTGGCAATATGATGGGTATGTGGCTGACTTTTTTTACCAAAAATTTATGAAATGAAAAGGGTTTTAAAGGATATTCTCAGCTTTCCACCAATATAAATTATGCTTTACTTTGAATTTAATAAGTAATTATTATTCATTTTCTATTCAAATTACTAAAGTCCCATTGATAGAATGATTGAAAAACATCTATAACTTTCAAACGGTATCACATTTTTAAATCCAAAACATGCCACATTCTATGCTTCACATACAATAGGATTATAAAAAAAATTGAATTTCATAAAGTTTTGACCAAGTTCATGTGGTCGACATATGAGTTTTTATATTTTTAAAATTTGTAATAAGAAATTCATAATTAATTATTTACTTGGAAAAAATAAAAAAATATGCATCACATCAGGACATGAGTCCTCTACTTATATCTAAATTATTATAAAAAATTTATCATTTTATTGTGGTTAGGGTGGTCAAAGACACCTACTTCTTATTTTTCCTTGAAATTTAAGTACTGCATTGAAATTTTAAATTTTCACCAAATAGATGTTTTCTTTTTAAACAAACCTAGTAGTTTAGAAACTACATTCAATTTGCTACATATTCTATTCTTACATATTTTTGAAATAATATAGATAACATATTCAAATTTTTACGTCAAGTTGCCTAACTCTGATTTTTTTTTTTTTTCCACTTAAGGGCCTTTATTTGCCATGATGATCTTGCACATACCCTACTCATAGATCTTGCATGTGGAGAGAATTTGATCATAGAGGAATTCTTCATCTTGCATGAACTCTATAAAGATATATATGATAAACTGAAAGCATGGATCAAGACACAATGGATTTTCCTTCCCTACGATTGTATCAATCACCTTACCATTGCAAATAGAACCAAAAATATTAGATACATCATTCTTCATCATCCCACAGTCAAACTAATTTTGTGTGAAGCTAGGCTGCCCATGGCTTCACTCCATGAAAGTTATCCCTTTGGTTGTGCATAAATGCATCAAGTTTCCATTTGACAATGAAATATTCACTTTCTACCATAGTGGCTTTAACCCTTTATCCTCAAAAGGTAGCTTTTCCTTATATTCCTTTTGGCTAGAACCTATGGAACCAATCAAACCATGAGAGGACTTGTTTTTATTTTCTTATCAAAGTTCAAGGCAAAGAAGATTAATGAGTTATCCCTCCAAAACATGTCCCCATCCACCACTGATTCTACCATTCCTAATGAAACCATTCTTTAACTTTAACAAGCTCCAAATGACCAAGACCAACCTAAGACAAAAACTTTACCTACTTCCTAAAAAAGATCAAGAGACAATGAAAAAATCCTCTCACACCTCCTAAAATCAAACAAGTTTATAAGGTCAAGGAGAAAGTGGTTGAACAACCCCCAAGGCTTCTTTTGTTCTCCTCAGGGAAGAAAAGAAACCCATGGTTGATCAATCCACTCCTACAAAATTACAACTTGAAAAAAAATACTAAAAGAAATAGAGGTGCTAGAGAATGTAGGAATAGACATCGTGCCCTTGCTCACAAGTTAAATGAAGAGCTAAACAACAAAAACCAAAATCTACATTTGACTAAAGCAATACATGAACATCCTTCTTCTCCACTGAAACAATAAATTCCAATGCAACCTCCACAACAGTAGTTGAAATCTTCTAGGGATATTATTATTTGACCTCATGTTGCATGATCAAATTGGATAGTGATGATGAGGTTGCTAAAATTGATGAAGAGGTACATAATGAATTGAACGTATTATTTTCCTCTTCCACGAGCTTAGATGACAAATCACCTATAAAGAGTATTACACCTAATGCTTCTCCTAGTTCAACACTTGCTCTTGTCCATCTGGCTACTTTCCCACCTTTGGTATACAACGAACATGATTGGAAGTTGGATGAATTTCTCATAGGTTGACTCACATTTTATTCACTAGTATTTTGCATCATTTCTTTTCTCTTTCTCTTTCCTTTGTGTGATTGCATGTGTGTGATGTGATATCCCATGACATTTTTTTTATGTTCTCTTTGTTTGTGGCATTCCTCTATTTGTACCTTCATTCTTCTCTACATCATAAATCTTTTATCTATTTACTCTTTATTTTGTTTTTATTTGTCTTGTGTTTTCCTTTTGGGGATGATGCAAGGCGTCGAGAAACCCTATGTCTCTTCCATGTTGACCCAAAATTATTTTCTTTGTTTTCACTCTCTTTGTGTCATTCTTCCAGTTCTGTGTATTTGAGGGATGATGACAGTTTTGGATCTCTAAAAACATTGTACAAGAACATATAGATCCCTTATGTGTTTGGTGTTTTCATTTTGGGGGAAACCCATCTCTTTTCTTTTTCTCTTGCATGACGTAGCTTTACTTGAAAACATATGACTTCGCATAGGGCTTTCTAAGTTGGTTCACATATCATCTTTATTGTTTTCATAAATATCACTTGCTACTTTAAAGTAATTTCTCATAGTATGGTGTTTAGCAATTCCTTTAAACTAGGGGCATACAATAGCATTATTCTTTTTAATTTTTTTAATTTTTCATGGTTCATGGTGCAATTTTCTTACTTTATATGATATTTTTGTCAATTTGTGGATGACATTGGGTTTAATTTCCTTCAAGAGCATGATCTATCTTAGCATATTGCATTCCTCTTAGTGGCTTGATGTGACACACTACATCCCCTAAGTTGTTAATTTTCTATTCTTTGATTGGTCCTCTCTCGGAAACATTAGGCACAATTTTCCCTAAGTTAAATGCCTTGCATGAACTAAGAAAGACTCCTTTGAAAATTCTTTGCATGTTGCATTTTTCATTTGTTCTTATATGGCCACATTGCATAATACAACTTGCATGCCTGTGGAGTCATACTATTTGTTCATGAGCTCTAAGCATACAAATTTTTGCTTGTCTTATAAAGCTCAAAAATCATTTTTGTGCGTCACCTTATTAAAGTTATTAGGAGGCATAACTTTGGTATGGTTTGAGTGGGAAACCCAACTGAGGCATGAATTTCCCCATAGCCACTTGCATGTGTGCAAGGGCATACCAGCCATGAGTGTATGTTTCTCACCATTTTTGGCCTTCTCACTCAGCGGAAAGCCTGAATTTTCATCACCTCAGAGTGAGTATTCATTTTTTAGAAAGACAACCTAGATCTAATCAACATCATGATGGACACATAGTAAAATCTTGATCTGATCCTTTTGTTTTTCTTTTCCCTTTCATATTTTCCAGTGCATGCTTGTGATTTTTTGTTGCTATTTATCATTCTCGTGTGTGTTCCTTTGTTCTTATGTGCATTTTCCATAGGACCTTGGTCATGGGGGCTTGTGCACTTGCCTTGGTCATAGTTGTCCTATCTTATCGACATTGGTACATTTCAACCCCCTTGATCACTATGAAATTTGGTCTACTTTAGTGTGAGTTTGAAGCAAGTTCCTCCTCTCACTAAAGTGGGGGCTAGATGTGATGAAAAATAAAGGTCCTCTTAACTTGGCCTTGATTTAGTGTTGCAATATGATTAACATATTCACATTAGGTCTTGGGACCTAGTGAACTAAATGGATTTAAATGGTACCTTATGTGTTGTGAAGTGTTGTAACTCAGTTCCACACATTTATAAGGTCTCGTTAATATATTACACCTAAATAACCTCTTTTTATCATTAATCTTGCCTTATTTTAAAGTGTTGTAAAGTTTTGTAACACACTTTTAGACTTTTCTAGGCTATCATCAAATATTGGGATTTATTCTACTTTAATTAGCCCCATTTTACATCCACAACTTTTATTTATGTGTATTTTTGAGGATAATCTTGACAAAAGCATTTTAAACTCTAACATCCCAAAATCCCACCTCAAATTCCTAAGGCATGGGACTCATTTCCCATCCTGGGAAAATGAGTCCCCTTAGGTGGGACCCATTCACCTAGAGTGGCAAAAAAGTCTTGTCTTACTTAATATTTAATTTAATTTCAATCTTTGGAGGGATTTTATTCTTGCATAATTGACTATAAATACAAGGTTATTTCACTCATATTCAACACGTAGCATTCAACAGAGTTAACAAGATAATTTGAGAATTCACAAGAGCATTCAAGAGAATTCAAGGGCCAATTATCAAGCATATTAGAGCATTATTAAGGCATCAATCATCATGTCAATGAATTCTTGCATCATGTTTATTTTTGTGCTAACAATTGTGGTGTAGGGTTTTATGATTCAAGCAAGTGTTTCAAGCAAGATCAACATCATTCAAGAAAGATTCAAGAACCACATCCATTGCAGCCATTTCAAGCATTATTGCAACACCTTATTGCTAGGGTTTTCTGAGTTACAACATTGTTATTTGTTCATTCATCATCCTCCATTTATATTCACTTTCATTTCAAGCTTTGATTACCAACAAGGGGCTCGACCATGTAAAATCCCTATCCACTAACCCCACGACATTTTTCCATCTTCTTGTGTATTATTTAAAGAGCTAGGTTGTATATTTTTTAAGGAGAAAAGTTGGAGAAAAATTGTCAAATCCCTAAATTTTTCAAGAATTGAAGAATCTTAGAGAAGACCTACATGTGACAATTTGTAGTTTTGGATCTGGAAACCAATCAAGAAGAGCAAAGAGATTAAGAGGAACAAAATCAGATTCAAAATTTCTAGAAAATCAAAAGTGGATTGATTCACCACTATGGCGAATGAGTCCAACTATATAGGCATGATAGATATTATTACAAATATGGACACCCTTTTGGTTGAAACCTGCTTTAGTACATTTTTCAAAAAACTAGATTGATTCACCCAACTTGGCGAATGAGTCCTAGTCAACTATGATAGCATAATTTTTGGTATTCCAAACCTCCATTCTACCACTTTCCAGATTCTCAGGGCACACGTTAAGTTTCATCATTTTTTGTGTTGTTTCCAGCATTTTATAGGTCATCTAGTGTTGTTTTGCATTCAATTAGATTTTTACATTCCATTATACATCTCACTGTGTTTTCCAAGTTTGAACTTAGTGGTGAACCCCTTAATAGATCATCTTCATCCCCTAGGACATTCCTTAGCAAGATCTCAAGTTCTCCATTGCAAAGATATCACAAGGGTTACCCTTGAATGAAATTGGAAAGTTGTGTGTGGGTATGCTCTATGTCCTAAACCATATGCTAGCATCTCCCTAACCACATATTCACCAATTCATGTGAAAAATATTTAGACATTTTTTTTCAATATGAAAAATAGAAATTAAAAAATGATAAGTTTAGGTCATCTTATGCATGACATACACATGGGATTTTTAAAACAACAATTACATCCAATAAAAAATTAACAAAAATTATATATTCAAAAAAATTACAAAAAATATCATAAACATTCTTTAATGCGTTGGATATCATTTCCCAAAAGGATTAAAAAATATACAATCATTTAGGTCAAAATATGGATGACATACACATGAATGGTATGGTAAAAAAATTGTGACTATTAAATAGTGGCTTTTAAACATTCCTATTGAAAATCAATTTGTGTCATTTTGGTATTAAAATAAATTACATATTTGGAAATTAGACTTTGAGTACTACATTTCATATTACTAATTTTTTTTAAGATTTAGTCTCTAAGTGCTTCAAAATTTTAGGTCAATTTTGACAAATTTTGAAAATCAAGGAAAACACTTCTACTTTTGGGCCAAAAAGTGGATTCAACTTATTGCACACACCTAATGTCGAAAGATATTATCAATGTATGCCCCCACTTTAAAGCAATTCCTAACACCATTGCTATGAGAAATTGCTTTAGTGTGTCCAATGTTCAATCCTAAGACATGAGAGATTCCTTGGAAATCCCTATGCCAAGTCATATGCTTCTAAAATGAAGCTACGTCATGAAAAAGGAAGGAGGGGTTTCCCCAAAAACCACATAAGAGCTCTACAGATTTGGGGTAGGTATATCTTTCCTACAGTATTGTTATAGAGATCAAAAACACAACATTCCCCAAATACTTATAGAACTAGAAGAATGGCACAAAGAGAGTGAAAACAAAGAAAAATATTTCAGGTCAATATGGAAGAGACCTAAATGTCTTGATTCCTTGCATCATCCCTAAAAGGAAAAGAAAAAGACAAGCAAAAAGCGTAAAATCTTTACGAAATATAGAAGAATGTAGCTACAAATAGAGGAATCCACATAAAGAGAGAGATACATCAAACAAAAAATTACAGGGGATCACATTATACACATGCAATTAGACAAAGAAACATGCAAAAGAAAATAAAGAAAGACTAGTAAGGCACATGTGAGTCAACCTATAGCAAGTTGTTTGCATCCCAATCTCAGTCAGTAAATACAAAAGGCAGACAACTATCCAAAGGGACAACATCAAATGTTAAAACTAGGACAAGGATATCTAACCTCTTGCTCCCATTAAGTGCAGTACAAGGATGAGCCAAGATAAGTAATGAGAATGAGCTCCTTACAAAAAAGAGAATTATTTATAATGAATGTAAAACATGTAGTAGTGAGGGTGTTAGGATCCAACAACTATTACATTGGAAGGATCAAAATGCAATCATTTTTTGTCAAATGAGTTGATCATAGGAATCATTATCATCAGGATAGATATCACTCAATGTCCATTTTAATGAATGAAAAATAATCAGTAAGGTTCCCAAGAGTTCTATGATATGTGCAATGCTTCATGTTTGTTCTAGGCTTACTGCTTCTACTAGGAGGTGGCAATTCAATCCAACCTTAGTTAGGGATTCCATTTTTTGTTCAATTTTTGTTTGAGTATGTAGGAATGAAAAAATTATATTTTGTAAGCTTTGGATTTCTTGCTTGATTCACCAATTTATTTTTTGAGATAAATGTTGAGGAGGAGGGCCTAAGATTCCATTATCATCCTTATGAGGCATTTGTTGTTCCTTGTGGAGGAGGAAACTTATGTTAGGAGGAGGATCTTGATATCCTAATCCTTTAGTTTATTCAATATGAAGTTTCTCTAGAATTTTATGAATTTCATGCTCATTAGTTTTGTCGCATGCTTGGTTAGAAATCTTAAATCCTTTTCCATAAGTATCTTCTAGGTTTATGGGTGTGTTGGTCAGTTTGTTAACATAAGATGGTTGTGTATTTTCTTGGTTGGAGAAACTAGGTTTGCTTATTGTTGAAAGTGATTCAATTTTAGGATGTAAAATTCCAAACATGATCTCAAGTTGTGTTGGTTGTTTCATGGAAGGATAAAAGGATGCATTATTTTCAAGATTGTTAAGGAAATTGTTTATGAACTCATGTATGCTAGCATCATCTTCTCCTATGATGTTAACTTCACAAGGACACTCATTAGGAGTTGATTGAGCATGGTTAGGGTCAATCGCATTAGGATCATTGTCTAAAAAAAACTTGAAATATCTATATTGAGGAAGCTAAGGTAGTGGAACAACTTCCGACACTAACCTTAAGAGGAGAATAATGCAAACTTTTACAGATATTTATTAGTTACAAAAAAATTTAAAAAATAAACGCAAAATTCATGCACACCACAACACAATGATTTGCATGGGGAAAACCCTTTCAGGAGAAAAACCCCACACTCCAAAATCCACCCAATATATTATTCAAAAATCACAAAGATTACAATGTACTTGTAGAGAAAGCTTCTCACATGAGTATTATCACTCAGAGATTCAAAGGAAACACAACAATTATTAGACTCTTAGAGTACATCACAATACATAGTTGTAATACAATGCCATCATAAAAATGGACCCCTCATGGGGGGCGATCCCCTCCATGCCCCCCTTTCATTGTTGGTTGAATAGTACCTTGTGTATAAACATTACCTTATGTAATTTCAAGGTTGAGACACATTTTATCAACAACATCAACCAAGGAGAAAAAGGAATTCCATATATTGCTAAAATACTTCTCAAATTTCCAAATTTAAAACGAGGTGATTTTCTGATTTCACTATGCAAAATCCTAAAAATAATGTCTTGTAAATGAAATTTGAATTTACACAATGCACTAAGTTTATAAAATTAAGCTAAATATGATCAAATTGAAGAAACAAAAATTTGGAAAAAAAAAGTAGAGATTTGAAGACAACAAATATAAATGCATAAATGAATGTTTTAATGCCTAGAAAATAAGGAAATGATCCTAATCAGGGACTCATTCACCCTAGGGTGAATAGGTCATAGATTATGGTTTTCAAAAGTGTTTTTATAGATTTTTGATTTAATTTTAGTTGTTTCCAAATTATAATATGAAACAACAAGTTATAGTTTTATTTTCTCTAATATGAGGGTTGAATGCAAATGCAAAATGGGACAAATTGACAACCCAAAAAACCTAATTTGATATGAAATTTTATTTCAATTATCAAATGCAAGTTAATATGAGGCAATGATGTGTAAATGATATGAAAAATTAATGATTTTTTTATATATATTTTTTAGATTTTAAAAGATGCAAATATGCAATCCTAATGACCTTTGATGCAACACAAAGTTAAATGCAAACTAGACACACTAAATGAGACTCAATTCAATGCGAAGAGATGCAAATGAAAGAAATATCTAAATCTAGGGGTAAAGAGTACTACAAAATCAGAAAATGCAATGATTAAACTCAAGTTCACCACAATGAAATAAATAAAAATGGTGGTTATTGCAAATGTGGGGTGAGCCAATTATGGTAAGCAAATAACCCTATTCTCCATTATTTCATTCAAGAAATGATATCCGAATAATGAAGTGAATAACAACCAAAAGGTGATTCAAATAAAGGTATGAATCAAAAAGATTATCCTTTATGCAAGTATCGAGATGTGAGTCAAATAACACTTTGGGGAGGAATATTAAGACTACCTAATAAACTCCAAAATGCAAGCTATAAAATGCAAATAGAAGACTGTACTCAAAACTGACAAAAACAACAATCACAAGGTAGATTTGGAATAGGGAGAATGAAGTGTACCTTTCACCAAAATTCACTTTTGGAAGCTCATTAAGGACGCATTCACCCTACGGTGAATGCATCCTAGCTAGGGCTCTCTGAAATTTGTTTCTGGGTTCTCTTCTATTGTGTTTGCACTCCTATATTTTTTATTCTCACTGTTGGACAACTAAAAATAAATCTTGTACAAGACTTTCTATGAAATGACAACTTTTCTTGCAACTTTTACAACTTTTCAACTTTCTTCAATTTTTCTCTTCAAAGGATCTTTCACATAAAACTTGCAATCACAAAAAAAGAGAGGATAAAAGTGTTGTTTTGGTGATAGTGAGTTTTCCCTAGTAAAAACCCATTTGAGTATTTAAATAAACTTTGTAATGACATAATGAAACATGAATGGAATGATGAATAAAAACGTGATGTCACAACTCACCGAACCTTTGAGAAAACTTGGAATGCAAAATTAAAACTAGAATGAAGTGGCCTTAATGGATGCAAATTTTTTATCGTGAAACTTGATTAGAAACAATGTCCTTGAATGGTTGAAGAGATCTCGAACTCTACCTCCAAAAATTAGCTCAAACAACATGAATGATTCAATATGACTTTGAAATGATGAAAGGAATCTTGATTACTGCAATGATCTTCAAGAAATCTACTCTTGAATGCCTTTAAAATACTCTTGATAACTTTAATTTTCTAGATCACACTTGCTCATAAAATTGCTAGGAGTCTTAGGATGAAACATAGTGAAATGGCCTATTTTTTATATATATCTTAATATTAATTCCCAAAATTAAAATATCACAAGATGACATCTAAATATACATTTGAAATCATTGAAATTTTTCCAAAAACATAATTTGAATTTAGGTCCTAGGCCTAAGTGAGGACCCATTCACCCTATGGAGAATTAGTCCTAGGTCATTTCCTAGGACATGAATTTCTCAATGTTAAACATTATGTTATGGAATTTATGAATGTCAGGTTTTATCTCCAAAAAATTATAATTAATTAGGCCTGGATTTGAATTAAATGGGCCAATCAAGGAAAATTAACCTCAATTAATTAATGAAGCCCTAGGTTAGTGTGAAAGTATAATGGTGCACCATACAACACCCAAAAAAGGCACAATTAAGTCTATTTCAGTTAATAGGGCCCTAAACTTAATGTGAATATGTAAAACATATTACAACACTAAATTAAGGGATAATTAAGATCATTTTATTTAATATTATTTCCAAAATTAAGTGTGAAAAAGTGATACTTTTTCCTACACTACAAAGATATTGAGAACACAAATGCCACAAGGTATAGAGGTTTCTAGGTTTGAGAAATATGGTGGGAAAGGAGATCTTGTTAGCCATGTTTCCATTTACACAACCTTATGTAATGAATTGATTTTTGAAGATAAACTCTTGGCTAAACTCTTCCCTTGATCTTTGAAAGATGTTGCTTTAGGGTGGTTCTACTCCCTATCGAATAATTCAATTGTTTTGTTCAATGAAATTAATGATGCCTTATGGGTCCCAAGATGATCTCAGTTGATTTGATGACATGTAAACAAAAGGATGATGAAAAAGTCACTAATTTTATAGCATGGTACAAAATGATTTATTCACAAATAAACATTAAGATTCCTGATGTCGACCTTCAAAGAATGTTTATTTCCAATTTGCAAGATAAAATACAAAATAATCTTGAGATGTGGAGATTTCCTTCCTTCACATAGTTATGTACACCTCTTCATGATTACAAGAATTTGGTTAGTAGTTGTGAAGTGAAAACTCCCTCTATCTATCTTGAAAAGTCTGAATCCACACCTGCAACCAACTACCAACCATTCAAGAAAAAAAAAAGGGCTTCCTAAAACTTAATCCCCATCAATCCAATCAAAATTTTCACACCCAAGTGGCTGCTATAAGGATGAAAAAACCATATTCCTTTAATATGGATAGAAATAGACAATTTACACCCCTACTTGATACCGTTCATAATATCATGTTGTAGCTCTTAGAAAATAATTCGGTTTCCCTACCTCCTATTAGAGCTCCTAATCCTACTAAACCTTTACCTTCAAACAAGAGACCAAATGCCTATTGTCATTTCTATCAGCAAAATGGACATGACACGAAACATTGTAAGCATCTTAAACATCTTTTGTAAGACCTCGTTTATTCTAATCATATCTTAATTGGAGGTGTTAATGATCAAGGTAATGAGTTTGTATCTCCTCTTAATTAGAATTTCTAAATATTTACCAATCCTATGCCAAATCATAATATCTCCTTTGTCAAAGCTAGTGAAACAAAGAATGATGTGATGAATGTTGACAAGGATGATGAAAATATAAAAGAAAATGCGAACAACCTTATGAGTGATTTGATTGCATTTATTGATTCTAAACCTCATAAGGGATCAACCAAGATTCCACTTGTTATTGCTTTCTCACAATAATACATACTTAAATGTATGTACTCGATGGTCCTCTTTACATAGTTGGAAGAATCTATGACAAGCCTATGAATGGGATATTAATTGATCTCATTTGTGTAGAGAACGTGATCACCGAAGAATTCCTATTTGTGCATGAAATCTATCAAGATACCTATAAAAGACTAAATTCATGTATCAAAAAATGTATTTCTTTTTCTTTCTCTACAATTGACTCAATAAATCTCCCTCTAAAGGTTGGACCAAAAGAATTAAATGTCTCATTCACCATCAACCCATCATCAAACCAATTTTGTGTGAAGCAAGGTTATCCATGGATTTTCTCCATGAATGCCATCTCGTTTCTTGTAAATAAATGCTTAAATTTTCCATTTGGAAATGAAATATTTAATGTGCATCATAGTGGCTCTAATCTTGTGTCTTCCTATGGGAACTTTTCATTGGATTTCTTTTGGCTTGAGCCTATTAAACCTATTAGACCCTGTGAGGAATTCCTTTTCAAATCCTATCAAAATGTTAAGGAAAAGAACATGTAGCATAATTATCCCTTACCAATATTCCTCAACCCATGATTTAGCCTCCTATGCTTTATGAAACCATGATTGAACCAAAATAACTTCCAAATATCCAAGACCAGCCTATGACAAGTCCTTTACCTATTTTATATGATAGAACAGAAGATAATCAAAGAAATATCATTGTGCCTCATAAAGTAAAACAAGTTTACAAAGCTAAAGACAAAATGGTTGAACAACCTCCCATGGTTCCTTCTATTCCTCCCTTAAGGGAAGAAAAGAAACCTATCATTGATAAACCAACTACTACACAAACACAACTTAAAAATGGAATGAAAAGAAACAATAATGTTAGAGATCGTAAGCATAGATGTCATTATATTGCTTGGTTGTTACAAGAAAAAGAAGAAAAGAACAACATAGAAAATCAAAATCTAAACTTGTCTGAAGCAGTGCATGATACCTCTCCACCCTCACCATAACATTAAAAAAAATCTATGGATATTATCATTATACCCCCCATTGTGATTAATCTGGATGATGACACTAAAATTTCTAATATTTATGAGGAAGTGAATAATGAGCTAAACCTAATTGTTTCCTCTTATATTAGCTCAAATGATGATTCTACTAATAAGAGTGTTGAACTTGGTGCATGTTCTAGTTTGGCACTTGATGTTGTCTCTTTGCCTAGTTTTCCACCTTCTACATATACTAATCAAAATTGGGATGTGGACTCCCTACTATAGGTTGACTCATATGTGCCTTACTAGTATCTTGCTTTGTTTTATTTTACATGATCTTAGTGTGATTGCATGTGCATAATGTGATCTCCTATATTTTTTTGTTTGATGTATATCTATCTTCAGTTTCATTCCTCTTTTTGTACCTTCATTCTTCTATATGTTGCAAACAATTTTTTTTACTTGTCTTTTGTTTTCCTTATGAGGATGACACAAGGAATCGAGACATTTAGGCCTCTTCCATGTTGACCCGAAATATTTCTTTCTTTTCACTCTTTATGTGCCATTCTTCCTATTATGCAAGTATTTGAGGAATGATGACATTTATGAGCTCTATAACAACATTGTAGCAAAGATATATTGACCTCGAATATATAGATCCCTTATGTCTTTTTGGGGGAAACCCTTCCTCTCCTTTTCATGACATAGCTTCATTCAAGAACATATGAAGTATCATAGGGATTTCTGAATAAGATCTCATGTCTCCTTCATCGGCTACTTCAAAGCAATTTCTCAGATCAATGGTGTAGCAATTTATTTAAAGTGGTGGCATACATTGCCATTATTTTTGACATCCTCCCACTTCTTTGTGTGATTTTATTTATTCTTGAGATGTGTCATTTTCTTGGTGGTACCATTGGGTTTGACATCCTCTAAGAGCGTGATATTTCTAAGCATACAAATTTTCTCTTAGTGTTGATGCTACATGTTACATTCCCTAAGTAGTGATTCTTTTATTCTTGGTTTTTCCTCTCTTGGATACATTAGGCACAAAGATCCCTAAGAAGAGACCTTACATAAATTAAGAAAAATACCTTTCAAAAACCCTTCACCGTCATCCTTTTTCATAAGTGTTTACCATAATACAACCTATTAACCTTGTGAAGCCCAAAGTCCTAGTTTCATTTTGTGATACCCTATCAAAGTTATCAGAGGGATAACTTTGATATAATTAGTATAGTGAGAGAAAGCCACTTTCCTAAGGGCTCACCTAGTGGATGACCTGAGGTTCCATTATCCTAGAGTGAGCATGTACATCATTTTCATAGTGGACATCGAGTTCTACTTGTTAATGTTCTTGGAGAAAAAACTGAGACACGTTTCACATCGAGTTGGACAGTTAAGGCTTGATCCAACCCCTTCCCCTAGAAAAATAGTTTCAAGGCATGTTCCACATCGTGTTGGATAGTCAAATTTTGACCCTTCTCCCTTTCTTTAGGTCTTTGAAGTTGTATGATTGAGTATCCTTTTCATTTCTACATACATGTGTCTTAAATGTCTACTTTAGTGTGAGTTTGACATGGGGTCACCCTCTCACTAAAGTGGGGGATAAATGGAGTGTAGGAGTATCCCTTTTTCACACTTAATTACGAATGAATATTAAAATGGACTTAATTGTGCCTTACTTTAGTGTTGTAATATGTCTTTTACATATTTAGATTAAGTTTAGGGCCCTATTAATTAATTTGGACTTAATTGTCCCTTATTTTTAGTGTTGTAAGGTGTATTTGTTTACACTTTCACACTTATTTAGTGATCCCTTAATTAATTGAGGTTAATCTACATTAATTGGCCCTTTTAATTCAATCCAAGCCTAATTAATTATAATTTCCAAAGAGGAAAACCTAACATTCATTAATGCTTTAACATAACACTCCTCATTCAAAAATGTGTGTCGTACGTAAGTTACCTAGGACTTATTCACCCATGGGAAAATGGGTCCTCACTTAGACCTAGGACCTAAATTTTAATTATGTTTTTGGTGGTATTTTAATGATTTAAAATCCATATTCACATGTTTTCTTGTGTTATTTGAATTTCATGAAATTAATGTTACATACCTATAAATATAAACTCATTTCACTATGGTTCACTTAGCAATTTTGGTCCAAGAAATCTAATTTTTCAAGTGAGCATTACCAAGAGCATTTCAAGGAATTCAAGAGAATATTTATTGAAGAATTATTGTAGCAATCAAGATCCAATTGTCATGTAAAATCATTCTTCCATCATGCATGTTATAGGAGCTAATATGTTGATGTAGTGTTCAAGATCCATTCAAGCATTCAAGGTATTGTTTCAAATCAAGCTTCAAGATCAAGATCCACATACAATGAAGTCATTTCATGCAAGTTTCATATCTACATTCCAACTTCATTCAAGGGTTTGGTGAGTTGTGACATAGGATTGTTCATTCATCATTCCTTTCATGTCATTTTGTTTCATTACAAGGTTTAATTACCAAAAAGGGGTTTAACCAAGGAAAACCCCCATTCACCAAAAATAAAACATTTTTCCCTCTTGATTTGTGTTTGCAGATTTAGGTGGAAGATCTATTGAAGAGAGAAATTGGAGAACTTGTCAAAGTTGCAAAAGTTGTCATAAAAGTTGTCATCACATGGAAACTCAATTTTAGAGTTTACTTTTTGCACTCCAAACCTAAAACCTATGAAAATTGAAGGGTTAAGATATGTAGCAGAGGCTCCTGAAAGTTGGAATCAAACCCTAAACTAGGACCCATTCACCCCCAATGAATGAGTCCCAAGTCAACTCTAGCAGACCCCTTTTGGGGACTAGTAAACATCACCTTACCTCTCTCATATTTGCATTTTAATTTTTGGTTACATCAGTATTGAGCTTAATCTTCAAGATCCAAGTTGTAGATAACATTTTGGAGTTAGTTTGCTATTTTTAATCTTTCTCACCAAAGTGTTGTTTAATAATGAACCCCATCCTTGTAAAAAAAGGAAATCATTAGATTAACAGTTTGACTTGATTCACCTCAAGGTTGATACTAATTTCATTGTTTAGATCTCATTTCCTAATAAAAATAGTGAAAGATAGGTCCAATTTCTTGTCATTTTGGTGAACCCCACATTTTCATACCCCCAAAAACCTTATTTTTCTATATTTTAGTAATCTAATGAAGTATATATTTTTTAGTAAATTTTATGTTTCACATTTTCCAAAGAAAAAATAAATTTCATTTCAATATAGTTTTTTATAAAATTGAAACTATAATTTTTTGGGTGATAAAGTAATAAAAAATGAGGATAAGTGGGATGCCACTAATATAGTACAATTATTTTTCTTTTTATTTTTTGTGTTTTTTCTTTTATTTATAACTTGAAACTTTGGCTCATGTATTTATTTTCTTCATTTTGATAAATATATATTTTAAATAAATCTTAAAAAATGTATGTAGTAAAAAAATAATTATTTTACTAGGAAATCACTTTTTGTCTTAATTATTTTTCCAAAATAGAAAGAAACTTGATATGGAAGCTCTTCTCTAGTGAATCATACTTTTTAAAAAAAAATCTTAATAAAATTTAGTAAAAATAAAAATATAAACATTATTTAAACTATTATTAGAATTATATATTTGAAAACTACAGTTATAGAGTTATAAAGGACTATTTTTAGATTATTATTTAAAATCTTATTTACATCAAATATGCATTATGAAAACATCAAGTTTTTTGAATATTTTATTTTTTAGGTAAATTGGCCTAAAAGTGATGCTAAATATTTATTTCATAGAAAACTATATTTGGAAAAGTTATGGCACATATCTAATTTAGCTAAAATGAATCTAACTAGACAATGCATTTGACTAAAATTGATTTTTTGTTGAAAATGCCAAAATAAAGATAATTTGGCTTTAAGCTTGACAAAATGATGAACTTTCACCCATATGAATTTATTTGTCTTAAGCACATGAACATAACATATTAGTAATTACCATATTAAATAATTTTATAATTTAATTGGAATCTTTTTCAAATACTATCATCCATATCCATATAGCTTCCACAACATGAAGGATTATAGATCTTAGCTCCACTAAAATGTTGATTTATATAAAAAAAATACATAAGCCACACTATTATAAGAGGCATGAACAATATGACCACTCTATATAGCAACCCAATAAATATCAAGAATGGTACTTGAATATCAAAAACTTAGGCAATCATCTCTTCCTTTCTTAAGGTAACCAACCCATTCATAAGGCTAGGAAAGACTTATAGGCTTCGTTTATCTGGATACTTCACTCAAAATATCTTCACAAGATTCACAAATAATTTTAACTTATACATTTACAATGGTATTATTTTTTGTTGGAATATGAGATAAAAGAAAGGAAAACCTATGGCTAAAATCCTTTCTTGATTATCTTTTGTGAATCTTGATGCTTATCTATTTGTTAAGAAAAAACTTAGGCTCCACATGTGTATTTATCATTAAATACAACAATTAAATCTTCATAAGTGGGTAAATGATGAGTATTAAAATTCCTTCACCATCATCTTGCACCTTTGTGTAGAGGTCTAGCAAAGAGTATCATCCACATATTTATCATCAAAGTGAAACTCATCCATGAATTTTGAAAATTCATCTCTATAAGCACTGCATATATATAGTGAACACATGGGAAATGGGGTGTCTACCTTTGAGGAGATGGAACTACTTTCCTATTTTTCACTTTAGTTCATTAGGAACCTAGATTCCTCAACCAAGTGACTTGATTGAGGATGGGACTAAGGGTTTCCTTGTGTGATTCGATGGGGGTTCACCATTAAAAGAAGCTACAAAGGAAGAAATGAAAAAACTTATGCAAACTCACTATGAAGCCTAGAAAATTAAAAGCATGGAATCAAACTAATAACTAAATGGAAACAAAAAACTACTTGTAGGAAAGAAGATGTCCAAACAAGGTCTGCAAACTTCAAAAAATACTATTTTAGATTGCACTGGGACTCGTATACCAAGTTAGGTGATTTAATCCCACTCTAGGGGCTTTTTAGGGCAGGATTTGAGACTCTTTGAGAGTTGATCAGGATTTGTTGAACGGTGATCAAAAATTGTAACGAGAATAATATGTCAAGTTGGGAATATGAGTCCCACTCTAGGTTTTTTTGAGGATCTCTCTGAATCTTCCAAACCTAGATCCAACACTATTGAATGGTGTCAAAAGGCTACATTAGGGACTAAATCACTAGGTTGGGAAAATGAGTCTTGTTCAGCTAAATCTACAAAACACACATCACAAGAGAGAAAAAAAATTGTTGTTAGTGGATGGGAGTCTTCCTCAATCAGGAACCATTTGAGTAATTAAACTTTGAAATGAATTGAAATAACATGAAGGAATGATGAATGAACAAATAAATATAACTCACAAAATCTTGTTGAATCCTAGGAGTGTAGATCTACAACTTGTATGAATTTTCCTTAATGGATGTAAATATTGATCATGAAACTTGATATGGCTTTGAATGATTGAACTTGGATCAAAAATGCTACATCAACATGTTAGCTCATAATCACACATGATGATGCATGAAGACCTTGACATGATGCTTGAATCTTGAATGTAGCTCCAAATACTTTATTTTCTCTTGAATGCTCTTGAATGAACACTTGAAGGCTCTTGGATTTCTTGCTTAGCTTACTTGAAATTTCCTAGATCTTGTTAGGAGAAATCATGTGAAATAACCTTGTATTTATACTTGTTTATTCCTAATTTCTTGAAATTACAACACTGCAAACTGACATCAGATCTAGGATAATAAAATCCCCCCAAGAATTTGAATTAAAATAGACCATCCAAGTTAAAGTGGGACTTATACATCAGGTTGGGTGTATGAGTCCTAGTGGATTAAACCCAAAGACACAAACTTTGAGAAGTGTTGAGTTGAATGTAACATTTGAAATCATGTTTTGAGACCTAGGTGGGACCCATATTCCCAAGGTGGAGTATGAGTCCTAAATCCCTAGATCTGGAACACATAGCAAAAAACATTAAGTCATGACTTGTCATTTGTTAAATATCAGGATTATCCCTAGAAAAATGCATTTAATTAGGCTTTTGGATGCAAAATAGGATCAATTGGGAGATAAATGAACCAAATTTCAAGAGGGGGGACCTAAAAAAGTGTGAAAATGTAAAGGGATACATTTTCCTACACTAGATTTATCCCCCACTTTAGTGAGATGATGACCTTAAATGTCAAAATCACACTAAAGTAGACAAATTGACATCAAGAGGGGTCCCACTATAATAATGTGGATGGTAGAGGATGAAAAAGATCAAGAAGGTGGCCAAGCCCCTAGGATCCAAGATTCTACATCAAACCAACATAACAATAAAGGGACACACACAACTTTTGTATGATATGCAATATTAAGATACACACACATATAATGTTACTGACTTAAAGAAAAAAGAAAAGGAAAAAGAGGGTGGATCAATCCTCAACTAGTTTTCCAAAACGATGTGGATAAAGCCTTAGATGTTTTTCCAAAGAAAAATTACAAGTGGAACACAATGTCCACTATGCAAACAAATGCATGCCTAAACGAGCAACTGGAATTTGGTATCCACTAGGTGAGACCCAAGAGAGGTGAGAAACATATGCATGGGGTTGGTATATACTCGCACACAAACAAGCAAGTGGCTATGAGAAAGTCATGCCTATGTTCAAATCCCATACATACTAACCATACCAAAGCTATACCTCTTGATAACATTGATAAGGCACCACAAAATCAAATTTAGAGCTTATGAATAACATACAAGTAAAGATTTGTTCAAAGGGACTTTTCTTATTTCATGGAAGCTCTCTTCTTAGGGATCATCATGCCTAATATCTCCAATAGAGGATAATTCAAAGAAATATCACTCTCTCAAAGGAAATCAAACCCAATGACACCAGCAAGAAAAGGACACATCACAAGAATAAAGAAAATCACATAGTGAAATATGAGAAATGTCAAAAGATAATGTCAATGTATGCCCCCACTAAATAAATTGATTGCTAACACCATTGTTGTGAGAAATTGGCTTTAAAGTAACCATTGAAGAAGACATGAGAGCTTATTCGAAAATCCCTATACCAAGTCATATGTTCCTAATTGAAACTATATCATGGAAAAAAATGTTTCCCCCAAAATGTAATGCTAAAAAAAGAAAGAAAAGTACATCACATGTGAGCCAACTAAGGAATTTTGTCTACATCCCAAGCTCACTCTTATATATACATGGAAGGTGGTCAACTATCCAAAAGAGACAACAACAAGTGCCATATGAGGACAAGTATAACCTAACCCCTTGCCCCCACTTAGTGCAAGACAAGGATGAGCCGAGATGATTGATGAGAAACATGAAAATTAGTATCAATTAGAGGAACTAGGTGTTGCAACATAAGGAAGAGCACCACAATCCTTAAGATGTTGAATTTTATTACCCAAAGTTGGACATTCATTAGTAGAATGGCCATGAACTCTATGATATGCACACAATGAACTATTGTAGTAAACTTTATTTCATGTTCTTGGAGGGAGGGATATCAAACAATCTTGGAGGAGTCTCAAAAAGATATTGTCTTGATTAATAGTAGAAGATGCTCCTTTATTTTGTGACAAATATATATTTTGCTTAGTACAAGGTGTCATACTTACATAAGACTCTTTAGATGGCAATATTTTGTACTCTTCTTTTAAGGAAGGTGTAAAATCAAATGAACTCCAATCGTTAGTGTTTTGCATGATGACATTGATATTAAGTGAAGAATTATTTGTTTATTTTGTTTCTTTTGAAGGACAATAACCAATACCACTAGTTTCTATCAGTTTAGGATGCACTAAGGTTAAGGTTGAAAACTTATAAGAATCCTTTGTAAGAGTGTTGATATTGATTGAATGATTTTTTGTTTCTTTCAAGGGATAATAACCAATAACAATAGTTTTTTCTTGCGTGTTAGGCTCTATAGGGACACATATACCTTATTCTCTAGCACCACATCCTTTTCCACTATAACCAAGTTGTGTCAAAAGTTCATAATCTCTTCCATAAAAAAAAATCTTTTTTTTTTGGATTCAATGGTTATTCATAATCAACTTTGTCAATTTTGTTGTGTAATTTTCTTCTTCTTTTAAAGTGTTTGAAGTGGATGCTTTTGAAGATGCTATTGAATTTTATGCTGAAATTACTACTTTTTCTTTTCCCTTTTTAGACTCTTGCATTGTGTTCTTGTATTTTCCCATGAATGTAGATGTGAAATCTAAGGAACCCTAATCATCTTTGAATAGCTTTGTGACTTTTTCTATATGCTTCTCTTTTTATTTCTCTTGCATGGGTTCCACTTGTATGGTTGGTGTCAATTTTTTTAAAGGATTTTTTTTACCTTTCTCAGTGTGCAAACAAATTTCAAGTTCGGGATCAACTTGGACTATATAAACTTAATTGTTGTAAACATACTTCATTTTATGATGAAGAGTAGAAGTAACTTCTTGCATTTCATGAATCCATGGTCTACCTAAAGGAATATTATATAAAAAATCATGAGGAATAACATGGATAGTAGTTTTCAATGTAAATTTTTCAACTCTCATAGGTAATGTTATCACACCAAGTGGTTGTTTCCTTTTGTTATCAAACCCATGAATAGATAAATAATCAGGCTGAATTCGGCTTTTGTCTAGATACTTTGATAGATTATTAACAAAGTTCACACTACACACATTAATTTTTAAACAATTGTCAATTAGAGTTAGTTTTATCTTCCGCATATTAATTTTAGCCATTACCATGAAAGCATCATATTTTTTTTTCACTTCCAAAGGAGGGAGCACACTTTGTTAGAAAACAATGTCAACATTTATTCCTTGAATTATGGATGCTATATCATTTGGGTTTGCACTAAGGGTAAGCACATATTTTAACATTGCAATGCATTTTGAAGCATACCATGGTAACTAGGTGAGTCTTGAATAAGACCCCATAAGGACATCTTAGTAGGAGTATTCTTAAGTTTTTCAACAAGATCATACTCCTTTCCACTTTGTGAGAGAAAATGAGGAGCACTAGGCAAGATAGGTTGCGTAAATCATAATGAAATGGGAGTGGTTTGTTTTTTCCTATTGTTCCTTGTATTGTATGTGTGAGAAATGGAATTTTAACTTGGTTGTTGTGAACATTATCATTATGAAGTTTCCTTGTAGGTTGGTCTAAGATAAGCATGGGTTTATTTTGAACTTGTGGTTGTTGTGAGGGTGGATAAGGGATAAGAACTAGCTCAGGAGATCACTTCAAGGAATATTTAATGTGCATAACCTCAAAACACTCATCCTTATTGTGATGATATTTTAGTGAAGGATAGTTTAAGGTTATCTCATCATTTTCATCAAATGAAGCCACATTACTATTGTTTGAAAGACATGTTCATCAATTCTATCATTCTCGTCTACCATTATATCTACCCTAGTAGGATATTTTTTAGGAGAAGAGCAATAAAGATGTTGATCACATTCCATGGTTAGGTTTTTTAAGGTAACTTCATCACAAGTAGGGGATGAATCAAGAGAAGAAAAATTATGATTGATTGGATCATTTTTTCAATTAGACGTTTCCAAGTTGGAGAAGCATTAGGAGAGGGAGAAACAAGACTCTAATAACTCTCAATGAGTGTATCTTCTAACACCAAACTATCTTATTCACAAATAGGAGAGATATTAGGAGAAAAAAATGTGATTTTCATGTTTATCTATGATTTCATCCTCTTTCACTAAAAAAATATCACAAGCAAGAGATGAATGGAGACTAGGTAAGGTGATGATTAGAAATTTGTCTATGATCTCATTCTCGTGTGCCACAATATCTTCCAATGTAGGAGAGTTTATAGAAGAGGAGCTTTCAACCTTGTCATGATTCTCAATCAGTATATCTTCTAGCACCAAAATAACTTCATCACAAATAGGAGAGGTATTGGGAGAAGAAAAAATATGATTATCATGATTGTCTACATGCTTTCATCTACATCATTCCCACAAATAGGAGAGATATGAGGGGGTGTGGAATTAAGGAATGTGTCAACATTTTCACTCTATTTCTAACATTGTGAGTGTGTGCCTAAAATCAAAAGTAAGCTATCCAACTTATGCCGATGATTTTTACTATTGAAATGATTTTGGGATGATTTAGAAATGACTACACCAAATGGATGCTTTTGACCTAGATGCATAAAACAAAAGTTCCTAAAACTTTCTAGACTAATAGTGTAGACACGTCAAATTGACATAAAGCATTCAACTAGGTCATATTCATCCATTCGGCAAATAAATCAAGTTTATTTATCAATCTCCTAAAGTCATTAGTTTAAATCAAATAAATCAACTTGATCCCATCACCCTCATTTTAATTAAATAAATCAAACCTTTTATTTAATTAAATCCAAATCATTTTCCATCCTTTTCTGATTTAAATAAATCAAATATCTAAGTCAAAGAGGTCAAACTCATCCTAATCATCATCCTAGCTAATTAATCCTGATCTAATGCTAATCTCACCCACTTGCATTCTCTAGATTTAGCCACTTGCACATATAAATCAATTTATTGATTTATTAAATCCAAGATTTTCCATCAACATGGCATTTATGGGGAATATTCCCTCAACTTTGAATTCAAAGGCAAGTTGATTTGTCCTTCCAACATTGCATTTATTGCTCATTTTCTTGTCCCACACTTAGCATTTACTCTAAAATTTGAATTCAAATTCTCCCTCTCATGGGAACATTTCCCTAATCTTGCACATACATCAACCAATCACCACTTGACAAGTGTCCTTCTTTCATTTGTCTAATCTTAGTCCCACATTGGTCTCTCTTCAACACTTAGCATTTTGAAAATCTTTAAATAGAAGCTTCATCTTTGAGCAAATCCTTCACAATCTTTATGCAAAGTCACTCTCTTCATTTGAGAATTGATTTTGTCCACTCCACAATTTGAGCATTTCAACTCCACAATCACTCATGCAAAGTCACTCTCCATTGGAGAACTGATTTTGCTCATCATCACTCCACCATCTTCATAGCATTTTCATCTTAAGCTTTGATCAAGGATTGGGAAAGGGTCACTAGCACATGTGACACCAATCCACTATGAGATGAAGTTGATTCATGTTGTTTGTATGATTATTTGGTTTTTCTTGTTGTTTTAATATCTTACTTAGCATATCTAACATGTTTCATTATCTCATAGGGATGTTGAGGATTATTTTGGTTTTAAAATGCTAACCATATGCAGATTTTCACATCCACAAATAGTATAGGTTACCAGCAAGCCTAAGAAGTACAAAAAATCAACAAAGAACTAAAAAATGTTTGTTTTTGTAGGCCTCAAATGATTCATACACCCAAGTTGGCATATGAGTCCCACTGAGAGTTTTTAGAAGGCTAAGATAGTGAAAAATAAAGAACATAAAATACCTAGAAACATACAAAAGATACCTATACAGGGACTAAATCACCCAGGTGGGAAAATGAGTCTCGTATTAGGGTTTTTAATCCTAAGTCAGGGGTATGTGCAGGATCATCATGGAAAAAACAGGCCCTTAAGTGGCAAAAAATTCAAAAAAATTAGAGTTAGGCAACTTGACGTAAAAAAAAAAAAACTTATCTATATTATTTCAAAAATATGTAGGAATATAATCTATAGCAAATTTGAATGTAGTTTCTAAACTACTAGGTTTGTTTAAAAAAAAAAAATCTATTTGGTGAAAAATTAAAATTTCAATGCAGTAGTACTTAAATTTCAGGGAAAAAATAAGAAGTAGGTGTCTGTCTGACCACCCTAACCACAATAAAATGATAATATTTTTTTATAATATTCTAGATATAAGTAGAGGACTCATGTCCCAATGTGATGCATATCTTTTTGTAATTATTTTCCAAGTAAATAATTAATTATGATTTTTTTATTACAAATTTTAAAAAATATAAAAAACTCGTATGTCTGACCAACTTAACTTGGTCAAAACTTCATGAAATTCAATTTTTATTTTTTTAATCCTATAGTATGTGAAGCATAGAATGTGACACATGTTTTGGATTTAAAAAATGTGATACCGTTTGAAAGCTATAGATGTTTTTCAATCAGCCTATCAATTAGGACTTTAGTTGTAATTCAAATAGAAAATGAATAATAATTACTTATTAAATTCAAAGTAAATCATAATTTATATTGGTGGAAATTTGAGAATCTCCTTTAAAAACCCTTTTTGTTTCATCAATTTTGGGTAAAAAAAAGTCGTCAGCCACATACCCATCATATTGCCACTTTTTGGCCCATCATGATACTGCACATATCCTTAGAAAATTCTAAGCTGATTTTAATGCATCTAGGTTGTATATTCAATTGACTATTTAAAATTACAGATTTCCAATGAAATTGAATGATGTAAAATGCAAAAATGCAACCTATATGCACTTTTCACTAATACAATATTTAGAAGCCCTAAATGCAATTCAACTAATGCAAATCTAATGAAAAGTTAATGCAATCTATATCTTGAACTACAATCTTCTCCAAATCAAAAATTCAAGGGTCCAAAGGTTGGGTTCACCAAAATGAACACATGGGAAATGGGGTGTCCATCTTTGAGGAGATGGAACTAGACCTATTTTTCACTTTAGTTCATTAGGGTCAACCAAGTGACTTGATTGAGGATGAGACTAGGGGTTTCCTTCTATGATTGGATGGGGGTTCACCATTAAATGGAGCTTCAAAAGGAGAAATGCAAATACTTATGAAAAATCACTATAAAACCTAGAAACTTAAAGGCATGGAATCAAAATGTTAACTGAATGGAAACATAAAAGTACCTAGAGGAATGAAGATATCCAAACAACAACTAAAAACTCTAAAAAATACTGTTTTAGATTACACTGGGAATGATATGCTAGGTTTGGAAATTTAGTCCCACTCTAAGGTTTTTAGGGAAGGATCTAGGACTCTCTGATAGCTGATCAAGCTATATTGAATGGTGATCAAAAACTCTAATGAGACTAATACACCAAGTTAGGAATATGTGTCCCACTCTAGGTTTTTGAGGATCTTTATGAATCTTCTGAATCCAGATCCAAAACTATCAAATGTTGTCAAAAGGCTATATCATGGACTAAATTGATAGGTTGGGTGAATGATTCTCATTCACCTAAATCTACAAAACACCCATCACAAGAGAGAGAAAAATGTTGTTTTGTTAGTTGATGGGGGTATACCTCAGCCAAACCCAACTTGATACTTAATTAAACTTTGAAATGAATTGAAATAACATGAAGGAATGATGAATAAAAAATTAATGTAACAACTCAACAACTCACCAAATCTTGTTCAATCCTAGGAGTGTAGATCTACAACTTGTATGAATTGGCGTCAATGGATGTAGATCTTGATAATGAAACTTGATATGGATTTGAATGCTTGAAATTGGATCACAAATGTTACATCAACATGTTAGCTCACAATCACACATGGTGTATGAAGACCTTGACATGATGCTTGAATATTTAATGTAGCTCTAGATACTTGATGATTTTCTCTTGAATTATCTTGAATGAACACTTGAAGGCTCTTAGATTACTTTCTTAGTTTACTTAAAATTTCCTAGATCTTGTTAGGATAAATTATGTGAAATAACCTTGTATTTATACTTATTTATGTCTAATTTCTTGAAATTACAACACTAAAAGCTGACATCAGATCTAAGATAATAAAATCCCACCAAGAATTTGAATTAAAATAGGTCTAAGTTAAAGTGAGACTTATACGCCAGGTTGGGTGTATGAGTCCAAGTGGCTTAAACTTGGGGCACAAACTCAAGAAGTGTTGAGTTCAATGTAACATTTGAAATCAAGTTCTGAGACCTAGGTGGGACCCATATGCCCAAGGTGGCGTATGAGTGCCATATCCCTAGATTTGGAAAACATAGCTAAAAACATTAAATCATGATTTTTCATTTGTTAAATTTTAGGATTATCCTTAGAAAAATGAATTTAATTATGCTTGTGGATGCAAAATAGGACCAATTAGGGCATAAATGAACCAAATTTCAAGGGGGGGGACCTAAACAAGTGTGAAAATGTAAAGGGATAAATTTTGCTACACTACAAATAGCTCAACTAATAAAGTAATGGAAATTATTTTAAAACCCTACCAAATATGGATTTTATTTCATAGTTATCCTGGGAGAGGTCTAGTTTATTGAAAATTTTATCAAGGGGAATAATTAGGGATTGAAATTTTTTGTTTCACTGGTGATAGAAAGTAAGGCATGAGTTTGCATTCTAGATTCAAGATTTTTAATTTGGGCCTAAAGTTCACTTTTTATCCTAATAAATTCCTTTCTCTCTTTTATAGTTACTAATACGATTCAACAAGGGTTCATATAAAACTCATAGGTACTTCAATAGTGGGAAGATGTGTCACTATAAAATTTGATTCACACTCATAAATATGATAAATAATCTTGAAGCATGGGGAGAAACAAAGGAAGGATGAACCATAGACATGTATTATTAACTAAATACCATGTTTATAACTCTATACTATTCATGGTTGCTACCAAAATATCATGGTAGCATGTTCTTGTATGAACTAAATATATTCCCATCATAGACGAGTGAAAAAAATCTAGGTACCTTTATTGGTAGCTATTTTACTAACTTGGGATATCTATTTGGAGTACCATATTAAGGTGAAAATAACAACTAAAAAATTGATTTGAGATAGTAAAGTATCTAGTTCTATTAAAAATGAATTCCTTGAATCACAAAGAACCACAAGGACCAAAAACCTTTTTTTTCACTCTAATAGTAGAGTCTTTAATCATTCTCAACCTTTCAAATACAAAAAAATGACACTAATTTTTTTATCTCAAAGTTGTAGGTTCCTAAAAATATAAAATTACACCTAAATCCAAGCCATATTTATACCAATTTGAATGGAGAGTTATATTACATTCAGATAACTTTGGGCCAATACAATAAGCAAGGGTGGTTCATTCTTCACCTTTAGGATCCACTCAAATAAAATGGGAATTCATTTAGGCTGATAACAATACAATCAATAGGGGTTGATTTGATATCTGTCTATGAATAGATAAGCATTTCTTTCATATGAGTAAAATAATCTTCAAAGTATTAATAATTCTCTTTAAAATACCAAATCCTCTAATTAAGTAGATATCACAAAATATGTATCTATATATGAAGTTATTTCTATAAATGTAACTAAGTACAAACTAGGATCCATCCTTACACACATTTATAGGTGTGATAACAATGAAGGAGCATATAATAACATAAATTAATCAATTTTATGCCTTTCTAAAAATATGATCTTATGACAAAGAAAGTTGTTATTGATTTGAAAATAATAAATATCCTATAATAATATAAAGTGAATTCTTTCAATTATTATGGTGCCTATTCTAATGGGTGTTAGAATAAAATGAATATCTAGGAGATAGGAGCATGTAGAACTAAAGGAATTATGAAAATTATAAAATTTGAAATAGAAATATTATTTGATAAAAGATAATTTTTAGGTATAAAATTTTCTTTGAGACATCTTAATAGGGCTTTCAAAACCTTTAGGATGACCAACTAATCTATTTTGACACTTAGGTTATCAAATGTGACAAGAATGAAACCATACATTATTCAAACACGCATTACTCACACATATAAATATTAGTACAAATTGTCACCCTTGTATTGAACTTTCATTCATTTTTCTTTCAATTTGCAAGAGCTCCTAGGGCTACAAATTTAGACATTACAATGCTTGACACCTAAGAAAAAGGCATAAATCATTAAGGCCTAAAGCAAACCCTGTAGTCCTCCATTTTTAGCACAACCCGCTAACTTTGAATTAATATCCTAAGCCTATATTCTTAGAAATACAATAGAAGGATTTCATTATAGGGACAACTTAATGCTAATAAAGTATTCTTAAATATTTTTAACCCTATGAGCCCTATGTTTATATCTATTATTTCTAAGTATCCTCATAATTTTAATAGAGGCCTCCATAGCATTATTCCACCTCTCAGTATTCAAATTAATAGAAAATTTGGTAAAATTATGAACAACAAATTTAATGATGTATATTACAAGAGGAATATATAAGAATATAATATTGACCATATAGAGTGTTTTGAAACCACTAGTAACAATAGAAGAACAAGATACAAAAAAAAAGAAGAATTGATGATGGTAAAAAAAGGGAGTGACTTTGACAACATTATTATCTTGAAATAAAGGAACATAAAAAAATGGCATATCAAGTAAAAATCTATCCAAGATGGAAAATTCCTCTTATTTAAATTTTATAAATTATCATAAGTGAACCAAATACATCTTTATCTTATTTTCATCTATGTAAAATACCAACGAAATTCTTCGCTACTTAAATTTAACCCAATAACATTTTATTTTTCATATCAATGTAAATTTACAACCTTCAATGTTATCAACACTAGAGTCAACCATATTATAATCACCTCCATAAATCCAAGGGATATATTATGTTATTGGTAATGTAATTCCATAAGTTTGATCTATCCTTATAATTACTTGGAGTAAAAATATAAATTAGATGCCAAAATTTTTCTTATTAATACTCATACTCACTTCAAATCATTTGATTACAAAGAGTGAAACCCTAACCACCTATGTTAGAAGTTACCATGCAATAAAAAATATTGAAACCCTATTCCACATTTTCATAAAATGATGTCATCTAGCCATATAAATGTACTAACCCCTTTAAACAAAGACCAGTTAATTTAATATCTTGAAGTAAGATTCAATCTAATTTACGAACTCTAAAAACATATTTCACCATATATTTCATGTCATGGGCATGAACATCTCCCACATTACAACTAAATATTTTCATCAAGGCATGAAAAAGATGATGATGTATAATTTTGGTTAAAGCAATAATTTCCCCCTTGCTTAATATTTTAAAGTAGCAAGATATATTAATTGTCTTTAACCCTCCTCCATTCGTTCCTAATTTAACATCATCAATAATCATGGAGAAATCTACCCCACTTAAATTATGTTCAATATGAAAAGTGATCCTAGATCCAATTAGGTTAATTAAGATTATCTCCTTTCCACTTTGAACCCGCATTCAAACATAAACTAGCTATGGTTTTATGATGGCTTTCTACAAAAAGGGACAACCAACCTCCTATAGTTTATGTTTTCCTTAAGTTGTAAAAGAGATACATTTGATGTGTAATTTAACAAGCATATTTAACTTATAACCCTTGATCTGAACAATAAAGTTTAATGTGTACAAAAGGAACAAATTTGCATTATCTTTTCCTATAGATGTCTTCTACTAATTTTTTTTTTATCTTACCTACACACATAAAAATAGCAGGGAGGGTTTTTCTATATAGGGGCTTGCCTAAATCAAACCCCATTTTGGTATTTGTACCTCCATTTACAAAAATTAATGATGATCACGAGGGCATTCCCTAGGTCAGGAAGAGGCCAAAATAACCTTAGTTGACTTAAATGATAAATGAAAATGTAACCTTGATGTGAGATCCCTGCTGAAGTGATGTCACACCACAACTTCACACAAATATTGATTGAAGGATACCTTGGTTTCTTGATGGACCTACAAATGGTTAGTTCCCAAAACATAATATATTGTTGGGTCTAGCATGTAGAGGATAACTCAATACATATTCATAATTTGGCATGATTGATCATAATATCTCCTTGCACATAATTTTCTTCATTCATCTAGATTCTTGCAATCTTGAACTTGATTGATGAAAGCATTGTAATAATATTGTTAATTTTTCCCCTGAATTACCTTGACTAGTTTTAGGATCTTCAATTTTCTTAATAGATTTTTTAGGATCTGAAATGATGAAAAAGACTAATATTTATGTACAATTCTTCTAATTTCTTAAAAATAAAATACCAATATCTGACAAATAAAATTGGGAATTCAAATAATAAAATATTGACACTGACATATCTAAAAAGGAGAAAAAAGGGGTGGTCTAGGCATGGGGTCCCCTAGACCAAACCCATCCTTTTTGGGGCTCAAAGTGTCAAGGGAAAATATTAAATGTAAATTTTTGTTCCCATTGTTTATTTTTTTTAAGATGCTTATAAAACGGTTAATTAAATGCATAATTAGGTCTAAGAACATAGGGGGGAGGTAAACCTAGTGTGAAATTGTCAAGGGTGACAATTTTCGACACTACAAATTGAAAGAGCCAAAATCAATTTGACCTTCTTGAGAATCATTTTTTTTATTTTTAAAATATCATTTCTACCATTAGCACTAGCATTGACTAATTTTCCACTCAAGGTCTTCCCAAGTGAGGCCTTCCTTTATATTTTACTAAAGATAAATCTATTTTATTTGGCAACAAGACTATTGTTGTTGTTATCATTCATTTCAATGGACAAAGAAGAGGTTTTTAATTGGGGAAAATTTAAGATTAGATTGAACCACAAAATCCATATGAATACTGATATAATCTTCTCAACTTTTAGAAAAAGTGTTCGGGATAGTTCATGAATAGCTTCATTAACCTTTAAATCATTACATGAAACTATATTGTGGCCATCCAAACTAAGTTTAGCATTAATAATGGGAATTTTTAATTTAAAAATCTTAGTGAACAATGAGAACACAATTTTTCATGTGGTAATCATTTTTTTTAATGAATTTCTTTAGACATCACAAACCAACCACATTACAAGTATAAGAATTTTCATACAAATAAACTATAAGAATTGGTATAGAATGCTCCATACCATGCAAGACTTGGCTATGAATTTAGCCACCCAAGATCTATGAGCCTTAATGGAAAACAAGAGAGACTAAACATGAATAATAATTCTATTCTATAAAGGATACAAATATACAATAATGATAGATTATAATGAATTAGGATTACTATCAATTAAGATTACAATGAGAATCTCTCACTTATACATGTCAAGGTGGGACATAGAACTACATAATATTATGACGTGTCTTAATATATGACTTGAGGCATAGAGTGATAAATATTTTATGTATAACCTAAGTAAACATAGATAAACTAATGTGAATAAGATATAGGTTGTGAACAAATTAGAAAAAATATTATCTTCACACCAATATATAATATTTTTTTTAAAGTACTTAAAACAAGATAATAGAAAATTAAAAACCATTAACAAGAAACAAATATTAAATAATATACATAAAGGAATTAAATAACTAAAATATAATGAGAAGACCAAAAAGACAAATAACAAAAAAACAAAAAGAAAAAAGAAAGAAACAATAAAAAAGTATTTCCACTTTATGAAAAACTCTCTTCACCATTAAATCTTGTCTCTCTTCACCCTTAAATCTTGTGAATTCAATTTATTAATTTTAAAAACATTTAATATAATATAAAATATACCAAATTGAAATAGGGCATGCAAGCATCTATCTCCCTCCTCTAATATTAAAGTTAACTGATAATAAAAAATGTTTCCAATACTGTTTGGCCTATTACAACGGCTAGTGACTGGAAATATAATAAATTTAAAAGGGTAGAAAGTCAATTTTCAAACACTTGCAAAAGCCTCGAGATATTTTTTAATCCCTGAGTGAAAGTACTCAAAAGCATCGAGTAAATGGTACATCCAGCCACGTATATATCATGATTCGAAGCACTAATAAGTTGACTTCTCCTTATACATCCTACTTGCATTTTTCAAAATTCCAAGATTTACCAACCATCCACTCTCATAAACGAGACAACTTGGCAACCCATCATGATGTATTGAGCATATGGAACAAAACGGGTAAAAGAAGCAGCTAAACAAGGAGCTCACAAGTGAATGCGAGGAGTTGTTTATGCAAAGCACAAAAGGGGAAGAGATAAGATCAAAGTGTAAGAATCCCACAATAGGAGCTGTGATTTTACTTAAATCCCACGGCTCCAGCTCTTTCATTGTCTATAAATATTTATGACCAACCTCAAAGCATTTCATCACACTCACTACTAGTCCAGTAATACTACTCAAGTTTGTGAAAGTTAAATCTAAGTTCTTATCCTGTTGTGCACCTATGGCTTATCCTTTCTCAGCCATATTATTTTCCTTGCTAATGGTGATGGAAGTTATGATGAGCAGTGGTTCTCAATACGTAGATTCACGAGCAACTTACTATCAGACTTCAGATGGCTTAGGAACTTCCAGTATGTATACACTACCTTTTCACATTATGCTTTAGTTTTGTCTCTGTTGATAAACAAATGAAGGGTAATGAAACTGAGCATGAATATGTAGGTGGCAACTGTGGATATGGTGAGTATGGGAGAGACATAAAGGCTGGAGATATTGCTGCGGCAAGTTAGTTATTGTATAGAAACGGGGCTGGATGTGGTGCTTGCTATTAGGTAATTATTACTATTATTATTCAATCTCTAAAAACAATTAGTAATGTACTTGAAATAACCATCTTGCTATAATACAATAGACCAGAGTGTTCAATGGTGTTCCTTATTAAACAAGTGAGATGCAAAAATTCAGAACTTTTCTCAGGCAGTGGAGTAAAACTAGTTATCACATATTATGGAGAAGGTGATAAAACTGATTTCATTATGAGTCCCCATGCTTTCACAACTATGGCCAAGAAGGGGAAAGATCAGAAACTTAGGGATTTTGGTGTTGTTGACATTGAGTACAAACAGTAAGACTAGAGCTTTCACATTACACTATTTGTTATATTCTCAAATATTACTAGCTAATGCTGATGTTGTACTGTCTGATGCTGATTGTATATATTTTAGAGTGACTTGCAACTATCCAGGCTACAACATCTGGTTCAAGATTAACAATAGCAGCAATTACCCTTATTATTTATCTTTAGTTTTGCTTTACCAAGGAGGTCAAAGAGATGTAGAGGTTGTTGAAGTTTCTGAGGTATACCAAACAAAATCATGTATTACACTACAATTTCTTCTTGATATTATTGTATGTTTCTTATTGCTGACAAGTGAGGGTGTATTGGCAAGAGGGGACATCTGTTTGGAAAGAAATGGGGAAGCGTTATGGGAGTGTGTGGGACATAGTAATGTCATCTCCCAAAGGCAATCTTGCTCTTCGCTTTCAGCTGTTAGGGGGAGAATGGATTTATGCTCCAAATGTTATACCTTCTAATTGGAAAGCTGACGCTCTATATGACTCTAGCATTCAGCTCACATACTGATCATCATAGGAACTATACAACTTGGTGGTATTTAATCTAAATAAATTCACGCACGGAGATCGAATGTAATCCTCTATCTTCCTGCACTTGCCTCAAATATATGGCTAAATAAACCATCCTAAATAATGTATTGAACCATATAAAAGATTTTTCTTAAAGTTTGCAATAAAAGCTATGCAAAATATTCATCTCTCACTACTTTTTTCTTACTTCCACATTTCCTTTGCATTAAATTAAACCTTTGTTCTTTTCCGCTTGAATACGTGCATCTTAAGTTTACCAATATTATTAAGTTCTTAATGAGAACTCATGAGATGGAGGATAGAGGTTCCAGCATCATGGTGAACTAATACATGGGTTTATAGACATTTTTTTATGCCCAATGTCTGAAGGCAGAGGCAGAGGAATACAACAGAAAGTTAAAAATTAAAATATATTCAACCCAGAGCTGCTGCTCATCAATTTTTGTATGCTAACATTCACATTAAAATTCAAAAGTAAAAACAAATACAAATATAGGTAGAAGTCACGTGAAAAACATTCACAGAAGGGAGGGCATGAAATAAAATTTATTACAAATTACCTAACTGCATTTTCCCGATCAAAACATATTTAATAAAGTGTCCTTTACTTTAATATTAAAACTTAAATATCTATTTTCCCTATTATGGAATGTCCTTTGGCGGAGGTAGCTTGGTTGATGGTTCCCCGCGGTATCGCAATGGATATTGGCGGTAACATTCTTTATTGTGATATCGCGGGCAGCGGTTTGTAAACTGTGTGGTTAACAGCTGACGGTGTAGATGAGTTGCGATGCTGCGGGGGTCTCCTGACGGTGGTAGGTAGGAGGACGGTAGCAACTGGAGGTAACGGCAGTAGTTGAGTTTACATTCCAACACTCCCCCTTAAACATAACTGCACTGTCCACCATGCCCAATTTGTTTCTTTGAAAGATGAAATTATCTCTTCCCAGTGCCTTTGTGAAAATATCTGCACTTTGCTCTTCTGATTTGCAAAACTCTAAAAATATGTCACCATTGTTAATTAATTCCCTAATAAAGTGATACATGGTATCAATATGCTTGCTTCTCTTATGGAAGACTGGATTTTTTGAGAGAGCTATGGCTGAATTATTATCACAGTAAATTTTTATTGCCTCCATTTGTTCATTTTGCAATTCTTTCAAAATTCTTTTCATCCAGACTGCCTGGCATGCTGCACTTGTGGCTACCACATATTCTGCTTCAGCTGATGAAAGATAGACTATTGGTTGCTTCTTTGAAGACCATGAGACAACTCCAATCCCAAAATTAAATACATAACCAGATGTGCTTTTTCTGTCATCAATGCTGCTAGCACAGTCACTGTCTGTGTATCCTATGAGTTTGAACTCATCTGAACTTGAATACTTAATGCCAAAATTCCTTGTTCCACTTACATACCTTAAAATTCTCTTCCCAGCTTTCCAATGGGTGTCTTTCGGTGTTTCCATAAACCTAGAAATCAAACTTACTCCATACATAATGTTTGGCCTTGTGGCTGTGAGATACATGAGACTTCCAACAAGCCTCTTAAACAAAGTTGGGTCAACATTAGACCCTCTATCATCCTTGCTTATTTTCAGACCTGTCACTGTAGGTGTTGGTGTTGGTTTGCACTTCATCATATTAAACATTTTCAAAATGTCATTTGCATATTTTGACTGTGAAATAAAAATACCATTTTCATTTTGATTCACTTCAATGCCCAAAAAATACTTCATCAGACCTAAGTCTATCATTTCAAATTCTTTCTTCATGTCTGCCTTGAACAGATCAATTGACAAATTTCCAGTGAAAATTAAATCATCAACATATAAGCATGCTATCAGTATTTAACCTTCTTCATTCATTTTTGTATACAGTGTGGGCTCACTGCTACATCTATTAAATCCATTCAGCAAAAGATAACTGTCTATTCTGTTGTACCAAGCTCTTGGGGCTTGCTTCAATCCATACAGTGCCTTTTACAATTTGTAAACTTTGTCTTCTTGACCCATAATTTCATACCCAGGTGGCTGATCCACATAAACTTCTTCTAAATAACCATTTAAAAAAGTTGACTTTACATCCATTTGAGATACAAACCACTTATTCTGAGCTGCTAATGCTAAAATCGTCCTTATAGTATCCAATCGTGCTAGAGGTGAAAATGTCTCATTGTAATCAATTACAAGTTGTTGTGAATAGCCCTTTACAACCAATCTTGCTTTAAGCTTTTGAACTTCATCTTTTTCATTCAATTTGGTTTTATAAACCCATTTCACTCCAATGACATCTTTGTCTTTTGGAAGAATGACTAGATCCCATGTCCAATTCTTTTCAATTGCTTCAATCTCTTCATCCATAGCACTTGCCCATTTATCATTTTTGACTGCATCTTCAAAATGAACTGGATCTTCTATTTGAGAATAAAATGCAAAAAGAGAAATCTGATCTGAATTATTCTCACCTTGATTTTGCTCATATATATCTCTTATGCTTCTGATTTTCTATCTTCTTAGACTTGTCAATGTAGGATTTGACATATCACTTGAACTTGTGGAATGTGGACATGATGGTCCTGTTGTAGATGGTGTTTGTTGTCCTCTTGTTGGACTGCTTCCTTGAATGCATGAGGCTGCTCTTACAATCGATGCTGGTGTCACTTGTGGACCACTTTGCTGAGCTTGAATGGGAGTGGTAGGAGTCACAATAGCTGGAATATTTGTTGATGCTGAAACTTCATTCTCCTCTTGAGGTATACTAGCTGAAATATTGACTGTCTTCTCTATGCTTCCATCCCATGCTTCATCTTCTACAAATTGTACATCTCTGATGATTATAACTTTCTTTGTTGTTGGATTATAGAGCTTATAAGCTTTGGATTCTTCACTGTATCCAACAAATATACATTTTTCTCCTTTGTTATCTAGCTTCCTTCTCAATTCATCAGGCACATGTGCATATGCTACACATCCAAATACTCTCATGTGAGTAACACTGTGTTTTCTTCATGTCCATGCTTCTTCAGGTACCATATTCATGACACTTTTTGTTGGACACCTATTATTATATAGGCTGCACAAGATATTGCTTCTGCCCAATATTCATTTGACAAATATTTGGCTTTCAACATGCTTCTAGCCATTTCCATGATTGTTCTATTTTTCCTTTCAGCTACTCCATTTTGTTGAGGTGTGTATCTAGTTGTGAACTGCTTGTGAATTCCATGATCTTTGCAAAAATTAAAAAATTCTCTTGAAATATATTCACCACCTCTATCTGTTCTTAACACTTTGATATAATAACCACTTTGTTTTTCAACCAAATTCTTGAACTGACGAAACAGATCAAACACTTCATTTTTCTGCTTTAGAAAATAGACCCATGTTTTTCTTGAATAATCATCAATGAATGTCAGAAAATAAAAACTACCACCTATTGAAGGTGTTTGCATAGGTCCACACAAATCTGAATGTATAATTTTCAAAGGGGCTTTTGCTCTAGTTGACTTTCCTGCTGGAAATGATTCTCTATGTTGTTTTCCTAAAATGCACCCTTCACATACCCTTTCTGGTTTTTCTATTAAAGGTAGTCCCTTGACCATGCCTTTCCTATGAAGTAAATTTAAACCTCCAAAGTTGAGATGCCCAAATCTCAGGTGCCATAACCAGTTTTCATCTTTTATCTCAGCTTGAAAGATTGTCTGCACTACTGCTGTAGTTTCTTCTCTACCCACTTGTGAATTCATTAAGTGTTGTGCTTGAGCATAATTTATATTCAAATCTGGCCTTATCTTTAAGGGAAACATTATGTTGTTTGTCATTCTGACTTTTGCAATAAGCTGGTTGCTTGGGTATTTGTCTAAAATTGTGCATAGACCATTCTTGAAGGTTACTCTATACCCTTTTTGAACCAGTTGCCCTACACTCATTAAGTTATGTTTCAGACCAGGCACAAAATACACATCTGAAATATACTTTTTCTCCCCCTGTTTAGTTAGAATATTGACATCTCCTTTTCCCTTGACTGACACTTTGTTGTCATTACCCAATGTAACATTAGACTTTACATTCTCATTTAAACTTGAAAACATTTCTAGATTCCCTGTCATATGATTGCTACAGCCTGAATCTAAAAACCATACATCTTTTTCATTTGCTTGAGCAACATTACAAGCTAAAAAAATTGTGCTCTTATCTAAATTCTGATTTTGACCTTCTCTTAAAAAATTTGCATTTTTTCTATTATTATCATACTGCTTCTTTCTACACTCATTCATATAATGCCCATATTTTTTACAGTAGTGACATTGAACTTGAGATTTATCATACCTTTGATTGTGTGACTAATTCTGTGTTGGGTTTTGGCTTGAGCCTTGATTGCTGCCTCTTCCACTTGAGCTTGATAGACTGTATCTTTCACCTCTGTAAGAGTTTCTTCCTCTTCCTCTTGATCTACCTCTACCTCTTCCTTGACTGACTGAAGCCTGAGTTTTGAAAGCATGCTCCAGTGATGTATCTGCTGACCTTTTCAGCCTGTGTTCATGAGAAATTAGAGATGCATACAGCTCATCAACTGAGAACTGTGAGAAATTTTTTGTCTCCTCTATAGCAACTACAACTGGTAGAAATTTTGTGGGAAAACTAATTAAAATCTTTTCAACAATTCTGGTATCTTCCACATTTTCTCCATGAGACCTAATTTGATTAACCACCACAATGACTTGGGTGTAGAATGAATCTACATATTCATTGTCCTTCTTACATATTGTTTCAAAATCTCTTCTCAACATTTGTAGCTTTGTTGTTTTAACTTTTGCCATGCCTTGATAGGTTGTTTGAAGTATGTCCCATGATTGTTTGGACTGTGTTGCTGCTGAAATCCTTGGAAAAATGCTCTCATGTATAGATTGAAATAGATAAAATAAAGCCTTTGAGTCTTTCTTCCTTGTGTCTTTTAATAAGTCTTTCTCTGCTTGTGTTAAAGTATTGTATGCTGCTACATCTACTGGCTCTAGAAATCCATTCTCAACTAAATCCCATATATCTTGTGAGCTAAATAGTGCTCTCATGGTAATTAACTAGTTTTCGGAATTCTTCTCATTAAACTGTGGAATTTGTGGGTTTGTCAAGCTTGTGCTTGCTGCTATTTTTGAAATTTACCTAGATAATCTACTTTGATAAACTTGGCTCTAATAATCAAACTTGCTTTGATACCACGTGAAGGCAAGAGGTAGAGGAATACAACAGAAAATTAAAACTTAAAATATATTCAACCCAGAGCTGCTGCTCATCAATTTTTGTATGCTAACATTCACATTAAAATTCAAAAGTAAAAACATATACAAATATAGGTAAAAGTCACGTGAAAAACATTCACAAAAGGGAGGGCACGAAATAAAATTTATTACAAATTACCTAACTGCATTTTCCCGATCAAAACGTATTTAATAAAGTGTCCTTTACTTTAATATTAAAACTTAAATATCTATTTACCATATTACAGAATGTCCTCTAGCGGAGGCAGCTTGGTTGATGGTTCCCCGCGGTATCGCAATGGATATTGGCAGTAACATTCTTTAACAACTAATGATGTAGATGAGCCGCGATGTTGCGGGTGTCTCCGGATGGTGGCAGGTAAGGGGACGATAGCAGCTGGAGGTGACGGGAGTAGTTGAGTTTACATTCCAACAATGTCAGCTATCTTAACTAATCCTTTGAAAAAATTATTATGACATTTTAAATACATGGTTAAGGGAAAGATGCGAAACAATTGGAAGGATGCATATTGGATATTACTTTTAGGAATTTAAAAGTTCATGTAAAGCTTGGCCTTAACCTCGCCCAACTGTAGGTAACCTTTGCCGCGAGGCCATGATGCCAAAATTTAGTTTGGAGGCTGTTGAGAATAATGGAATAAACTTGGGAAATGAGCATTTGATTTGGAAATATTATTGTAATACATGTTTTGATTATATTTGAAAAGAAGATTTGGAAGGGACCCCAAATTCTTTACACCACTTTAGATCAAAATGCTGCTAAAACAGATAAATACACTAAAGCAAAAGAAACAACCAACAGAACATCAAAAGCCAAAAAACAACGATCCAGCAACAGAAAAACAACAATTATTTCAATTTTTTCAAGGTTTTGGCCAACAATTATTGTAATGCATGTTGGTAGGAGTAGAAAAATAAAATTAAATTAAGATGTTTGAAGGTAACAACTATATATTTTTTTGACAAAGAGTAAGAATCATTAAAATTAGGTTTGTGAATGGGTGTAATATTTTGTATAAAACACTTTAATTTTCAGTATCTATTTTTTCATCTCATATATTTTTTGAGGTTGATAAATCATTTTTAGTGGTTCATAGTATTTAGTAATTTAAATTTATTTATCATTTCAATAAAATTGTAATGTAAAACAGATATCTTTTTAAAATGATCTAGGTTAACTAAATAAGTGTAATCAATAAGAAAATAATTAGTTTAGACAAAAAAAATTGGGATTCACATGATGAATGGGACAAACTACAAACTCTCTATGGGACAATTGATGAAGTTAGGGGATATCAAATTGATAATCAACTAATGTCACTTGATCCTAAGTATTTTGACAACATCTAGGACTTTGTAACAAAAGTTAATGAATTAAGAGCACAATTTAAAGCATTGCATGGCATAGACAAAAAATGCATTCAACTTGTCTTGAGTACTATTAACAAACTTGGACTTGAATATGCTACTTTTGTTTTCAACTTCCATACTTAGATTGAATATGGGCTCTGCTTATACAATGCCTTCTTTTTCTTAATTTTTTGAATTGTTGATGCAAGAACAAAGCAAGATTCTTTTCATGGGGCTCTTAAAGTGATCTCAGTCTCAAGCTTTTTTGGCTAGTTAGCCAAAGGGACACAAAGAGCTAGGGAATCCTGACAAGGAACATAAGAAGTCCAAGAAGAAGTCACAAAAAGATTAGGCATAGTCTTCATCTACCCTAAAAGTAGACTCCACTTCCCCTTCTGCAAAGGAGAACACGGAGAAGAAGGAATGGCCTGCTTGTTCATATTACAAGAAGGATGGACATGAAGAACACTATTGTTATAGGAAGTATATTGATGAGTTGAAATATCTTCTCAAAAAGAAACACATTGATTTCCTTTTAGAATGTTTGAATCACCTCCTCCTCCTCTTTTAAAATAGTATAAAAAGGATAAAGGTCTATCTTCTACATTAGGACACACTCTTTGTGCTTTTCCATGTCATGGAACAGGGAGATGGCTTCTAGATTCAGGAGCATCTCATCATATGGCATCTTTGCAGTCTATATTGTCTTCTTTTCAACCTTGTACTATGTCTCCTATTTTGATGAGAAACAATACATACATGAGTGTAATTAGGAAGGGATCTATCAGTTTTTGGGACAACACTTTTCAATACATGTTTTGTGTGTTCCTCATTTGACGAACAATATTCTTTCCATATATAAGATTACACATGGCGGAGATAGGAGGACTGTTGAGTTCACTCTTGATTTCATCATCATTCGAGACTTGGAGAGTAGAGAGATCATTTCTATTGGGATGGTTGATCATTCATCTCAATTGTATACCTTTGCAGATTTTTCTTTTGATGGTGACATTGTTCCTTCAGTTGTTGATCACACTTCAAGTATGAACCATGATTCAAAGGAGACATTTGGATTCTTGAACTTGGGAGTACTCACAACAAATCCAATTCTTGAGTCATGCATTTCATCTCCTCCATCTACGGTTGCAGTTGATGATGCTTATATTGCTACAAATATGGCTTCTTGTGATTCAATGTAGCAAGACATTCATTTCCTTTCATATTTGGCTACATTGGATGGCTTCTTGATAGGTATTTTAGACTTGTTCATGGAGTCTCATATTGTAGATTTCAAAGACACCATTGATGACATTCATCTTCTCTTTGATGGAGACAATCCTTCTTCAATTTTTGCAAGGGAACACTTTGACCCTCTTGTTCAATCTCTACATGATTATTCTTTGCAATTTGGTGTGACTGTGGATACTTTTGGACAAAATTTGGAGGAGGCTTCTTTATCTTTAGAGGGGATATATTTCTCTTTGGATTATGTTCTACATTCATATCTACTAGATTCTGGATTGTCCTCTTTAGTAGTTGGCCTAGAATGCCTATTTGGAGTGTGTCATATTTCAGCATCAACATAGAGACACTTGAGCATGCTTAAGACACATCATTACATATCATCTATCTTCCTAGCATCCTGCATATTGTTCGTTATTTTTCTAGAACCAAACTTAATCTCACCATTTACCTATGAATTTTCCATAATCCAATGATAAGTAAAGGCAAGGATTGGCCAACAAACAAGTAAAGGATTATTAGACCTCTACTTCTACACTTCGGGCTCTATGAAACCCAGGAGGGTGATCCTAATAATTTTTACATGATATTCTTGTCCCATTTTATCATAAACATTGCAACATAGAGATACTTCTCATATAAAGGCTCAACAAATAGAATGCATCAAAGGAAGTTGGCTACTTCTTAACAACAACTTATATTCAGAGCCCAAGAATGGAGAAACTTAACAGAATTGTGACCCATTTTAAATAATTTAATTTAATAAATAGTTTATTACTGAATTAATCAACAAAATGCAACATGATCACCCCACTTAGATTAGTTCCTCATCCTTGGAACGGAGCCAATTATAAGATTTGCATGGTTTGATAGCAAGTTCACTCATGACATTATTTAAAACCTTGAGGACACTACATTGCAATTTCTCAAAATTATATCTTAGCCATCACTTCTTACTAACATCTTAGTACATGATTTGATATAAACCTATAGCTCCATTCAAGAATTTACATTAACTCTTTGAATTAATAAGCAAGAATAAAACCGCACACCCATTGGAAAGCAATAGAGACAAATAAGACAACCCTTGTTTATATTACTAATAATTCATAAAACTAGTACATAGGAGAGAAAATGGTGCAGAACTCGCACTATTATGTTCTATATTTCAAATATTTCTATCAGAACTACATTTGCATATTAGTAGACTTGATCCTAAGACTTAACACTAAAATGTTCAATATATTCTTTACAATCTTCAATGTTATCAATTCTAGAACAACCAACCCAAACCTAGTAACTAGCCCTAAATACCCATTTATAGAATATGGCAGCAACAAGCTTAAGGGAAAATTATGATTAACTTCTTTATCCCATGCTTTTTAGCTAGCCTCAATCCTAGCAACAATGCTTCATAATCTACCACATTGTTTGTGCATACAAAGGCCAATGTGAAATAAAATTTGTGTGTATTGCCACTAGGTGATACCAGCAATATTCCTACACTAGACCCTTCTTTAGAACTTGCACCATCAAAGTACATCTTCTAGAGTCCATCCTTATTAGATAGTATTATAACTTCATGATCTATAGGTGCAAGGTACCTATCACATTCTCTTGATATCTCTTCTACCTTAAACTCACTAATATTAGTATCTATAAATAGAACTGTATCATCCTTAGGAGCATGCTCCAACCACTTGGACATCCTTACCATCAATGGCAAAATTAGCATAAGACATGTCACACTGCATGCTACCTCCCATGGGAGCACTCCATTTCCTAGATAGGAACATTCCATAATTGGGTGGGATATCTACTACCACCAGGGTACATGTAGTCCATCATCATGGAAAAAACAGACCCTTAAGTGGCAAAAAAATGAGAAAAATCAGAGTTAGGCAACTTGACGTAAAAATTTGAATAAATTATCTATATTATTTCAAAAATCTATAACAATATAATTTGTAGCAAATTGAATGTAGTTTCTAAACTACTAGGTTTGTTTAAAAATAAATAAAGTTATTTGGTGAAATTTTGAAATTTGAATGTAGTAGTACTTAAATTTTTGGGAAAAAATAAGAAGCAGGTGTCCGTCTGACCACCCTAACCATAATAAAATCATAATATTTCTTATAAGATTTTAGATATAAGTAGATGACTCATGTCTTGATGTGATGCATATTTTTTGTAGTTTTTTTCCAAATAAATAATTAATTATGATGTTTTTATTACAACTTTTTAAAAATATAAAAAACTCGTATGTCTGACCACCTTAACTTGGTCAAAAATTCGTGAAATTCAATTTTTCTTTTTTTAATCCTATTTTATGCAAAGCATAGAATGTGATGCATATTTTGGATTCAAAAAATGTGATACCATTCGAAAGCTATAGATTTTTTTCAATCAGTCTATCAACTAGGACTTTAGTCATAATTTGAATAGAAAATGAATAATAATTACTAATTAAATTAAAAGTATAGAATAATTTATATTGGTGGAAAGCTGAGAATCTCCTTTAAAAACCCTTTTTGTTTCATCAATTTTGGTCCAAAAAAAGTCGTCAGCCACATACCCATCATATTGCCACTTTTTGGCCCATCATGATCCTACACATACCCACCACACTCATCTTGAATTCCTTTTCTGGGAAGCGGCTAATCTATAAGGAAGCTCATTGCTTACACTAGTCATAGGTACTTCCCTTGAGCCCATACCATAGCACTTGCCATGGATATTGTCAACTTTTAGTCCCAATGCCTCCATGATCTTGGATGACATTATATTGTTGGATGCTCCAGAATCAATAATACAATTCTTCAAAAAATTTCCCTCAACAATCAATGTGAGGAAGAATGGGTCTATTTTTCTAGGACAGACTATGACTGAATTCCCTAGAAAAATATGAGGGATCTCAGTAATCACTCCCTCAACTTCTTTATCTTTCTTTTTCTTTTCACTCACTTTGGGTGGAGTGGACACCACTAATTCAGAACAGGGTATAGTAGCACCATTGATAAGGGCTACTACCTTTTGTTTGTGTTTATCAATTCTCATCATCTCAAGTAAAGGAACAAAAATTTTCACTTTACGAAGCAACTGAAATATATCAACAGGAGTGTATTTTGGTAATTTAATTGGGGTTGTACCTTGTTCTGTATAGCTCTCCTTCTGTTGATTCTTTGTCGTTTCAGCCTTGGGCTTGGCATCTTTTCTTGCTACTTTAGAATTTTGCTTCTGTGCCTTTTTCTTTATAGCAAGGGACTTGAGCTCTCCATTCGCTTTTGGTTTATCAACTTTCTTAGCCCAGATTTTATGTCCCTTGCTTTCCTTAGCTTTGACTGCTTCTACTTTTCCATCAGATTTTTGCTCTTTTCCTTTGGCATTATATTCCTTAATAAAGGGACCAGCAAGACTACCCTAGTCACCACCTATTGTTCTATTCCTTAAGTGATATGAGTTTATGGCTTGAGTGACCAAGGCCACAATGTACGGTCTTGCAATTTCCCCATTCAAAGGTATCCTCAAGGATACATTGTCTTCAACTGCTTCCAATGTGTACACTTCATCATCGCTATCATCATCTTCATCAGAGAGAACTTGTTGGCGATATGTGTTGGAAATATTCCTTTGGTCATCCACATCCATTTGATGAGACTCCATATCAGACAAGCACTCATTGCCAGTAAAATAAAAACCATCCATGATCATATTAATGTCAACATCATGCTCATTAGACTAATCATAGTCTTCAGGTATATCATCTACTTCAACTATCTGTGCAACTGCACACTAATGAGGAGAATGCAGCATTTGAGAAACCATGCACCAAGGGGTCTCATCAGCAAAATTGCTCAAATTCTTCTACAAAGGATCTAGATGAACCTTGTTCTAAGAATTTTTTTCATTGTTAAGGATGGGCTTGCCATTATGCTAGTTTGTTTTATATGGATGATCTTGCAACTAAGGAGGTCTTTCATTCTTCTAATAATTAGACCTTTCATTTGTCTAAACTTTCTCTTGTTTGGCAATTCTATTGCTCAAATCCTTCATGGTATTATTTATGTTATCAATCTTATCCCCCAGATAATTTCTCTTAGCACCAAAGTTTTTATCCTCTTTCTTTGGATTTTTGAGGATCTTTACATCATCCTTCCTCTCCACTTTACCAATTTCTCTACTGATATTATCAATATGGACAGCCATCTTATAAGCCTCTCTCAACATTTGAGGATTCTTATCTAGTAAGCGGTAGCTCATTTTGGCATCAAAGGCATTGCAATATTTAGTTCACAAAGCATACACTTTCATTTAATCTTAAATGATGAAATAGCCGGTTCATAGCCTTTTGAAATCTCACATTAAAGTCAGCCACACCCTCATTAGAACATTTAACAATATTATTAAGTTGATTCAAAAGAAACCTTGAATAAGTCTTATCACCATATTGCTCTCTGAACAACCTCTTAAATTCATCCCAAGATCCAATGCTCTCATTAGGAAAACTTCTATACCACTCTTTGGCATCCTTAGTAAGTGACTACATGAATAACTTCATCATGAGATCCTCTGCTTCTACCTCAAAGTCATCCATGATATTAGAAAATGCTTTGAGGTGGTCTTCATGACTCAAGGAATTATTTCTAAAGAATCTAACCAAAGCAAACCTGAAATCTTCATGAAATGGGTTAGGATAACTAGGAATCCCAGTAAAGCATAACTTTTGATATCTTTCAACTTGCATTAGTCTCCTTGGAGCTCGGTCTCTATGAGAATTTCTAGGCTCATCATCTTTTGGATCATCAAATTGAGTCTTATCCTTACCTTTTCCATCTCCATTATTATTTCCACCTCCTTTCTTCTTTCCCTCATCATCTTCAAAGTAAGAGTTCTTATTTTTATCATTTCCTCCAACTCCACCACCCTAATCTCCACCACCACCTCTAGTACTGGTGTGTCCCTCATAATTATTCTTTTTTGTATCATTTTCAGTATTCCCAGAGCTTGAAGCTATTGCTTTAGGAATGGAGATCATAAGGAAAGAAATCTTCTTTCTGCATTTGAAGCTTCCAAATCAGTTTTTTTTTACTCTTGCAGTAACTTGTCATTTTCCAATTGCAATCTCAAAATCTCAGGGTTTGGGGGTGTTGTTGATGGGGTAGGATCAATCAAGTAGCATTTCTAGTGGAATTATTAATAGATCAAGTATTGGTACTTGTGTTGGTATTAGTATTGAAGGTAGTTTTCTTTGTCTCATCAATGGGATTCTTCCCATGATGTTCATGTTGTGATTTCTTAGCAACAACAAACAGATCTAAGGTTTTGGTGGTTGTAACGGATGTGGTATAGGTAAATTAGCAGTTGAGGTTCCCATTTTGATGGTCACCTTAGGTGGATCAAGGGTCATTTAAGCAGCAAACTTAGAAGCATTTTCATAAATTTCCTTTTGCTTTGCTCCTTCTCTCATCTTTTCTAGTTTTTGCCTATGAGCATCTCTTTCTTCCATCTTAGATTTGATTTTGTCTTCCTTTTCTTTCAACTCCATAGCTCTTTATTCTTCCAACTCCCTGAGCCTACGTTCTTCTTCTTATTTAATCCTAAGTTCTTCTTCGAAGTCTTTCATATCTTTATCTATCTCTTCCTCATTCTCTAGGATATCTCTAGACTCACTTGGCTCAAGGGTAAAGAAATTAAGATTAGTTGGTTCTCCCTCAAGGGGAAGGTGCACTTCTACACTAGGAGGTTCAACTTAGGGTTTAAAATTATCTCCATTAAAAATAGATCTAACTCCAAGAGTTGAAGCTTCTAAGAACTTATTTTTATCCCAAAAATCCCACCTATCTTCCTCTCTTGACACATCAAATTCATTATCAAAAATTTCCTCACTGGGAAAACTCCCTTCATCTACATTAGAAACGTCAAATTCATGTGCCTCTTTGATGAGCCCAAAATGTGCTCATAGTTTGGATATCATGATGAACTTTTAATACCTTTACTTTTGTTATTCATGGTTGTTTAAACTCTTTTGAAACCTTTTATTGGGATATCCTATAGCAATACACTTTCATGTTCCTGCAGCCTATCATGTTGACTTATCTATATTTATTACCCCGTTTGACTCCCTAAACGACTGGTATATCGCATATAGTTTTTGAATGATGAAATAGATTTAAATATGTGATTAATGAACTGATATTGTGTAAGTGCCATGCGCCTTTTCTTTCGCATCTGTTACCTTATGTTTCGCAGGTTGTTGAAAGTATATCAAGTCAAAGCAACCGATCTTGGCCTTACAGTAAAGTCTATTTCCTGCACGACTTCAAGGAAGCTGGCGAAGACTCTTTGACCGAAACCGTTGGGAAAGATTTTTAATGAAAGTCAATCTGGAAAGAGTGGAGTGCTAGATTCTCTCTGGATCGGGTTGAACGAATAAATTCATTTATGAAGTCTGTTCCTCGATTTTGGGATACATTTTACTTCCACGTCTTTCTTTGTTAGGGTTAGTTAGTTAGTTGTTCTCCTGATTTTAAATAAGTGCTCCTCCTGCGCGAGTGAGCAGAAGATGGTTAGAAGTAAGATAGAAGCATAATGATAGGGAGATAGAAGATATCATGTAAGAGTCAGTATGATAATAATAAAAAGCAGAATTTGTGTGACAAGAGACAAAGTTTGTTGTTAGTTTTCATATCAACAAAGCAATGTATACCATTCTGAGTTTATGAATAAAGTTTGATGAAGTTCTGAGTTCAGCACTTGCGTAATTAGTAGATGCTTGCTAAGGGGGCCCACTTAGTAAGTATCTGTAGCTAGTTAGTTAGCTATTTTTTTTCTGTTTTTCTTTGAAGTTTTTGTACAAACTCAGTCTTATATTGTTCCTACAGCATCGAGAATCCATCCTTGTGCTTGTTCCTGTAGCATAAGGCCAGTTCATAATTTGTGTCTCAGTCGTAGCTGTTATGATTTTTGCTTTGATTAAATCATGGTTGAGTTAAGAGAACTTTGCATTACCTTCCTGTAGCGTAGATAGAATTCTTTCCAAGTATTTATTTCTGTTAAGTTGTGATTGAAACTAGTTCTTAGTGCATATATTGTGCTGCTCCATTCAAAGTATACGTTCCCTGGTTTGACAAGTAAATGAATGTCCATAAAGAGATATTAGTCACCTATTGGAATGTCCAATTCCCAGGATAGGTTTTACACTAATTTTCATATCCTTTTTGTGGGCGTGACCATTTTTGGCGCCGTTGTCAGGGATGGTGTCAAGCTAAGAACTTGTTAGAAGTCATTTTTAGCATTAGTTTAGTTTGTTAATCAAGAATTTTCAAAATCCTTCAAATCACTATTCATTCTATTGCATGCATAGAAGAAGAGACGCGTTGGGAAGGTTTCTCCCTGAAAACCTATTTGTTGAACTACCATTTGTCCCAGCCAACGAAGTACCTAAGGAAAATCCATTCGCTCTGATATTTCAGCAAGAAAATATGGCAAATAATCCACCTAATCCACCTCCTGCTTTTGAGTTTCCCATTGTTCCCCAGCGAGATACTGATAACCTTAAAAATATTCCTTCTTCATTACTTCCCAACTTCTATGGCCTAGTTATGGAGGACCCTGAAACTTTCCTGTTTGAGTTTGATATCCTATGTCACAGTTATGATTACACTTCAGATGCACACAAGATGAAGTTGTTTCCTTCCACCTTGAAGGAAGGAGCTCTTAGATGGTTCATGAGTTTGGGAAGAGGTGTTGTTGATAGTTGGGCAGCCATGCAAACAAAATTTCTTGAGAAATATAAGGAATATTGTAAGAGTGGAAGTAAGGGAGATGATATATTCAGAATTCAACAAAAGGAGGATGAAAGCCTGGAAGACTACATCTCAAGATTCTTGTTTTCTCTGAAAAAGAATTCAAACCATACTCTCAATGAAGACTCTCAGAAACTAATTTTTCTAAGAGGAATCAATGATGCCTGTATAGACGCTCTGGACCTTATGGGAGGAGGTGATATAACCCAACTGCCTTGGGATGATATTAAGAAAATATGTCTTAATTACTCCCGAGCAAATGTGAAGAAAGGTAGAGGTCATCAAGCTTCAGTGGGCAAGTCTTCTTCCAGTGGAGTTTCCCGGATGGAGATCACAAATTTGCTGTCTGATTTCAAGCAGGAAATCATAAACAACATGGCTACACAGTTGGACACTATGCAAGCTGGAAGAAACATAAGGAAGCTGAAGCAATGTTGGCTGAGTTTTGTCCGCATTGTGGATAGAAGAAACGTGACTGCAGATGCAAGATGGTGGCCAACATGGAGGCTAAACAATTGCCTACTGATTTTAAGATGATAGAAAGTGATGATGACCAAGTCTTCTTTGTTGCACAAAGGAGGCCATGGGCCCCAAGACAAGGTATGCCTCAGGACCCTTTGCAAAATTTTGGTTCATATAATAGTCAATGGAAAAATCAGTACCCTCCAAACTATGGGCCATACTCCCAACCTTAGTGGAATAACCCTTGGCCAAATGCCTAGCAAAACCGTTGGCAATCCTCACAAGGGAATTGGAAACCATCTCAGCAAAATCAGTGGTAGCCTCCATAAGGGAATTGGCAGCAACCTAACTAATGGAGAGGAGGCCAGCAATGGTCAAATCCAACCGCAGGTTTCCTACAGCAACCCCAGCAACAATCCATTATGCCACCTCCTGTAGCTAATCAAGGCCAGAATCCAAAATCAACCCAACTACCGGCTCAGGCAGCACCTAATCCAAATAACCAACAACCACAGCAGCAGCAAGTCTATTTTGTTGATCCTAATCATTAGCCTACCTATTCTCTTAACCTGAATAATATTAATGTACGTTTAGGAACCATGCTTCCCACACCATCTCCTCCCATAATCTTAGAATTACCATCTGAGGAGACTGACTAAGAAGAAGAAGATATCAATGACCAAGCCCAACCAAATCAGCCAGTTTAGATCCCATCATTACCTAAGACATCTGATAAAGTGCCTCCTCCTTTCCCACAAAGATTGGAAGGTGAAAATGTGAAAAAACAAGAGGAACCTACCTTTGATATCCTTGACCAGCTAAAGCATATATGTGTGAAAATTCCCTTGCTCCAAGCAATCAAAGAATTACCTATCTATGGCAAGGCCATCAAGGAGGCATGTTTGAAGAAACTAGGGAGGAAAAAGAAAGACCCTCAAACTGTCCATGTAATAGGCCAACTCTCTGACTTAATGCTAGGGAAGCTTATAATCCCAAAATATTTAGATCCAGGAAGTCCTGTTGTGGAGATAAATGTTAATGGGTTGCAAATTAAGAATGCTTTAGTAGATCTTAGTGCAGCTATCAATGTCATGACAAAGGACCTGGTTGTAAAACTTAGTATTTCAGAAATAAGGACTACACTTTGGATTCCTGGGAATACCCTGCTGATTTTATGGTCTTATCTCCAAAGGCATCATTGGAGGGATACCCTATCATACTAGGAAAGCCTTGGTTGGCTACTACTGATGCTTGCATTGGTTGTAGGTCGGATGACATGACAATATCTGATGGATATAGCACAAAGAAGCTTACCCTCTATTCTCCAGCACTGCCCCAACTTGAGTCTGAAGATGTTGTTTGGCTAGATTTGGGAGAAGAGGAAGAAGTGAACTCCATGGCCAATTTAATGATGATTACCAGAGAGTCTTTCATTGCACAGCAAGAAGAAGAAGATATACTATCCAATATCCTGCTGAATAACTATGGTACTAAATACTTTCATTGTGAGAAAAATCCATATTCCTTGCAAACTATTCTTCCTCCGTCCACATCAGCTCATTATCCTCCAGCAACTGATTGCTTACACACCTTACTACCCCATGAGGTAGACATGTCATTTCTGTCTGAAGTATCTATGATAGACTTAACCTCCCAAGTTGAGGTAGCTGCAGGAAAAACCTTGTGCATTAATAAAAACCTCACCAGTGAGCAACAAGAATCTATGATCAAAATGCTTACCAGTCATAAGTCATCTTTTGCATGGGACTATGGAAATATGAAGGGTCCAGACCCAAAACTCTGTGCACATCGCATATATATTAACAGTGACTTCAAACCTGTTAGGCAGCCTCAAAGAAGAATCAATCCAGCTTTGAGAGAGATTGTTAAAGAAGAATTGCAGAAAATGTTGACAGCTGCCTTTATCTACCCAATCTCTGATAGTCAATGGGTTTCCCCATTGGTCATTGTTCCTAAGAAAGGAGGAAAATGGAGGGTATGTGTAGATTATAGAGAGCTCAACTTAGCAACAAAGAAAGATTACTTTCCTCTTCCATTTATTGATCAAGTTCTGGATAATTTAGCTGGAAAGAAGTACTTCTCATTCTTGGATGGCTTCAGTGGATACAATCAGATCAAGATTACTCCTGAGGATCAGGAAAATACTACTTTTACATGCCCTTGGGGAATGTCTTCCTATTCAGTTTTGCCTTTTGGTCTTTGTAATGCTCCTGCAACTTTCCAGAGGGCAGTCATAAGTATCTTCTCAGACATCTCATATGATTGCATGGAAATATACATGGATGACTTTACTGTTTATGGTACAAAATTTAAGGAAGCTCAAGGCAACTTGGAAAAACTACTACAGAGATGTGAAGATCACAACCTATCGCTGAATAGTCAAAAGTGTTTTATGATGATGCAAGAGAGAATAGTGCTTAGTCACTATATTTATGCTGTAGGAATTCAGGTTGATCCTGCTAAAATTGAGATCATCTCTACGTTACCTTCTCCTACTAAGCAGAAAGAGGTACGAAGCTTTCTAGGCTATGCCAGATACTACAAAAGATTCATCAAGGACTTCAGCCAAATAACAGGCCCCTTATACAATCTGCTGAAGAAAGATGCAGAGTTTTCCTGGACAGAGGAATGTGAAAAAGCATTTCTTAACTTGAAAGTCTCCCTCACACAAACACCTGTTCTGAAAGGACCTGATTGGTCACTCCCATTTCATATTCATACTGATGCATCGGATTATGCAATTGGAGCAGTGTTAGGGAAAAAGGATGGATCAACTAAACATGCACTCTACTACATAAGCAAAAATCTGCAAGGGGCTGAATTCAACCACACTGTTACAGAAAAAGAAATGTTGGCAATCATCTACGCCCTCAATAAATTTAGGCATTATATCACTGGTTATCAGATATTTGTCCACCTTGATCATGCAGCAATTTGGTATCTCATGAACAAAAGCTCAATATCTGGGAGACTGGCAAGATGGTTATTGTTGATGTAGGAATTTGACATTACAATTGTGGACAAGCCAAGTAAAGCCAACGTAGTTGTTGATTTCCTTTCTAGAATTCAAAGGCAAGATGACTCTACACTTATTGAAGACTTATTTCCTGATGAGCACCTGTTTGCAATCAAGGTTATTCATCCATGGTATGCTGATATAGCAAATTATCTGGTAACAGGAAGAACTCCTCCTCAATTCTCCCATAAGGAAAAGAGATTATTGGTAGAGAAAAGTTTTAACTTTTCTTGGATTGCAGATTGCATGTTTTATACAGGGCCAGATCACATTATGAGGAGATGTGTACCAGAGGAGGACACTCATGATATACTGCATGCAAGCCATGATGAGCCGTGTGGTGGACATTTTGCTGCCAAAAGGATAGCAATAAAAATTTTAAATACTGGTTACTATTGGCCAACTTTGCATAGAGATGCAGCCAAGTATACAAGGAGATGTGATAGATGCCAAAGAATGGGAAGACCAACTCGCTCTAATGAAATGCCTCTATTTCCACAAGTTGTAGTTACACCATTCGACAAATGGGGACTATATTTTGTGGGACCAATTGACCCACCTTCCAATGGTAAGTCCTACACTCTTGTATGCACAGATTATGTCACAAAATGGGTAGATGCTAAACCTATGAAACATGCTAGGGATAATAAAGTGGTTGAATTCCTCTATGAGAAAATATTTACTAGGTTTGGTGTTCCTAGGGAGATAGTGATAGATTAGGGAGCACAATTTACTTCTACACTTATCACAACTTTAGTCAATGAATACAATATACGACATAGGAAATCAACTCCTTATCACCCCTAGGCCAATGGCTAGGTTGAGGTCACCAATAGAGACATAGAGGCCATTTTGACTAAAATTGTAGATTTGCATAGGAAGGACTGGGCCACAAGGTTACCAGAAGCTATATGGGTCTACCGTACTACCTGGAAGACTGCTATAGGATTTACACCTTTAAAATGGTGTATGGTAAAACAGTTGTGATGCCAATAGAATTTGAACATAAGACTCTCAGAACAACACTGGAGCTGGACATGGATTTAACAAATGCACAAAAGGACATAATCATGCAGCTCAATGCTTTGGATGAACTCCAAAAGCATGCCCTACAACACACTGAGATGATACAGAATCAGTGAATAAGGTGGCATGATAAATACATTAAGGAAAAGAAATTCAAAGTAGGAGATTGGGTTCTGCTTTATGACTCACGGTATAAGGACAGTCCAGGAAAATTACAGACCAGATGGTTGGGGCCATATGAAATTGAGAATGTATTTGCTAATGGTGCAGTTCAACTTGTTACAATTGATCCTGTTAGATTCAAGTTGTTAGTTAATGGACACCACCTCCGGTTGTACCATAAACTAGTCTCAAAAGAAGAATTCATGCAACAGTTTGTTCAGGATCCTGCCGCTACTCTTCCTGCAGCTGAAGGTTTTAGCCTTTCTTTTGCAGCTTCACTGTAATTTTGAAAAGTATGCTTATAATAAAGGTTTCATTTTTAAGGAAACCCCTTTTTCTTCATTTTCACTTGTCGCCACATCTCACTTCTTTATCTTCCATCCATCCATCCCATCCATCCATTCCATCCATTCATCTCATCCGCCCACATCACCCATCCACCTCATTCATCTGCATCACCCTTAATTATGATATCATTCCCAGCTATCAACTCATGCTGAAGTCGTCATCTTTCTCAACACGTACATGCATTTATCGAAAGGTACGCCATATCTTTTGTTATCGCATATTTGAATTATTTTATTCTATTCATTTACTACTATGTCTGTATCAGTCATTATTACCTGATCTCCGCCTATTCTTTAGTACATGTGAGGACACATGCATACTCTAAGTAGGGGGCAGGGTAATCCACTTTTTAAACCTGTCTTTTCGCCGCTGCCACAACTGCTCAGATAACCTTTCTTTATTATTTTTCTAGTACTTTCCAAATATGATCGCATGTCTTTTTCATTGCATGTTATTCTTGTAAATTACAATTAAAACTGCTTGTTCAAAAAGTTCATTTTTTGGAAAAGAGAGAAATGTGAGAGCACGACAAAAAAAAACCAGAACAGAAAGGGAAACAAAGAGGAAAATTTTTGCATTTTCAGTAAGGAGTTGAGTTCAGCTAAGGAAAAACTATGAACATGGGTGGTCAACTGGTGCGACATGAGCCTGTAGCTCATGAGTTATTATTGCAAAATCCTCAAACAGTCCAGGCATTCAGCCTATGTGGACGGTTAAATTACTTTTTGAGTTTAAATGCTTTCAATGAGGAGGCTGCTGGCAAATTTTTGAGAACCCTTTCTCAAGGGGAGGCTATTGTATGGGGTCTAACGGTTGTTGTAACTAAAGAAAGAATTGCTGAAGTAACCGGGATTCCAGCCGTTGGAGAAAATTTTTCTTCGGATGCTGCCTCTGCAAGGGCTGAATTTTCAATACCCACTAATGGACCTTTGGAAGTCTCCAAGCAGGGATGCAAGCGAGTATCATTGCCTCCTCCTTATCTAGAATACGCTGCTTACATAATCAGGTATTTAATATGTGAAGGTCATTTCTCTTACCTGCATTCTTACCATTTCAAATTGTTAAGTCATATGAGGCATGGGTTAGCTGTAAATGTTTTGAACTTCTTGTTAAAATTTCTGGAACAAAGTGCCCATGGAACCCAACAAGGGAAAGATAATTCTATTGCTCGCCATGGCCTTATCAAATTATTGATTGAATGCTCTTTGAGAGATGTCTCACCTCTTTCCTGGCAACAATTCGTTGCCCAAAAGAACTTGCAAATTCTAGAACCCCCTAGGGTACTTACCCCACGGCCTCAGAAAAGAAAGAAGAAATTGCGTCTCCCAGTAGAAGAATAGGGCAAGAGTCATTTTCTCCTATAGCACCTGGTCCTACAACTCTCACACCAGAATCCTCTACCCAAGTACAAACTAGGTCTGCCACTAGGAGAGAGAAGGGAAAAACAAAGGCAGGAGAGTCATCTGGGGTGGAACAAACCCCAGAGTCTGATCCTCATTCTTAGAAAAGGAAATGCCCTTCTCCTGCAGCATCTTCCCCTGCAGCCATCTCTCCTACAACAACACCTGTTGCTATCACCAGTTCACCATCATCCTCTGACAAGGCAGAACCCTCTAGACAGTCCAGAAAAAGGAAGGCTACAAGAACACCTCCTGCAGCCGCACTAGTGCCAAGAAGAGTTTCCACAAGGAAAAAATGTAAGACCTCCCCTGCTTCACCTCAACCAGAGGTTATTGTAATTTCAGAAGAGTTCGTAGAGTCTGAATTTGATGTTTCTCATAATGTGTTTGAGAGTGCTGCACAGAGTTCATTCATTCCTGAAGAGGAACAAATTGAGACAAAGGAAATTGAGCATAATGAAAAAGGGGTACCAAGTCTTGATGACTTGGCTGCCGCTGCTATGCAAATTTTGGAGGAAGCACAGTCTTCTCCACTACAGCAACAAGAATTCATCCTGTAGCAAGAGCAGGAACAAACTAAACAATTGGATGTGGCCAGTGAAGCTACATTTCCCCCTGCAACTTGTCAAGCCATTGTTGTTTATAAGAAGACATTTTTGATTGAGTTTCTGGAATATGTCAAAGCTAACTGGAAACCAGTTATATTGCAAACCCTGACTTTCCGACACCTAGCCTAGACTGACATGCAACAAAGTCTATGGGAGGTAGAAAAGAAGAAACTAAAAAAGGAAATTGAAAGTCAGAAACAAGAAATTCTTGAGTTAAAAGGGAAAATGGATGAAATGTTAAAAGTAACTGGTCAGATTATGGAATGCAGACCACCACCCAGAGTTTATGCTATGTGCCTTAAGGAACAATTCTTATGGTTCCAACTAATGAGAATTTCCAGAAATCAAGATCCTATACTTCACACTGCTAAAGAATTCTACGACACATACCAGGCAGCCCCTAATTGGTTAAGAAATTCTCTGTGAATTTTATTTACATGGATTTTTAATTCCATTTGAAACGGAATGGAATCCTCTTCTGTATATTAGCGACATCCATTTGAGATCACTTATGTCATGGGCAGCAAATGAAGCAAATTATGGCAGGTAATGGGAAACATATGAGGAAGCCGAGAGGAATGAGCTTGTTCCATTACGCCCTGAAAGTTCAGACCCCCATGCAATGTTGAAAACCTAGTTTACTCTAGCATATGGCTTTCATAATAATATAGCCAGGATGAAAATATTTGATCTCAGGAAACAGGTATATGATGAATTTCAAGAACAGCCATATTCATTTTGGAGGCTGTCATACACCATAATTGAGAAAAGGTGGGAAAGATTAACTGTTGGGCTAAGAAGGTTCGAGCCTCACAGTCCCCTAAATTTCACAGCGGCTCTTAAACGATCAAGCAGATATATACAGTTGGGACTTCAAAAGAGGTTTGAACTGTGGTTACCATTGACATTCAGACCTCTTGTGCTAATGTGGCCCCTTTATCCTTACCAGGCTACAAATATTAATGAAGATTCAGAAGCTCGTAGGTATGAAAGGTGGCAGACTTTCAGATAATTTTATTACGGGTTTGGAACTCCATTTCAAAGTCATGCCGCAACCACTGATTTCAGAGAGACCACCAGGAAAGTTAATGCTGGAGGACCAGCATTGGGCTAAGTAGGGGGCAAATGATGAGCCCAAAATGTGCTCATAGTTTGGATATCATGATGAACTTTTAATACCTTTATTTTTGTTATTCATGGTTGTTTAAACTCTTTTGAATCCTTTTATTGGGATATCATGTATCAATACACTTTCATGTTCCTGCAGCCTATCATGTTGACTTATCTATATTTATTACCCCGTTTGACTCCCTAAATGATTGGTATATCGCATATAGTTTTTGAATGATGAAATAGATTTAAATATGTGATTAATGAATGGATATTGTGTAAGTGCCATGCGCCTTTTCTTTCGCATATGTTACCTTGTGTTTCGCAGGTTGTTGAAGAAAGTATGATCGAGTCAAGCGCAGCCGATCTCGGCCTTGCAGTAAAGTCTATTTCCTGCATGACTTCGAGGAAGCTCTGGTGAAGAATCTTTGACCGAAACCGTTGGGAAGGATTTTTAATGACAGTCAATCTGGAAAGAGTGGAGCGCTAGATTCTCTAGATCGGGTTGAACGGATAAATTCGTTTATGAAGTCTGTTCCTCGATTTTGGGATACATTTTACTTCCACGTCTTTCTTTGCTAGGGTTAGTTAGTTATTTTTTCTCCTGATTTTAAATAAGTGCTCCTCTTGCGCGAGTGAGCAGAAGATGGTTAGAAGTAAGATAGAAGCATAATGATAGGGAGATAGAAGATATCATGTAAGAGTCAGTATGATAATAATAAAAAGAAGAATTTGTGTGACAAGAGACAAAGTTTGTTGTTAGTTTTCATATCAACAAAGCAATGTATACCATTCTGAGTTTATGAATAAAGTTTGATGAAGTTCTGAGTTCAGCACTTGCGTAATTAGTAGATGCTTGCTAAGGGGGCCCATTTAGTAAGTATCTGTATCTCGTTAGTTAGCTATTCTTTTTTTGTTGTTCTTTGAATTTTATGTACAAACTCAGTCTTATATTGTTCATGCAGCATCAGGAATCCATCCCTATGCCTGTTCCTGCAGCATAAGGCCATTTCATAGTTTGTGTCTCAGTCGTAGCTGTTGTGATTTCTACTTTGATTAAATCATGGTTGAGTTAAGAGAACTTTGCATTACCTTCCTATAGCGTAGATAGAATTCTTTCCAAGTATTTATTTCTGTTAAGTTGTGACTGAAACTAGTTCTTAGTGCATATATTGTGCTGCTCCATTCAAAGTATATGTTCCCTAGTTTGACAAGTAAATGAATGTCCATAAAGAGATATTAGTCACCTATTGGAATGTCCAATTCCCAGGATAGGTTTTACTGTGATTTTCATATCCTTTTTGTGGGCGCGACCACTCTTCATATGTATTTGCACTATTTACTTCATTATTAAAAGTAGGAGATGCATCAATGGGAAGTTCAATCGACTTACTTGATTTAGCACGTTTCTTCACCCAAGTGGGTTGCTTGTCCTTTGAGTGCTCAAACTCCATCTTTTGTTTAGAATGCTTCTTTGTGTAACTTATGGTCTTTCTCATGAGGCCAAATTGTATCTCAAAATTCTCTTTCTCACTTTCTCTCTTGGAATTTACTCTTGCACTGGCACAAGAGACTTGAGAGTCACTACCCACAATATTTTGAAATAAAATTTTATCACACTTTGGGGTTGCACTTGCAATACTAGAGAATACTTTGAATATAACCCAACACAAGCTGGAGGAATGAACCACACTTTGAAGCATAAAATTAAACATGACTTATATAGTGAAAATTGGAACCAATTATTCTCCAAGTAGTGAAGAACAATTAAAATATCTGAGTCTAACTATACCAAATCTACCTAAAGACGTTGGACTTAGCAATGTCCCCAATGGAGTCACCAATCTATTGGTTATTTTTTTGAACCAAAATTAATCTCACCATTTACCTATGAATTTGTCAAAATACAATGATAAGTAAAGGCAAGGATTGGCCGACAAACAAGTAAAGGATTATTAGACCTCTACTTCTACACTTAGGGCTCTATGCAACCCATTCTTGAGGGTGATCCTAATTTAATGTTTACATGATATTCTTGTGCAATTTTTATCATAAACATTACAACACATAGATACTTTGCATATAAAGGCTCAACAAGCAGAATGTATCAAAGGAAGTTGGTTGCTCCTTAACAATAGTTCATATTCAGAGCCTAAGAATGGAGAAACTTAACACAATTGTGAGCCATTTTGGACAATTTGATTTAATAAATGGTTTATTGTTGAATTAATCAAAAAAATGCAACATGATAAACTCACTTAGATCAGTGTCTCATCCTTGGAACATAGTCTCCCACTTCCTCACTGAGGAACAAAGGGCATGAGTGGGTCTTGCACAGGATAGTAGGGAGTGGTCAAGATTGACCCACATCACCTACTATCAATTGTCGATTCTTGCTTGATAGAAAATTCACCACATTTAAAACCAAGTGGGCCCCTCCAAAAAGGGACAAATGTTCATAGCCCACTATCCCATGATATTATTTTAAAACAAAATGAAATTAGACGAGGTGGCGGGGAGTGGTCTTGATGAAGCCACATCTTTAAAAAAAACCACCAATGATCAAACCAATTCATCACTCACCATTCTTTCAAAAGGGTTGGGCCGGTCAAGGAAGAGGGAATGTGGCACTCACCCGCCAACCCATTGGAATATTTAAATAAAAAAGAACAGAGATGCAGGGAACAACTATGATCCACCTATGATGATCAAACGGTCACCATAAAACGTAAGTTATGCATGTGCCAAATTTATTAGTTTTAAAAGAGGGACCTGACTAGGTGCACAATGGATGAGGGACATAAGGGATTAAAAAATGAAACCTTAGGACAAAGAGAAAAATTAAGCCAAACCTAAGACCCAACATAATTTTAGATATATCTCAAACCATTTTAATATAGATCAATGTTTTAAATATAATGACAGGCAACAACCAAGAAAAATAGGATCAAGGGGCTAGTTTATCAATGATGCAAAAGGCATGAGTCATGACTTAAATGACTGGGAACCGGTAGCAAGAAATCAATTATGAATTAGAACATTGGCAAGGATGTATGCTTAAGGATTACTTATGAAGGGTTCTAGCAGCATAAACCCTAAAAAATTGATATTGAACCAAACCCTAAGCTCAGAGAGATGGGATTAACCACAATTTTGCAAAATTTTGGGATGGAACATGAAGCATTTTTAGGGGTTCCATCACATGCATTTTTTGTTTTGTTTCGTCCAAAGGGGAGGAATGTTGTTTGGTGAGATTAGATCATCTTCAGAGCTTCTACAATCATTGCCCAAGACTCAACATTGAGGGGAGGCTTCCTTGTCTCTCTTCTTCTTATCTCTTAAGGGGGGTCTTTTTCCTCACATGGGGTTTTATCCTTCTCATGCTTCATTGAGAGTATTTATTTTTTTCTATTTCATCTCTATTTTTGGGAGGAGTTTTATCCCACTAGGTTTCCTCCTTTTCTCCATTTGTGAGAAATTTCATTTACATATGTACATGGGTACCTCACATGGCCTTGTTGTCGGGACCCATTTTTGCATTTTTTTTCTTTATTTCCCCATAAGTTGCACTTAAGGGGGAGTGTTAGTGAGAATAGGGGTACTAAGTTTACTTAGGGACTTCTTTATGACATATTGGTTATGTTTTTAGTCTCTTGGGTGGATTATCTTATATATACCCACCTCTTGTTCTCATATGAGCATCTCACTCTATTGTATTGCTTTGCATTCTCATGAGTTGAATATAGTTTATTTGGCTCATATTTTATTTCTATTTTTATTTCCCTCAATCACTTGCATTCTTGGGTATAAATCTTACAATTATGAAACCCTATGCTTCCATAACTATGGCCAAGAAGGGGAAAGATCAGAAACTTATAGCTTTGGATGTTGTTGATATTGAGTACAAACAATAAGACTAGAGCTTTAAAATTACACCTACAACTATGTTGTCTACTATTACTAGCTAATGCTGATTTTGATGTTAAAAAGTAAATATTTTAGAGTGGTTTGCAACTATCCATACAAAATCTAGTTCAAGATTAACAAGAAAAATAAATACCATTATTATTTATCTTTAATATTGCTCTAACAAGGATGTCAAAGAGATGTAGAGTTTGTTGATGTTTTTGAGGTATATGAAACATAATCATGTATTACAATGCAATTTATTATTAACACTATTATATATTTCTTTAAATGCTAACAAGTGATGGTGTATTGACAAAAGGGAACAATCGATTGGAAAGCAATGGAGAGGCATTCATAATAGATGAAGGAAAAAATTAGGGATATATAATATTATAACAATTGAAACATAGGTTTAGTTGATCATAAACAAATTCTAGATAACCATGCTAAGAAAGGTGCTCAAATTAATGTCAAACTTCACTAGATTAAAGTGGGAGATATAGCTTTCAAAAAAAAATCAAGCTCTTAGAGCTCAACATACCTTTCATGGTATTAATAAAATCAATGGAAAACAACCCATTCTTAAGGAATTGGTGGATACTCTCTAGGCCTTTGTTAAGAACTATGAGAAAGTTTTCGAAGGAAAAGTAAACTCTCCTACATAAGATAGTTCCCTTAATCAATGTCTCCACGTTGTTCTTTGTTGGATTTTTTCTCATAGCAATCATTCTGTGATCATTTTCTCTCCATTCTTGATCTTAAGGAGGATTTTCTCACCATGGTTGATAACAAGGCTCTTAAGTGAGATGGTTTTCCTTGTGAATTCTTTAAGGTTCTCTAGGAATGCATGGGTGAGGACTTGTATACACTTTATCGAGAAGCTTTCCATTCCAACTATGTAGGGAATATTATTAACAAGGGAAATATTAAGTTCATAATTTAGTTTAGAGATCCATAGAACATCTACAATAGAGGCCCTTTACTTTTCTCAATGTGTCTTACAAACTCACTACCAAAACCCTAGCTATGAAGGTGTGTCATCCTCTTCCATAAATTATGCATCCTAGACAAGTTAGTTTCATAAAATCTAGATATATTTTGGATAATATTATTGTATGCTTAGGAAGGTATGGAATGGCCTCAGTGCTCTTAGAAAAAGACTATTTTCCTAAAAAATAGCTTTTCAATGGTTATGAGCATATTAAATAGCCTTTCATTCTAACCATTCTTCAAGATTTGATAATGGGCCTATTTTCTCCAATCTATATGTATTCTCTCTTTTTTATGCCTCTACTTGCATCACCATCAATGATTTCCAATCCAAATCCTTTGGTCTCTTTCATTTCACTCATCAAGGTTGTCTCTTGGCCCAAGCCCTCTATGTTCTCACTGCTAAAATATTTGGCTACCTTCTGACCCACTCTATGTTGTAATGACTTATGAAAGGTATTGCCTTTCCCAATTCATTAACTTAACTTATTTATGGCTGCTTTAAAAATGATTCATTCCTCACACTCATTGAAGAGGATAAAATTGTCAAACAAGCCCTCAAGTTCTTGGATATTTTTTATTAAAATGTTGGCTCAAAAATTTAATGACACAAGATTAAATGTTATAAAAAATATTATTTACCTAAGCCCCATTGGATTAATTTATTTGGATGGGAGTAGATTGGTCATAGGTAATTTTTTAGATTTCTAGGTATTCATTTTTCCTTACAAGCTTTGTAGGTGTCATTATGGCAAGCAGTTTTGTCCAAAATTGAGAAAAATGTTGTGTATTGGATTATGAATCCCATTTCTCTTGCAAGAAATTTTCAAGTCTACTCCAAAATTCTTGTAGCTACCCATGTGTGTTTTCTTCATATTGGTCTCCTTCTAAAGCCTCTTACATGTATCTTGAAAATCTTCTCGATTTTTTTATTTGGGCTTCATTTGAGAACCATAAGGGTTTTCATAGGTTTTCCTAAGAATGTTGTTGTCTCCCTCATGGTTTAGGATGGTTGGGGATTTTATCCACACAATGGTAAGGTTTTCCACTTTGTGATAAATGGATTATTTTTGTTCTCATTGGTAACAAGGCCTAGAAAATTTTGGTTCAATATTGTATTTCCTTTGGATACCTAGTTAGGAATCTTGTATGGAAGGGGATTGGTTTACAATCTCTTCTCACCATGAAGGATGCAATTCACATTAAAGTAAATATTATTGTTAAGAGCATTTGGGTATGTGTAGGATCATGATGGGCCAAAAAGTGGTGATATGATGGGTATGTGGTTAACGACCTTTTTTTACCCAAAAGTAATGAAACAAAAAATAGTTTTTAAAGGAGATTCTTAGCTTTCCAACAATATAAATTATGATTTACTTTGAATTTAATAAATAATTATCATTTTCTATTTGAATTATGACTAAAGTCCTAATTGATAGGCTGATTGAAAAACATCTATAGCTTTCAAATGGTATCACATTTTCTGAATCCAAAACATGTGTCACATTCTATGCTTCGCATACTAGAGGATTAAAAAAAAAAATTAATAAAGTTTTAACCAAGTTAAGGTGGTCAGACATACAAGTTTTTATATTTTTTAAAAGTTGTAATAAAAAATTCATAATTAATTATTTACTTGGAAAAAAATTACAAAAAAATATGCATCACATCGGGACATGAATCCTCTACTTATATCTAAAATATTATAAGGGTGATCCCACAATAGTGGTTTACAATTTTTGGCCAAACTGGACACTGAAATTATTATTTTTAACTAAATCTTCACATTCAGGCACCTATAGTAGCTAAACCGTGAGGAATTTGAAGATGATGCAAACTAGAGTCTCACCATATTTTTTCTATAGATTCTAAAAAAAAAAATTTGGAATCAAATTGCACTTCTTTTTCTATCTCCCACGAAAATTGGTTTTTTCATAAAACAACATTTTTAAAAAGTGACGCACACCATATAATGCATAACATTTTTTCCTTGAAGGATAAAATTCTAATTCTTTCGAATTTAGGTTTGTAGCTCCAATATCTAGTGCTTCCACTTGGTTAGATAGTTTTTTATTGAATATTTTTTCTTTAATCAAGTTTCAAAGTTAAAGAAATTACAATTCAGACATAGCACGTGCGACTGTATAACACGTAACTTTTATTGTATGTATCAAAATTCTTTTTTTTTTGCTAGATCAAGGACTCCAATATCTGGTGCACTCATATTTTTCAAAAAAAAATTGATAATATTCTATTTTTGCACATGTCACAAAAAATAGAGAACTTCATTTTTGGTGAAAAACCTATATTTAATAAAACTTAAAAAATAAATAGATAATAAAACCAAAACATATTAAAATTCTATTCGTTGGATAGCTCGTTCTAAGGGCTACCTAATACTAGTTGGGTTTGTGAAGTCTCCTCCATTTTCATTCTCAAATCTAGCTTCGAAGTGGAAAATTTTGGAAAATTTTGGTGCCTAGGAGGGTGAAGGTATAAAAAGGGTGGTTCAGTCGAACCAAAAAAATATCTTCGGTCAAACATGGGTTCAACCGAACCACTTTGAAATATGATTAATTATTATTACAATATATTAGAATAATAATATATAATTATTATTAATTATATATTATTATTATAATATTAAAAGTATATAATTAAAAAGTATATATATTAGAAATGGTTGAAAAACATTTTGGGAGGAGTTTTGGATTGGGTAGTTTACTTGAGGGCAAGAACAATTCAAACAAAAGGTTTTTCTCTGAGATCCCATCTAACAATATTGGAATGGCACAGCCTTGTTTCATTGCCCCTCAACCAAGGTCTACTATGAACATGAACATCTATAGCTCCGCACCCAAGATCTCCTTGATGCTAGTAGGTGTTCTCTTCAACCGGAAATCATAAAAACATGGGTATTAATGTGGAAATGCGTATTAATTTGATTTGCTTAGGGGGATTTTTTTTGTTTATAGATATAAGTATATATTTATGATGGGCATTGTTAGACAGACAAGTAGCTTGGAAGGAAAAGGAGACATGTTTGGTAGCAGCGGTGGAGAGTCTCAGCTTGGGATCTACAAAGAGATGAAGAGTATGAGAGCATGTCTCGTATTGACGGCATGGAAGCGAATGGATCTAGTGATGAGTAGGAAGATAACCATCCCAAAAAGAAGTGCTACCACATGCATACTCCTCAGCAAATTCAGGAGATGGAAGCGTATGCCCTTTTTCACTAAACAATTTAATACTTGTCATTCATTGAGAATTTTTGTTTCCTGACTTTACTTCTATTTTGGGTTTTCTACAGGCTTTTCAAAGAGTACTCTCACCCAGATGAGAAGCAAAGGAAACTTCTGAGTAAGCAATTGGGGCTTGCACCATGCCAGATTAAGTTCTAGTTCAAGAATCGACAAACCTAGATGAAAGTATGTGCGGATTAAGAAAATGACCAAAAATTTGTCGTAACGTTGCAAAATTGATGAACTTTAGGGTTTCATGCTTTATTCCTTAAATTTTTCTAATCATGGCTTTTCAAATCTTAGATTTTTAGGCTCAACACAATTGTCATGAAAATAATCTCCTCAGGAAGGATAACGAGAAGCTTCGCTTGGAGAACATGGCAATTAAAGAAGCCATGAGAAATCCCATATGCACCAATTGCTGAGGACATGTTATTGCAGAAGTCAGTCTTCAAGAGAAGCAACTACGTATTGAGAATATTCGGTTGAAAGATGAGGTCCGTTTGCAAAGCCTAACTAATTTAATGATGCATATTCCCTATTTTGGTATTCTCAAATGCAAATTGTGGTTAAAAGGATTACGAGTCACTCCTTTTTTAGCTATACCTATTGTAATTCTAATGTATTTACAACCCTACAAACCTCCTAGATTTTATTCTCTCTAGAAATCTTTTTAGTGTAGTGATTTTCCCACCATGATGAAATTGCTCCATACATTTCTTGTATAATATTTAGAGACCCAGAATTTTATTTTTTTCTCATGCTTTAAACCACCTGAGTAGTGAAGTTGAAGATTCGTTAGCTTTGTGCTTATGGGTATTCTTTAACTATTCTTATGTTTTTTTTAATGCCTGGATGGATTTTTTCAGTTGGAGAGAATGGAAGCTATGGTTGGAAAATTTTATGGAAGTCCCATATCATTGAATTGAGAGAGAGGGAGTGCGGGGGTAGGAGGGAGAGACTTGAGAGAGAGATATGGAGGGAATGGGAGAGATATAAAGTAGAGGGTTTAAGGGTTTAAGGGTTTAGGGTTTAGGGTTTAGGGTTTAAGGGTAGATGGGAGTTCGAGATAGGAGTGAGTGAGTGAGATAGAGTTTAAGGGTTTAAGGCTAGAGGGGAGCTTGAGATAGAAGGAGTGAGAGAGAGAAAGAGAGAGGATTTAAGGGTTTAAGGCTAGAGCGGAGCTCGAGATAGGAGTGAGTGAGTGAGTGAGAGAGGGTTTAAGGGTTTAACTTGCTTACTTGGGTAGAGGGTAGAGGGGATCTAGAGATAGAAGGAGTGAGTGAGAGAGAGATAATTGAGAGAGGGAGAGTCGGTAGGAGGGAGAGACTTGAGAGAGAGAGGGTGGGAACTTGGAAAAGAGATAGAGGGTAGAGGGTACAAGGGTTTAGGGTTTAATGGTTAAGGGTAGAGGGGAGAGAGGGAGACGGGGTAAGAGGGGGAGACTTGAGAGACAGGGGGGATTGGGAGAGAAATAAAGGGTAGGGGGTACAAGGGTTTATGGTCTAAGGGTTAAGGGTAGAGGGGAGAGATGGAGAGGGGGTAGGAGGGAGAGACTTGAGAGAGAGAGGGGAGAGTGGGAGAGAGATAAAGGTTAGAGGGTAGAAGGTTTAGGGTTTAAGGGTTAGAGGGGAGCTTGAGATAGAATTAGTGAGTGAGTAAGAGAGAGAGGGTTTAAGGGTTTAATGCTTAAAGGTAGAGGGTAGAGGGGATATAGAGATAGGAGTGAGTGAGAGAGAGAGAGACAAAGAGTGGGTCTAGGAGGGAGAGACTAGAGAGAGGGGGGGAGTGGGAGAGAGATAAAGGGTAGAGGGTACAAGGGTTTAGGGTTTAAGGGTTAAGGGGTAGAGGGGAGAGAGGGAGAGGGGGCAGGAGGGAGAGACTTGAGAGATAGAGAGGGGAAGGGAGTGGGAGAGAGATAGAGGGTAGAGGGTTTAAGACCCATTTAGGTTTTAAGGGTTAATGGTATAGGGTAGAGTGGATCTCGAGATAGAAGTAACTTGAGTGAGTAAGAGAGCGAGAGACCTAAGAGAGGGAGAGGATAGGAGGGAGAGACTTGAGAGAGAGAGAGGGAGGGAGTGAGGATTTAAGGGTTTAAGGCTAGAGGGGAGCTCAAGATAGAAGGAGTGAATGAGTGAGAGATATAGAGGGTAGAGGGTACAATGGTTTAGGGTTTAAACTAGTTAAGGGTAGAGGGGAGAGAGGGAGAGGGGGTAGGAGGGAGGGACTTGAGAGAGAGAGGGGGAGTGGGAGAGAGATAAAGGGTAGAGGGGAGAAGGGTTTAGGGTTTAAGGGTTAAGGGTAGAGGGGAGCTCGAGATAGAAGGAACTTGAGTAAGTGAGAGAGAGAGAGACCTAAGAGAGGGAGAGGGTAGGAGGGAGATACTTGAGAGAGAGAGAGAGGGAGGGAGTGAGTGCGGGTTTAAGGGTTTAAGGCTATAAGGGAGCTCAAGATAGGAGTGAGTGAGAGAGATAGAGGGTAGAGGGTACAATGGTTTAGGGTATAACTTGGTTACTTGGGTAGAGGGGAGAGAGGAAGGTGGGGTAGGAGGGAGAGAGATAAATGGTAGAAGGTATAAGGGTTTAGGGTTTAAGGGTTAAGGGTTAAGAGTAGAGGGGAGCTCGAGATAGAATTAGTGAGTGAGTGAGAGAGAGAGGGTTTAAGGGTTTAAGGCTTAAGGGTAGAGGGTAGAGGGGTTCTAGAGATAGAAGGAGTGAGAGAGAGAGAGAGAGAGTGGGTGTAGGAGGGAGAGACTTGAGAGAGAGGGGGGAGTGGGAGAGAGATAAAGGGTAGAGGGTACAAGGGTTTAGGGTTTAAGGGTTAAGGGTTAAGGGTAGAGGGGAGCTTGAGATAGAATTAGTGAGTGAGAGAGAGAGAGGGTTTAAGGCTTTAAGGCTTAAGGGTAGAGGGTAGAGGGGGTCTAGAGATAGGAGTGAGTGAGAGAGAGAGATGGAGAGTGGGTCTAGGAGGGAGAGACTTGAGAGAGGAGGGGGGGAGTGGGAGAGAGATAAAGGGTAGTGGGTACAAGTGTTTAGGGTTTAAGGGTTAAGGGGAGAGGGGAGAGGGAGAGGAGGTAGGAGGGAGAGACTTGAGAGAGAGAGGGAGGGAGTGGGAGAGAGATAGAGGGTACAAGGCAAAGGGGAGCTTGAGATAGGAGTGTGAGAGAGAGAGACCTGTGAAAGAGAGAGGGTAGGAGGGAGAGACTTGAGAGAGAGAGGGAGGGAGCGGGAGAGAGATAGAGGGTATAGCCCATTAAGAGTAGAGGGTAGAGGGTTTAAGGGTTAAGGGTTAAGGGTAGAGGGTATACGGTTTAAGGGTGTAAGGTTAGAGGGTAGAGGGTAGAGGATAGATAGTTTTTAATGTTTAAGGGTTAAGGGTAGAGGGTAGACGGTAGAGGGTTTAAGGGTTTAAGGCTTAAGGGTAGAGGGTTAAGGGTAGAGGGGAACTTTCTATTTCCATTTGTGGCATTTTTTGTGAATTAAATTGATGGCAACTTTATTTTTTTATTTGCATTGATTTATGTTTTAAATGTGTACAATAATTTTATAATTAGATAATACTTAATTTTAAAATTTACATAATTGCCCATGGAACAATTCAATGGAACAAATATAAGTTGTATATAATTGTATATAAGATTCTTGAACTTAAGAATTCCATGAAACAAATATAAGTTGTATATAATTGTAATTTAGGAAAAATGATTTTTAAAAACTTCACTTGTTTCAAATAAGTATTGAAAGCATATATATGGGTTTACATGCAAGAAAAAAAAGTGATAGATGATGCTATCAAAGATTCTTGAACTTAAGAATTTTCCATGGAACAAATATGTACATATTAATTGTAATTTACACAAAATGATTTACAACTATGTACAAGTTACTATAAGTTCTCACTTGAACATGTATAAGGTTACAAGTGAACTTGAAAATCATGGATATAATCTAAGTCAAAGATTCTGGTTCAGCCCGCTCTTCAATAACATGTAGAATGTTTTGATGATCATCAATATCTAGTCTCCATTTTCTTCGGCCATTTTCCTGTGGAACTGCATGAAGATTTAGTTTGGTAGCAATTATTAAGTGACTATATTGATATACCTTGTTATCAGGTTGATAGTCAACAAAATGAATCCCATGTTGAACAACTTATCCTTGTTTTAGATATGTCCCTTGCACTAGAACAGAACTTGCATGGTAAACATGAACATAAGGTAAGACATATGAATGTGTACAACATTTTCGTGCTCAAGTTTTGTACAATATATATTTAATTTTTATAATGTAATGGGGTATGTGCAGGATCATCATGGAAAAAATAGGACCTTAAGTGGCAAAAAATTCAAAAAAATCAAAGATAGGAAACTTGACATAAAAAACTCAATAAGTTATCTATATTATTTCAAAAATATGTAAGAATAGAATATGTAGCAAATTCAAGAATGTAGTTTTTTTTTTTTTAAATCTATTTCTAGTGAAAATTTGAAATTTCAATCAGTATTACTTAAATTTTAGGGAAAAAATAAGAAGTAGGTGTATGTCTGACCACCCTAACCACAAGAAAATGATAATATTTTTTTATAAGATTTTAGATATAAGTAAAGGACTCATGTCTCGATGTGATGCATATTTTTTTATAAATTTTTTCCAAGTAAATAATTGGGTATGTGCAGGATCATGATGGGCCAAAAAGAGGCAATATGATGGGTATATGGCTGACGACTATTTTTTTTACCAAAAATTGATGAAATGAAAAAGGGTTTTTAAAGCAAATTCTCAGCTTTCCATCGATATAAATTATTCTTTACTTTGAATTTAATAATTAATTATTATTTATTTTCTATTCAAATTATGACTAAAGTCTTGATTGATAGGCTGATTGAAAAACATCTATAGCTTTCAAATGGTATAACATTTTTGAATCCAAAACATGCATCACATTCTATGCTTTGCATACTATAGGATTAAAATAAGAAAAATTGAATTTCATGAATTTTTGACTAAGTTAAGGTCGGACATACACATTTTTTATATTTTTTAAAAAGTTCTAATAAAAAATTCATAATTAATTATTTACCTAGAAAAAAATTACAAAAAAAATGCATCACATCGGGGCATGAATCCTCTACTTATATCTAAAATTTTATAAAAAAATAATATCACTTTATTGTGGTTAGGGTGGTCAGACAGACACCTACTTCTTATTTTTTCCCTAAAATTTATGTACCACTTCATTAAAATTTAAAATTTTCAACAAATAGATTTATTTAAAAAAAAAAAAAACTAGTAGTTTAGAAACTACATTCAATTTGCTATAGATTATATTCTTACATATTTTTTAAATAATATAGATAACTTATTCAAATTTTTATGTCAAGTTTCCTAACTCTGATTTTTCTAAAAAAAATTCCACTTAAGGGCCTGTTTTTTCCATGATGATCCTGCACATACCTATAGTTATGAATTTTTTATTACAACTTTTTAAAAATATAAAAAACTCGTATGTCTGACCACCTTAACTTGGTCAAAAATTCATGAAATTCCATTTTTTTATTTTAATCCTATAGCATGGAAAGCATAGAATGTGACACATGTTTCAGATTCAAAAAATGTGATACCGCTTGAAAGCTATAAATGTTTTCCAATCAACCTATCAATTAGGACATTAATCATAATTCAAATAGAAAATGAATAATTATTATTTATTAAATTCAAAGTAAAGCATAATTTATATTGGTGGAAAGCTAAGAATCTCCTTTAAAAACCCTTCTTGTTTCATCAATTTTGGGTAAAAAAAAAGTCATCAACCACATACCCTACACATACCCATAATATTGCCACTTTTTGGCCCATCATGATCCTATACATACCCAATGTGTACATGTGAACAAAATGTATATATAATTTTAAATTCAAACTCACCTGTGGAAAATGACATTCCATCACTTGTTTCAGGTTGTGTTAGCTTATTCCTCTCTTTTGTGCAATGCAATAAATGATAGCTAACACCTTCGATGTTTCTAGGCTCTCCTATAACTACAAAAACATCTCCTATACACTAAATTGACACAAAATTTCTAACAAAATTAGAAATGTCTCTAAAGATAATTAACTAGATATATATAATATTTAAATTATTGAAAACTTACGCATGTACCTTTTCTAACCAATCCTAAAATATGTTTATAATCAATTGAAATCAAAGGAATGTCTTCAAATATTTCTTCCTCGTTTTCATCATATGTTTCTGAAACAACTAGTGGCATCGTATCCCATTTACCAACATATCCAAGTTCTTGGTTGTTGCATGCATGATTAGAGTTTTCTGCAATGCACTCAATGCAAAAACAAAAGTAATCCCTTGTGTGTATTGTCCATCCATGGCGACTATCTGAACTCCTAACACAATGCAAAGATCTTGTTTTTTCTACCCTCTTGCATCCACGCATCGATCTTTTGTCCACACCTAGATACATGTACGACAACAAACTTATGTGAACAAATGTGTATATATAAATTTTAAATTTAAATAAATTCATTTTTTTTAAATGTAATTTATACATACATGATATCTCCCAAAACACTCTATGTGGAATGTGTCAATTTTTTCTTGAAGATGTGCCAACCACATTTGATTAAAAGTGTTGCTTGCACTATTCAACAACATCATGTGCAGTGTCTATAAAATCTTCTAGATAACTCATTTGATGCTTTCTTAAAGCTTTTTTTATGCAAGCTCCTGCTCCATCATGCTCACCCTTTCCATGCCCACTCTCAAAAAAACTCCAAACATGTGGTATTTTATAGATTTTATGATATCTACAAAGTGCATAGAATGGCTGTGAAGATTTGAATTGTGTCACACATCCATTTGACCATACAAAATGATTTTCAAATTTTACACCCTTGGTTCTCAAATTCTCAAAAAAAATTGTAAAGCAATGTTGGACAAAAAGCGTGTCATGCTCTTTATCATCACTAATATAAAAGTGATATTCTTTCTTAATGGATCGTTCTTGATCTATACTCTCAACACCATCCAATTCTAATTATGCATACATCGATAACACACATGAACCATAATAGTGATTTGTTTTGAAAAGTAATACTCTGATTGAATCTCCTTTTGATGTACAAAGGAGTAATTTTCTGCAAAGTTGACTACTGATAGAACTGATCCAAGTGAGAAAGTATCTCTCAATGTTTCAAATTGTTGTGCTTGCCACTTAGCAAAAACGGAATGTTGTATGTATGGTTGTATCAATTTTTAAAAAAATTTAATAAATTTTCCAATAGGAATCTCCTCTTCTACATAGTTCAACCTTATGGATTCCCTCCTAATTTTTTTTGTAACTTTACATACTTGTGCCTGTGTGAGTAAAATATGTGAATAAGCAATAAACCACACAATCAATGAAACATTATATTAGAGAATTCAAATAACAATCTAATCAAATTGAAACAAATAAAATCTCTAAAAAAATTACTTACCTCTTGCAATTTACTGTCTTTGTTAGGTCAGTATCCTCATTTCTTGAAGGAAATTTAGCCAAATTTCCACATGTCTCACAAATTCCTTTTATTTAGTTTATTTGAGGTCCATTTTCATGATCACATAATATAGCCTTTATGAACACTTGTCTATTTAGGAGGTGCATTTTGAAAACCACAACTTTCTTCTCTCATCTTTCAAAACACCTAATAGTAGAGATCAAATTCAATATGATAACAACAACAAGTTTCAAAAAACTTGTTTATCTTAACATAATATGGCTTTAACATTTCAAACATTGTTTGCCCAATCTTTATATGAGGATATGTTTTACAAAAGTTCATATACATCTCAAATTGTGTTGTCTAGCCAATGTTTGATATGATTTTCATAAATACCAGGCTCAATCCTTTGTCTCATAACATCTCTAGTATTTGATGATGGATGAGTCTGGTCATGCCAAAAACTTGAGATCAAGTTCCTAACAACATCTTCAATCCTGTCAGAATGGGGAGCTCTATACATAATTAACCAATTTCCTTCTGAACTCTCATCCAAAAAAATTCTCTTTTTCTCATATTTTATTAATGCGGTTCTACTATAACCAATTTCAGCCAAAAGTGCAAACATTTTTCTTTTTCTTGCTATATCTTGATGTACAATAGATGTCAACATCACCCTTCTTGTAGTGGCCTTATCCACTGATCGAGATACTTTCCTAATGGAATCTAAACCCTTTTTAACATTTTGAGCAATATTTTTTTGCAATCCCATGTGTTTCTTCTTATTTGATGTTGAATGTACACCCAAAAATTGTAATGACTCTTTTAGCTCATTACGAAGAAGCAAACGTGATAACAATTGGGTTTTTTCAAGTGTATCAAGATGATTGAAATGATCATTGATTATTCCATTTACAGATTTAGTCATTGACCTCTTTCTCTTATTATAAGGCTGGTTGGCATAACATTTCAATTTCTCCATATCCATTTCAAGTAAATGATCTAAATTTCTATAAGAAATTTGTTTCATCACCTTTTCAGCTAGTTTTATATGCTCATGCATACTAGTAGAAGGAAGTGATCTTGACCCCTCTCCAACATGCATTGTTTGAACTTGGGCCTCCTCCCTATCTTCAAGGTCCATGTGTTCTTCAACAGAATCATTTGATCCAATATCTAGATTTGGCTCGACTTTAGCATGAGAACTTCCTGCTTGTTGAGCCCTTTCTGCATATCACAAAATATTTTGCAAAGAAAGTGAGAGATGATTCTATATAAGTGATGTTTATGTATGCAAGCAAACAAAGTGATAAGACATGATGCTATAAGTGAGAAGTTTTGAACAACTAGTTTTATATGCTCATCCATAGTAGTAGAAGGAAGTGATCCTAACCCCTCTCCAACAAGCATTGTTTGAACTTGGGTCTCCTCCCTAACTTCAAGGTACATGTGTTCTTTAGTAGATTCATTTGATCCAATATCTAGATTTGGCTTGACTTGAGCTTAAGAATTTCCTACTTGTTTGAACTTACATGCAAGTAAATAAAGTGAGAGACTATGAGTTATTTAAGTGGAGTTGAAACAAATAAAATCAAATATTCTTGAACTTAAGAATTCCATGGAACAAAAGCAATTGGAAATAGATGATAAGCAATTTAGGTAATGTCTATGCAAGATGACTAATTTTAAGTATTAAAGTTTCCAAGTTAAATCTAACATGGTTTTCATAATTGGAAATATATTTATAAGCAAAACAAATTGAGGTGTTAATAAAATTCCTAAACACACACTTGAGAGAGAGAGAAGCAACAAACATGTACCTTGTTTCTTTCTATGATGATTTTCCAAGTTTTGTTCACGCCTCTTTTATTCTTCTTATTTTGACAATTTTTGTTGAGACACATTTTTTCTTTTTCTTTGTTGTCCCATTTTCTTCTTCAAGTTAAAGATGACTCAAAAAAAATCCTCTACCAACTTAGTTAAATTCTCCTCCAAATTTTTCCTTGATTGATAAAAAGGAAAAGTTATCTTCTCCAATATTTTCCTCCTTGATAAATGTGCAAAAACTTATTCTCCAAAATTTGCACTCCAAGTGATATAAATGTGAATTAATCTTGCAATTTGATATGGAATAATGAAAAATAAGCTTGTATTTATATGCATATGGGAAAAAAATTATTCTAGTGTATGGAATAACTAGATCCTGGATTAAATGAATCAAGTGGTAATCAAACAAGTTATTTCATTGTGGAGTTTGTTGTTTTTTAATGTATAGATATGCAACATTTATCTAGTAATTTAGAAAAAAATTACCTATCAAAAAGATAATAGAGGTATAATTTGAATTGAATTTTTTTAATGTTTCAAAGAATAAAATTTTCGTATAATTTAATAATGGTGTAGATTAAGAGATTATTTATGAAATAATTTAACATAAATTTTTTATAACTTAGAGGGAAAATGTTTGAAGGATGGTATATAATTATAAAAGGAATTTTTTTTATTAAGGAACAAACAAGTTTTGAAGGGACCCCGAAACCCTTAACAGTAAACAAGAGAAAGATACAACAATAAAAGGATCATAACAAAAAATAGACAGCTGCCATCAAAGAGGAGAACAAGGAACCAACCCAAGGCAGCACAACAAAAAGCCAACAAAAATCCAAAAAAATCCCAGCCACTAGGCTAGTTTCCTGAGGATATCTATTGCCTCCTGCTCAAGTTTGTTCATATTTAAAGCAACTTTCTTAATCTCTTAAATGTTAACAAGAGCTTGGTCGGCCTTCCTCTTTAGGTTTTCTCTGGTTCCTTTACTCAGCCCCACACCTTCCACCTAGCTTTCCTCTTTCTCAACATCCACATACACAACAATCCTGACGTGATAGGCATTCTCCAAATTTTTCAACCATCATATTCATGGTCTTCGCAGTAGATTTTAAAATATTGTGGCTCATTTCCAACACCTTGTGGATAAAATATTTTATGTTCTTAATATTTTCCTCCATACCAGAAAGCTTGCCATCATGGTTGCTCTTAAATTCCTGCAAATCCTCAACTATTTTCTTGAGGCACTACACCATGTATTTATTTTCTTCCTTAGTCCATAAGTCAGTGGCCTTATCTTTGTCTCTGTTATTATTTTCACTCTTCTCATCCTTTTCCAGTTTACTGTTTATAGCCCTATGATTCAATTTAAGTTCCTTAATCTCAAAAGACACCCATCTGATTAACCAAAAGGAATCCACAAACCCATTACGGGCAATAGCAAGAATGTCATCAAGAAATTCACATTCAGCTTTAAAGTAATGGTCATCTGCCTTGAGTTCCCTGGGATACCAGGGCCTATCCTCTCTATCAATGGTAGGGTAACTGGAGTAATCCGATGAAGGGGTTCGATTGTGAATCATCCTGATTAGTATCATAAGAGGGATCCTCTGAGACCTTTCTTTTACCCTTCTCCTGGGGAGAGACACTAGAATTACCCTTTCCCTTAACTGCAACCCTTCCCTTGGAAGAAGGGGTTTGGTGGGATAGGGTCGGCATAGCTTTGAAATGCTCAAATATTAAAATAAGAAAACCCTCATGAAGAATAAAATGCCTAATCGGATTATTACTATAGTTCTAAAGACTAGCATTCAGAGAGGTAGCAAGATAGAAAGGGAAGGAAACCCTAACCTGATGCCAGAAATGATTGAGGAGCACAAAATGGTACCCAAAAACCCTAGTGTAATGACCATCCCAGGTAATGTACTACATTAGCACTCTCAAAACCATCCTTCAATGCGAGACGATCTTCAAAGAAGCATAACTACTTTTGGTAGTCATTCGCAGGTCCTCCTTTTCCTTCTCTGTCTTTAGAAATTTTTGCACAACCTAGTTGGAGAGTTTCCTATCCCTATAAAACTTGATTCCCTCAATGGAAAGCCCTATAACCTCAGTAATTAGCTGCTCATCCATAGCAACCTTTCACCCAGACAAAATAATCTCTCCCTCCTTCCATTCCTTGGCAAAAGAACCTAGTGACATTCAGGTCCCAACCATGGAGTTTTTTGATATATTTTGTTATCCCTCCTTTATCCAAAATCTCCCAAACCTTAGTGTTTCTTAGCTCCTCACAATCCGTCAATTCCACTCTGTGACTCTCACCACCCATGTTGGTAGAGTTGTAGGCCTATTCAGGAGACTCCAGAAAACCAATTAAGTTGGTAAACAAAATACCTAGAAAGCATGTGAAGCACAAAAGATTAGAATAGTAATTAATATTATTGTGCTTCGACCAACGATGATGAATTATTGAACAGTAGTCCTGAGACTACATGACTAGACACTCAACACCCATTATCATACGTTGGTAGGGGAAATTTGAACCTTCCCGTGAATTCAATCATATATTAATAAGGCAATGACATTGACCTCCAGCTAATCACTCCTTTTCCACATCACCTTGTCCTTCACCTAAACACCCTTATTGGCAAAAAACTCTGCCATCATGTTAATTTCCCTATATGCATGGGAAATAAAGCATTTTTCAAAGTTGCTAATAATCCCCTTGGAAAGATTAATCCAGTTCTCTATAGTCCAAGATGGTTTTTGAAGGTGCTTAATACATTGTATTATATTGTTCGAATCCCCTTCAAGCCACACATTTTTAAAGTTCAACTGACGGGCAAGATTCAAGACTTGAAATGCCTCTATGGCTTCAACAATGTGATTGGTTTGGGTACCTAAGGGGAGAGCCACCACTACAATAAAAAGGCCATTCTCATCCCTTATCACTCCCCCACACCTAGTTGGCCCTGGATTTCCCTTGGCCGCCCCATCAGAGTTGATTTTAACCCACCCAAGAGGAGGAAGTTCCAGTGGATTCCATCTCTATGCCCCTTAGTGGGATTAAGAGGAGAAGAAACATCAACATTAATCTTCCAAGAATCAACAACTCCGAGCTCATAATCTTGGTATCTGACCTTTCCATTCACCTTGATTTTGTTATTAAGAAAATTGAAATTCTCTCTCACAACTTTGATAATTTTACCAAAAACAATTTCCTCTGAAAGAGTCGAATCTCGAAAGATTCTATTATTATGCTCTTTCCAAATGCCCCATGCAAGGTGAGGAAAAATGTATCTCCAAAGCTGATTCAACACTTGATTACTTGAAGGAACCTTCCACTGGCTATAAAAATCTAAGATAGACCCAAGAAAAACCTAGCTAAGATCCCACAACTGCAAAATCCTGCACCAGATGTCATAGGAAAAGGATAGTGGAGAAAGAGATGTGAAGTTGTCTCAGCCTCCACACAACAAAGATAGAATCTATTAGGAAAAGAGAAACCATGCTTATAAATATTATCATTAGTTAACAATTTATTTTGAAGAAGGATCCACACAAAGATGTTGAATTTAGGAATAAGGTTGTGAACCCATTCCTTCGCCCACACAGGAGAAGGGGAGGACTGATAACATGAGGCCACCACCAAAGAAAAAAAATAGATCCCTGATGAGGAAAACTTCCAAACCAAAGAGGGAGATTTTGAGAACAAAGAAAATCTCTAAAGGAGTCAACTCCCCACAAATATTTACTATGCCAAATAGCATTCCATTCACAGGCATCAACAAAGGTTCTCCAAACCTGTTTCGCCAATTGAGATTTATTAAAAACTCTAATGTTCCTCAGACCAAGACCCCCATAATTTTTGGGTTTACACACATTCTCCCAGGAAACCAGCAGAATCCTCTTCTTCTCCTCAACCCCAGACCAAAGGAAACATTTTTGAATCCTCTCAATAATTTTAGCAAACTTGGAAGGGATCTTAAACAAACTTAAAGCATAAAAATGAAAATTTTGAAGAGAAGCCTTTAGCAACATAACTTTATCAACTTGACTAAGATGGGCCCCTTTCCAACTAGCCAACTTCTGATTAAACCTATCCACAAGAGAAATCCAAAAAGATTCTGGACGTTTGGTTCCCAAGGGAAGCCCCAAGTAAAAGGAATGTTCCTACTTCTTTATAATTATATTTTGTTCTCAACTCCTCAATGGTTCATGTTGCTTAAATCATTTTGAAAAAATAGGAGTTTTGTGTATCACAAAGTGATGCACTTTATTTGTTCTTACTTTCTATCAAGATTTTAATTTCATCATTTTTATCAAATTTTAAAACTAGAAGAACATGTGCATGTTAATAAATAGGCTTGTAAACACACTCATTTATAAAATATCATTAGTTTACTTGAGTTTGGGAGTCATTTATTTTATAATTTTTGACTGCTTACTATAAAATTCAATGGGTGTGCGTGCAAAATATTTATTGTGATCAACATGAATGAACTTAATTATAAAGTGGCATTCATTTCCTAAAATTCTACTAGAGATCAAATGTATATCATATAAGGAAATATAAGTTCTAAGAGATCGTCAAAGAAGAAAATGTATGTATATTGAATATAAGAAAATGGATACATATATCATATAAACATGTAAACATAAGCAAACAAATACATACATGTAAATAGATTCAATGTATAAACATGTAACATGTTATAAGCAAAGGGCCAAATGTATGTATATCATATAAGAAAATGTAAGTTAGAGATCATCAAATAAGCAAATGTACATGTATATCATATAAGCAAATGTAAGTTAGAGATCATCAAATGTTGAATACTAAAGATCATCATATAAGAAAATACATGTAGTAAAGATTATAAATCTAGTGCAGGGCCAAATATGAATTTTGACTCCTAGTCGAATGACCATTTGAATGAGAACGGTCCTACTCTGATGGATGTGCTGAGCCCTGTAAATAAAATTGTGTACAAAATGTGTTAAATACATATAATTAATATTAAATAAAATTTATGAAAGTTATTTTTAAGAATGCACTTGTATATTTTTAAATATCTATCTAGATCTATGCATACATATACATGTGTATATATAAAAATTTAAAACTCACATGTCCATTGGAAACAGATTCATCCACAGAGTCACGTTGATGTACACGATCTAGAGGAACAAGGCTAGGAGTGACATGAGGTATGTCCACCTACAATAAATATACATATATATCAGTAAATGAATATCTAGTTAAAACTAAAATTTAAAAATAATTAAAAAGGAATTAAAACATGCACATGCACATCATCTAATATCAGATGACCCGAGTCCTCTAAAATGGCTGCCTCCACCATATCAACTATATAGTCAAGCAACGAACCAACATCTACATCCATCTGATCTATCCCATGTCGTGCCACAAATGATGAGTGAAGAGGACTATGCAAGTGAGATGGCATCGATGATGATGAACCAAAACCAATCAACATCTCAGTAAAACCCATAGTTTGTGCAGTTTTCAAATCATTTGTAGGTGGATCCTGATGTGCACTAGTGTTGGGCTGAGAGTGACGGGATCCTATAAGTGAACAACCTCGATGTCCCAGACAATCTCTAACACACTCTACAATGATCCCATAGTCTGATACAATGAGGGAATATGCCTCTAAGAGGTCCTCAGCCAAACAATGCAGAGTCCTATGTGCCATATCTCTTGTAAGCGCCTCAAGCTTTGTGGTGTAACACCCCTCCATTTTGGATGTTTGGATTGACATTTTTTTCTTTGTAATAGTTTGTTCTATTTATGTTCTGACTTTGGAACTTGGTTCTTTTTCACCGCTAACTGTTAAGCGATGCGTATGTAATATTTTAATCTGATGGTATTTTACTCTGATGTTATCTTTATGGCATGTTTTGGATTAATTTAGCAAATATTTGATTTAATGATGTTTTATGCTTGTGATCATATTATTGATGTTAGATGCATCAGTTAGTGATATTGTATTGGTGAAGGGGATGGGATTGTACCACTCGCTTGCGAGCACCCTACGATTTTGAGATTTCCTCTTCACGGTGTGTTTGATCATATTATATATATATGCATGTTCGATGTACTCTTGGTTCGTAGATTGACAGATACATGACATCGACTCCACCTGGTTCATAGGTTTGAGCGTGTCCATTGACCAACGGTAATCGATTGGGAGATAGTAGCTAGGTTTTCTGTGCCAAGTCATCACCCTAGTCATAAGTGTGTCGTCAAGTTTAGTTGTTTTGATATGGTTCATTTCACCTCAAGTATTTATTTAATTTCAAATTTTAAAGGTTATTAAATGGCGAGTATAGTTAAAATGATGATTAAATGTATTTAGTTGCAATGTTAATTATTTTATTGATTAATTTGATTTAATTCATAAAATTAGATTTAGTTTATTGATTAATTAGGTTAATGGTGATAAATTAAATGAAATAGTTGTTTTGGCATTATTGTATATTAAGATTCAAATTTAAAATGAAAATGGAAATCATGTTGGATATTTAAAGTTAAATTAAAATAAAAAAATAAAAATGTGTGTTAAATTTAACTTTTGAAATTTTGGTTAAAATAGATTTTTTGCAAACTCTGAAATTCTTGTGTTTTAAATGAAATTTTGAAAAATGCATGAAATATCATTTTGAAAGTAAAATTGTTTTAAAAATTTTTGAAAAAGGAAATATCCTCCAAATGTTCAATAAATTTAGTGGGTGGGATATTTTAGGGGTTTGACCAAAATTGGGGAAACTCTATTTGAGCAATTGCTATTTCATATAATTTTAGGAATTTTGGAATGGGGTGGAGAAAAAGATTGGCTATGGATTTGTTCTTGGATTTGGAAGAAGCAAAGTGGATTCCTTGGTTGAGCTGGAATCAAAAAACAGGATTTGAAAGCACCATGTTTGGAGTTCTTCAAGCTTTGGAGGAAAAAAAAATTAGGTTCTTCTTTGTTTTTGTTTTTGTTTCATTTTGAAAAGAGTTTGAATCTGGTTATAGTGTTGAAAATTTTCTAAATGTTGTTTGAGTTTCAATGGGAAACCCATGTCAAAATCTTGTTTTAAATTTGAAAAGAAAGAAAAACCACTATTAAAATCTTGAGAAAGATTTACAATTTTTGTAGAAAACTCAATCTCTTCAAACAGAAATTTTGGAAAAATATTTGTTCTTAAGAATTTTTATTTGTTGGGTATGTTGTTTATGTGAGGAAAATGTGTTCAATTTAATTAAAATCTGTGAAATTTATATATATATTTTCGAATTTAAATGTCTGGTAAAAATTAAAAAAATCGATGTCTTTCTTTCTGGGAAATCCGCCCAGAATAGGGCACTACGTTGTTTTTTATGGAATACAATTTAAAATTAAAAAAAAAGATTTTTTTGTATGTGGTGGGGAGGCAAGGGAAGCCAGCCCCAGGGGAGGCGGGCTGTGTGCTTGGCACACAGGTCGCGCCCCAGGGGAGGCAGACTGTGTCCCTAGCACATAGCCCGTGGCCCATGGGGAAGGCTAACTATGTGCTTAACACACAGCCCACCGCCCATGGGGGAGGCGGGCTATGTGCATATCACATAGGCCGCCGACCATGGAGTGGGGCCTGCACGCCCTATTTAGGGCTTTGGTCCTTTTTTAAAATTATTTTCTTTTTATAATTTTTTTTATTTATTATATGTATATTTTATATTCTATATATATATATATATTATAATATACATATATATATATATTATATTATATATATATTATATATATAGTGAAATTTAATTTAAATAAATATTTTATTATTTATATATATATATATATATATATATGTGAAATGATAAGGTATTAATTTATAATTAATTGGATTATAATAATAATATTTTTATTTGAGAGATATTTAAATGATGTTTAAATATTTAAAATAGGACTCTTTTTAAAAATGATTATTTCATTACTATAGTGGAATTGAAATTGGCTTTATAACAAATGTTTTTTTAATAGATTTTTAAAAGATTGATTTTATAATCAAATGATTTATTTAAAAAGTAGATGTTATAATCAATGAGGTTATTGAAAAAGAATGTTTTAATCATTATGTGTAATTGGAGAAAACAAAATTAATTATTGGTTTAATTTCCTTAAAATTGCTAATGTGATTTGAGTTACTAATGAGTATGTGCAAATAAGGTTAATTAATTAGTTGATTTATGCACTACGTCATTGCTTGGCTTGGGTTTAGGAAACCCTAACATTGGTTTATTGAGTTGCCTGAACTGTTTTCTAAGTGATGTTTTCGTTCATTCCCTATGTTGGGCAGCTGAGTCAATTGTTTATGTAAGTCTTCTAGATGGGGTTTTTAATTATTTGGGTTGTCGTAATATGTTAGTCAACCTCTATTTTTCCTTGGGAAATCCATAGAGTTGTATCATGTTGTTTCACCCGGTTTTCACTAACGGGGATGGTTTGTGCCTCCTTGGGATTAGGAGAGGGTTATGAGGTTTGTGCCTCCTTTGGAAGGAGTGGGTTTTGTATTTTGTTTTCCTCCCATGTTTGGAGAGAGTTTCCTTTGTTCGTTACCTCCTTGGATTGGAGAGGTCGTCTTATCTAGTTTACCCATTGGATTGTGGTTTTGTACTGTGTGTGTTGTTGTTAGGAGAGTGGCTCTTTGTGGGGGTCCAACACACAAAGGAGTGCCAAGGTAACTCACTTAGGGTTTAAATCAAGTGATAATTTAAAAGAATTAATGGGGAACTTTCACACTAATAAAGGTAATGAATGCTTCTCGCATGAAGCATGCGTTTGTTAAGGCTCAAGATGAGATGAGACGCACACTTTTACATGAGGGTGTGGCGGCCGGTAGAGGCACGCCAGGGTAACCCAAGATGGGGGTCTGGTAGCCTAGGAAGGTTGAGCTAGGGTAACTCAAAGCAATTTATGTATGACACTCTTCCTACGTCAGCAGTCAATCAGTTATTGCATGGTGTACAGATGATGTACATGATCATTGTTATCTAGAATCATTGTAACTTTGTGTTAAGTGATATTGTGGTTGTAGTTGTTTCAGTTCAGTTATGTTTTAGCCTGTCTTTAGAGGTAGATGGTATTGTATAGGAATTCCTTGTTACTATATCCTAGCATGGGGCGTGAGCCTTCAGGTATCACATGGTTGGGTGGAACGTGCACCTTAATCCATTGGATCTTCTTCTTGTTCGTGTGGATGAGATTTCCTGTTGGAGAGCTCGTGGGATCCAATTTCATTTCATGCTTTTTTCTTTTCAGTCAATCTTGTATTTTATTACCCCTCATTGTTATCAAGGTGGGATTTGTAATATGTAATCATGCTTAATGGATTTATCTCATTCGAGGAATGAGTGTTGTAATCATGTTGTAAATTATATTATTGGAATCAAGTGGTATCTCATATTCTTTGATGTAAATTATTATGGATGGAATGTATGTGAACTTTTATTTGTTAAGTAATTAAATGTTATGGTTATAGTTCATGTTTCTTGTTTGGGTTTAAGGGTATGTGTGATCATCATGGAAAAAACAGCCCTTAAGTGGCAAAAATTGAGAAAAATCAGAGTTAGGAAACTTGACATAAAAATTTGAATAAGTTATCTATATTATTTCAAAAATATGTAAGAATAGAATCTGTAGAAAATTTAATGTAGTTTCTAAACTACTAGGTTTTAAAAAAAAGAAAATCTATTTGGTGAAAATTTGAAATTTCAATGTAGTAGTCCTTAAATTTTAAGGAAAAAATAAGAAGTAGGTGTGTGTCTGACCACCCTAACCACAATAAAATGATAATTATTTTTTATAATATTTTACAAATAAGTAGAGAACTCATGTGGATGTGATGCATATTTTTGTAATTTTTTTCCATGTAAATAATTAATTATGAATTTTTATTACAAATTTTAAAAAATATAAAAACTCATATGTCTAACCACCTTAACTTGGTAAAAATTCATGAAATTCAATTTTTTTTTTTTAATCCTATAGTATGTGAAGCATAGAATGTGATGCATGTTTTGGATTCCAAAAATGTGATATGTTTGAAAGCTATAGATATTTTTCAATCATCCTATCAATCAGGACTTTAGTCATAATTCAAATAGAAAATAACTAATAATTATTTATTAAATTCAAAGTAAAGCAAAATTTATATTGGTGGAAAGCTAAAAATTTCCTTTAAAAACCCTTTTCATTTCATCAATTTTGGGTAAAAAAAAAGTCGCCAGCCACATACCCTACAAATACCCATCATATTGCCACTTTTTGGCCCATCATGATCCTGCACATACCCTTAAGTAACTCAGTCTCGTAACCTTAGGGGATTGGTTGGAAATGGTTAGTGAACTTGCATGTTAATTGTTCTTATTCAAAAAAAAAAAATTAGTTCGTTTGTAGTAAATTGCAACTTCCCCTAGGGTTGCGTGGTGGGGCGTTACACATGGTATCAGAGCCCAAGTTTAAACACTGGGCACTCTGGGATAATGTGGACCCATTAAGCTATTAGTTGCGTAGGTCTATACTCTGGGCACTATGAGCCATGGAATTGACCTAGACGCTCTATTCGGTAGTTATGTTTTCCTTTTGGGTTGATCTCACTTGTCTACCCAGAAGTTGTTGTGAGGCGGTGTAGGTCCAATGGTGTAGGAAGCCAGTGGAAAGGATAGGATCCTCGATGTAGTGCACAATGCACCGATATCCTTCCTACTGGAAGAATGCATTATGGAAAATTGTGTGGTGTGTGAATTTGGTGTGTTGTGTGTGGTGGACGACAACTAGTTTTGTTGTTATTTCCACCCCTTGCATGTCTTCTTGTGCTTTACCTCATTGTGCAAGCGATTGCCTGATTGACCCTATGTGGTGTTGGAGTTGCTTTTGCATGTTATATTGTATAGAAATTTTGAAATATGATAATAGAAAATGAATGATCATGTTGTTAGTTCATAGAGAGTTGTGCATGCTCTCATATGATTGATGCATTTGTGTGAAAGTGATTGTGTGATGATGAAACCATGATTGCATTCGTGTCCATGTTAGAACTGTAAATATCTCATCTTCTCTCTCTTCCCATTGGGTTAACGAAGATGCATGTCCTTAAGTGTATGGGGTATTGAAACCCAGGGTATGTTGTATCTTATGAGAAAATGTTTATGTATTCATGAAGGTTTGTTTTATTAGGTCAAACCTTGGGTAAAGGACCTAAGTCCCCAAGTTGCATTCATAATCATGGAAAATGTATAATATGAATAAAAAATCATTTTTTAGTAAGTAAAAGTTTAGAGAAAAGGGATTAGTGAAACAATTGCATGTTAATGATAATTGTATAATAGGTGCATCTTATTGGTGAGGCCTATAGTCCCCAACTTTATTGTTAAGTCTTAAGAAATCATGTAGATGTTAAATTGTTGTACCTAGATTCAAAATGAAAAATGTTAAATGAATGTTGAAGTGATGATGTTGCATACCTTGTCTTGAGTAAACATTGTAATGATATTGCATTATGTGTTTTGGAGATTTGGTTGGTGATTGCTTCACCATGTTGATTTGTATAGATTGACAGTGTACTTGGTTGGGTGGATTATAGCACGGGTTGCTGTTGTTTTATGTTGAGGTATGGAGTGGTTTAGTTTTAGAACCATTGATTATGTGTGAGTTTATGGAGTTGTACTAGGGGTATTTACAGGCTTCCAGGAGTAAGCCTGACCCTACGGGTGGAGGATGTAGCACCCCTCCAATTTGGATGTTTGGATCGGCAATGTTTTCTTTGTAATGCTTTGTTCTGTTTATGCTATGACTTTGGAACTTGGTTCTTTTTCACCACTAACTGTTAAGCGATGCGTACTTAATATTTTAATGTGATGGCATTTTACTCTGATGTTATCTTTATGGCGTGTTTTGGATTAATTTAGCAGATATTTGATTTAATGATGTTTTATGCTTGTGATCATATTATTGATATTAGATACATCAGTTAGTGATATTGTATTGGTGAAGGGGACGGGATTGTACCACACGCTTGCGAGTGCCCTACGATTCTGAGATTTCCTCTTCACAGTGTGTTTGATCATATTATATATATATATGCATGTTCAATGTACTCTTGGTTCACAGATTGACAAGTACATGACATCGACTCCACCTGGTTCACAGGTTTGAGCATGTCCATTGACCAACGGTAATCGATTGGGAGATAGTAGCTAGGTTTTCTGTGCCAAGTCATCACCCTAGTCATAAGTGTGTCGTCAGGTTTTGTTTTTTTGATATGGTTCATTTCACTTCGAGTATTTATTTAATTTCAAATTTTAAAGGTTTTCTAAATGGCGGGTATAGTTAAAATGATGATTAAATGTATTTAGTTGCAATGTTGAAATGTTAATTATTTTATTGATTAATTTGATTTAATTAATAAAATTAGATTTAGTTTATTGATTAATTAGGTTAATGGTGATAAATTAAATGAAATAGTTGTTTTGGCATTATTGTATATTAAGATTCAAATTTAAAACGAAAATGGAAATCATGTTGGATATTTAAAGTTAAATTAAAATAAAAAAAAATAAAAAAAAGTGTGTTAAATTTCACTTTTGAAATTTTGGTTAAAATATATTTTTTGCAAACTCTGAAATTCTTGTGTTTTAAATGAAATTTTGAAAAATGCATGAAATATCATTTTGAAAGTAAAATTGTTTTAAAATATTTTGAAAAAGGAAATATCCTCCAAATGTTCAATAAATTTAGTGGGTGGGATATTTTAGGGGTTTGACCAAAATTGGGGAAACTCTATTTGAGCAATTGCTATTTCATATAATTTTGGGAATTTTGGAATGGGGTGGAGAAAAAGATTGGTTGTGGCTTTGTTCTTGGATTTGGAAGAAGTCTTTGGATTTGGAAGAAGCAAAGTGGATTCCTTGGTTGAGCTGGAATCAAAAAACAGGATTTGAAAGCACCATTTTTGGAGTTCTTCAAGCTTTGGAGGAAAAAAAAATCAGGTTCTTCTTTGTTTTTGTTTTTGTTTCATTTTGAAAAGAGTTTAAATCTGGTTATAGTGTTGAAAATTTTCCAAATGCTGTTTGAGTTTCAATGGGAAACCCATGTCAAAATCTTGTTTTAAATTTGAAAAGAAAGAAAAACCACCGTTAAAATCTTCAGAAAGATTTGGATTTTTTGTAGAAAACTCAATCTCTTCAAACATAAATTTTGGCAAAATATTTGTTCTTAAGAATTTATATTTGCTGGGTATGTTGTTTATGTGAGGAAAATTTGTTCAATTTAATTAAAATCTGTGAAATTTATATATATTTTTGCGAATTTAAATGTCTGGTAAAAATAAAAAAATCTTTCTTTCTTTCTGGGAAATCTGCCCAGAATAGGGCACTGCATTTTTTTTTATGGAATACAATTTAAAATTTAAAAAAAAATATATTTTTTTTGTATGTGGTGGGGAGGCAGGGGAAGGCAGCCCCACCGCCGCCCAGCCCCAGGGGAGACGGGCTTTGTGCTTTGCACACAGGTCGCGGCCCAAAGGGAGGTGGGTTGTGTGCTTTGCACACAGGCTGCGGCCCAAGGGGAGGCGGGCTGTGTGCTTTGCACACAGGCCGCGCCCCAAAGGGAGGCAGACTGTCTGCTTCGCACACAGGCTGTGCCCCAAAGGGAGGCAGACTTTGCTTCGCTTGTGTGTGCTTAGCACACACCCATGGACTATGTGCTCGCACACTGCCAATGGAGTAGGGCGTGCCCTATTTAGGCTTTGGTCCTTTTTTAAAATTCATTTTTTTTTATAATTTTTTTATTTATTATATGTATATTTTATATTTTATATATATATATATATATATTATAATATATATATATATATATATATTATAATATGTAAATATATTATATATATAGTGAAATTTAATTTAAATAAATATTTTATTATTTTTATATATATATATGAAATATATATATAATATATATATGTGAAATGATATGGTATTAATTTTTAATTAATTGGATTATAATAATAATATTTTTATTTGAGAGATATTTAAATGATGTTTAAATATTTCAAATAGGAATCTTTTTAAAAATGATTATTTCATTACTATAATGGAATTGAAATTGGCTTTATAACAAATGTTTTTTTTTATAGATTTTTAAAAGGTTGATTTTATAATCAAATGATTTATTTAAAAAGTAGATGTTATAATCAATGAGGTTATTGAAAAAGAATGTTTTAATCATTATGTGTAATTGGAGAAAACAAAATTAATTATTGGTTTAATTTCCTTAAAATTGCTAATGTGATTTGAGTTACTAATGAGTATGTGCAAATAAGGTTAATTAATTAGTTGATTTCTGCACTACGTCATTGCTTGGCTTGGGTTTGGAAACCCTAACATTGGTTTATTGAGTTGCCTGAATTGTTTTATAAGTGATGTTTTCGTTCATTCCCTATGTTGAGCAGCAAAGTCAATTGTTTATGTAAGTCTTCCAGATGGGGTTTTTAATTATTTGGGTTGTCGTAATATATTAGTCAACCTCTATTTTTCCTTGGGAAATTTGTAGAGTTGTATCATGTGGTTTCACCTGGTTTTCACTAACAGAGGATGGTTTGTGCCTCCTTGGGATTAGGAGAGGGTTATGAGGTTTGTGCCTCCTTTGGAAGGAGTGGGTTTTGTATTTTGTTTTCCTCCAGTGTTTGGAGAGATTTTCCTTCATTTTTTTCCTCCTTGGATTGGAGAGGTCATCTTATCTAGTTTACCCATTGGATTGTGGTTTTGTACCGTCTGTGTTGTCATTAGGAGAATGGCTCTTTGTGGGGGTCCAACACACAAAGAGGTGCCAGGGTAACTCACCTAGGGTTTAAATCAAGTGATAATTTAAAAGAATTAATGGGGAACTTTCACACTAATAAAGGTAATGAATGCCTCTCTTATGAAGCATGCGTTTGTTAAGGCTCGAGATGAGATGAGACGCATAGTTTTGCATGAGGGTCCATTGGCCGGTAGAGGCATGCCAGGGTAACCCAAGATGGGGGTCTGGTAGCCTAGGAAGGTCGAGCTAGGGTAACTCAAAGAAATTTATGTATGAGACTCTTCCTACGTCAGCAGTCAGTTAGTTATTGTGTGGTGTACAGATGATGTACATGATCATTGTTATCTGGAAGCATTGTAACTTTGTGTTAAGTGATATTGTGGCTGTAGTTGTTTCAGTTCACTTATGTTTCAACCTGTGTCTAGAGGTAGATGGTCTTGTATAGGAATTCCTTTTTACTATATCCTAGCATGGGGGGTGAGCCTTTGGGTGTCACATGGTTAGGTGGAACGTGCACCTTAATCCGTTGGGTCTTCTTCTTGTTTGTGTGGATGAGATTTCCAGTTGGAGAGCTCGTGGGATCCAGTTTCATTTCATGCTTTTTTCTTTTCAGTCGATCTTGTATTTTATTACCCCTCATTGTTATCAAGGTGGTATTTGTAATATGTAATCATGCTTATTGGATTTATCTCATTCAGGGAATGAGTGTTGTAATCATGTTGTAAACTATATTATTGGAATCAAGTGGTATCTCATATTCTTTGATGTAAATTATTATGGATGGAATGTATGTGAACTTTATTTTTTAAGTAATTAAATGTTATGGTTATAGTTCATGTTTCTTGTTTTGGTTTAAGTAACTCAGTCTTTTAACCTTAGGGGATTGGTTGGCAATGGTTAGTGAACTTGCATGTTAATTGTTCTTATTCAAAAAAAAAAAATTAGTTCGTTTGTGTAGTATATTGCAACTTCCCCTAGGGTTGTGTGGCGGGTCGTTACATGTGGGCTCGCAGGGATACCTGCCACTGTATAAGGATCCATGGTGATCCATTGTGCTGAAAATGGCATGGATTGAGAATGCCTAGACATCAAATACTGACCTACACGATCAGTAGATATCCTAGTGGTGGTAGTTGCAGTGTCAATTGCTTCCTTTTGGGAAGCAATGACAACCTCATCTGCTACGGGGGCTAGAGCTGGGGTGAGAGAAGGAGACCTCTCACAAACCAATACCCTAAACACTAGGGTTGGTCTATCTGCTCGATGCTAGATGGGCCTATCAGAAATCCTACCATGCCCCTAACTAGCATATGGTGGAATGTCCAAGTAGTTTACTTCGAGGCCCAAATGGACCTCAGCATACAACTACTAAACAAAATACAATGTAATATGATCATTGTTTGGGTATTGACCATGTGTTGCAAGAAATCATGGGTAGATCAATGAGGCTATAACATGATCAACACATCTAGTGACCTGGTATCCCCTAACCTTACGTACATTTTGATGAAATGGAAAACAAGTGGTTTTTATCATTTCTTTGGTCACACTATCCTATATTTGTTTAAGGGGAACATCACCATGTACTTCTTCCCGCATGCGGGATGTGACACCCCTCTGATTTGTTATTTATTCTTGATAGCTCAGATACTTTGTTAGACTTTATTTATGTTATTGTTATTCTATCGCTAAAAGTAGAGCAATGATAGACTATATTAATGTGATGACACATTATATGCATGGTGATTATGTTTAATATGCTTTATGTTTGCATAGATGCTTAGTTGTGATGACATTTCTATATATGCTTATTATAGTTTAATTGATATATTATCTCGTCAGTTGATGTGACATTGTATTGGTGAAGAGAACGGTATTGCATCACTCGCTTGCAAGTGCCCTGTGATTTCTACGATTCTCCCTTCACAGTGTGTATGTTTTATTATCTGGATACATGTATGACATTTGCTTGTTTGCAGGATTGCAAGTACAAGACATTAGCTTCACCTGGTTTCACAGGTCTGAGCATGTCCACTACTCAACAGTAATATTGGGAGATAGTAACAGGCTACCTAGTCATACCTTTACCCTAGTACAGTGTGTCATCATTTTGAGTTTTGGTCTTAGCCTTATCATTGTTGTTTTGGGTATTTTTATTATGGTGCAAGTTTAATTTTGTAGATTAAATGTGGGGTTGATTTAAATATTTAATTAATTGAATTATTGTTGTGAAGGCTTTAGAATAAATAAATTATTTAATTTAATTTAGCTATGTTGTTAAGTAATTTTTTATTATTAAAATAAATGGTAATTAAATAAATAAGAGTATTTAAATTGGTTGCAATTAGTAAATTGATTTACTTTTATTTAAATTTGTGGAAATATATTAATTGTTTTATTTTTATTTAAATGCATGTGGTTGGAAAATATCTTTGGTTGTTGAGGGAAAAAATAATTTGATTGGGATAACTATGAGTTAGAAATTGGTTATCTTATTATTGTAAATTGATTTTTAGAGAAAAGATTGGGAAAAGAGGGAAGAAAGTGGTTTTACGAGAAGATTTTTTATTTTGTTGAAAAATTTGTTGAGGAAATTGTGGATCTCTCAAAGGTTTTTGTTTTAGAATCTTGCTGTAGAATTCTTGGCTATGGTATTGTTGTGTTTTCTGGAAAGAGGCAATTGCATTGAAGGAAGTTTCGGCTACATTGGAAAAATTGAAGCTGCAGAGAAGCTTGACAACATTTCTTGAGGCAATAGTTCTTCTGGAACAGGTTCGTTTATTGTTTTTATGAATTTTGAATTGAAAAGTTGTTTTTATTACTCTAATGCAATTTGGAAATGTTTAGGGAAATATTTTCTATACTGTAGAAGGTCTTGTTTTCTTTCTTTTAAAATATTGTCGTGAAAGTTGAACCGCTATAGAAAATAATTAAAAAAATCATCTGTGTTGTTTGTTCATTCGATATAAATTGATACAAAAGGAATTTAGATCTCTGTAGAAAACTTTCATTCTATTTTGTTCTCCCTATTCTTTTTAGTTATCTGAGAAAAAATGAATTTCTAAACTTTTTGTAGAAAATCTCCTCTATGAAAAATTATTGCTCAACTTGAACAGGTCTGTGATTGGATTAATTGCATATAATATATATATATATATACATATATATATATATATATGTATACATATATGTATATACACATATATACATATATATATATATATATATATATATATATATTGTGTCAATTAAATAACACTAAATTTATTGAGAGGCGAATTCAAAGAATCATTGTACGGCGGAATACTGCACACTAGTCTTCTTCTTTTTTAAATGAATGTTAATGTTTGGGAGCCAGGGGATTGAAACCCCCAGCCACTCCCACACAAGGGTGTTTTGTTGTGTGCAACGCTCCCCACACCCACATGGGGAAGCGTTGCCCACAGCGCAACGAACCCTGTGTGGGGAGGCCACAGCCAAGACTAAGTCCTATGCGTGCATTTTTTTTATGCTGCGCTTTTTTGAATGTTTGGAGATTTTGATTTAATCATATATATTTATATATAATATATATGTTATATATAATATTTAAATATTATATATAAGATATATATTATATATATAATATATGTATTATGAGTTAAATGTATTTTATATTATTTGATAAATAATATAAATAGATATATTTAAATATAGTTATTTAGATTGTTTATTTTTAAGTTAGTAAATGATTTATTTTAATGCAATATTAAATGGGTAAGTGCATGCAAGCACTAGTTGTTATTTCTTTTAATGAAGTAATTTTATTAGTAAGATTGGGATTTGTTTATCTATAATTTTGGATTAGGAAACTGAACTTTTTTATAATCATTATGGATTACTGAATGGAATTATATTTAAATGTTTCTTTTTAAATATGCGAAATTGATTGTAATGGATTTAGGAAATCCGAATGATCGCATTTCTTTAATTGCTAGAAGTTTTATTTATAAAAGCACATGTTTCTGTAATTGTGTACTGGGAGGGAAGTAATTGTTATTACGAGAATCTAAGTCTTCCAGAGTTGTAATTTGTGAAAAGGGGTTGTAACTTTAGTTTACCCTTTGAGTTTTCTTGGGTAGTGCACGTATTTGGATTGAGAATTAGACATCCGTAGAGATGTGTTACCTTTTGAGGTGTATTGGTTATTGTTGTCAGTTTTTAGTGCACTGTCTACCCTTGGCATGTAATTTGAGTTATGTGTTGTCAATAGGGGAGTGGCTTTTAGTGAGGGTTGGGACATGAAGTGGTCCCAGGACAACTCGTGTGGAAGTCAATATAATCAAGTGGGAATTAAATAATCTATTAGCTTAACACATTTAACAAGATAATCAACCTTGCTCATTGGCTCAGGGGCTTGTATGAGACTTGAGATGAGTCAAGAAGGCTTGGAATGGCTAGATCGTTATCTTGTCTTCTTGAAAGATAACTAATTCCGCACTCGTGTGCATGTGGGGCTGGAATCATAATAGGTTACCAGGATAACCCTAGAGGGGGGCCGAGACCTAGGAAGATCTCCTTTGGATAACCAATCCAACCTTTATGATGACACTCCTCCTATGACAACAATCAGTTTATTTGTATTGTGTTTGTGATTGATTCAGTGATTCTGGAAGCAATGTGACCATTGTCCTTGTTACTTGTACTGTGATTATTTTGTATATTGCCTGTTTCTAGAGGTAATAGGTTTGTCTTGGTTACCCGTTACTATCTCCTAACATGGGGGTTGGGCCTACGGGTACCATATGGTTGGGTGGCATGCACCTTACACTGTCGAGTTTCATTTCCTATTCGTGATGGCGAGATCTTCTTGTTCGAGGAGCTCGTGTGGTTCTCTAAAGTTGTTCTTCTCTTTCATCATTGTAACTATGGATCATTATGTATAATTTTAGTACCTCAATTGTATCGAGGTGAACCTTTGTGATGTAATTGTAATAATATTTATGATCTATTCTTTATTGGATTTAATGGTGTATTGGATGTTATGTGGTGTTGTATCTATGGAAATATGATCATTACATTTATATGAGTTAGTTTTATTTTGAAAAGGTTTAATGCTTTGATGTATGTTGGATTGTGGTTTAACTTTCATATGCTATGGTTGGTTTAATTTTATAATTAATGGCGTTCACATGTAGACGCATTGCGTAGCCTAGAGGATGTATGTGGTTAGAGTAGGATACTTTACTCGTCTTGTTTACCTTTTAAGAGAAAAAAAATGAGTTGTGCTTCCACAGTGTTGCATTGTCCTCTAGGTTGCAGGATGAGGTTTTACATGGGAAAGAATAGAAGCTACTCTATCTGGGGAAAATGCACTAATCCTCTCAAGTTCATCTCTTCGTTTATCTAGAATATGTAATATGGACATGCATGGTTCAGAATATATCCCTGGGTTTGCACCCTGTGCTAATGAGTCTCTCAATTGCTTAATCTCATTAGTGGTATTTGCAAACAAATTTTCTAGAGGTGGAACATCTGCATTTTCCATTTTATATATGTATGTACACCTAAAGGATCAATGAGACCTTTGTAAATAGTATATCTAGATATAGGGAATAGAAATCTAAAACAATTTTAATAATTCATCTACTCATCAATAATATTTTCATAACATTAAAAAAAAACATTCAAAATCTATCTAGTTTTTAATAATCAAAACATTCAAATTACTAGATTGCACACAAAACATAATCTAAAACAGTTCTAAATTTTAAATTTACAAGTGTGCACTCTAGTACAAAATTTTCCATTAAAGACTTAAAAAATATTGATAAAAGTTGCATCTAAGATTTATTTCCTACAACTAGTAATAAAGGGAAAGCATCATTACTTAACATTGGTGGTCATGTAAAATAAATTTAGTCATTATTGAAGGTACAAATAAGAGAAGAAAATGAGAGAGATGATAAGCTTGTAAATATAATTTCTAAATTATTGAAGCAATATTTTGATGAGGAAACCAAAAAATTAGAAATAAACTTCCTCATATCCATAAAGAAAATTTGATAGGAGGAAGGGACACATGCACATAATATTTATCATGAAAGTTACCATACAATGTACAAGAACATGATACTAAGGAACAAAGGTTTCTTATAAGTACACAACAAACCTAGATGAAGATTTAACCCTAGTACAAAAAGAAAGAAATAATGAAAGAATAGGAGAAAATGACATGATTTAATCTTTGTACATATTTTTTCTATTATCTCAAATATTATTGATAATATAAAATTCTCCATATGAAAATATGGCTATATTTACTCATTTAGATAATATTTAATAATTATTTTATTACTCTTACTTTTATAAATTTCTTGGATATTATAGTAAAATAAATCAACTCTTACATTTTTTAAAATTTAAAATTTTCCTATACAAATTCCACAACTAGATATAATGGACTAGCTTTGTATAATGATGCATAATGATCAATCCTTGATGTTCCAAATCATTGATGAAAGATGGAATGATGCACATAATTGGTTATAGATCCAAGTCTCCCAAAAGAGGAAGGAAATGAAGGCTTTATATTTTTATTAATAGACTATATTAAGTGTTACCATGGTTAATTATGAATTTGAATAGTTTAAATGTAAAAGGTAAAGAATCTCAAGTAGCAAGAGAGCTATTGATTGTATGTTTAGAAGATCTTATGACTGTATTGATTATATTGTTTTACAAGAAGTAAAATTGACCTAACATGTAACTATAATTGATCACTTTAATTTATTTAGAAGGATGCTTTTATTTGGAAGCTTGTCATTAGAATGATAGACATGATATGCAATTTTATTGATAAGTATATGATAGATTATGTGATTGACTCTAGTGTTTACCCATGTTATAAATTATTTTAAGTTATTTATAAAATTAAGGGCTTAAGTTTGGCATTATTTTTCTTTGTGCATTAGATGATTTCAAAACACAACTTTTGTTTAAAATACCTTGACCTATGAATGAAATTAAAAATTTCCTAGTAAAGACCATCAAGGAAGGTCTTAATTCCATATGTGGCTTCCTTTTCCTATTATATAAAATTCATCTAAAATAGCTTTTAAGAAATAGTTCCACAAAATTAGAGGGGTCCAACCATGTTTTCAATTAATTTAAAACTATTATTTTAGAATTTTTAAATTTATATAAATTTCTTACATTATTTTGAATTAAAATGATAATAGTGCTCCATAAATTACACAAAATTGAAAGTTATTAAAATTTTGGTCAAAAAGTAAGAAGGTTAGTTCCTTTAAAGCCATCGAGTAAGGTATTGCTACTACAAGCGGTTTATCCATGAAGGGCTTGAAGTCTCATAAAGAAAGTAAATACAAGAGGTTCAAGGAACATATAGATGATTTCCTCACAAGTATATATAAATATTTCTACTTGATTATTTATTTCATCCTAGAAGGAAACTATAGATGTTGTTTATGATTAACATAGATTTATCCTAGATGCTGTTTCATCACTTTTATCCTATCATTTGGTTATATATTTTCATAGATTTAAAATTTGAATATTTATTACTATAACATGTTCATTACAATTAGATTTTTAAATAATATTGTAATAATTTTATGTCATTGAAATTTGTTATTTGGATTGTAATGTTTTCTTTTTAAATTTAAGTTAGAGTAAGTAGAATCTAATGAGAGACCTTAAAAAGATTCAAGTAATTTATGTTTTCCTTAAAATTACGATTATTGAGATTAAATAGATAATTGATTGTATTTTGATTTGAAAATTGGAAATAGTTTAAAATTATATCTAACCATATTATCCTTTGATACAAAAAACTATGTCAAGGATTATTTGTATCTTCCTCATAATTATGTTTCACATATTGAATATTTCAGGGAGGATTGTGTGGATGATTTGGAAGTTGAATAAAAGATTGGTTGAGATAGACAATGAAATATAGGTTGGATATTTTGATATACTCCAAAATCATAAGAATAAAGAACATGGTGAGTCATATTTTAATAGACCTATCTTCACTCCTTCAATTCAAATGCAACCTCACCAAGGTCAATATATTAGATTGCAAAATAAGTAATAGATATATTTGAAAGTTTACTCCTAATCCTCCTCCATTTACCCCACCATTAGATATATGCATATTGGTATTCACCTACTCAAATCTTATGAGACCCTAGGTAGCTTTGTGAATGCATCAAAAATATTATGCATGATGTCTGAGATTTTAATTGTGATGGATTGATATATATTCCAAGAATTTATAAGTGAAGTATATTCATATTTATGTATTTGTTTGAGTGTTTAAAATTAGTAAAAAAAATTATTTTAGGGATTTATACAAATATAACATCTTAGAAAGATAATGTAACGCCCCGCCATGCGAACCCCAAAGGACAATAAAACAATAATCACTGCATAATTTTTATTTTTTTAAGTTAACATAACATACACGTAATACACATTAAGACATGACATAAATTTCATTTATGTAGATTCACTAACACATACATCCCTTGGGGTACACGAAGAGTCATTACGCGACTTAGATCCATACAACAGCAATAAAGAATAAAATCCAAAGATATAAAGTAAACAATAACAAATATAACACATACATGAAAAATTCATTGATAAGAAGCCATCTACACATAAATACAACATATGCATGATTAACATAACACATTGAATAACAACTGCCATAGCCAATATTACATTACAGTACAATGTTCAAGAAGTACAATGACACAAAAGTGTTTCCAATCATGAACGGAAACCATACAACAAGATAACATGATGCACAATATCATAGCTGATTCCAAGACAGATACAACTCTGGAGTCGCTGCAACAGCACCAATCCACACCTCTCAATCCTCGACTAGGGACCTAATGGGGTGCTTAGCACGTTCCACCCGACCATGTGAGTCCGAAGACCCACCCCCCGTGCTAGGAGCTAACAAGAAAGAGACCTCAACCAAGAACATCCAACAGGGAACCACAAGACTCAACGTCATACAAAAGTATCATAACACTCAGGAATTACAATGACATAATCAACCACATCCAAGAGTCATAAATCTCATCACATAAATCAAAGCAATAACCAGTAAACAAGTAACCACAGGATAATCATGAAACACTTCCAATTCAAACTGAATTAATAAATATAATACAATTCCAAATTGCAATTAACCAATACAATTACATCATATCACAGTACCATAAGAGTACAAGGTCATAAGTCAAATATCAATGAGATCATACGAGGCCACAAAGTACACCAAAGATAAAATAGGGTTAAACCATAAATCATTTCAAACAACTATGTTTCATCAATTCAAGACAAAGAACCACTTCCAGAGGATTTCCAAAGAAGCAACATACAAAGGAGTGTTAGAGGAGAGTGTCATCGCATGGCTTAACATGGATTCTCCAGACTACCTATTGCAAGGTGCCGCCTCCATCTACTGATGGATTATCTAGACAACCAAGCGCTAGGAGCCGCCTCCATCTATGGTTATCCAGGCTACCTATCTCAAGGAACCGCCCCATAGGGTTGCTCATGCGGAACCGTTTACCTTTCGCGAAGACAAGGCAACGATCATGCCAACCACGGCCTTCTCAATCCCCTTTAGTCTGTGGTAGCACTAAAAGGCGGATGAGGCATCAATTATCTTTTTAATGTGATTCTACCCACCCCCTAGTTAATTACTTAGGTTTTCACTTATTAATCACACTCTAACGAGGGCTATCCTGGCGCCCCTTTGTGCACGGACCACCCACTTAGAGCCACTCTCTCTCTAGACACTCAAAACATAAAAACCAAAATCCAAGAAACCAAGGGTTGTACAACATAACAAGAACATTAGATCACGACAGAGAATCATGCGAGGCATTACCCATCTCGCTATAAATACATAATCAAAGTCTCAACAATTCCCGTACAACCCTTTCAAAATCATGAAACCAAAACACTTGCCACATCAAGGGCACATAAAGAGTGAACATCAACTGACAATCATCTCAAGCCTCTGGAAGACTCTCAAAAAGTTTACACTAGGGTTTCCCCATGAAAATTTGACAACAATAAATGCAAGACCTTGAAGAACTAAATGCGATTCAAATATAATGAGAGAAAACATCAAAATAAGATCAACAACTCCATTAAACAACATCAACAACTTCGATACAAACTAAATCAGAAATCCAAGGGAAACCTCTATTTTCTCCTCTCGGAATACCCATAACTTCAAAGAACTCCTCAATTTGACTCATTAACAACTCAAGCAGAACCGTCAATCATGACAAAGATAACATTAACCAATTTGCCACTTAGGTAAAGAGCAAAAGAAAACATATAGCAATGTAAATTAAATGAGAGAAAGTCCCTAACTCAAATCAACTCACGAAAAGTCACATTGAAAGGATCTATCAAAACAATCCATAAAACCACTAATTCAAATACAATGTATCCATTCATTCAATAAGAAGTAACTTGAAACCATCTAAAAAGGACATTATTTTAACGATCAATCATTTCCATCATTTAAGGATATCACAATATTGCGAAGTGAAGATATAATCTGATGTTATTAAGCCATAAGACACTAATTCTCAAGCATACTCTTCCAAACACAAATTAAAACAATTATATTCCAATTTACACTTTAAACTGTTACTCTTAAATAACAACAATCTCCATTCCTAATTCTATCACTCTCTTTTTTTTCTTTTTTTTTGTCAAGATTACTTAATTCCTTTATATAAAACAAGTTAATAACTTTACAACGATATAATTCAAGAATTTCCTTAATATTATTCAATTAATCATCTAATCCATTTAATCCTTCTCTTTCTTCTAATCTACAAAAAAAATGATAACATTAAACTAGCATTTAAGGCTTCCTTTATATCCTATTTCTTCAATTATCGAGACATTATTTAAGTCAATTTAAAGAACACGAAGAGACATAATTTAATATCTATCTCATTACACAATTATCACAATAGTGATTCCATTTCCCCTATACATATAACATTCAACCTCTAGTTCTACGAACACACAACTTCCACATATTTCACCTAAAGCCACGAGGCACCAAGATTCAAAGTAACATTTAAACCAAAGTAACCCTAACCTCCTTATTTATCCAACTCAAAACAAAGTGAGAACACAATAACCTAACCCACTATCTACAACAAACAAATTAACCAATACCTTATTACTAGTATTAACATTTCCTACTAAACTTAAGACACTAAAAAGGAACTCGGTCAACAATTCTATTCTATCAATTGCAACTTACCTTTTTCAAGTTTCCGCATTCTTTTTTTTTTTTCTCTAATCAACATCAATTAAACCACTCTTCATTTTATTTATTTATTATTTTCTAACTCACTAACTATATTTTCTAATAAATACTAAGCAAAGGTCTCCTTCCTTGAAATCATAATATCTGTATACAAAATTACATATATATATATATCGCACACATAAATATACATCTTTATTTATTTAACTCTTCACCTATTTCCTTATTATCAATATAAGGATCTATTTTCTAAATGTAAAATACAGATTTAAACCATATAAAAAGTCCCCACATAGTTAGATAGACAGATAAATAAATAAATATATATATATATATATTGTTACAGATGGGTTAATGACTGAATGTCAACATGCAATTGAACAATTTAAAGTATCGAGTTACACCATTCTATTACTAAAGATCACCCAGATGCTAACACAGTCATTGAATGACAAGGATACTCCCCTAAAGGGCAAGGAAGGTCACGACTATCGATCCAAATTATTAAGTGCTCGGCTGAGACTGGATGACAATAAAATTAGAAAGATTATTTAAATTTATACACTCTACCATATTCTAGAGCGCCACTGAGATAGGTTAACAATGACACCAGTGAGAGTATTTAATTTATTCCACCTTTGCAAGTCTAAACGTTGCAGCTGTGATGGGTTGCCAAAGGTTTCAGGGAGACTATTTAATTCTGAACAAAGCCTCAACTCTACATGACGTATCAGTAACAGGTTGGCAAGTATATTAGAAAGTGAATATTGGAATTTGGAAATATCGCCATCTACTTGCATTATTATCAAATCCCAAATGTTTTCCTCAAGACTAAGGGGAAGGAGACAGGCGAAGTGCAAATACGTGACTTAAGAAAAATAAGGAAATTGCAACCAAATACAGAAACACAACAAAATGTGTGGATTGTTTGACAAAGCGGCTTTAGGTGCCATTATCAAATGGAAAGTAATGGTTGCAGGGTATGTACACAAGGTATTTGTCGAAAAGGCTTAGAAACTTTTAATCAAATGCAAATAGCAGGAGCAATGCCAAAAGATAGTAGCCAAGAGACTGACTGAACAAAAGAAAAGTTATAACAATACCCGAAGGTAAAGGAATGATTTAAGGAGAAGAAAATAGAGTAACTAAGTTTAACGCTAGAAAAAGAATGATAGTAGAGAGAGGTAAAGAAATTATTCCTCTTTATTCCTAAAAATAATTTAAGCCTAAGGGAATCATACGCCTTCAGGAAAACCATCAAAGCACATACACAGAGACATGGTTTTCTTCCTGTAGTTTATGAATTTCGGTGATATATCTGAGAAGGATAAATACATGAGAAAGATAACTGTAAAGGGGAGGAGACTATGAAGATATTCAAATAAAGACCTTTACAATCTTCCATCTTAAAAAAAAAGTGTCTATAGATTGAAGACATAAGAGAATTCAATGGACCGATATGCATGAGAACCAAAGCACAAAAGAATCTATCAACAACAGATTGTGCCAGTAAAAGGGATATGAACCAGGATCATAGTGACTGATCGTGTTGAAACCAACAACAGAATAATGCTAAACTGTATTTGACACGTATTTAGTGGTAAGACAACCAGACAACTGACTAGAATTCACCTACACATTATTGATGATGCAATAGAGATTTGAATACGATGTAACTAACCTATGAAAGCCAATTAACAATAAGTGACTACCCATGTTGATAGAGAAGTAGGAAGTGATTCGACACTTACCTAAGAAAGGATTTCATCACATTTTTCCAATATAGCTTTCCCTTGCTTTGGTCATCCGACTCCGCCTCCTCCAGTGAGGACTCTGGATATGCATGCCATCTTAAAAGAAAAGTATGCCTTCCTGTAGAACGTGTTCTCAAAACTCCACCTTCTCGATCATTCCCAAATGTGTGATCTTTAAGGTGAGGAAAGAAATGCCTTTTTGGATCTATATAAGCTTTAAGAGCTAATCTGGTCCTATCTACAGCTAATACGGCTGCTTGGCCTATAAGTTGATGCTTCCAGGCATGTGCAACCTACCTACCCTCTGGCAAACAGGAGGCCCCTATTCCCCCTTATTTTCTTTCTTGGTCAGTTACCAATCCAGAACGAATTCCCAACCGAATGTCTTTTCACCTTCCCATAACCGAATCCTCAAATTGAAATAATATTTCTTTGCGTGTTTATTATTTATTTCACACAGAAGTAATAATAAAATCTTATTTTTTTTATTGCATACAAAGTGTAATAATAAGGAAGTCATTTAATTTTGTTTATTGCACTATTATTCATTACCTCCACAATACTTAATTATGATATTCAATTTTGATTTATTTAATTCATTTTAAATATTAATAATATTTTACTAGAATTTATTTCGTCACATTGCTTACCATAATAACATTATTAACTTATCAATTATAATTAGGTACCAAACTTTTACTGGCTTTTCTCATTTTTTTACCTTCATTCAAACTTAAGTGCAATTTTAATATTTAATCCTCTCTAATATTTTCTCACTATTAAATTTATTAATCGAATTTAATCATTAAATGATAATTACCTTTCCTCATCCTAGCCGACTAATTTAAATAACTAACTCCCAAACATAATTAAATTAACGTTTATTATTGAATCTAATTCTTTATTTAATTCCAAAAGAAACAGGTAACCTTATAATTAAATTAATTTTATTAATCAAATCCAAACATATTATTAGTGTTACCTCATAACCTTAAAATTAAATTAAATAATAAAATCACCACATCATCATGACATTACTAACAACTACTTACTTGACATCAATGACGACCGAAACGGAGGGCACTACAGATAATTTCATATCATTTTGGTGTAGGTCATAACTTAACTTTTAATTTATCATTTATGGGAATGACATCTTCGAGAAGTTTATAGAAGGTCATAGATGGTCCACTTTTGCATGATGTCTAAGATTTTAATTGTGATGGATTGATATATTCCAAGAATTTATAAGTGAAGTATTAGATTAAAGAATATAATAACATGACCACATAAAAAATATGTCCTTACTCTTAAGGATTACTTGGGCATTTAATAGGTTTCAACCTTTAGAAATAGTTGGAGCTACCTGCATCTTCCTTGAACATCTCATACACTTATATAAATATTTGTTAACAAGGTTTCTACGAGGCTCTAAATATGAAAGAGGGAAAAGTGAAAATATTCCACTTTCTTACCCATATTTTACTAATCCTATAGTACAATGGTAGAGGCTTTGTAATAATATTTGTTTACATAAATCATTGTCAAACATATTCACGTAAAAAATTATTTAATTATATGAATATCAATAATATTTATGCGCATCCAAAAAAATTCAAATTCATAACTAAATTTAATTAAAAAAGTGGACCATCTATGGCCTTCTATAAACTTCTCGAAGATGTCATTCCCATAAATGATAAATTAAAAGTTAAGTTATATTTGCAAGATGTCATATTTTCATAAATTCCTCAAAGAATTTTTTTAACTAATTATGCTTTACTTTGAATTTAATAAATAATTATTATTCATTTTCTATTTGAATTACAACTAAAGTCCTAATTGATAGGCTGATTGAAAAACATCTATAGCTTTCAAACTGTATCACATTTTTTTAATCTGAAACATGTGTCACATTCTATGCTTTGCATACTATAAGATTAAAAAATAAATGAATTTCATGAAGTTTTGTCCAAGTTAAGGTGGTTAGACATATGAGTATTTAATATTTTTTATAAGTTGTAATAAAAAATTCATAATTAATTATTTACTTGGAAAAAAATTACAAAAAAATATGCATCACACCGGGACATGAGTCCTCTACTTATATCTAAAATATTATAAAAAAATATTATCATTTTATTGTGGTTAGGGTGGTCAGACAGACACCTACTTCTTATTTTTTCCGTGAAATTTATGTACTACTGCATTGAAATTTCAAATTTTCACCAAATAGATTTGTTTTTCTTTTAAATAAATCTAGTATTTTAGAAACTACATTCAATTTTCTATAGATTCTATTGTTACATATTTTTGAAATAATATAGATAACTTATTCAAATTTGTATGTCAAGTTGCCTAACTCTAATTTTTTTGAATCTTTTGCCACTTAAGGGCCCCTTTTTCCATGATGATCCTGCACATACCCTTACATCTCACACTACTATATTAAGTGGATATAGTAAGTGGATATAGTAAGTGGATATGTGCATGGAAATCATATATTATATGTATACACTATTTGACAAAAGCCTATAATGAAATGTTAGCCTACATACTTCAAGCATTTCTGAAAGTCAACTTGATTGAAATTTTAAATGCAACAAGATTTGGTTTATCTTATTCCAAGATCTAGAATTATTTCTTATCATATTATTAACATATAAAAAAAGGTTTTCTAAAATATGTATGTAGATGGACATCAAAATCAATGAAATATCAATTTAGTAGATTTTTTTACTATGCCTAGTTTTACTTAAATGTATGCAAAATAGGCATGAATATAAACACGACACAAATTATTTGGAAAAATGTCACAAAAAATGTGATATCATTTATATAAAACTATGGTTTGTTTCGCTCCATTACAAAAATTCATCCAATTAAGAGGTGATGTAATTTATTTATTCACTAAACAAAAATAGATTTTTATTCTTAAAATTATTCTCTAGTTAGACTCATGGAGTGACCAATTTGAAAATCAATTTGAACATTTCAATTACTTAGATAAAAATTTATCCAAAGAATAATTAAGATAGTGTTATGCAACCAATAATAGAAGCAATGAATCTAGCCTATTAATTTTTCTAAGGTTCCATTCAAGTATAATTTTGAATTCAAGTTTACAAGAAAAATAAGTCTATAATAATATTCAGAAATAATATCTCCATGTTGATAATTTAAGCAATGCCTTCAACACAATCTATTAATGGATATAGAGAGAACTAAAAAATAGATATACTTGTAGGTTGGAAATATCCTCAAGATGGAACAAAATTAAATTTTGATTATACATTTTGGAGGAATCTTCGGGCTATAGATGTTGACTATTTTCTTCATAATTCTAATAGCTTTTTTCTAATTAGAGGTTTGAGTAATCTTGGTTTAAAGATGAACAAAAATAATAGTAGGAAGATCTCATTGTTGGGTTAATGCTAGTATATAAGAAAGGATATAATGAATTAGTAATAGAAGGTAGTGTTTTTACAAAGGTTGAGGCCCCAATTGGGGTATGTGTTCTTATGAAAAAGAAGCATTGAATTGGTCCCAATTTTTTTATAAGATCATGCATATGCATTGCTATTGGGGAAAAATAAAACTCTAGACTCCTTAGCAAATATAGGGATTGACAATGTTTTATTTAATCATTATAAAGTAAAGAGGAATGTGTTCAAGGGACAATATAAAATTATTATTAATTCAAGTTAAAAGGTGGTGGGGAGTATCTAATCTCATTTCTCAAAGATTATTGGTGGTGGTTGGTAGTAATTTACTTATGAGATCAATTTTGTTCTTGTAAGATCTTGTGTGTGTGAAGGATTGAGATACATTCTTATATTTAAGAAAGGGATTGTTCTTTGGCTCCATGTAAGAAGTATCAATTAATCATTTTCTTTTCTTTTTTTGTGTATTGGGTTTTTCCATCTTATTAAGGATTTGTAGTTAGCTAGGTTGTGGATATTATTTGGCCTTTAGTACATGGTGGAGGAATGTTAAAGCTCTCCTACAAGCCCTTTTTGTAAAGATCATATGTCAAATTTCAAATTGAGAAAGGTATTCATATTCCCTAATGTTAAGATGTTGAATTTGGTTAAAGAAATTGTGAGTCATGTTCAGGGGTGATGAATTTTAGGCTATTCAAATTGTAAACATCTATCATGGCAGTTGTAAAACCAATACAATTGGAAGCTATAAAGCCAAATGCAATTGAATATTAGAAACTTTCAAGCAAATGCAATTGGTATCTATAAATCCAAATGAATATTAGAAACTTTCAAGCAAATGCAATTGGCAGTTGTAAAGCAAAATTTTACAAAATGGGTTTGTTTAAAAGGCTTTAGAAACTTTCAAGAAAATGAAATTGCCGGTTGTAAATCCAATTTTTTTTGAAAACTAGGTTTGTTTAAAAGGCTTTAGAAACTTTCAAGCAAATGCAATTGGTAGTTGTAAATCCAAATTTTAAATAATGGGTATTGTTTAAAAGGTTTTAGAAACTTTCAAGAAAATGCAATTCACAACTATAAAGCCAACTTCCACATCCTTCACCCTCCGTGAGCCAAAATGGGAGCTTTGAAATAGGGTATATTCATTTTAAACAATAAATTTTGTTAGAACTCATAGAATTTTCCTTTATTTTAAATGAAGATTTTGTTTGGAATTTTGGTTTCATTGAATTTTCCTTCACTTTATAGGAAAATTTTTAGTCTCATGGAATCCATTAAGGTTTACAATTTTTCAAACAAATGCAATTTTAAATCACTATGATTCTTGAAGAAAGAATGCCAACTTTATTATGGAGGTCGAAGTTGATATATGCTGGTGCACGTTGAGATGGCGGTCTCGTTTCAAGCTTTTGTCGTTCAGACAAATCTCCATGCTATTCACATTCATTGCACATTCTTAGAATGTTCGTCATTCATTTGACAGTGATAGCATGCTTCCTTTTTAAAATTCCCTAATGCAAAGGGGTTCGGTCAAACAGGGGTTTGATCAAACCCCTTAAAATATTATTTTTTCGTTGACTTTCTGGTTGTTTGGTCAAACCCTAGGTTTAGGCGAACCATATGGTTCGACCGAACCGCTTGAGGGGTTCATTCGAACATGCAAGTTTGAATGAAACCCCCTATCTATTGAAATCTTTAAAATTTTCATTTTCCTTCCTCTTCTCAATTGTAAACCACTATTATGATTTCACCCATAAAAAAATATTATCATTTTATTGTGGTTATGGTGGTCAGATAGACACCTACTTATTTTTTCCCTGAAATTTAAGTGCTACTGCATTGAAATTTCAAATTTTCACCAAATAGATTTTTTTCTAAATAAACCTAGTAGTTTAGAAACTATATTCAATTTTCTACAGATTCTATTCTTACATATTTTTAAAATAATATAGATAACTTATTCAAATTTTTACATCAAGTTTCCTAACTCTAATTTTTCTGAATTTCATCGCCACTTAAGGGCCTATTTTTTCCATGATGATCCTACACATACCCATTTGGAAAGCTTGGAAATCTATGAGATCCTATTTTTTGGAATGGTTCTAGATTATATAATGAAATTTCCATCAACCACAAGAATATCTAGTGGTCCTCCATTTTGTCCAATCAAGGTTTCCCCCTGATTAAATTTCCTTGGGTGAGGGATTTAAGATTTCAAAAGGAAGAAATCCAATTTCTTTAGGATTTAATTCTCTAGAGCTTCAGTGAGTCTCATGTCATGGAGTGAAACCAAGATGAAGTTTCAATGTCTAATCAAGATTGTGAAATGTTTGATATAGTCATGGGGGTAATTTTGGTTAATATGATTCACGAATTTAGAATCCATTCTCCCAAGCCTTTGTGAATATATTGAAAGTGGGGTTCAAACACCATATTTTGTAATTAGAATCCGTAACATGACTATCAACTTTTCTTTCTCCCTATCTTCCCATGGTGTCAACTTTAAACTAGAGATTGCATTTACACTCACCCATTTCTATGTGGCATCACCACTTCCACACCATATGGTCAATTATTTTAGAGCCAAAATTGGACTACTTTGTCTGGTGTATTATTTTCCACTTGTCCTTCCAATGGGCTCTAGACTTTCTCATTTGGAAATATGTGATCCTCATTGCCCTTTCTATGGGAATTCAAAGTATTTTAAGCATTTATTTTGGTTTTATCCCATAACATAATAGTTTTAGATTTTGATTCATTATTTCTTTAAGATCTTCAAGCCAAATCATTTCTTCTAGCATATAATTTGTCTTAGGGATTAGCCTCATATCCTTCACAAATTAATCCATACTTGGCATTATTTTAGGTTGGAGATTCTCTTCAACATATGGAAAGACAAGAATTCTTGAAATTTTTTTAATTTATTTATTGATTAACAAATATTTATTTATTCTAAAGCTATTATCTATTCTAATGTGTTATTACAAATCTAGTTGCAAACTAATAAAGTGATGTTAGAAGTGGCTCATCTTTAAGTTTTTCTTCTTGATCATTGGGGAAATGCTCCTTGTGTTGTGTTTAGAGAACTTGGAACCTCATCTCCCTCATCCTCCCAAAGCTGCTCATCTTATGGGAAATGACAGGGATGGATTCATTCTTCTTATGGAAATAGTGATGATTTCTTGTTGGATTCTCCTCCAACTACCATTGGTGATTATGGACAACAAGGATAGTCACAAACAACTTTTTGGTGCTTTGCCCCTACATCTCACATGGGTTGGAATTCTATGTGGTCTACTTGTTGAGTCTCTATATGGTTTGATTCTAGCAAGTCTCCTCGGTTGGCTTTTGTTGTTTTACCTGAAGAAGATAAACATAAGTATGAGAAAGGTTAGGAGCATCATGTGGGTAATTTTGACCCTATAGATGTATAGGGTAAACCATATAAACGAGAACCTCCTAATGTAAGCAGGGGAGATCCTGCAACACTTTCAATGCAAATTCAAACCACAACAACACTTGTCAAGTCAACAATCCCTCAAACTCACTCAGTCTCAACAATTCCAATCTAATCCTTGTAGCATTGCAAAACCACTCAATCAGGTAAATCTCAACAATCACAACCTTTCAACCCAAAACAAGACCCATTTCAGGGACCCTTTTTGACACACAATAACACACCAAGAAGTCACCAATGGGTATTTTGCAACAATTTCCTCAAATCAGTCTTTCTCACCTTCGAGGCCTCCAATTAGGCCAATTTTACAAAGGACCTAGTCCTCAAACTTCTCACCAATCCCCAAAACTAGTAGTTCAGCACTCAACAAGTTTTAAAACCATAGACTTCACAATTTATTTAAAGAAAAACTCACTCTGAAGGGCCAAAATAACAAACCCTCATTTTCCTCCTAGAACTTAGGTTTTACAGAAAAACACCATACCAGACCTTTCCAAATCTTGCAACCACCTCAAAAAAGACTTAAATCCTCTACAAATTCTCAATCTTACAAGAAACAATACTACCCCAAAGTGTTATAACCATTTTCTATTAGAAACCATGCAATTTCAAGTAAAGAACACAATTTTCTTCATTAGGGCATCATGCCCAACACCATACTTGACCTCTCCTGCACTAAAAAAACTTGAAAATTCCTATTTTCTATTAGTACAAACCCATTCCACTAATCACAGTAGTCACAAGGGGTGGAATGGGGTATTTCACATTTTAAATGGCCTTCAAAACCCTAAAACAGGGTTAACAAGACAGTTAAGTAAATATGAGTTTAAACACCATTAATTCAAGCTGAAACCCTCAAACCTCTTGCAAAGTGAAGTTCATACGAGCCACAATCAAATTCAAACAATTTTTAGAATATTTAACTATTGTACAGGGTTGTACAGGTCTAAAAAGGCATGAAAACACAAAAATTCTTCAATAAAATAGAGTTTTCCTTATTTATCTTGCTTTCAAACTTCAAAATCAATCCTCAATCAATGAGCTTACATTAAATCAATGATTTTTCAATATAATCTAATTGTTTAACTTCCTCCAACTGCCTTTTGAAAAGGCTTGACCATTGAACTTCCTTACATAATGCAATTTTGCAATATTTTGAAGATAACTTTACAACTTTTCATTATTTTGCACTTTTTTGCAAACTTGACCCCTTAAACACATAATACTCATCTAAAATGACTCAATACCATAGAATATGGTCTTCAAGACCTTATTTAATACCTATTACCCCAAAACTCTAAAGCCTACACCTTAATTTCTCTAATTGACAAAAATACTTAAATGGTGCCCCCACACCATACACCCCAAGTTTGAAATTTTCCAAGTCTCTTGGAAAGCTTGATGTAGTTAGCCTTTCTTTGTGTCCTTTAGACCTCTAAATTTCATTCTTTCCTTCAACAGGTTCATTGTGCTCTTGTCTCTCATTGCCTGCAACCGTCTTGAGTTTACCTTCACTTGTTTTTTGTTCCAACTATCCTTCTTGTATTGTGGGGTGTTTTTCCGTGTTTCCTTCTTCAAATCTTGATGTCACATTTACATTTAAATATGCACTCTTACCTTTTACTGTCCCTATTAGACCTATACTTGTTTCTTCTTCTATCTTATGACCAACATTGTCCTATGTCCCATCCTCATCATGATTTTTTTTCTTTTCTTTCACTATCTTGTCAACACCATCAACTATTGTCATGACATCACAACTCACTGTCCTTTTCTTATTACAAACCTCTATCCACTTTCTTATTGTCCCATCACTTTCACCATTTCTTGACTTCCTCTAACCACTTCCCTTGCCTTCTCATCCTCAAAAACGTGTGATCTCTTATTGTCTTCAACTGTCCAGTCACTCTTTTTTCCACCATAGGGAAACTTACTATCCCTACAAGGATCCTATCACATTTATCTTTCCTTTCCAAAGGCTCCTCACTCTTGTACTATTAAATTTTCTTAGTCCAAGACACATCACCATTCACTTTTTCTTTCCACCTATAGAATTTCTTCTTTGTCACTATCTACAAATCTCTTTCATTTCTTCTATCCACTGTCTACAAATTAGATTCCCTTCTTGTATCCATTGTCCTACCCCTATCAAGAATTGCAACTAAACTCTTGTTCTTTCTTTCCTCCACATTCACACACTCTTTTCTCCCAAGCACAATATTATCACCATTTTCTTTTGTTTCCTCTACCAATGGGATCAAAATGAACTCTCTCCCATCCTTCTCAATTAGGTAAGTATTTTTCCTTCCATTATACAAGGCTGACTTGTCAAATTTCTAGGGCCTTCCTAACAATAGATGACAACAATTCATGGGGATTATATCACAAAGCACTTCATCTTTATACTATCCAATCTAAAACTCGACTCTTGCTTGTTCACTCACCACCAAAGTTTGACTATCAATGACCCATGACACCCTATATGGTCTCTCTCTAGGTACTTTTTATAAGTGCAACATTTCTGCCATCTCATTAGACACAATATTATTTGTACAACCTGAATCAACAATCACTTTGCATACCTTGTTTCTACACTTGCAGGTTGTCCTGAATAAAGCTTTTCTTTGAAGCAGCTCTTCCTCCTTTGTGGTCTTCAATATTTTTTTCTTCATCATCAGCATCTCTCCAACCTCAACCCTTGCAATCAATTTATTTGAACTTTAACTACTCTCAACTTCATCTTCTTGCACTATTTGTGCTCTTCTATTAGGTTTTCTTTCTCCTCCACTTGAAGTTGAACCAACCTTCTCAAGGAATTTCCAAGCAGGATGACCATATTCTTGACAATGATAACATCTACCTGCAAAAGTATTAGAATTACTTCCACCTCCAAATCTATCCCTTGTACCTCTATATCCACCTCTTGATTCAAGTGCTTGTTCTCTACTCTTATCAACATCTTCATGTTCTTCTTTGGAATTCATTGTGCCTCTTCCTTTATTCATGTTACCTCTACCCCTTGTCTTTCTTGTCTTCTCTTGATTCTATCTTTTTCCCTTACTACCATTTGGAAATATTCTTCTATTGTCTTAGGAGGATTCAAATTGACTTCATCTCTTATGTTCAATCTTAAACTGCTCAAATACCTGGCTACTCTTTCAACCTCATCTTCATTGTGACCTGACCTGATGCATAATCTATGAAATTCCTCAGTATATAACATTACATCCAACTCCCTTTGCTTCAAATCTTGCAATTTCATAAAAGTTTGTATGGCATGATCTACTGGTAAAAATTGAGTCTTTACTTTTTCTACCATCCTATCCCAAGAGCTTATCTTAGATTTACCTTTCTCGACCCTATCTTCTTGAAAAAAATTCCACCATGTGAGGGTTGGACCCTTCAATTTTTTCTTTGCATATTTTACCTTCTTAATGTCCTCAATGTCTTCAAACTCATAGAAATTGTCTAAGGCATCAATCCAAGCCAAAACCTCTTCACTATCCATCTTACCTATGTACATTGGAACTTCAACCTTCACCTTTTGAGTGTTGTCACCTCTTATTGCCTTTAGCATCTTGATTATTCTCCTTTCATTAGGGTCTAAGTCATCTTCGTCATTTTGGACTAGAGGATTTCTTTTTTCTCCTTCATCTTCCTTATCCCTCTAGTCTTCATTCACCATTCCTCTTCTTTGGTTCTTCTCTAAAGCTACTATCCTTGCTATGGTAGCTTCTTGAGACTCTTTGTAGAGCCTTTCCTTCTATTCCAACTACTCTTTCAATTATTTTATCTCCTTTTCCATTGCACTGGCCTTTGGAGGCATCTTCTCAATCTTGCCTCCTCACCTTCCAAACTGCAACTTTCTTCTTCAAGGAACTACTTCCTCACTCTAATACCACTTTGATGTAAGAAGCGTATATTACAATACTTTCAACAAAAATTCAAACCACAACAACACTTGTCAAGTCAACAATCCCTCAAACTCACTCAATATCAACAATTCCATTGTAATCCTTGTAGCACTGCAAAACCACTCAATTGGGTAAATCTCAACAATCACAACCTTTCAAACCAAAATCAGACCCATTTCAAGGACCCTTTTTGACACACAATAACACACCAACAAGTCACCAATTGGTGTTTTGTAGAAATTTCTTCAAATTAGGCTTTTCTCGCCTTCTAGGCCTCTAATTAGGCCAATTTAACAAAGGACCTAGTCCTCAAAATTCTCACCAATCCCCAGAAACACTAGGTCAAAACTCAAAAGGTGTTAAAACCATAGACTTCACAATTTATTTGAAGGAAAACTCACTCTAAAGGGCCAAAATAGGAAACACTTATTTTCCTCCTAGAACTTAGGTTTTATAGAAAAACACCATACCAGACCTTGCCAAAGCTTGCAACCACCTACAAAAAAACTTAAATCCTCTACAGACATGCTCAATATTACAAGAAACAATACTGCCCTGGCAAATTTTTATAACCATTTTCAATTTGAAACAATGCAATTTCAAGTAAAGAACATAATTTTCTTCACTAGGGCATCATGCCAGACACCATACTCAACCTCCCCTACACCAAACAAACTTGAAAACACCTATTTTATATTAGTACAGACCCATTCCACCAATTTCAGTAGTCACAGGGGGTGGAATGGGGTATTTCACATTTTAAATGGCCTTCAAAACCCCTAAATAGGGTTAACAGGATAGTTGAGTAAATATGAGTTTAAACACCATTAATTCAAGATGAAACCCTCAAACCTCTTGCAAAGTGAAGTTCATACAAGCCACAATTAAATTCAAATAATTTTCAAAATATTTAACTATTGTACGAGACCGTATAGGTCTAAAAAGGCATGGAAACACATAAATTCTTCAATAAAACAAAGTTTTCCTTATTTATCTTTCTTTGAAACTTCAAAATCAATCCTCAATAAATGATCTTACATTATATCAATGCTTTTTCCCTCTAATATAAATTTTTAACTTCCTCCAACTTCCTTTTGAAAAGGCTTGACCGTTGAACTTCCTTACATAGTGCAATTTTGCAATATTTTGAAGATAACTTTACAACTTTTCATTATTTTGCACTTTTTTTGCAAACTTGACCCCTTAAACACCTAATACTCATGTAAAATGACTCAATACAATAGAATATGGTCTTCAAGTCCTTATTTAATACATATTACCCCAAAACTCTAAAGCCTACACCTTAATTTCTCAAATTGACAAAAATACTTAAATGGTGCCCCTGCACCACCTCCTCCCCATTTTACTAGTAATATTGTCATTTAGTGATGTTTTTTTATGTTTTATGATCAAGTTGCATTATCATATGAACTCTATGGGTTTCATTTTATAACTATCCACCTTTTTTATGAATTGTGTAATTTTATTTTTATATAAATTATAATGCTCACACTTATTCATCAAAAACTATATAACATATTTTTTATTATATAATTAGTATAATTTTAATCCTTAATATTCCCCTAATTAAAATTATAATTTCTAAAATTAATTTAACAACAACAACAAAAACTCTATACTAATTTTTTTATAAATTATATGAAACTACTTGTTTCTTTGAAAATAAGAGCTGCAGAGTAGTGAAGTTCCTACCAAAGTGTGCAAGAATGGTTTGCTCGTGATTTTTGTGTATACATTGATTGTTGGGGTATTGTGTTCTTTCCATATTTAAAAATCTACATTCTTTAGAATTAGTTCTCTGCATAGTTCTAGGGGTAGGTTGTTGCATAGTAATAGGGCTAGGCTTCAAAGGATTCGAGACAATCTCCCTTGCACTAGCAACAACCTCTACCATCACAAATAACACATTGTTTTGTATATCATTTTACTCTATAATTGTTCCTATATTTCATTGGAGCTATGCCATAATGATAATATCTAAAAAAAAGAAACCTTCATTAACACAATATATTTTATTAATATTTGTAGTTAATATTGTCAAATAAAACATGAGTTAAGGCTTCAAATATTTTCTTTCTTCTATTTGGTCCCAAAACTAACATGTTTTATTTTCTAGGAAAATAATGGTGCAAATAAAATGAGAATATTGCATAATAGATACCATAGTTGGGTATGTGCAAGATCATCATGGAAAAAACAGGCCCTTAAGTGGCAAAAAATTCAGAAAAATCAGAGTTAGGAAACTTGATGTAAAAATTTGAATAAGTTATGTATATTATTTCAAAAATATGTAAGAATATAATTTGTAGAAAATTGAATTTAGTTTCTAAACTACTAGGTTTATTTTTAAGAAAATAAAATCTATTTGGTGAAAATTTGAAATTTCAATGCAGTAGTACTTAAATTTCAGGGAAAAAATAAGAAGTAGGTCTCTGTCTGACCACCCTAACCACAATAGAATGATAATATTTTTTTATAAGATTTTAGATATAAGTAGAGGACTCATGTCTCGATGTGATACATATATTTTTGTAATTTTTTTCCAAGCAAATAATTAATTATGAATTTTTTATTACAACTTTTGAAAAATATAAAAACTTGTATGTCTGACCACCTTAACTTGGTCAAAACTTCATAAAATTCAATTTTATTTTTTAATCCTATAGTATACGAAGCATAGAATGTGACACATGTTTTGGATTCAAAAATGTGATATAGTTTGAAAGCTATAGATTTTTTCAATCAGCCTATCAATCAAGACTTTAGTCGTAATTCAAGTAGAAAATAAATAATAATTATTTATTAAATTCGAAGTAAATCATAATTTATATTGGTAGAAAGCTGAGAATCTCCTTTAAAAACCCTTTTCATTTCATCAATTTTGGGTAAAAAAAAAGTTGTCAGCCACATACCCTACAAATACCCATCATATCGCCACTTTTTGGCCCATCATTGTCCTGCACATACCTAGTTGTCAAATTTGAAAAAATCAATCTGATCCACAAGCCAAAAAAATAGGTGATCTAGAATGTTCAAAAAGATTCAGAGAAATATTTGAAGCAATTGAAATATCCTAACCAAAACAGATTTGTTAACAATGCTTAAATTCCTTTTATTGCATTATGGTCCAATTCATCCGCCTCTCTTAACTTGTGCAATCTAATTTGACTTGGTTTAAATTGGAAAGTCAAAAAAATATGTGTAGGCATAATGTCTATAGAAGATGACAATTTTATTTTGTATAGAATTGAATCATATGATTAAAATGATGATTCCCAATAAAAAATACGATCCCCCAACTGATTCTAATGTGGAAAAAAATCAAATAAATATTATAAGGAGTGTTTTTCTTTGTCATATCATTTGACCAAGAGCATTATTAGTGTTTCCAGAATTGATCCTATGACCAAGTGGTTGTTTTCCTTCATAAACTTCAAAGCCCCCTGAAAACAACAAAGACAATTTTAATGTGATGCTCTGTTAATGTTAATTTTTTATCAATGGAGGGTAATAATAATATGAACATTCATGATAGAGTCAAGTTTAAATCCACCTTACTAACGTAAGAGCTTGCTCAAGTTTTACTAAGAAAAATAATGGGTACATTGCAATTTGATACAAAGAAATAAAAAGCTTTGTATGAACATGTTTTAAATTCAAAGAAAAGTATATGTTAGTGTCAAATAAGTTTAACATATTGTATATCAATGTTGAAGCACACTATATTAGAGTTGAAAAGTAGGTTTTGAGCACACCATAATCAATATTAAAAAGTGATTTTTTAGTCAGTAACTACATATTACATAGCATTGTGTTGTATTTCCTTAGATAAGTTAGGGCAACAAAATTAGTATAGCAGATAATTATAATTGAACTATTGAAGAAATATTATCAAATTAATTTTTTTACTTATGATTCAATAGCTCTAATTTTTTTAGAAGTGCAGGTAAAGGTGCCACAGTTTGAGACGGTGAGCTGGCACCACTACAAGTGTAATCGCTGGTGCTTGCACAATAATATTCATTCATTAGCTATTGATTTTCATGAAGGCCTATGCATTAATTAAAAAGGTAAGATAAGACTGTTAATATTATGACTTCTCAAACCATCATTTCGCCTATGCATATATGAACAAAGGACTATTATATAGAATTTTTTTGGGGGGTGGGGAGGGGAGGGGGTTGTTAAAAGCTCACAATTGGGAACAACGCATGGTTTACAAGGAACACCATGGTAAAGCTCTAGTTGTTTCCATCCTAGGTTGCATTCACATTTTACAAAGGGATAGCAAACAATTCCATGATTCATTATATGTTTAATAAATAATCTGAAAGAAATAGTAGAAACACAAAGCATTGATTTTTCTTCAACTTACCTCGATCAACTTGGGATCAAAGGATAAAAAACACCTAGTAATTAGATTATTCTCTGCAACCAAGAAGAGGATAAACAAATTGAATTAATATTTCATGGCATGTGTCAAAGTCATGTTACAAGGCCATAGCACAATTCATTGTCAGTGCTTGTCTCTATGCCTAGGAGGTGCATCAAGAAAAGAAAATAAAGATCCTATGGCTTAATACTTACCTAATACTTGGTCTAGACAATAGATCCCCATACCAGCTAGACATCAAGATTATTTTTTATTTTACTATGTATTGGCTATATTTTGAATGCAGTGTGAGTTTCTTTTCAATTTTTTGTAAATTTTCATTTATATATTTAGCTTTTGACAAGGGTTTGAGAGTGTTGGTGGTAAGTAAGAGTATTGAAAAGTGTGGGACTAATATTGAAACTTTTCTTGAAATTTCCTAGAGAGTTTTTTTTGTTTGACATTGCATATTGGGATTTTTGTAAATTCTTTTAACACTTGAGGGTATTTATGGCAGCATTGGCAGGTCATACCAATGAAATTGAGAAAACTGTAATGGCATGCTATTGTGTGCTATGGATGTGCCCCCACCAGGGAGTTTAATTTTCATTGTAGGGAATGTGTATTTTTCCTATGTGTTTCACAAGCTTTGGGATAGATCTTATAATGTGTTCTAGGTCTGTGCTTTTTTCATTCAAAGGCCTCATGGTATGTTAAATGTAGTGAATGAATTCCTGGAATGGTTCACTTTTCTGTAAATGCTAGAGAAAAATGAAGAAAAGTTACAATTTCCCAACAATATTTATGGGTGTAGTTCTAAGCACTATCAAGCTTTGTCTAATGCCCACTCTAGGTTTACATCAACTGTTAGGACCAAGGAATGGGAAGAATATCAGAATAGGTCTAGTTTTGGTTATTTTCTAGAGTATTCTTTCACTAGCCAATCATCTCTCATCAACAAAGAATACACAAGATAATTCAGTATTCCTTCATTAAATGAAGCAGTCATAGCAGTGGTTTAACAACCATGGGAATCTAGCTTTCACATGCATGCTAATAAATGCACTGAGATACCCATGGATCCAATAAGAAATTCAAATAGACATAGGGGTTAGATAATTGTGCCTAACAAAAGGTTAGCTTCAATGGACAAATTTGGGTCATGGCATAGACAAGGTGTAAATAGTAAAGAAAATGAGAATGGTTTTAATAGTTTACACATTCGCATCGAATTTGAAAAAGCAACTGGGAAGATCCTGTATTTCACATCCCTGAGGTTTCCCAAGATCAGGAATCTACTAGAACAATGCAAGAATATAGCAAAGGTCAAGGAAGTGAAAAAGGGATGCCATATGGCTTTCCCTATTAAAACTAATAATCAAAACCCTTTAAAAACAAAGAAACCAAACCCTAAACCTAAACCTATGAAGGGAAAACCTAAAATTCACCATCTACAGTAAATTCTTATCCTAATTTGCAACCTCCCCTAAAAAAAAATTCAAATCCAAAACCAAAACCTAAAGAAAAAGTAGAAAAAAATCAATGCCAAAAGGCTCTGGAGGAGATTTTTATGACTTCTTATTGCACATTGTGAGCATGGGTGAATTCTCATAGGTTTTTCTTATGTCCCAACTTCCTAAAAAGTTTGAACCTTGTTTTGGAAAGTGTCTTGATATAAAGCACCTAGGATACCAGAAATTAACCAACCTTGTCAAAGTTTATAGTGATCTTGTATCAATGGACAAGACAAGAGGTGGACCACCACAACTATATCGCATAGGTTTTGTCAGGGAAGTAATTCCCAATTCCAACCTCAGTAGAACAAGTGAAGAATTCTCTTTCAACATGGAAAATCATGTTGCTAAGTAGGAAGTAAATCTAGAGGTGAACTACTCTTCTACTATTGGAAGTGACTAGTCACCAGATAATAAGACTTGGAAGGACAATATCTCTCTTCAGCATTCGTCTTACCAGAACTCTAAGTTGGCCATTACTAAAAATGAATGACCATCAGTGGATTTAAACACATTGCCATTAATGGGTTTTCAAGAGTATAACATTGCAATTTATCTTACCAAAACTCTAAGTTCGCCATTAATGGGTTTTCCAATATATCAAAGTTGATATGCCCTTCTGAATTTCTTTTGCAATAACAGTCATAATTCTATTATGGCTCACACCTTGATATGCAGGGAAGCCCCTATTGGAAAAACCACCACCCAAGTACACAGAAGAACCAAACTAGTGATGAGATTCAGGCAGAGGCTTACTTGTTTCATCAATGAGAAATTGTGTTATTGTAGTTCACGTGCCTTGTCTCTACTACACATTTTGCAAACATGCACCTTTTTTCATTGAACATAAGCTGTAAAATAGATGCAACAAAAATCTAAATTGTAATTGACTGTAAACTTATACATTAATCACTATTTAACAATTGAACCCTCCACAATAGTTCCCTGGGAGGAACTAAAAATTAGCAGCAAGCACCTACATGGATCTAACTGTATGGTCCCATGGGGGGACTTTGGCTTCTATTTTCATGGATCAAGAGGTCCCATGAAGCAAAAAAAATTATGCTACATGATTAATTGGAATCTTTTCTTGTAAAATAACAACCCCTACCTTTTAGGACTGCAAATTTCAGCAGGTGAAATTGAGGTGGGGTTAGAAATTGCCCCTACAACTTAGGATTTTTTTCTGCTACTTGTATGTCACTTAAAATTTTAAATTCCTAAAAAAAATAAAAAAATGAAAGAATTTTTATTTATTTATTAATTTGTATCAAAGTACTCCAATTCATTCCTTAAATTTTGGAGTTCAAACTCATAAGATGAATTGCAAAATTGAATTAATGGGACTACCAACTTTAAAATATTCCTAAGACATCTGAGCAGCACCCACTGATATTTTTTAGGAAGCCCCCTCCCATGGAACCTTACCCTAAGAAAGTAAAAATTAGTATTCTGCTAAAATTATTGCTATTTGTCTTGGGTTATGTGAAAAGACACGCTACGTCGATTCAGCTTGAACAAAACGGCAACAGCTGTATAAAATTCCAAGGAGATTTTTTTGCCATAGAGACTGCCCTTTCCTCTTCTCCCATTTTTAAACGGACAATTAAATAGCCAATTTGAATGCAATTTGGTGATTCCCAACTTTTCATTTCTTACTGCTTTTTAGGGCCTCTCTCTCAAATCTTCCACCATCATACTCACTTGGGTTCCTTCTGATTTGTTGCAGGCTGCCATATTAGATATTTTCCAGTTAGCTGAAAGCATGAAGATATTTGTGAGAAAATCATGAAGGCCAGAGGCAGAGGAGTTCACACACAGTAAAAAATTAAAACATAAAATAATATTAATTTCTTCAACACAGAGCTGCTGCTCGTAATTTTCTATTTCTTCACATTCACATTCACTTCTCCTTTAAAAAAAATTACAATTACAAAATATATGCTATAGGTAAAAAGTCACGTGAAATATTTTCACGGATGAGAGAGAACGAAATAACATTTAAATTCAAAATCACCTAACTAACTTTTCCCCCGTCAAAACACATTTAATACAATGTCCTTTACATAATATAAAAACTTAAATATTAATCCTTTCGTATCCGGATATTTCCTGACGGTGGTGGCATTTTCCATAGTTCCCCGCGGTATCGCAATGGGTAAAACCCATATTGCGATATCGCGGGCAGCGGTTAGTTGATAGCCCGATAAACAGCGGCGGTTAAAGATAAAACAAACTTTTACGGAAGTCTCTCGCGGTATCGTGATGATTATTTTATTGATTGCGATATTGCGAGCATTGGTTGGCGGGGACGGCAGCAGTTAGGGTTTAAATTCCAACACTCCCCCTTAAACATAACTGCACTGTCCACCATGCCCAATCTGTTTCTTTGAAAAATAAAATTATCTCTTCCCAGCAGCTTTGTAAAAATATCTGCACTTTTGCTCTTCTGATCTGCAAAATTCTAAAAATATATCACCCTTGTTAATTGATTCTCTGATGAAATGATATCTGGTATCAATATGCTTGCTTCTCTTATGAAAAACTGGATTTTTTGAGAGAGCTATGGCTGAATTGTTATCACAGTAAATTTTTGTTGCCTCCATTTGTTCATTTTGCAATTCTTTCAAAATTCTTCTCATCCAGACTGCCTGACATGCTGCACTTGTGGCTGCCACATATTCTGCTTCAGCTGATGAAAGACAGACTATTGGCTGCTTCTTTGAAGACCATGAGACAACTCTAGTCCCAAAATTAAATACATAACCAGACGTGCTTTTTCTGTCATCAATGCTGCCAGCACAGTCACTATCTGTGTATCCTATGAGTTTGAACTCATCTGAACTTGAATATTTAATGCCAAAATTTCTTGTTCCACTTACATACCTTAAAATTCTCTTCCCAGCTTTCCAATGGGTGTCTTTTGGTGTTTCCATAAATCTAGAAATTAAACTTACTCCATACATAATGTCTGGCCTTGTGGCTGTGAGATACATGAGACTTCCAACAAGCCTCTTAAACAAAGTTGGATCAACATTAGACCCTCTATCATCCTTGCTTAGTTTCAGACCTGTCACTGTAGACCTGTGTTGGTGCAGATTTGCACTTCGTCATATTAAACCTTTTCAAAATGTCATTTGCATATTTTGACTGTGAAATAAAAATACCATTTTCATTTTGATTTACTTCAATGCCCAAAAAATACTTCATCAAACCTAAGTCTGTCATTTCAAATTCTTTCTTCATGTCTGCCTTGAACAGATCAATTGACAAATTGCCAGTGAAAGATTAAATCATCAACATATAAGCATACTATTAGTATTTCACCTTCTTCATTCATTTTTGTATACAGTGTGGGCTCACTGCTACATCTATTAAATCCATTCTGCAAAAGATAACTGTCTATTCTGCTGTACCAAGCTCTTGGGGCTTGCTTCAATCCATACAGTGCCTTTTTCAATTTGTAAACTTTGTCTTCTTGACCCAGAATTTCATACCCAGGTGGCTGATCCACATAAACTTCTTCTTCTAAATAACCATTTAAAAAAGCTGACTTTACATCCATTTGAAATACAGACCACTTATTCTGAGCTGCAAATGTTAAAATCATCCTTATAGTATCCAATCGTGCTACAGGTACAAATGTCTCATTGTAATCAATTCCAGGCTGTTGTGAATAGCCCTTTACAACCAATCTTGCTTTAAGCTTCTAAACTTCATTTTTTTCATTCAATTTGGTTTTATAAATCCATTTCACTCCAATGACATCTTTGTCTTTTGGAAGACTGACAAGATCCCATGTCTGATTCTTTTCAATTGCTTCAATCTCTTCATCCATAACACTTACCCATTTATCATCTTTGACTGCATCTTCAAAATGAATTGGATCTTCTATTTGAGAATAAAATGCAAAAAGAGAAATCTAATCTGAATTGTTCTCACCTTCATTTTGCTCATATATATCTCTTATGCTTCTGATTTTCTGTCTTCTCAGACTTGCCAATGTAGGATTTGACATATCACTTGAACTTGTGGAATATGGACCCGATGGTCCTGTTGTAGATGGTGTTTGTTGTCCTCTTGTTGGACTACTTCCTTGAATGGATGGGGCTGTTCTTATAGTCGATGCTGGTGTCACTTGTGGACTACTTTGTTGAGCTTGAATGGGAGTGGTAAGAGTCACAATAGCTGGAAGATTTGTTGATGCTGGAACTTCATTCTCCTCTTGAGGTATACTAGCTGACATATTGACTGTCTTCTCTATGCTTCCATCCCATGCTTCATCTTCTACAAATTGTACATCTCTATTGATTATAACTTTCTTTGTTGTTGGATTATAGAGCTTATAAGCTTTGGATTCTTCACTATATCCAACAATATATATTTTTCTCCTTTGTTATCTAACTTCCTTCTCAATTCATCAGGCACATGTGCATATGCTACACATCCAAATACTCTCATGTGAGTAACACTATGTTTTCTTCATGTCCATGCTTCTTCAGGTACCATATTCATGACACTTTTTGTTGGACACCTATTCATTATATAGGCTGCACAAGATATTGCTTCTGCCCAATATTCATTTGACAAGTGTTTGGCTTTCAACATACTTCTAGCCATTTCCATGATTGTTCTATTTTTCCTTTTAGCTACTCCATTTTGCTGAGGTGTGTATCTAGTTGTGAATTGCTTGTGAATTCCATGATCCTTGCAAAAATTAAAAAACTCTCTTGAAATATATTCACCACCTCTATCTGTTCTTAACACTTTGATATAATAACCACTTTGTTTTTCAACCAAATTCTTGAACTGACGAAACAGATCAAACACTTCATTTTTCTGCTTTAGAAAATAAACCCATGTTTTTCTTGAATAATCATCAATGAATGTCAGAAAATAAAAACTACCACCTATTGAAGGTGTTTGCATAGGTCCACACAAATCTGAATGTATAATTTCTAAAGGGGCTTTTGCTCTAGTTGACTTTCCTGCTAGAAATGATTCTCTATGTTGTTTTCCTAAGATGCACCCTTCACATACCCTTTCTGGTTTTTCTATTAAAGGTAGTCCCTTGACCATGCCTTTCCTATGAAGTAAATTTAAACCTCCAAAGTTGAGATGCCCAAATCTCAGGTGCCATAACCAGTTTTCATCTTTTATCTCAGCTTGAAAGATTGATTGCACTACTGTTGTAGTTTCTTTTCTACCCACTTGTGAATTCATTAAGTGTTGTGCTTGAGCATAATTTATATTCAAATCTGGCCTTATCTTTAAGGGAAACATTATGTTGTTTGTCATTCTGACTTTTGCAATAAGTTGGTTGCTTGGGTATTTATCTAAAATTGTGCACAGACCATTTTTGAAGGTTACTCTATACCCTTTTTGAACCAGTTGCCCTACACTCATTAAGTTATGTTTCAGACCAGGCACAAAATACACATCTGAAATATACTTTTTCTCCCCCTGTTTAGTTAGAATATTGACATCTCCTTTTCCCTTGACTGACACTTTGTTGGCATTACCCAATGTAACATCAGACTTTACATTCTCATTTAAACTTGAAAACATTTCTAGATTCCCTGTCATATGATTGCTACAGCCTGAATCTAAAAACCATACATTTTTTTCATTTGTTTGAGCAACATTACAAGCTAAATACATTGTGCTCTTATCTGAATTCTGATTTTGACCTTCTCTTGAAAAATTTGCATTTTGTCTATTATTATCATACTGCTTCTTTCTACACTCATTCATATAATGCCCATATTTTTTACAGTAGTGACATTGGACTTGAGATTTATCATACCTTTGATTTTGTGACTGATTCTGTGTTGGGTTTTGGCTTGAGCCTTGATTGTTGCCTCTTCCACTTGAGCTTGATAGACTGTATCTTTCACCTCTGTAAGAGTTTCTTCCTCTTCCTCTTGATCTACCTCTGCCTCTTCCTTGACTGACTGAAGCCTGAGTTTTGAAAGCATGCTCCAGTGATGTATCTGCTGACCTTTTCAGCCTGTGTTCATGAGAAATTAGAGATGCATACAGCTCATCAACTGAGAACTGTGAGAGATTCTTTGTCTCCTCTATAGCAACTACAACCGGTAGAAATTTTGTGGGAAAACTCCTTAAAATCTTTTCAACAACTCTGGTATCTTCCAGATTCTCTCCATGAGACCTAATTTGATTAACCACCCCAATGACTTGGGTGTAGAATGAATCTACAGATTCATTGTCCTTCATACATATTGTTTCAAAATCTCTTCTCAACATTTGTAGCTTTGCTGTTTTAACTTTTTCCATGCCTTGATAGGCTATTTGAAGTATGTCCCATGCTTGTTTGGACTTTGTTGCTGCTGAAATCCTTGGAAAAATGCTCTCATGTACAGCTTGAAACAGATAAAATAAAGCCTTTGAATCTTTCTTCCTTGTGTCCTTCAATAAGTCTTTCTTTGCTTGTGTTAAAGTATTGTATGCTACTGCATCAGCTGGCTCTGCAAATCCATTCTCTACTAAATCCCATATATCCTGTGAGCTAAATAGTGCTTTCATTGTAATTGACCAGTACTCATAATTCTTCCCATTAAACTATGGAATTTGTGGGTTTGTCAAGCTTGTGCTTGCTGACATTTTTGAAATTTACCCAGATAATCTACTTTGATAAAATTGACTCTGATAATCGAACTTGCTCTGATACCACGTGAAGGCCAGAGGCAGAGGAGTTCACACACAGTAAAAAATTAAAACATAAAATAATATTAATTTCTTCAACACAGAGCTGCTGCTCGTAATTTTCTATTTCTTCACATTCACATTCACTTCTCCTTTAAAAAAAATTACAATTACAAAATATATGCTATAGGTAAAAAGTCACGTGAAATATTTTCACGGATGAGAGAGAACGAAATAACATTTAAATTCAAAATCACCTAACTAACTTTTCCCCCGTCAAAACGCATTTAATACAATGTCCTTTACATAATATAAAAACTTAAATATTAATCCTTTCGTATCCAGATATTTCCTGACGGTGGCGGCATTTTCCATAGTTCCCCGCGGTATCGCAATGGGTAAAACCCATATTGCGATATCGCGGGCAGCGGTTAGTTGACGGCCCGGTAAACAGTGGCGGTTAAAGATAAAACAAACTTTTACGGAAGTCTCCCGAGGTATCGTGATGATTATTTTATTGATTGCGATATTGCGGGCATTGGTTGGCGGGGACGGCAGTAGTTAGGGTTTAAATTCCAACAAATCAAACGGAAGTCATTTCAGTTTGGAGGTGAAGAGCACCGAAACAGTCGATAAGATGAAAGAAATGATCCATAAGGGAGAGTACTTTCACCCATTGTGGCAAATATTGTTATACAATGAGAAAGAATTAGAGAACGGAAAGAGTCTTGGTGATTATGGTCTTCAACACTTATCAACTGTCGATCTCAGGCGTCGAGTTGGTGAAGGATGGAACCCTGACCATCACCGATTGCGACATCGTTGAAAACTAGACTTTTATTTTCCGTACGGGAAGGTATTTTTGGGTAAAGTATTGCATGCACTAGAATATCATCTGCATTTTATCACTGTCGATTTAATTGCAAGTTCTAGAACTGTGGCGAAACCTTGTTCTCAGTAAGATTGAGAATTTGATGTTTTTCATCTGTAGAGCCCGAGTGTTTTATAACGAAAATATCTGAAAGTATAATTTTGGTATGTAAGGAGTATTTAAATGCTATATCCAGTTCATCACTACCCTGTTTTCTATTTGTGTTAACTGCAGTTATCTACAATCTACGGTAAGTTCGTTATAATTCTGAGTTCCCCGAAAGGAAGATTTATTTCTTTTCCTGTGTAGGAAAATTCTAACTGAATGGAAACAGGACAGCTATACGAATACTGTGTACATGGACTTTTTTTTAATGAACTGTGTCTATTAAGTTATTTGATATATTCTCTGATGAATACCATTTTATTCTTTTAAAATGAAAGGAATTTCACCTCTAAACATTCCTCATAAACCATACTAAAGATATCCATTTTTTTAAAGAGAACTATTAAAAAATAGTTTATTTTGCATTGTTGGATCTCAATTTACTCTTCAAAATGCAATTTGGATTATTTTGAGGTATACTAAGATTATATTGTTTCACATCACTTAACAGAATTTAATTATCTTAAAATACATGTAAATAATTCAAATTTTTGATGACATTCACTAATTATATCATATTAAATTTGTTAAGTAATTTTAGAAGATAACATAATGGTATATAGTTGGACCAAGTTAGCAGCCATGTACATTTCATAATCTAAATAGTCATAAGAATCAATAATGGAATATTAATTCCCTCACAATCAACAGCCCCAAAAAAATAGTGAAAGCCCAAGTCGTGATGCTAGTTTTTCTATTTTGTTGAAAATTTTCTCAACGATTTATAACAAGCCCATGAAGAAAGTTAGAAGGATTGGGTATTCACTTTATAATTTTATTTTAAATATTAAATATTTGTTCAAGAGTACGCTTACACTTCAAATATAAAGGCCATGGCACCCCAACACAAGTATCTAAAGGTTTTCTTCATCCCTTGTGAGCATGCATCTAGAATACTAACTAATAGTAAGATTATATGGTCATAATTGGTTCAACTTCAACTAATGGACAAATTACTAAAAAACAAAAGGAAGATGTAGTCCAACTCTTTTTTTCTGCTTTGTCATAATGGCTAAAAACATGATAGGAAATGGCATGTCTTGGTCACAAATATAAAAGTTATATTATATGCCTAATTGGTGTTATAATGAATAATTTATCTATTCACTGTAGCTTAAGTGTATCTACGTTGATAAGGTTATACAACATCTTGTCTAACTGAATGTGTAACCTTTTAGGCCTCTATAGGTTACCAAGTTGTTTGGTAAACCTAATGTCCATACCTTTGAAGTTGGAAGATTTTTCATCCTACCTCAAAGGTCACTTTTGTAGTCTTTCAATGCTTGTCACAAAGGTTGATGGCTTGATCAAATAGGTTGTTGGTTTGCACATTCCAAGTGATTCAAAGATTGACACCTATAAAACACTTGTCTACATATTTGTACCACATCATGGAGCACTTGTCATGATAGATGGATTGCCTCTTCCTTACCTATATATGCAAGGCCTCCACATCATTCTATTTTAGATAGTCTAAATGCATATTTGGATTGTTCATTATGCTTGTTGTTTATCTCTCATTAATTTCTTATTTCTGATATGGTATCAGAACTTTAGGGTGAGATATTTGCAGGCTATAAGGGGAACCAGTGTATTTATTTAGTTTTGTTGTTGTTTGACCGTGCTAATAATTTCCAGGCACCACACAACCCATACGCGACCCCCGCATCTCCAGCTCATCATCACTAGTCGCTGCCTAAGGCAGATGAAATAGAGATTACTTTGGAGTTTTCGAAGTTTTTTTCCAGGGATCATCCTCCATCATTTCGTGGCTTGGCATTCCTGTCAAATCTCTGTCCATCGCCCATCTTTGAAGGGCACCTTTGGAGTGTAAGGTGGCAATCTAAGTTTGTTTGCTGGTCTGCATAAAGTGTCTGAAAGGTCTATGCAGCCGCTTGCACAGAAGGCTCGATTTGCATCTCGTTTGGTGACTTTCAACCTCGGTTTCGAGAGTTTGGGGTGATTTTCATATACCTGCATTTGACTCTCATCCTGGGTAGTGCATCCCTCAAATATTTGACTGCCTGCGTGGTGTTCTGGTAGAATCGTGGACGCCACACAAAGTCAAATATTTGTTGGCATGAGAATTTGTTGTTAAGTGTTCGGCCATTGCGAGAGGTGTGTCCACATTCACAGAGTCAGCGACCCGCGACCATTTGGGTGCCACTATTTGATTAGCAACCCCTTAGCCCGTATTTTTTTCCAGGTTGGACATTATTTGACCGACAATTTCTTGACGTTGTGATCTGTAGGTCCAGAGACCGCGTTTGCTAATTTGCCATGCGTTTTTTGAGACCCCCATTGAATCTGTTGGTTACACGTTTGAATTTGGAACTTAGGATCCATTACTTGGCAATCCTTCTCCAACCATAGAGATTGACCTGCATTTCAAGCGGCTTGCTATTGAAAATCAATGTCTCCATCGGCCTATAATGTTTGGCATCGACTTTTGAAGTGCAAATGAATGACACAAAAAATAGGAAAAAATTGCGACAATTAATGACCAGTATTTTTACAACAGATACGAATGACTCCGACTAATCCCTTACACCCTTTCTACAACAGATATAATGTTTTGGGTAGCCTGGTTTAGCTTTATGTCCTCCCCAAAGGTTTCCATGAATCCTTGTCTTTGTTGGGTTTATGAGATAAAGACCTCCCCTCTCCTAGCAAATGCTCTGTTGAAGGGTTGGAGGAGGACTAGACATAAGTTAGCGATAAAATGAAAGTGAAAAATAGAGAAAATGTAGGTGGAGAAATGAAACTTAGAAGACCCCCTTAGAATGATTCTAGAGGATTAGACATTCTACTCGAGATGTTGCCTCGTGGAAACATAAATCTCTAGATGCCTCTCCAAACAAAAGAAATAGAATAAATGAATGGGTATGGGGCCTCCCCCATTATATCAGTGATAGCTCGTCACTCACACGCTTATTAACTACTATGAGGATCTTGTCTTGGAATATTAGAGGTTTGAACAACCTGTTTAAGAAACATCTTGTCAAATGTTATATAATTACTTACAAATTTGACATTCTTCTTCTTCTTCAAGAAACTAAGATGTAACAATCCACCTTCGATTAGATGGTAAAAAATATTTGGCCTTCTACTGAATATTCTTTTTGTGATGTCAATGGGGCCTCATGAGGCATAGCTACTCTCTTGAACCCTTTAAGGATGAAAGCTTCAAAATGTACTTTCTCAAAAAAAATCCTTGTAACCCATATGGAGGACCTAAATTCGTTAGAGAAATTGAATCTTGTCAATATCTATGCTTCAAATCCTAGACTCGTAAGAGTTTCTTTTTATAATAAAATTTCTTTTATAATTTTAAGTAACAAAAGAGAATGTTGGATGTTGGATTGAGATTTCAATACTCCCCTCTATCCATTAGAGAAAGTTGGGGCTTTTGTTGACTTCTCAAATAGTATGATGGACCTCGTGGATTTCTTTTCTACACGTGGTCTATTCGACATCAACCTAGATGGATCTTTATTCACCTGGTCTAATAGGCATCATGGAAACAATCACATATAGGTTAAACTTGACAAGTTTATGATATCTAATAACTAGAATATTTTTCCTAAGCTAACTCACTCTGCTCTCCCTAGAATTGGTTTGGATCATAATGATATCCTCCTTGATTGGGAAGACACTACTACTAAAGGGTCTTTCCCCTTCAAATATGAAATGATGTAGTCTACGCATCCTGACTTTGAAGATCTGATTCAAAGGTGCTATAACTAGCCTTGCTTGGGGACACTTATGTTTTGTATTGCCCAAAAATTAAAATGGGTTAAGGAGAAGGTTAAGAGTTGGAACCAAATCTCTTTTGAAAATATACTCCAAGAAAAAAAATTTATTTTGTCCACCCTACAAATAATTCAAAAAATATGGAAGAAGGAGATAAGGAAGTGGGGACATCAATTAAAGAAAAGGATTTAAGAATGAAGTGGCCCAGGTTGTCAAAAAGAGAGGATTTTTTTTGGAAACAAAAATCAAGAGTTTAGTAGTTAAGAGAGGATGATAAGAATACTAAATTATTTCACCAATCTACTTTGAGAGACAAGAAAAGAAACAAGATCAAATCTTAGTGAGGGAAGATTCTACTATTCTTAAGGAGGGAAAGGATATAACAGAGGTTGTCTCTTTCTTTACTGAATCCTTGGGAGGTCAAAATCTAGATGTTTTGAATTTAGAGGACCTCATTGATATTATTCCTAATGTCATTACTAACCAAGACCTTAATAATTCGATGAATCCTATGTCGTATCAAGAGCTCAAAGAAGATGTGTTTTCCTTTATTTCTTACAAGTCCCCAAACCCTGATGGTCTTCCCCTTGCTTTATTTAAATATTTCTAGGAAGTGATTTCTACTGAACTTAATGTTGTGATGGACTTCTTTAGATCACAAAAAAATGCTAAAATAGCTAAAATTTTCATACAATGTGCTAGTTCCCAAAAATGGTGAGGCCCTCACTATGATGGATTATAGACTCATTAGCCTATAGACACCTAAAAATGTCATGAGTATATCACACATCTTGATCTCTCTTATTAACACCATTTCTCGCATAATTCACCTAATTCCTCTATTTAACTAAATAATGTTCAATTATTTAGTTAAATTCATCTTTATTCTCCTATTAATTGAATAATTAATATTATTTGATTAATTCATCAAAATTCATCACTTTCTCCCCTCTTAATTAAATAATGCAATGTTATTTAATTAAATGCTAATGCCCTCACTTGATTAAATAATTCACAATTACTTAATTAAAGTTAGTAATTCTTCCAACTTGCACAATTAAATGATTTTCATGAATTTTTTAATTAGCTAATGTCCTCCAACCCTCCAACTTGCATAAAGAATATTCCACATGCAATATTCCCTTTTCAAATTCAAAGTCTTCCCTCCAACTCAAAATATATCCAACATAATTCCTAAGATTAAGGGATATTATTGAGTCTCTCATGGATTAGTGTCCATTGATCTAATCCTTGATCCATGCCTCATTGACTATCAACCACTTGATCCATTCTTGATCCATGTCTTTATCCTTAATTTAGTTTCATCCATTGATTACCATTTTTAATCCTCAACATTGATCAATATCTCAAAAAACTATAAATACCAAGCCTATTTCATATCATTCATTCACAATATTCATAACAAAGTTACTCTCTATGATTTCATACTCATTTCTTAAGGAATTATAGATAATTTCTTATGAATCAACCCTCATCAAGAATCTCCAAATCAATATTTTACAACAATGGATAATGCATAAAACTGAGAAGCCTACATCCATCTCACACTTATGCATCAATCCACAATGGGATTGAGACATTTGTATCATTAATTAGGTTCAATTGCTTTGAATTGCATGTTTAATGCTTTGAATTGAGTCTTTTAGTGTTTCTAATTGAATTTCATATGAGTATGCCTTTGATTGATCATTATCTTTTTAAATTTTCTTTGTTACATTGGTTTTTGATCAATTGAGGTAACATACTTACATTTTGGCACACCTAGTGGGACCTCACATCCTTGATCTAACAATCTCTTTGAGCTTTTGTCAGATTACAGGCTTAGGAGGATAGTCTGAAGCTTTTGAGAAGAAAGATTGAAACTTCTGTAATCCTTAGACATGTATACAATACAAAGGTTGATGCTTCTACAATCCTTCAACGTTTTTGTATCAAAGATGCACACTTTTGTAACACATTTCCACACTTTTACAACATAGAGCATATGTCAGTGCTTCTATCACATATCTCAATGCTTTTGTCTAATATCTCAACACTTATGCCCATATCTCGATGCTTTTGTCCAATATCTCAACACTTTTGTCCAATATCTCAATGCTTTTGTCATTATCAATTCAACACTTTTGTTTCATAGTGTGACACTTTTGCATGTTAGAACATAGGCATTTGATTTGATTGTCAATTAGTTTTAACTAATCCTAATGACCTTTTATGCTCTATTTTCTAGTGTTTTGGAGAAAACTATTTGTAGGAAGCTTGGAAGATCCTTGGAGAAATTGAAAATCAAAGAATACTAATTTTTCTTTTGCATATTTTCTTAATCTAGGTTCGGACATTTTAATTTTAGTGCATTTAAATAAACTCACATTTATTTTGGTGCTCTAAAATTGAACAAGACAAATTTCACACTTAAATTTTGGTGTATGAAAATTTGACAAACAACTTGAACACTTCATCTTGGGGCTTAAAATTGAACCACAACTTACATTTTACTTTAGTGCTCTAAAATGAACCACACATTTCAATCCTTGGTGCAATTAAAATGAACATTGGTGTGCTTTTTCTTCCATGCTTAGTAAGATAGAGTACATATCCCCTCCACTTGTACTTCGTGTGAACTTGGGTGATGAGAAATACTCTTAGTTTGCACTTTCTATATTTTAAACATTAATGGAGTTATCTATGTATCCACTCCCCTTGCACTACATGCAATCTTGGGAGATGAGAAATAGCAACATCAATCATTTCTTATTGCTAGGAGGCTTTCCTGAGAGTACACCCTAGGGTTTGACCTCAAGCATGTTTTTTCCAACGGGCTATATCTATGTAAGGGGAATATGGATCAACAGATTTAGTAAGAATGACCAAATTCAAATCAATTCAAAACAATATATAAAAAGATCCACTTACCCATGAAATGTCATTACAAAGCTTAAGAATCCAAATAAGAAAGGTTAACATAAATGAATGAAACACATAATGAATTCAAAAACTACAATCATAACATCCCATGGTTGAGTATATTTGTGTTGAAGATGGATGTTGGATTGCTTGATTTAACACAAAGCCTCCACAATTACAAAAGCTTGATAACAATGATGATCTAGTATGCAAGTATATGTTTTCTCAATTTGCTTCAATAGTCAATCTAACATGACCTTTCTACAAATTCTCCAAATTTATTATGAGAGGGATGAGGGTTGTTTTATAGATTTACAATTTTCAAACGATTGATCAGGATTCAACTTGATGAAAGATCAGGATCAATGGTTCATGTCCATTGAGAGGAAATAGATGATCAATTAACTCATTTGATTGATCCAATTAAGGGAATTAATTAGATAATATGTGGGATTAGATTGGATGATCAGTGGGGAAATTAGATTGAGTGATTAGTAGGATTGGAGTGATTGGTGGAATCGAGAAATTAGATTAAGAAATCAATGGTCATGATTTATTCAATGATGATATGTGAGGATGATTAATTAATTAAATAGTTAGTTAATTTTTGAGAGGAACGTGCAAGATGTGTTTTGAATTTAATAAATAAAGGTATATTTATTAATTGACCATGTTGAGTCATTTTGGGGAAATTAAATAATTGATTTAATTATTCAAAATTGGGGAAGGGAAAGTAGTTTAAATAAATAATTAATGATAAATAATTAATTAATTGAGAAGAATAAGTAATATTAAAGACATAATTAAATAACTTTTGTTTATTTAATCAATTAGGAAGAATATGGTTAAATTAGGTGATGACATAGTGAATTAATTAAACAATTCAATATTATTTAATTAATGGAGGAAATTAGGGTTAATTATACAATTAAAGAAGCGAAATACAATACTAATAATGAAAGTGATGACAATAACGGAAAAATGTAGTTCAAGATGTGTGATATTTGTTGCGTCATTTTTACATGTCTAGACATTTTTCCCCTCTTTGACATAATGTACTTGATGCATTGTTTCAAAGAATTCAATATTCAGATGAAGAAAGAAAAAAATTAATATGCCCCACTATGCCTTGACGGTCAACGAAAGGATGATAAGATGTTGACTGCCCCTCAAGAGGTTGGCCAAAAAAGATACTTTTCTGGTCAAGCTCATGTCAAGGTTTAGGAATAGTTTTGATGCCTAGAGGATGAAAAATTAGGTCCTAGGGGTCTCATTTTTTAGGTTTGAGATGATCTTGGGTGCATAAATTTTAACCTAGGAGGGAGGATATTTATAGGGGTGGCAATAGCATTTCAGCTAGTGCTAGTTTAATTCATTTTTGGCCCTAAGCAAGGATCACAATCACTCGACTAAGTGGTTTATGAGATAGAGATGCACATGATCCATATGGCTACAGGTATTTCGATCACCTTTATTACACACAACTAGGGAGACTTTCCTATTGGAAGGTAGTATTTGATGACATGAAAAATTTCACTAGGTGACCATAAAGAGATTGTGAGGCCTGGCTAGATGACTAGGAGTAGTTGGTATACTGCAAGTAGACTCAATTTTTGATTGGCTGAGTTGATATTATTGTTGAGAGATATCTTCCATATAGGGTGCTCAAATAGTTCAGTGAGAGGAAAACGAGGCCAAAAAAAGATTACCATGTTAGATATGGATAGACTACAAGAGAGGAGACTGTATGGGGGCCTCGTGATGATTCTAGAGTAGAAATCCCAGCATTTAGAGCTATGAGTGGCGTGTTGCAGAAATTTATCAATGTATCACTTGCTTAGCATTGAGCCTCTACTTGACTATGGGTAATCTCTATTCTTACACCATCAAATCTATTGTGGAGGTAGAAATACCACAATGAGGTTTGACTTATGAAAGCCCCTACATGGCACAACCTTTTCCCCTCTTTCATGTTTGTATGTTTAGAGATTTAAAGAAAACTGGAGGAAGATTGAAGATTATTTGTTTATTCATGCATTCAAGACCTACAAGTTGTCAAATTAATAAAATTGGATTTTATTATCAATATATGAAGTTCTGGTAGTGATCACAAAAGAGAGCTTGTAGATTTGAAGAAAAAGAGTGTCAAATCATATATTGAGTAGTTGTTAGCAAGTTTGGGGCACCCAATGCCTCTGTCTAGCTATTTCAGACCAAAATTTATATCACACATCTTTCTATTTCTATCTTTTACTTTTCTTGAATCTGTTTTTATCTGTTTGTGTTGTGTTTTCTTAAAATTCATCTCAATTTGTTGTATTTTCAGAAGTAACCTAGGATTATCATTGCATTATAAAATTTAGTTAGTAGAAAATAAATAATTATACCACACAAACAAACCACATTGATTAAAACCTTGATCCACCATTTTGGCTCTTTCATTAAGGTTTCGAGCCAAGTGGGTAGTGAGATCATTTTAATCCTTCCTTAAATGTCCATATTGGAATAAGTGTGATTTAGGATCTAGATCCCCTCTTCCAATCAAATAGAAACTAATGAATCCCCATGTGAGGAAAAATTCCCCCTATAAGAGAGAAGAGATTATCTAATCCTATTGAGCGGCATTCCTCCTCTTAGCAAGAAAAAAATCAAAATTTATGTAGAATGTATTCTCATTCTTGAATGGAATATGAGGTTAAAAAGATAAATATGAGTGATGTCTCTAAACTTTGGTTAAGATTTCCCATGTTAATGATGAAAGTACGTTGTTACAATCAACTCAAATGTTTCAAGCCACACTAATAAAGATGGAAATCTAGAACCTTACAGATATAGATGTAGAGCATAATAAAGGATAAAAATACATCCTCTAAAATTATACTTAAGGTTCTCCACACCAATGCAAAACTATGAAAAATGATGATGTAGAGAAGGAATAAGAGGGTCTAAAGATTCTTTCACAATATCCAAAGAAGGTGATGCAACTCCTTAAGATCTAACATAAAAGATGAGTGAATATCCTCAATAGTGTCCTCCAAGTCTATAATATAGGAATCACAGAACAAATCTAAAATTTCTATCAAGTAATTATCACAAGTAGTTATATCTAGAAAATAATGAATGTCTTGCTACTCTAAATCATTACAAGCCATGGATGTAGAAACACTTTCTTAGTAGAAGTAAGATTAGATGGATATGATATTTGAATGCATGCCATTCAACTACAGTACTTATTCCTAAATGATATATCTATACAAGATGCCTAACTATGAACATTAAATAAATCTACTAATTCTAGATTACTAGAGTCCTTAATATCAAGATTTTTTTGTATAGATGAAGATTTTGAAGCCTTTAGATCTAGAGTAGGATTCATAGAAGTTGAAGTATATGTAGGATGATAAGAATTATTTTTAGAAACTCATAAAAAATATACACTTTTTAAAATACACCAAAAAAATTTATCGTATGAGCCCAAATGGAGACCTAAAAGCTCCTAAAATGATAATTTATCAACAACATATATGAGAATCTATCATTTTCAATAAAATAAAACATGAAAATTAAAAATTGTCGACGCCATTATGAATCTTGTGAAAATATGCCTCAAATAAAATAAATTTCTCACAAAAATGAGCCCTCGTGATTGAGAATAGATCCTTTGAAGTTTGATTACAAATTAAAAATGTAATTCATGAGGAGGTAGGTTAGACTTTGAAGGATTGATGATTTAAAGCTCTGATAACATGTATGATTTAGAATAGAATGCTCTATAACATGCAATATTTGGCTATAGATTTAGCCTCCCAAGATCTACGAGCTTCAATGAATGCACAAGAGAGACCAAGCATGAGAGAATAATTTTATCATTTCAAAGGATGCAGTACATACAATCATGATGGATTATAATGAATTATGATACTATGAATTAAGATTACAATAAGAACCCCTTGGTTATTTAGGCCTTGCTAAGACATAGGACTACATAAGATTATGAAATGTGTCTTAATATTACAACTTTAAGCATAAATTGATAAGTATCATATGTATACCCTAAGTAAACTAGTGTGAATAGGACCCAGGTGGTGAATTAGCTAGGTAAAACACCATGTTCACACCAACAAGAAAAAAATTAAATTTAGGCAACTAATATTATGCTCAATATATCAAATCCCTCACATTCATGAGTGGCAAGGAAAACCTCATATGATTAATTTTTTTCACATCTCTAGAAGGCTTCTAGACATGTGGGTGTGAAAACCATATTTAACCAATGAGAACATTACATATTTCTAGCCACATTAGGGAGGATGTTTTGATAACTTATTTAGAATTAGTAATTGCATCCTGTGATAAAGATTTGACTTTTCCCAATACTACTAAAAACCTTGGCAAGAATTTATTTTTACGTATTTTTATTTTTCAAATAAAAGAATATACCTCTTTGCAACATTCTATAGAATGTGGAATTCAATTGAATTATTTTTTCCTAGATGAAACTTTAATCCAATTGTTAAAAATTTCCTTATAAGAAGAGCTTCATAATAGAGAGAAAAAATATCCCAACAACTTTCAACTTTTTTTTTTCTCTTTTATAACACCAACAATAATTTTACTAAGAACTAAGGTTAATGTAGAAGACTTCTTACAATAGTGGCCATTTCCTTGTTCATGAGTGTGAAGGCACCTCATTCTAGGCCTTGAAACTTGCACATTTATCAACCTTTGCATTCTCATAGAAAACCAATACATTTTCGAAGGACTTTGTATTATATTATCAAAACCATTGAAATCAAGTTTATCAATTTTCACTAATAAACCATATAAAATCCAACTATGGTAACTTCACATATACAAGATTAATAGACCAAATTTTAAAAAATTCCATAAAAGCTTTTTCAATATATTGAAAAAAAAAGAATAAAGAAAATCTTAAAACAAGATAATACAAAATAGAATACAATTTAATAGAAAAAAAATGTTAAATAATATAAAGAAAAAAAAACAAGTGGTAAGACCTAGAAGACAAAGAACAAAAAATTTGAATTTTTTTTAACATTATATAGAATATATAAAAAATTGAAACAAACCATACAAACATCTCCAAATAATAATAAGAAAATGTTTTCAATTCTGTTTGGCCTCTTAAAACAGCTAGTGACTGAAACAAAAATTCAATGAAAATTAAGGTTAAAAACTCATTTTTTAAACATAAGCACAATAGCAATCATTGCAAATGCCTCGAGATATTTATACAAACCTTAGTCAATGAACTCAAAGCTTCGAGCAAATGGTACATCCAGCCACGTATTCATCATCATTCAAAGCACTAATAAGTTGATTCTACGTATGCATCCTACTTGCATTTTTCAAAATTCCAAGATTTACCCACCATCCACTATGATAAAGTAGACAACTTGGCAACAAAACGAGTAAACAACGAGCTCAGAATAAAAAGCGAGGAGTTGTTTATGCAGAGCACAGAAGGGAAGAGATAAGACCAAACTGTATGAACCGTCTTACACGGATACCTTGTGTAACAAGCACACAAGAGCTGCGGTTTTACTTCCATAAATCCCACGGCTCCAGCTCTTTCATTGTCTATAAATATTTATGAGCAACCTCAATGCATTTCATCCCACTCACTACTACTCAAGTTTGCTACAGTTCAATTTAATTTCTTATCCCGTTGTGTACCTATGGCTTATCCTTTCTCAGCCATATTATTCGCCTTGCTAATGGTGATGGAAGTGATGCTGAGCAGTGGTTCTCAATACGTAGATTCACGGGCAACTTACTATCAGACTTCAGATGCCTTAGGAACTTCCAGTATGTATACACTACCTTTTCACATTATGCTTTAGTTTTGTCTCTGTTATTAACCAAATGAAGGGTAATGAAACTGAACATGAATATGTAGGTGGCAACTGTGGATATGGTGACTATGGGAGAGACATCAAGGCTGGAGATGTTGCTGCAGCAAGTCAGTTATTGTAAAGAAACGGGGCTGGATGTGGTGCCTACTATCAGGTAACTGTTACTATTATTATTCAATCTCTAAAAACAATTAGTATTTTACTTGAAATAACCCTCTTGCTATAATACAATAGACCATGTTAAATGGTGTTCCTTATTAAACAGGTGAGATGCAAAAATACGGAACTCTGCTCAGGCAGTGGAGTAAAACTAGTTATCACAGATTATGGAGAAGGTGATAAAACTGATTTCATTATGAGTCCCCATGCTTTCACAACTATGGCCAAGAAGGGGAAAGATCAGAAACTTAGGCCTTTTGGTGTTGTTGACATTGAGTACAAACGGTAAGACTAGAGCTTTAACATTACACTATTTGTTATATTCTCAAATATTACTAGCTAATGCTGATGTTGTCTTGTCTGATGCTGATTGTATATATTTTAGAGTGACTTGCAACTATCCAGGCTACAACATCTGGTTCAAGATTAACAATAGCAGCAATTACCCTTATTATTTATCTTTAGTTTTGCTTTACCAAGGAGGTCAAAGAGATGTAGAGGCTGTTGAGGTTTCTGAGGTATACCAAACAAAATCATGTATTACACTACAATTTCTTCTTGATATTATTATATGTTTCTTATTGCTGACAAGTGAGGGTGTATTGGCAGGAAAGGACATCTGATTGGAAAGCAATGGGGAGGCGTTATAGGAGTGTGTGGGACATAGTAATTTCATCTCCCAAAGGCAATCTTGCTCTTCGTTTTCAGCTTTCAGGGGGAGAATGGATTTATGCTCCAAATGTTATACCTTCTAATTGGAAAGCCGACGCTCTATATGACTGGCATTCAGCTCACATACTGATCATCATAGGAACTATACAACTTGGTGGCATTTAATCTAAATAAATTCACGCAGGGAGATCGAATGTAATCCTCTATCTTCCTGCACTTGCCTCAAATATATTATAGCTAAATAAACCATCCTAAATAATGTATTGAACCATATAAAAGATTTTTCTTAAAGTTTCGAATAAAAGCTTTACAAAATATTCGTCTCTCACCGCATTTTTCTTACTTCCACATTTCCTCTGCATTAAATTAAACCTTTGTTCTTTACCGCTTGAATACGTGCATCTTAAGTTTACCAATATTAAGTTCTTAATGAGAACTCATGAGATGGAGGATAGAGGTTCCAGGATCATGGTGAACTAACACGTGGGTTGATAGACATTTGTTTATGCCCAATGTCAGCTATCTTAACTAATCCTTTGAAAAAATTATTATGACATATTAAATACATGGTTCAGGGAAAGATGCGGAACAATTGGAAGGATGCATATTGGATCTTACTTTGAGGAATTTAAAAGTTCATGTAAAGCTTGGCCTTAACCTCGCCCAACTGCAGGTAACCTTTGCCGCGAGGCCATGATGCCAAAATTTAGTTTGGAGGCTGTTGAGAATAATGGAATAAATTTGGGAAATGAGCATTTGATTTGGAAATATTATTGTAACACATGTTTTGATTATATTGGAAAAGAAGTTTCCAAGGGACCCCAAATTCTTAAAGGAAGACGAAAACAAATGATAGAAGAGGAGAACAAATAAAAGAAAGGTAGATTTCATTACTTGCTTCATCGATTACAAAATGCCTCTATTTAAAGAGTTCTTAGAACCATTTGGAGATTTCCATATTCAAAGCACATGCATAGAAAAAACAGACTAAGGTCTAAGCTAGAAACTTCCATATTAAATGCTAAGTTTGAACGCTTGGGAGAAACGGCTGGGAGAAACTTTTATATTTAATGCATAGTTTTACAAAGACTGTGGGAGAAATTAATTCTCTCCAACACTCCCCCTTAATTTCTACCACTAACTAATTCAATATCAACAATGCCTAAATTTTTTCATAGATATTCAAAATTGTCCTTTGGTAGTGCTTTCATGAAAATGTCTGCCAATTGATAGATTTCTCCATTGCTAACCAATTCTCTGATGAAGTGATACCTTGTATCAATGTGCTTGCTCCTCTTGTGAAATACATGATTTTTTGATAATGCAATTGTTGACTTGTTATCACAAAGGATTGGTGTTGGTTCCTCTTGATTATGCAACAAATTTGATAAAACTTGATGCATCCATATTGCTTGACATGCGGTGGAAGTTGCAGCTACATATTCTGCTTTAGCTGATGAAATGATCACTATAGGTTGCTTCTTTAATGCCCATGATATAGCTCCTGATCCAAAATGAAAGACATATCTAGAAGTTCTCTTCATGTCATCTATACTACCTATAAAATCACTGTCAGTATAAACAATCAAACCAAAATTGTTAGCTTTGAAATAGAGAATTCCATATCCTGTTGTTCCTACAACATATCTTAGTATCCTTTTTCCAACTTTCCAGTGGGAATTCTGAGGTGACTCCATGAATCTTGAGATCAAACTGACACCATACATAATATCTGGCCTGGTAGCTATGAGATACATTAGACTTCCAACTAGTCTTTTAAACATAGTTTGATCAACATTAGATCCCTCATCCTTTTTCCTAAGTTTTATTCTTGTTGCAACTGGAGTTGATACTGGATTACAATTTATCATTTTGAATCTTCTCAATACATCCTTGATATACTTGGATTGACAAATAAAGACACCTTTATCAGATTGAATGACTTCAATGCCTAAGAAGTATCTCATTAAGCCCAAATCTATCATCTCAAATTATTTCTTCATTGTTGACTTGAACATGTCTATTGACAAATTTCCAGTGAAAATCAAATCATCAACATCCAAACACAATCAAAATTTGACCTTGCTCATTGGCCTTTATATATAATGTGGGCTTACTGTTGCTTCTATTGAATTCATTACTTATCAGATATGAATCAATCCTATTATACCAAGCCTTAGGTGCCTGTTTCAAACCATAAAGTGCCTTTTTCAATTTATATACTTTATTTTCATGCCCATATACCTCATAACCAAGTGGTTTTTGAACATAAACTTCTTCATCAAGAAAACCATTCAAAAATGTTGATTTCACATCCATTTAATAGACTTTCCAATTATTATGTGCAGCTATCGCTAAAATTGTTCTAATTGTATCAATTCTAGCAACTGGAGCAAATGTTTCAATATAATCAATTCCATATTGTTGTGAAAATCCTTTTGCAACCAATCTTGCTTTATGTTTTACAATTTTTCCTTTAGCATCAAATTTAGTTTTATAAACCCATTTGACTCCTACACAATCTTTACCTTCAAGTAGATTCATTAATTCCCATGTTTGATTTCTTTCAACAGAGTCAATTTCTTCATCCATTGCTTTGATCCAATTATCTTCTTTTACTACTTCTTCAAAATATATAGGATCATATGAGAATAAAGCAAAATTTGAATACATATCCACATTCTCTTCACCTTGATCATATATCTCTTTTAAGCTTTTTGTTTTCTTACCTCTATACCTTGGTCTCAATGAGGAAAGTGTAGGATTTGACTCATCACTTACATTTGAATTTGGAGTAGGCTGGTCTTGATGATCTAATGATGGTCCTTGCACAAAATTTCTTGGTGGAGTACTTGGTGGTGTTTGATTTGGCTGACTACCTTGTTCCTTTGATTCTTCTTCATTCTGAGAGATTGATGCTCCTCCTGTGACTATTTTGTTAGCATTTTCATCCCATGATTCTTCTTTCTTGAATTCAACATCTCTACTAATGATTAACTTCTTTGAAATGGGATTATACAATCTATAAGCTTTTGATTCTTCACTGTAACCAACAAAATTGCATTTCTCACTTTTATCATCCAATTTTCTTCTCAATTTAGATGGCACCAATGAATAAGCAACACATCCAAAAATTCTAAAATAAGATACATTGTGTTTCTTACCATTCCATGCTTCTTGAGGAATCTTGTCTTTGACAGTCTTTCTTGGAATCCTATTCAAAATGTATATTGCACATACCACTACTTCTGCCCAAAACATATTTAATAAATTCTTGGCCTTCAACATACTCCTAGCCATCTCCATTATGGTTCTATTCTTCCTCTCTACTACACCATTCTATTGTGGTGTGTATCTTGTTGTAAACTATTTCTTGATCCCATGGTCTCTGCAAAAATCCAAAAATTCATTAGAACTTAATTCACCACCTCTATCAAATTTAAGTACCTTGATGTATAAGCCACTTTGTTTTTCCACCAAGGCTTTAAACTCCTTGAATTTTTCAAAGGCTTCAAACTTCTTGAGAAAGTGTATCCAAGTCTTTCTGCTAAAATCATCAATAAATATTAGGAAATATATGCTTCCACCTAAAGATGGAGTATGCATTGGTCCACATATATCAATGTGAACTAACTCCAATGGTGCCCTTGCTCTATATGAACTTCCTACTAGAAAAATTTCTCTATGTTTTGCCAATATACAATTTTCACATGAACTAGCTGGATGCTCTATGATTGGTAACCCTTTCACCATATTTTTCCTTTTCAATAAACTCAAACCTCCAAAATGAGGGTGACCATAATTGAAATGCTAGAGCCATGTTTCATCTAACCACACCATCTTGAAATTTATTTCCTCTATTCCATGGATGCAGTGAATTTGGAGGGGGAACATTCAATTCCTTGTCATCTTGACCTTTGCAATCAACCTGCCACTAGGATTTCTATTCAAAATTGTACAAACATCATTATCAAAGAATACTTTTTACCCTTTTTGCATTAATTGTCCAACACGCATCAAATTGTGTTTTAATCCAGGCACAAAATAAACATTAGGAATATATCTCTTTTCTCCACTTTTGGTTAAAACATTTATAACACCTCTTCCCATTACAGATACTTTACTATCATTTCCCATTTTCACTTCATATTTAATGGAATCATTCAAACTAGCAAATAACTCTCTATTGCCAGTCATGTGATTGCTACATCCACTATCCAGAAACCATATATCTCTAGAACTTTCTTGAGAAACACTACAAGTTATGAATAAACTCCCTAAATTATTATCAAACACACTTGAGTAATTAGCACCATGTTTGTCCACCTCTTCCTATTTCTTCCTACATTCATTTGCAAAATGACCAAACTTCTTACAGTAATGGCATTGAACACGAGACTTATCAAACCTTGATGATTGTTTTTTATTTCTCCCACGTCCTCTATTATTGAAACTCTAATTAGATTGACTAGTTCTTTCTTCTTGATTTGGACTCATATGTCCATCTATGCTTCTGCCTCTTCCTCTTCCTCAAAAGTTTTTTCTTCCTCTTCCTCTACCAAATGACACTTGTGATCTAAAAGCATTCTCCAAAGAAGAATTGTTATTCCTATTCATCCTAGTTTCATGGGATAAAAGTGATTCCATTAACTAATCTATAGAGAGTTGTGTCAAATCCTTAGACTCCTCAATAACAACAACAATAGCATCAAATTTTGTAGCAAAGCTATGGAGAATTTTTTCAACAACTTTTTTATCAGTCAAATCTTCACCATATGATCTAATCTAATTGACCACATTCATTACTTGATTAAGAAAATGATTAACTGAATCTAAAAGATGAATCTTCCATGCATAGATTCTCAAAAACACGCGTAAGTGTTTGCAATTTAGCAACTTTAACTTTTGGTGTCCCTTGTTATGTTGTTTCTAATATGTCCCATGCTATCTTATATTTTGTGGCTATAGAAACCTTAGGTAAAATGGATTCATCTACTACTTGTTGAATTAGAAATAATGCTTTTCCTTCCTTTTTCCTATTATCTTTTAATTTATCTTTATCCTGTTGTGATAATACTAGAAATGCAGCTTCATCTGCTGGTTCAGGAAACCATCTTTCAACAAGATCCCACACCTCTTGAGAACAAAACAACATTTTCATTTTTATAGCCCAAAATTCATAATTTTTTCCAGAAAAAATTGGAATTTGTGGTTGAGCTATACCACTTCCTAGTTGAGCTATACTACTTCCTGATAATGATGCCAGACTGAAGGAAGAGGGAAAAAAATGATAGAAGAGGAGAAAAAATAAAAGAGAGGTAGATTTCATTACTTGCCTCATCGATTACAAAATGCATCTATTTAAAGAGGTCTTAGAACCATCTGGAGATTTCCATATTCAAAGCACATGAATAGAAAATATAGACTAAGGTCTAAGCTAGAAACTTCTATATTAAATGCTAAGTTTGAACGCTTGGGAGAAACAGTTGGGAGAAACTTCTACATTTAATGCATAGTTTGACAAAGAATGTGGGAGAAATTAATTCTCTCCAACAATTATTTACACCACTTTAGATCAAAATGCTACTAAAATAGATAAATACACTAAAGCAAAAGAAACATCCAACAAAACATCAAAAGCCAAAACATAGCGACCCAACAATAGAAAAATAGAAATAGAAAAAGCAACTGAAACACAACAATTATTTCAAGTTTTTCTAGGTGTTAGCCAACAATTATTGTAATGCATGTTGGTAGGAGTAGAAAAATTATTTTTTTTTAAGACATGTCTGAAGGTAACAACTATATATATTTTTTTACAAAGAGTAAGAATCATTAAAATGAGGTTTGTGAATGGGTGTAATCTTTTGTATAAAACATTTTAATTTTCAATATCTATTTTTCATCTCATATAATTTTCAGATTGATAAATCTTTGTTAGTGGTTCATAGTATTTGGTAATTTAAATTTATTTATCATTTCAATAAAATTGTAATGTAAAACATATATCTTTTTAAAATGATTTAGGTTAACTAAATAAGTTTAATAAATAAGAAAATAATTAGTTTAGACAAAAAGATTTGGGATTCACATGATGCACGAGACAAACTACAAACTCTCTATGGGACAATTGATGAAGTTAGGGGATATCAAATTGATAATCAACTAATGACAGTTGATCCTAAGTATTTTGACAACATCTAGGACTTTGTAACAAAAGTTAATGAATTAAGAGCACAATTTAAAGCATTGCATGGCATAGAAAAAAAATACACTCAACTTGTCTTAAGTACTATCAGCAAACTTGGACCTAAATATGTTGCTTTTGTTTCCAACTTCCATACTCATAGATTGAATATGGGCTCTAGTTATATAATGCCTTCTTTTTATTCATTTTTTGAATTGTTGATGCAAGAACAAAGAAATATTCTTTCCATGGGGCTCTTAAAGTGATCTTAGTTTCAAGCTTTTTTGGCTAGTTAGTCAAAGGGACACAAAAAGTTAGGGAATCCTAACAAGGAATAGAAGAAGTCCAAGAAGAAGTCACAAAAAGATTAGGCATAGTCTTTGTCTACCCTAAAAGTATACTACACTTCCTCTTCTCCAAAGGGGAACACAGAGAAGAAGGAATGGCCTACTTGTTCATATATACAAGAAGGATGGACATGAAGAACACTATTGTTATAAGAAGTATATTGATGAGTTGAACAATCTTCTCAAAAAGAAACACATTGATTTTCCTTGTAGAATTTCTAAATCACCTCCTCCTCCTCATTCTTTAAAATAGTCTAAAAAGGATAAAGTTCTAGCTTCTACATTAGGTCACACTCTTTATTCTTTTCCATGTCATGGATCAGGGAGATGACTTCTAGATTCAGAAGCATCTCATCATATGACATCTTTGCAGTCTATATTGTCTTATTTTCAACCTTGTACTATGTCTCCTATTTTGATGAGAAACAATACATACATGAGTGTAATTAGGAAGCTCAATCTATCAGTTTTGGGGACAACACTTTTCAATATGTTTTGTGTGTTCCTCATTTGATGAACAATATCCTTTCCATATATCGGATTACACATTGTGGAGATGGGAGGACTATGGAGTTCACTCTTGATTTCATCATCATTCAAGACTTGGAGAGTAGAGAGATCATTTCTATTGGGATGGTTGATCATTCATCTCAATTTTATACCTTTGTAGATTTTTCTTTTGATGGTGACACTGTTCCTTCAGTTGTTGATCACACTTCAAGTATGAACCATGATTCAAAGGAGACATTTGGCTTCTTGAACTTGGGAGTACTCACAAAAAATCCACTTCTTGAGTCATGCATTTAATCTTCTCCATCTACAGTTTTAGTTGATGATGCTTATATTGCTAAAAATATGGCTTCTTGTGATTCAATGTAGCAAGACATTCATTTCCTTTCAGATTTGGCTACTTTGGATGGCTTCTTGATAGGTATTTTAGACTTGTTCATGGAGTCTCATATTGTAGATTTCAAAGACACCGTTGATGACATTCATTTTCTCTTTGATGGAGAAGATCCTTCTTCAATTTTTGTGAGGGAACACTTTCACCCTCTTGTTCAATCTCTACATGATCATTCTTTGCAGTTTGGCATGACTGTGGATACTTGTGGACAACATTTGGAAGAGGATTCTTTATCTTTAGAGGGGACATATTTCTCTTTGGATTATGTTCTACATTCATATCTACTAGATTCTAGATTTTCCTCTTTAGTAGTGTGGCCTAGAATGCCTATTTGGAGTGTGTCAGATTTTGACATCAACACAGAGACACTTGAGCATGCTTAAGACACATCATTACATATCAAAAATATTCCTAGCATTTGGCATAATGTTGGTTGTTTTTTTAGAATCAAACTTAATCTCACCATTTACCTATGAATTTTCCATAGTCCAATGATAAGTGAAGGAAAGTATTGGCCAACAAACAAGTAAAGGATTATTAGACCTCTACTTCTACACTTCGAGCTCTATGAAACCCAGGAGGGTGATCCTAATAATGTTTACATGATATTCTTGTGCCATTTTTATCATAAACATTGCAACACAAATATACATCTCATATAAAGGCTCAACAAATATAATGTATCAAAGGAAGTTGGTTGCTCCTTAACAACAATTCATATTTAGAGCCCAAGAATGGAGAAACTTAACACAATTGTGACCCATTTTGGATAATTTAATTTAATAAATGGTTTATTGTGTAATTAATCAACAAAATGAAACATGATCACCCCACTTAGATCAGTGCCTCATCCTTGGAATAGAGCCAATTCTAACATTTACATGGTTCAATAGAAAGTTCACACATGACATTATTTAAAACCTTAAGGATACTGCATTGCAATATCTCAAAATTATATCTCAACCATGAATTCTTATTAACATCTTAGTACATGATCTGATATAAACCTATAGCTCCATTCAAGCATTTACATTAACTCTTTGAATTAATAAGAAAGAATAAAACCACACACCCATTGGAAATCAACAGAGATAAATAAGACAACCCTTGATTATATTACTTATAATTCATAAAACTAGTACATAGGAGAGAAAATAGTGCAAAACTCACACTATTTTGTTCTATATTTCTAATATTTCTATAAGAACTACATATGCATATTAGTAGACTTGATCCTAAGACTTAAAACTAAAATGTTTAGTATATTCTTTACAATCTTCAGTGTTATCAATTCTAGAACAACCAACCCACACCTAGTAACTAGCCCTAAATTCCCATTTATAGAATATGGCAACAACAAGCTTAAGGGAAAATTATGATTAACTTCTTTACCCCATGCTTTTTAGCCATCCTCAATCCTATCAAAAATTCTTCATACTCTACCACATTGTTTGTGCATACAAAGGCCAATGTGAAATAAAATTTGTATGTACTGCCACTAGGTATCAATACCAACAATATTCCTACACTAGACCCTTCCTTAGAACTTGCACCATCAAAGTACATCTTCTAGATTCCATCCTTATCAAATAGTCTTATAACTTCATGATCTATAGGTGCAAGGCACCTATCACATTCTCTTGATATCTCTTCTACCCTAAACTCACTAATATTAGTATCTATAAAAAGAATTGTATCATCCTTAGGAGAATGCTCTGGACAGCATGTGTGGCACTTTTGGCTCTCCAACCACTTAGACATCCTTACCATCAATGGGGAAAGTAGCATAAGACATCTCACACTGCATGCTACCTCCCATGGGAGCACTTCATTTCCTAGATAGCAACATTTCATAATTGGGTGGGATATCTACTACCACCACACTCATCTTGAATTCATTTTTTGGGGAAGCGACTAATCTATAAGGAATCTCATTGCTTACACTAGTCATAGGGACTTCCCTTGAGCCCATACCATAGCACTTGTCATGGATGCTGTCAAATTTCAATCCCAATGAATCCATGATCTTGGCTGACATTATATTGTTGGATGCTCCAAAATCAATAATATAATTCTTCAAAAAATTTCCCTCAACAATCAATGTGAGGAAGAATAGGTCTATTTTCCAGGATAGGCTATGAATAAATTCCCTAGAAAAATATGAGGGATCTCAATAATCACTCCCTCATCTTTCTTTTTCTTTTTACTCACTTTGGGTGGAGTGGACACCACTAATTCAAAACGGGCTATAGTAGCATCATTCACAAGGGCTACTGCCTTTTGTTTGTGTTCATCAATTCTCACCACCTGAAGTAAAGGAACATAAAATTTTACTTTACTAAGTAACTAAAATATATCAACAAGAGTGCATTTTGGTAATTTAATTGGGGTCATACCTTGTTTTGTACAACTCTCCTTCTGTTGATTCTTTGTTGTTTTAGCCTTGGGCTTGGCATATTTTCTTGCTACTTAAAAATTTTGCTTCTATGCCATTTTCTTCATAGCAGGGGACTTGAGCTCTACATTCACTTTTCTTTTATCAACTTTCTTAGCCCAAGTTTTATGTCCCTTGCTTTCCTTAGCTTTGACTGCTTCTACTTTTCCATCATATTTTTTCTCTTTTCCTTTGACATTCTATTCCTTAATAAAGGGACCAACAGGACTACCCTAGCCACCACCTATTGTTCTATTCCTTAAGTGATATGAGTTTTTGGCTTGAGTGGCCAAGGCCATAGTGTACCTTGCAATCTCCTCATTTGAAGGTCTCCTCAAGGATACATTATCTTCAACTACTTCCAATGTGTACACTTCATCATTTTTTTCATCATCTTCATCAAAGAGAACTTGTTGGTGATATGTATTGGAAATATTCCTTTGGTCATCCACATACATTTCATGAGACTCCATATCAGATGAGAACTCATTTCTAGAAAAATAAAAACCATCCATGATCATATTAATTTCAACATCATCCTCATTAGACTGATCATAGGCTTTAGGTACATCATCTACTTCAACCATCTATGCAACTGTACACTAATGAGGAGAATGCAACATTTGAAAAACCATGCACCAAGGGTTCTCATTAGCAAAATTGCTCAAGTTCTTCTACAAATGATCCAAATGAACCTTGTTCTAAGCATTTTTTTGATTATTAAGGATGGGCTTGCCATTATGCCAGTTTGTATTTTATGGATGATCTTGCAACTAAGGAGATCTTTCATTCTTTTGATAATTAGACCTTTCATTTGTTTGAACTTTCTCTTGTTTGGCAATTCTATTGCTCAGATCCTTCATGGTATTATTTATGTTATCAATCTTATCCCCCAAAGAATTTCCCTTAGCACTAAAGTTTTTATCCTCTTTCTTTGGATTTTTGAGGATCTTTACATCATCCCTCCTCTCCACTTTACTAGTTTCTCTATTGATATTATAAATATGGATAGCCATCTTATAAGCCTCCCTCAACGTTTGAGGATTCTTATCTAGTAAGTGATAGCTCATTTTGGCATCAAAGGCATTACAATAGTTCACAAATCATACACTTTCATTTAATCTTAAATGATGAGGTAGTCGGTTCATAGCCTTTTGAAATCTCACATTAAATTCAGCCACACCCTCATTAGAACATTTAACAATATTATTAAGTTGATTCAAAAGAAACCTTAAATCGGTCTTATTACCATACTACTCTCTGAACAGCCTCTTAAATTTGTCCCAAGATCCAATGCTCTTAGTAGCAAAACTTCTATACCACTCTTTGGCATCCTTAGTAAGTGACTGCATGAATAACTTCATCATGAGATCCTCTTCTTCTACCTCAAAGTAATCCATGATATTAGCAAATGCTTTGAGCTGGTCTTCACCACTCAAGGAATTTTTTCCAGAGAATCTAACCAAAGTAGGCCTGAAATCTTCATGAAATGGGTTAGGATAACTAGGAATCCCAATAAAGCATAACTATTGATATCTTTCAACTTGCATTAGTCTCTTGGGAGCTCAGTCTCTATGAGAATTTCTAGGCTCGTCATCTTTTGGATCATCAAATTGAGTCTTTTCCTTACCTTGTCCATCTCCATTATTATTTCCCTCATCATCTTCAAAGTAAGAGTTCTTGTTTTTATCATTTCCTCCAACTCCACCACCCTGATCTCCACCACCACCTCTAGTAGTGGTGTGTCCCTCAAAATTCTTCTTTTTTGTATCATTTTCACTATTCACAGAGCTCAAAGCTATTGGTTTAGGTATGGAGAGCTTAAGGAAATAAATCTATTTATGCATTTGAACCTTCCATTTCTTTTTTTTTTAGTCTTACAGTAACTTGTCATTTTCCAGTTGCAATATCAAGATCTCAGGGTCTTGGGTGTTGCTGATGGGGTAGGATCAATCTAGTAGCATTTCTAGTGGAATTATTAATAGATGAAGTATTGGTACTTGTGTTGGTATTAGTATTGAAGGTGGTTTTCTTTGGCTCATCAATGGGCTTCTTCCCATGATCTTCATGTTGTGATTTCTTAGTAGTAACAAACAAATTTGAGGCTTTGGTGGTTGCAACGGGTGTGGTATAGGTAAATTAGCAATTGAGGTTCCCATTTTGATAGCCACCTTAGGTGGATCAAGGGTCATTTTAGCAGCAAACTTAGAAGCATTTTCATAAATTTCCTTTTGCTTTGCTTCTTCTCTCATCTTTTCTAGTTTTTGCCTATGAGCATCTCTTTCTTCCATCTTAGCCTTGATTTTTTCTTCCTTTTCTTCCAACTCCCTGAGCCTACATTCTTCTTCTTATTTAAGCCTAAGCTCTTCAAAGTTTGGAATATCTTTATCTATCTCTTCCTCATTCTCTAGGATATCTCTAGACTCACTTGGCTCAAGGGTAAATAAATCAAGATTACCTGGTTCTCCCTCAAGGGGAAGGTGCACTTCTACACTAGGAGGTTCAACTCTGGGTTTAAAATTATCTCTATTAAAAATAGATCCAACTCCAAGAGTTGAAGGTTTTGAGAACTTTATTTTATCCCAAAACTCCCACCTATCTTCCTCTCTTGACACATCAAATTCATTATAATAAAAACTTCCTCAGTGGGAAAACTCCCTTCATCTACATTAGAAACCTCAAATTCATGTGCCTCTTCATATGTATTTGCACTATTTACTTCATTATTAAAAGTAGGAGATGCATCAATGGGAAGTTCAATCGACTTACTTGATTTAGCATGTTTCCTCACCCAAGTGGGTTGCTTGTCCTTTGAGTGCTCAGACTCCTTTTGTTCAGGATGCATCTTTGTGTAATTTTTGGCCTTTCTCATGAGGCCAAATTGTATCTCAGAATTCTCTTTCTCACTTTCTCTCTTGTAATTTATTCTTTCACTAGCACAAGAGACTTGAGAGTCACTACCCACAATATTTTGAAAGAAAATTTTATCACTTTGGGTTTGCACTTGCAATATTAGAGAAGACTTTGAATATAACCCAACATAAGCTAGAGGAATGAACCACACTTTGAAGCATAAAACTAAATAGGACTTATATAGTGAAAATTGGAACCAGTTATTCTCCAAGTAGTGAAGAACAATTAAAATATTTGAGTCTAACTATACCAGATCTACCTAGAGATGTTGGACTTAGCAATGTCCCCAGTGGAGTCACCAATCTATTGGTTATTTTCTTAGAACCAAAATTAATCTCACCATTTACCTATGAATTTGTCAAAATCCAATGATAAGTAAAGGCAAGGATTGGCCAACAAACAAGTAAAGGATTATTAGACCTCTACTTCTACACTTAGGGCTCTGTGAAACCCATTCAAGGGTGAACCTAATTTAATGTTTACATGATATTCTTGTGCCATTTTTATCATAAGCATTGCAACACATAGATACTTCTCATATAAAGGCTCAACAAATAGAATGTATCCAAGGAAGTTGGTTGCTTCTTAACAACATTCATAACAACAGTCATATTCAGAGCCTAAGAATGGAGAAACTTAACACAATTGTGAGCCATTTTGGATAATTTGATTTAATAAATGGTTTGTTGTTGAATTAATCAATAAAATGCAACATGATCAACTCACTTAGATTAGTGCCTCATCCTTGCAACAGAGTCTCCCACTTGCTCGCTAAGGAACAAAGGGCATGAGCGGGTCTTACACAGGATAGTGGAGAGTGGTCAAGATTGACCCACATCACCTACTATCAATTGGCGTTCCTTGCTTGATAGAAAATTCACCACATTTAAAACCAATTGGGCCCCTCCACAAAGGGACAAATGTTCATAGCACACTAGCCCATGATATTATTTTAAAACAAAATGAAATTAGACGAGGTGGTGGGGAGTGGTCCCAATGAAGCCACATCTTAAAAAAAACCACCATTGATCAAACCAATTCATCACCTTCCATTATTTCAAAAGGGTTGCGCCAGCCAAGGAAGAGGGAACATGGCACTCATCTGCCCACCATTGGAATATTTAAATAAAAAAGAGCAGAGGTGCAGGGAACAACTATGATCCACCCATGATGATCAAATGGTCACCATAAAACCTAAGATATGCATGTTCCAAATTTTTTAGTTTTAAAATAGGGACTTGACTAGGTGCACAATGGAAGAGGGACATAAGGGATTCAAAAATGAAACCTTAGGTCAAAGAGGAAAAAATTAAGCCAAAACTAAGACCTAGCCTAATTTTAGATATATCTCAAACCATATTAATATAGAGCAATGTTTTAAATATAATTTCAGGCAACAACTGGGAAAAATAGGATCAAGGGGCTAGTTTATCAACAATGCAAAAGGCATAAGTCATGACTTAAATGACTAGGAACTCGTAGCAAGAAGTCAACTATGAATTAGAACATTGGCAAGGATGTAGGCTTAAGGATTACTTATGAAGGGTTCTAGCAACATAAACCCTAAAACAATTATATTGAACCAAACCCTAAGCCCAAAGAGATGGGATTAACCACAATTTTGTAAAATTTTGAGATGGAACATGAAGCATTTTTAGGGGTTCCATCACATACATTTTTATTTTTGTTTCTTCCTAAGGGGAGGAATGTTGTTTGGTGAGATTAGATCATCTTTAGAGCTTCTACAATCATTGCACGAGACTCAACATTGAGGGGAGGTTGTCTTGTCTCTCTTCTTCTTATCTCTTATGGAGAGTCTTTTTCCTCACATGGGGTTTTATCCTTCTCATTCTTCATTGAGAAAATTTCTTTTTTTCTATTTCCTCCATCTTTTTGGGATGAGTTTTATCCCATTGGGCTTCCTCTTTTTCTCCATTTGTGAGAGATTTCATTTACATATGTACATGGGTACCTCACATGGCCTTGTTGTTGGGACCCATTTTTGCATTTTTTTCTTTATTTCCACCTAAATTGCACTTAAGGGGGGGTGTTAGTGTGAATAGGGGTACTAAGTTTACTTAGGGACTTTTTCACTTTATAACATATTGATTGTGTTTTTAGTCTCTTGGGTGGATTATCTTATATATACCCACCTCTTGTTCTCATATGGGCATCTCCCTCTATTGTATTGCTTTGCATTCTCATGAGTTGAATATAGTTTATTTTTCTCATATTGGATTTTTATTTTTATTTCCCTCAATCACTTGCATTCTTGGGTATAAATATTACAATTATGAAACCCCATGCTTCCATAACTATGGCCAAGAAGGGGAAAGATCATAAACTTATAGCTTTGGATGTTGTTGACATTGAGTACAAATAGTAAGACTAGAGCTTTAAAATTACACCTGCAACTATGTTGTCTACTATTACTAGCTAATTCTGATTTTGATGTTAACAAGTAAATATTTTAGAGTGGTTTACAACTATCCATGCTACACAATCTAGTTCAAGATTAACAAGAAAAATAAATACCATTATTATTTATCTTTAATATTTCTCTAACAAGGATGTCAAAGAGATGTAGAGTTTGTTGATGCTTTTGAGGTATATGAAACATAATCATGTATTACAATGCAATTTATTCTTAACACTATTATATGTTTCTTTAAATGTCAAAAAGTGAGGGTGTATTGACAAGAGGGAACAATCGATTAGAAATCAATGGAGCTCAGGCTTTCATACTAGATGAAGGAAAAAAATTAGGGATAGATAATATTATAACAATTGAAACATAGGTTTAGTTGATAATAAAAAAATTCTAGATAACCATGCTAAGAAAGGTGCTCAAATTTTAATGTCAAACTTCACTAGATTAAAGTGGTAGATATAGCTTTCTTAACAAAATCAAGCTCTTAGAGCTCAATATACCTTTCATTATATTAATAAAATCAATAGAAAACATCCCATTCTTAAGGAATTGGTGGATATTCTCTAGGTTGTTGTTAAGAACTATGAGAAAGCTTTCACAAGAAAAGTAAACTCTCCTACATAAGATAGTTCCCTTAATGAATGTCTCCACATTGTTCTTTGTTGGATTTTTTTCTCATAGTAATCATTCTGTGAACATTTTCTCTCCATTCTTGATCTTAAGGAGGCTTTTCTCACCATGGTCGATAACAAGGCTCTTAAGTGAGATAGTTTTCCTTGTGAATTATTTAAGGTTCTCTAGGAATACATGGGTGAGGACTTGTATAAACTTTATCTAGAAGCTTTCCATTCTAACTATGTAGGGAATATTATTAACAAGGGAAATATTAAATTCATAATTTAGTTTAGAGATCTATAGAACATCTACAATAGAGGCCCTTTACTTTTCTCAATGTGTCTTACAAACTCACTACCAAAACTCTATTTGTGAAGGCGTGTCATCCTCTTCCATAAATTATGCATCCTAAACAAGTAAGTTTCTTAAAATCTAGATATATTTTGGATAATATTATTGTAGGCTTAGGAAGGTATGGAATGGGCTCAATGGTCTTAGAAAAAGACTATTTTCCTAAAAAATAGTTTTTCAATGGTTATGAGCATATTAAATAGATCCTTTCATTCTAACCATTCTTCAAGATCTGATAATGGGCCTGTTTTCTCCAATCTATATGTATGCTCTTTTTTCTATGCCTCTACTTCCATCACCATCAATGATTTCCAATCCAAATCCTTTGGGCTCTTTCATTTCACTCATGAAGGTTGTCTCTTGTCCCAAGCCCTCTACGTTCTCACTACTAAAATATTTGGCTACGTTCTAATCCACTCTATGTTGTAATGACTTATGAATGGTATTTCCTTTCGCAATTCATTAACTTAACTTATTTATGGCAACTTTAAAAATGATTCATTCCTCACACTCATTGAAGAGGATAAAATTGTTAAACAAGCCCTCAAGTGACTGCATATTTTTTATTAAAATGTTGGATCAAAAATTTAATGACATGAGATTCAATGTTATAAATAATTTTATTTACCTAATCCCTATTGGCTTAATTCCTTTGGATGGGAGTAGATTTGTAATAGGTAGTTTTTTGGATTTCTAGGTATTCATTTTTCCTTACAAGCTTTGTAGGTGTCATTATGGCAAGCAGTTCTATCCAAAATTGAGAAAAATGTTGTGTATTGGATTATGAATCCCATTTCTCTTGCAAGAAATTTTCAAGTCTGCTCCAAAATTCTTGTAGCTACCCATGTGTGCTATTCTTCATATTGGTCTCCTTCTAAAGCCTCTTACATTTATCTTGAAAATATTCTCCATTATTTTATTTGGGCTTCGTTTGAGAACCATATAGGTTTTCATAGGTTTTCCTAAGAATGTTGTTGTCTCCCTCATGGTTTAGGATGGTTGGGAATTTTATCCACACAATGGTAAGGTTTGACACTTTGTGATAAATGGATTATTTTTGTTCTCATTGGTAATGAGGCCTAGAAAATATTGGTTCAATATTGTATCTCCTTTGGATACCTAGCTAGGCATCTTGTATGGAAGGGGATTGGTTTACAATCTCTTCTCACCATGAAGGATGCAATTTACATTAAAGTAAATATTATTGTTAAGAGCATTTGGGTATGTGCAGGATCATGATGGGCTAAAAAGTGGTGATATGATGGGTATGTGTAGGGTATGTGGCTGACGACCTTTTTTTACCCAAAAGTAATGAAATGAAAAAGTGTTTTTAAAGGAGATTCTTAGCTTTCCACCAATATAAATTATGATTTATTTTGGATTTAATAAATAATTATCATTTTCTATTTGAATTATGACTAAAGTCCTAATTGATAGGCTGATTGAAAAACATCTATAACTTTAAAATGGTATCACATTTTTTGAATCTAAAACATGTGTTACATTCTATGCTTTGCATACTATAGGATTAAAAAAAAATTAATAAAGTTTTAACCAAGTTAAGGTGGTCAGACATACGAGTTTTTATATTTTTTAAAAGTTGTAATAAAAAATTCATAATTAATTATTTACTTGAAAAAAAATTACAAAAAAATATGCATCACATCGAGACATGAATCATTTACTTATATCTAAAATATTATAAGGGTGATCCCATAATAGTGGTTTACAATTTTTGGTCAAACTAGACACTAAAATTATTTTTTTAACTAAATCTTCACATTCGGGCACCTATAGTGGCTAAAACGTGAGGAATTTGAAGATGATGTAAACTAGAGTCTCACCACATTTTTTCTATAAATTCTAAAAATATTTTTTTCAAATTTTTTGAACCAGATTGCACTTCCTTTTCCATCTCCCACGAAAATTGGTTTTTTTCAGAAAATAACAGTTTTAAAAAGTGACACACACCGTATAATGCATAACTTTTTTTCCTTGAAGAATAAAATTATAATTCTTTCGAATTTAGGTTTGTAGCTCCGATATCTCGTGCTTCCGCTTTATTAGATAGTTTTTGATTGAATATTTTTTCTTTAATCAAGTTTTAAAGTTAAAGCAATTACAATTCAGACATAGCATGATCGTATAATGCGTAAATTTTATTGTATGTATCGATTATTATTTTTTGTTAGATCAAGGACTCCAATATCTGGCGCACTCATATTTTTCAAAAAAAAATTGATAATCTTCTCTTTTTGCACATGTGCAAAACAAAGAGCTTCATTTTCGGTGAAAAACCTATATTTAATCAAACTTTAAAAAAAAATAGATAATAAAACCAAAACACATTAAAATTATATTCGTTGGATAGCTCATTCTGAGGGCTACTTGATACTAGTTGGGTTTGTGAATTCTCCTCCATTTTCATTCTCAAATCGATCTTCGAAGTGCAAAATTCTGGAAAATTTTGGTGCCTAGGAGGGTGAAGGTGAAAAAGGGTGGTTCGGTCAAACCAAAAACATATTAAAAATGTATTTCATGGGGGGTGCATCGATCGAACCCCCTAACATGAATCAATTTTACTATTTGTTTTTTTTTCCCATTTTTTTAATAGTTTTATTTTATAATATTTAATATACTTATTATTACAATATATCATAATAATAATATATAATTATTATTATAATATATAATTTTTATTATTATAATATTAAAAGTATATATATTAGAAATGGTTGAAAAGCATTTTGGGAGGAGTTTTGGATTGGATAGTTTACTTGAGGGAAGGAATGATTCAAACAAAAGGTTTTTCTTTGAGATCTCATCTAACAATATTGGAATGGCATAGCCTTGTTTCATTTCCCTTTAGCCAAGGTCTAATATGGACATGAACATCTACAGGTCCGCAGCCAAGCTCTCCTTGATGCTGGTAGGTGTTCTCTTCAAACATAAATCATAAAAACATGGGTATTGATGTGGAAATGCATATTAATTTAATTTTATTAGGGGGATTTTGTTTGTTTATAGATATAAGTAAGTATATATTTATGATGGGAATTGTTAGATAGACAAGTAGCTTGGAAGGAAAAGGAGACATGTTTGGCAGCAACGGTGGAGAGTCTCAGCTTGGGATCTCCAGAGAGATGAAGAGTATGAGAGCAAGTCTAGAAGTGACAATATGGAAGGGAATGGATCTAGTGATGAGCAGGAAGATAACCATCCCAAAAAGAAGCACTATCACATGCATACTCCTCAACAAATTCAAGAGATGGAAGTGTATTCCCTTTTTCACTAAACAATTTAATACTTGTCATTCATTGAGAATTGTTGTTTTATGACTTTATTGCTATTTTGGGTTTGCTACAGGCTTTTCAAAGAGTTCCCTCATCTAGATAATAAGCAAAGGTAGCTTCTAAGTAAGCAATTGGGGCTTGCACCATGCTAGATTAAGTTCTAGTCCTAGAATCGGTGAACCTAGATGAAAGTATGTGGGGATTAAGAAAATAACTAAAAATTTGTAGTAATGTTGAAAAATTGATGAACTTTAGGGTTTCATGCTTTATTCCTTAAATTTTTCTAATCATGGCTTTTCAAATCTTAGATTTTTAGGCTCAAAACGAGTGTTAGGAAAACACTCTACTCAGGTAGGATAACGAGAAGCTTCACTTGGAGAACATGGAAATTAAAGAAGCCATGAGAAATCCCATATGCACCAACTGCGGAGGACCTATTGTTATTGCAAAAGTTAGTCTTCAAGAGTAGCAATTGTGTATTGAGAATATTCAATTGAAAGATGAGGTCCGTTTGCAAATCCTAACTAATTTAATGATGCATATTCCATTATTTTGTATTCTCAAACGTAAATTGTGGTTAAAAGGATTATGAGTCACTCATTTTTCAGCTAGACCTATTCTAATTCTAATGTATTTACAACCCTACAAGCCTCCTAGATTTTATTCTCTTTAGAAATATTTTTAGTGCAGTGATTTTCCCACCATGATGAAATTGCTTTGTATCATATACTGTATAATATTTAGAAACCAAAAAATTTTAGTTTGTTCTCATGCTTTAAACCACATGAGTAGTGAAGTTGAAGATTCATTAGCTTTGTGCTTATGGGTATTCTTTAACTATTCTTATGTCTTTTTTTAATTCCTACACGGATTTTTTTAGTTGGAGAGAATGGCAGCTATGGCTAGAAAATTTTACGAAAGGCCCATATCATTGACTTGAGAGAGAGATATGGAGGGAGTGGGAGAGAGAGGGAGTGCAGGGGTAGGAGGGAGATACTTGAGAGAGAGATATGGAGGGAATGGGAGAGATATGGCTATGTGCAGGATCATGATGGACCAAAAAGTGGCGATATGATGGGTATGTGTAGGGTATGTGGCTGACAACTTTTTTTTACCCAAAATTGATGAAACGAAAAGGGTTTTTAAAGGAGATTCTCAAATTTCCACCAATATAAATTATGATTTACTTTAAATTTAATAAATTATTATTATTCATTTTCTATTTGAATTATGACTAAATTCTTGATTGATAGGCTAATTGAAAAACATTTATAGCTTTCAAATGGTATCACAATTTTTAAATCCAAAAAATGTGTCACATTCTATGCTTTGCATACTATAGGATTAAAAATAATAATGAATTTCATTAAGTTTTGACCAAGTTAAGGTGGTCAGACATACGAGTTTTATATATTTTTAAAAGTTGTAATAAAAATTCATAATTAATTATTTGGGAAAAAATTACAAAAAATAAGCATCACATCGGGACATGAGTCCTCTACTTATATCTAAAATATTATAAAAAATATTTTTTCATTTTATTATGGTTAGGGTGGTCAAGCAGACACCTACTTCTTATTTTTTTCCTGAAATTTAAGTACTACTGCATTGAAATTTCAAATTTTCACCAAATAGATGTTTTTTTTATAAATAAAGCTAGTAGTTTAGAAACTAAATTCAATTTGCTATAGATTTTATTATCACATATTTTTAAAATAATATAGATAACTTATTCAAATTTTTATGTCAAGTTTCGTAACTCTAATTTTTTTGAATTTTTCACCACTTGAGGGCTTGTTTTTTCCATGATGATCCTACACATACCTAGATAAAGGGTAGAGGGTTTAATGGTTTAAGTATTTAGGGTTTAAGGGTAGAGAGGAGCTCGAGATAGGACTGAGTAAGTGAGAGAGAGAGGTTTTAAGGGTTTAAGGGTTTAAGGCTAGATGGGAGCTCGAGATAGGAGTGAGTGAGAGAGAGAGAGAGAGGGGGTTTAAGGTTTAAGGGTAGAGGGGAGCTTGAGACAGAAGGAATGAGTGAGAGAGAGAGTGGGTTTAAGGGTTTAACCTATTTACTTGGGTAGAGGGTAGAGGGGATATAGAGATAGGAGTGAGTGAGAGAGATACTTGAGAGAGGGAGAGTGTGTAAGAGGGAGAGACTTGAGAGAGAGAGAGGGTGGGAACTTGGGAGATAGATAAAGGGTAGAGGGTACAAGGGTTTAGGGTTAAGGGTAGAGGGGAGAGAGGGAGAGGGGTAGGATGGAGACTTGAGAGGAGTGGGAGAGAGAGATAAAAGGTAGAGGGGGTACAAGGGTTTAGGGTTTAAGGGTTAAGGGGTAGAGGGGAGAGAGGGAGAGGGGGTAGGAGGAAGAGACTTGAGAGAGAGAGGGGGAGTGGGAGAGAGATAAAGGGTAGAGGATAGAAGGGTTTAGGGTTTAATGGTTAAGGGTTAAGGGTAGAGGGAAGCTTGAGATAGAATTAGTGAGTGGGTGAGAGAGAGAGGGTTTAAGGGTTTAAGGATTAAAGGTAGAGGGTAGAGGGGATCTAGAGATAGGAGTGAGTGAGAGAGAGAGATGAAGAGTGGTTCTAGGAGGGAGAGACTAGAGAGAGAGGGGGAGTGCGAGAGAGATAAAGGGTAGAGGGCACAAGGGTTTAGGGTTTAAGGGTTAAGAGGTAGAGGGGAGAGAGGGAGAGGGGGCAGGAGGGAGAGACTTGAGAGAGATAAGAAGGGAGTGGGAGAGAGATAGAGGGTACAGGGTTTAAGACCTATTTAGGGTTTAAGGGTTAAGGGTAGAGGGTGGAGGGGAGCTCGAAATAGAAGGAACTTGAGTGAGTGAAAGAGAGAGACCTGAGAGAGGGAGAGGGTAGGAGGGAGAGACTTGAGAGAGAGAGAGAGAGAGAGAGAGAGAGGGATGGAGTGAGTGAGGGTTTAAGTGTTTAAGGCTAGAGGGGAGCTTGAGATAGAAGGAGTGGATGAGTGAGAGAGATAGAGGGTAGAGGGTACAAGGGTTTAGGGTTTAAATTAGTTAAGGGTAGAGGGGAGAGAGAGAGAGGGGGTAGGAGGGAGAGACTTGAGAGAGAGGGGGGGGAGTGGGAGAGAGATAAAAGGTAGAGGGTAGAAAGGTTTAGGGTTTAACGGTTAATGGTAGAGGGGAGCTCGAGATAGAAGGAACTTGAGTGAGTGAGAGAGAGAGACCTAAGAGAGGGAGAGGGTAAGATGGAGAGACTTGAGAGAGAGAGAGAGGGAGGTAATGAGTGAGGGTTTAAGGGTTTAAGGCTAGAGGGGAGCTTGAGATAGGAGCGAGTGAGAGAGATAGAGGGTAGAGGGTACAAGAGTTTAGGCCTAACCTAGCTCTGGAGCAGAGGAGATAGGAGAGGGGCAGGAGGAGAGACCTTAGAGAGAGAGGGGATCAGAGAGGACAAAGGGTAGAGGGTAGAAGGGCTTCTAGGGGTTTTAAGGGTTATGTGGGTAGATTGAGCTGGAGATAGAATTAGCAGTGAGGAGAGAGAGAAGGCTTAAGGGTTTAAGGCCTACTGCAGAGGGCAGAGGGATCTAGAGATAGGAGTGAGTGGGAGAGAGAGAAAAATAGAGACAAAGAGTGAGTCTAGGAGGGAGAGACTTGAGAGAGAGAGGGGGGGGAGTAGGAGAAAGATAAAGGGTAGAGGGTACAAGCGTTTAGGGTTTAAGGGTTAAGGATTAAGGGTAGAGGGGAGCTTGAGATAGAATTAGTGAGTGAGAGAGAGAGGGTTTAAGGGTAAAATGCTTAAGGGTAAAGGGTAGAGGGGATCTAGAGATAGGAGTGAGTGAGAGAGAGAGAGAGGGAGAGTGGGTCTAGGAGGGAGAGACTTGAGAGAGAGGGGGGAGGGGGAGAGAGATAAAGGGTAGCGGGTACAAGGGTTTAGGGTTTAAGGGTTAAGGGTAGAGGGGAGAGGGAGAGGGGGTAGGAGGGAGAGACTTGAGAGAGGGAGGGAGTGGGAGAGAGATAGAGGGTAGAGGGTAGAGGGGAGCTTGAGATAGGAGTGACATAGTGAGACCTGAGAGAGGGAGATGGTAGGAGGGAGAGACTTGAAAGAGAGAGGGAGGGAATGGGAGAGAGATAGAGGGTTTAAGGGTTAAGGATTAAGGGTACATGGTATATGGTTTAAGGGTGTAAGGGTAGAGGGTAGAGGGTAGACATTTTTTAATGTTTAAGGGTTAAGGGTACAGGGTACATGGTACATGGTTTAGGGGTTTAGGGCTTAAGGGTAGAGGGTAGAGGGTTAAGGGTAGAGGGGAACTTTCTATTTCCATTTGCAGTATTTTTTGTGAATTAAATTGATCAAAACTTTATTTTTTTATTTGCATTGATTTATGTTTTAAATGTGTACAAGAATTTTATAATTAGATAATACTTAATTTTAAAATTTACATAATTTCCCATGGAACAATTCAATGGAACAAATATAAGTTGTATATAATTTTATATAAGATTCTTGAACTTAAGAATTCCATGAAACAAACATAAGTTGTATATAATTGTAATTTAGGATAAATTATTTTAATAAACTTCACTAGGTTTCAAATAAGTATTGAAAATATATATATGGATTTACATGCAAGCAAAAAAAGTGAGAGATGATGCTATTAAAGATTCTTGAACTTAAGAATTTTCCATGGAACAAATATGTACATATAATTGTAATTTACACAAAATGATTTACAACTATGTACAAGTTACTATAAGTTCTCATTTGAACATGTATAGGGTTACAAGTGAACTTGAAAATCATGGATATAATCTAAGTCAAAGATTCTAGTTCAGCCCGCTCTTCAATAACATGGAGAATTTTTTGATGATCATCACTATCTAGTCTGCATTTTCTTTGGCCATGTGCATGTGGAACTACATGAAGATTTAGGGTGGTAGCAATTATTAAGTGACTATATTCATATACCTTGTTATTAGGTTGATAGTCAACAAAATCAATCCCATGTTGAACAGCTTTGACTTGTTTTAGATATGTCCTTTGCACTACAATAGAACCTGCATGGTAAACATGACCCTAAGGTAAGACATATGAACATGTACAACATTTTTCGTGCTTAATTTTTGTACAATATATATTTAATGTTTATAATGTAATGAGGTATGTGCAGGATCATCATGGAAAAAATAGGCCCTTAAGTTGCAAAAGAATTAGAGTTAAGCAACTTGACATTAAAAATTCAATAAGTTATCTATATTATTTCAAAAATATGTAAGAATAGAATATATAGCAAATTGAATGTAGTTTCTAAACTACTAGGTTTATTTTTTATTTTTTTAAAATATTTCCAATGAAAATTTTTAATTTCAATGCAGTAGTACTTAAATTTTAGGGAAAAAATAAGTAGGTGTCTATCTGACCACCCTAACCACAATAAAATGATAATATTTTTTAATAATATTTTAGATATAAATAGAGGACTCATGTCCTGATTTGATGCATATTTTTTTTTATTTTTTTCCAAGTAAATAATTAATTATGAATTTTTTATTACAACTTTTAAAAAATATAAGAACTCATTTGTCTGACCACCTTAACTTGGTCAAAACTTCATGAAATTCTATTTTTTTATTTTAATCCTATAGTATGCAAAGTATAGAATGTGACACATGTTTCAGATTCAAAAAATGTGATATCGTTTGAAAGCTATAGATGTTTTCCAATCAACCTATCAATCAAGACTTTAGTCATAATTCAAATAGAAAATGAATAATAATTATTTATTAAATTCAACGTAAAGCATAATTTATATTGGTGGAAAGCTAAGAATCTCCTTTAAAAACCCTTTTTGTTTCATCAATTTTGGGTAAAAAACAATTTTTCAACCACATACCCTACACATACCCATAATATTGCCACTTTTTGGCCCATCATGATCGTGTACATACCCAATGTGCACATGTGAACACAATGTATATATAATTTTAAATTCAAATACACCTATGGGAAATGACATTCCATCACTTGTTTCAAGTTGTGTTAGCTTATTACTCTCTTTCGTGCAACACAATAAATCATAGCTAACACCTTCGATGTTTCTAGGCTCTCCTATAACTATAAAAACATCTCCTATACACCAAATTTACACAAAAAAAATTCTAAAAAAAATAGAAATGTCTCTAAAGATCATTAACTAGATATATATAATATTTAAATTATTGAAAACTTACACATGTACCTTTTCTAACCAATCCTAAAATATGGTCATAATAAATTGAAATCAAAGGAATGTCTTCAAATATTTCTTCCTCATTTTCATCATATGTTTCTAAAACAACTAGTGGGATTGTATCCAATTTACCAACATATTCAAGTTCTTGGTTGTTTCTTGCATAATCAGAGTTTCCTGCAATGCACTTAGTACAAAAATAAGAGTAATCCATTGTGTGTAATGTCCATCCATGGCAACTATCTGAACTCCTTACACAATGCAAAGATCTTGTTTTTTCTACCCTCTTGCATCCATGCATAGATCTTTTTTCCACACCTAGATACATGTACAAAAACAAACTTATGTGAACAAATATGTATATATATATAAATTTAAAATTTAAATAAATTCAAATTTTTGAAAATTTAATTTATACATACCTGATATCTCCCAAAACACTCTATGTGGAGTGTGTTGGTTTGTTCTCAAAGATGTGCTGACCACATTTGATGCAAAGTGTTTCTTGCACCATTCAACAACATCATGTGCATTATCTATACGATATTCTAGATAACTCATTTGATGCTTTCTTAAAGCTTGTTTGATGAAAGCTCTAGCTCCATCATGCTCACCCTTTCCATGCCCACTCTCAAAAAATCTCCAAACATGTGGTATTTTAAAGATTTTATGATATCTACAAAGTGCATAGAATGGTCATGAAGATTTGAATTGTGTCACACATCCATTTGACCATACAAAATTATTTTCAAATTTTACACCCCTGCTTCTCAAATTCTCAAAAAAAACTATAAAGTAATGTTGGACAAAAAGCATTCCATTCTCTTTATCATCACTAATATAAAAGTGATATTCTTTCTTAATGGCTCGTTCTTCATCCGTACTCTCAACACCATCCAATTTTGATTGTGCATGTTGATAAAACACATGAACCATAATAGTGATTTGTTTTGAAAAGTAATAATCTGATTGAATCTCCTTTTGATGTACAAAGGAGTAATTTTCTACAATGTCAACTACTAATAGAATTGTTCCAAGTGGGAAAGTATCTCTCAATGTTTGGAATTTTTGTGCTTGCCACTTAGCAAAAAATGAATGTTGTATGTATGGTTGTATCAAATTTTGAAAATCTTTCATAAATTTTCCAATAGGAATCTCCTCTTCTACATAGTTCAACCTTGAATATTCTCTCCCAAAATTTGTTTGCAACTTTACATACTTGTACCTATGTGAGTAAAATATGTGATTAAGTAATAAACCACACAATCAATGAAAAATTACATTAGAGAATTCAAATAACAATCTAATCAAATTGAAACAAATAAACTCTCTAAAAACAGTACTTACCTCTTGCAATTTACTGTCTTTGTTAGGTCAATATCCTCATTTCTTGAAGGAAATTTAGCCAAATTTCCACATGTCTCACAAATTATTTTTATGCAATTTATTTGAGGTCCATTTTCATGATCACATAATATAGCCTTTTATGAACAAACTTTCCTATCTAGGAGGTGTATTTTGAAAACCACAACTTTCTTCTCTCATCTTTCAAAACACCTAATAGTAGAGATCAAATTCAATATGATAACGACAACAACAAGTTTCAAAAAACTTGTTTATCTTCACATAATATGGCTTTAACCTTTCAAATATTGTTTGACCTATCTTTATGGGTATGTGCAGGATCATGATGGGCCAAAAAGTGGCAATATGATGGGTATGTGGCTGATGACATTTTTTTTACCCAAAATTGATGAAATGAAAAGGGGTTTTAAAGAGATTCACATCTTCCCACCAATATAAATTATGCTTTACTTTGAATTTAATAAGTAATAATTATTCATTTTCTATTTGAATTACAACTAAAGTCCTGATTGATAGGATGATTGAAAAACATTTATAGCTTTCAAATGGTATCACATTTTTTGAATCCAAAACATGCATCACATTCTATGATTTGCATACTATAGGATTAAAAAAAGAAAAATTGAATTTCATGAAGTTTTGACTAAATTAAGGTGGTCAGACATACGATTTTATTATATTTTTTAAAAGTTGTAATAAAAAACTCATAATTAATAATTTACTAGGAAAAGAATTAAAAAAATATGCATCACATTGGGACATGAGTCCTCTACTTATATCTAAAATCTTATAAAAAAATATTATCATTTTATTGTGATTAGGGTGGTCAGACACACACCTACTTCTTATTTTTTCCCTAAAATTTAAGTACTACTGCATTGAAATTTCAAATTTTCACCAAATAGATTCTTTTTAAAAAAAAACCTAGTATTTTATAAACTACATTCAATTTTCTACAAATTCTATTCTTACATATTTTTGAAATAAGATAGATAACTTATTCAAATTTTTATGTCAAATTTCCAAACTCTGATTTTTCTAAATTTTTTGCCACTTAAGGGCCTATTTTTTCCATAATGATCCTGCACATACCCTTATATGAGGATATGTATTACAAAATTTAATATACATCTCAAATTATGTTATGTCTAGCCAATGTTTTATATGATTTTCATAAATACCAAGCTCAATCCTGTGTCTCATAACATCTCTAGTATTTGATGATGGACCTGTCTGATCATGCCAAAAACTTGAGACCAAGTTCATAACAACAAGAATTGAGAGCTCTACACAGAATTACCCAATTTCCTTTTGAACTCTCATCCAAAAGCTTTCTATTTTTCTCATATTTATTAATGTGGTTCTACTATAACCAATTTCAGCTGAAAGTGAAAATATTTTTCTTTTTCTTGCTATATCTTGATATACAATAGATGTCAACATCACCCTTCTTGTAGTGGCCTTATCCACTGATTGAGATCCTTTCTCAATGGAATCTAAACCATTTTTAACATTTTTATCAATATCCTTTTGTAATCCCATTTGTTTCTTCTTATTTGATGCTGAATGTACACCCAAAAATTGTAATGACTCTTTCAGCTCATTACAAAGAAGCAAATGTGATAACAATTGGATTTTTTCAAGTGTATCAAGATGATTGAAATGATCATTGATTATTCCATTCACATATTTAGTCATTGACCTCTTTCTCTTATTATAAGGCTAGTTCGCATAACATTTTAGTTTCTCCATATCCATTTCAAGTAAATGATCTAAATTTCTATAAGAAATTTGTTTCATCACCTTTTTAGCTAGTTTTATATGCTCATGCATACTAGTAGAAGCAAGTGATCCTGACCCCTCTCTAACATGCACTGTTTGAACTTGGCCCTCCTCTTCAACGTATTTATTTGATCCAATATCTAGATTTGGCTCGACTTTAGCATGAGAACTTCCTGCTTGTTGAGCCCTTTCTACATATGTCACAAAATATTTTGCAAAGAAAGCTAGAGATGATTCTATATAAGTGAAGTCTATGTATGTAAGCAAACAGAGTGATAAGACATGATGCTATAAGTGAGATGTTTTGAACAACTAGTTTTATATGCTTATCCATACCAATAGAAGGAAGAGATCTTGACCCCTCTCCAACAAGCATTGTTTGAAGTTGGGTCTCCTCCCTAACTTCAAGGTCCATGTGTTCTTCAACGGATTCATTTGATCCAATATCTAGATTTGGCTTGACTTTAGCTTGAGAATTTCCTGCTTCTTTGAATTTACATGCAAGCAAAGAAAGTGAGAGACTATGGGTTATTTAAGTGGAGTTGAAACAAATAAAATCAAATATTCTTAAACTTAATAATCCCGTGGAACAAAATCAATTGGAAATAGATGATAATAAATTTAGGTAATGTCTATACAACATGACTATTTTTTAGTATTAAAGTTTCCAAGTTAAATCTAACATGGTTTTCATAATTGGAAATATATTTGAAAGAAAAAAAAATTGAGGTGTTAATAAAAGTCCTAAACACACACTTGAGAGACAGAGAGAGAAGAAACAAGCATGTACCTTGTTTCTTTCTATGATAATTTTCCAATTTTTGTTCACGCCTCTTTTGTTCTTCTTCTTTTGACAATTCTCATTGAGACACATTTTTTCGTTTTCTTTGTTGTCCCATTTTCTTCTTGAAGTTAAAGATGAGTCAAAACAAATCCTCTACCAGCCTAGTTAAATTCTCCTCCAAATTTTTCCTTGATTGATAAAAATGAAAAGTTGTCTTCTCCAATATTTTCCTCGATAAATGTGCAAAAACCTCTTCTCCAAAATTTGTGCTCCAAGTGATGTAAATGAGAATTAATCTTGCAATTTGATAAGGAATAATGAAAAATAAGCTTGTATTTATATGCATATGGGAAAAAAATTATTCTAGTGTATGGAATAACTAGATCCTAGATTAAATGAATCAAGTGGTAATCAAACAAGTTATTTCATTGTGGAGTTTGTTGTTTTTTAATGTATAGATATGCAACATATATCTAGTAATTTTGGAATTTTGTTACCTATCAAAAAGATAATAGAGCTATAATTTGAATTGAATTTTCTTAATGTTTCAAAGAATAAAATTTTCATATAATTTAATAATGGTGTAGATTAAGAGATTATTTATGAAATAATTTAACATAAAAAATTTATAACTTAGACGGAAAGTGTTTGAAGGATGGTATATAATTATAAAATGAATTCTTTTGATTAAGGAACAAATAGGTTTTGAAGGAGCCCTAGAACCCTTAACAGTAAACAAGAGAAATATACAACAATAAAAGGATCATAAAAAAAAAATAGACAACTACCATCAAAGAAGAGAACAAGGAACTAACCCAAGGCAGCACAACAAAAAGCCAACAAAAATTCAAAAAAAGCCTAGCCACTAGGCCAAATTCCTGAGGATATTTGTTGCCTCCTACTCAAGTTTGTTCATATTTAAAGAAACTTTCTTAATCTCTTAAATGTTAACAAGATCCTGGTCATCCTTCCTCTTCAAGTTTGCTCTGGTTCTTTTACTCGGCCCCACACCTTCCACCCATCTTTCCTCTTTCTTAGCATCCACATACACAGTAGTCCTGATGTGATAGGCATTCTCTAGATTTTCAACCCTCGTATTCATGGTCTTCACAGTAGATTTTAAAATCTTGTGGCTCATTTCCAACACCTTGTGGATAAAATATTTTATGTCCTTAATCTTTTCCTCCATACCAAAAAGCTTTCCATCATGGTTGCTCTTAAATTGCTACAAATCCTCAACTATTTTCTTTAGGCACTCCACCATGTATTTCTTTTCTTCCTCAGTCCATAAGTCGGTAGACTTATCTTTTTCTTTGTTATTATTGTCACTCTTCTCATCCTTTTCCAATTTACTGTTCATAGCCCTCTGATTCAATTTAAGTTCCTTGATCTCAAAAAACACCCATCTAATTAACCAAAAGAAATCCATAGACCCATTATGGGAAATACCAAGAATGTCATAAAGAAATTCACATTCAGCTTTAAAGTAATGGTCATCCACCTTAAGTTCCCTAGGATACTGGGACCTATCCTCTCTATTAGTGGCAGGGTAACTGGAGTAATCTGACAAGGGGGTCAACTGCAAATCATCTTGATTAGTATCATAAGAGGGATCCTTTGAGACCTTTATTTTACCCTTCTCCTGGGGAGAGACACTAGAATTACCTTTTCCCTTAATTGCAACCCTTCCCCTAGAAGAAGGGGTCCGGTGGGACAGAGTCAGAATTGCTTTGAAATTCTCAAAGATTAAAACAAGCAAACCCTCATGAAGAATAGAATGCCTAATTGGATTCTGACTATAGTTTTGAAGACTAGTATTCAGAGAGGTAGCAAGATAGAAAGGGAAGGAAACCATAACCTGATGTCAGAAATGATTGAGGAGCACAAAATGGTACCCAAAAACCCTAGTGTAACAACTTTCCAATGTAATGTACTCCATTATCACTCTCAACACCTTCCTCCAATGCGATATGATCTTCAAAGAATTGTAACTACTTTTGGTATTCCTTCGCAGGTCCTCCTTTTCCTTCTTTGTCTTAAATTTTTTTTGCACAGCCTAGTCGGAGAGTTTCCTATCCCTATAAAACTTGATTCCCTCAATGGAAAGCCTCGTAACCTCAACAATTAGCTACTCATCTATAGAAACCTTTCTCCTAGACAAAATAATCTCAACATCCTTCCATTCCTTAGCAAAAAATCTAGTGATGTTTAGGTCCCAACCATGGAGTTTTTTGATATATTTGGTTATCCCACCTCTCGAGAATCTCCCAAACCTTAGAGTTTCTTAGCTCTTCACAATCCATCGGTTCCCTTCTGTGACTCTCACCGCCCATGTTGGTAGAATTGTAGGCCTGTTCAAAAGACTCTAGAAAACCAATTAAGATAGTAAACAAAATACCGAGAAAGCATGTGAAGCACAAAAGATCAGAATAGTAATTACTATTATTGTGATTCAGCCAATGATGATGAATTATTGAATAGTCCTGAGACTACATGACTAGACACTCAACACCCATAATCATACTTTGGTAGGGGGAATTTGAACCTTCCCGTGAATTCAATAATACATTAATAAGGCAGTGACATCGGCCTCCAGCTCATCACTTCTTTTTCACATACCTTGTTCTTCTCCTGAACACCCTTATTGGCAAAAAATTCTACCATGTTAATTTCCCTATATGCATGGAAAATAAAGCATTTTTCAAAGTTGCTAATAATCCCCTTGGAAAGATTAATCCAGTTCTCTATAGTCCAAGATGGTTTTTGAAGGCACTTAATATATTGTATTATATTGTTCGAGTCCCCTTCAAGCCACGCATTTTTAAAGTTCAACTGATGGGAAAGATTCAAGACATGAAATGCCCCTATGGCTTCAACAATGTGGTTGTTCTAGGTACCTAAAGGGAGAGCCACCATTGCAATAAAAAGGCCATTCTTATCCCTTATCACTCCCCCACACCCAACTAGCCCTGGGTTACCCTTGGCCACCCCATCAAAGTTGATTTTAACCCTCCCAGGAGGAGGAAGTTCCAATGGATTCCTTCTCTAGGCCCCTTAGTGGGATGAAGAGGAGAAGAAACATCAACATTAATCTTCCAATCATCAACAACTCTGAGATCATAATCTTGGTATATGACCTTTCCATTTGCCTTGATTTTGTTATTAAGAAAATTGAAATTCTCTCTCATAGCTTTGATAATTTTACCAAAAACAATTTCCTATGAAAGAGTCGAATCAGACTGAAAGATTCTATTATTACGCTCTTTCCAAATTCCCCATGCAAGGTGAGGAAAAATGTATTCCAAAGCATATTCAACACTTGATTTCTTGAAGGAACCTTCCACTGGCTATAAAAGTCCAAGATAGACCCAAGAAAAACCTAGCTAAGATCCCACAACTGCAAAATCTTGCACCAGATGGCATAAGAAAAATGAAGGTGGAGAAAAAGATGTGAAGTTGTCTCAACCTCCACATAGAAAATATAGCATCTATTAGGAAAAGAGAAACCATGCTTACAAATATTATCATTAGTTAACAGTTTATTTTGAAGAAGGATCCACACAAAGATGTTGACTTTAGGAATAAGGTTGTGAACCCATGCCTTCGCCCACACAAGAGAAGGGGAGGACTGATAACATGAGGCCACCACTGAAGAAATAGAATAGATCCCTGATAAGGAAAACTTCCAAACCAAAGAATCCTCCTGGCCATGTGAACTAAGCACAATAGATTTAAGGAGAGACTGCAGAGGGCGAAGGTTTGGACTAATAGTAGAGATACTGGAACCCACTGATCATTCCTCCAATAGTCTCCAAAAAAGGTACCAAATATAGCTTTGCACTCTTCCATATGATTCCTAAAGATAGGGATACTACAAAGATGTTCATTCCTGATCCACTGGTCTTCCCAAAACAAGATTTTTTTACCATCTCCAAGTTTCCAAATCACACCTTTACTAGCAAGATCCCTAGCCTTAATGACATTATTCCAAAGGGTTGAACCAAGAGGGAGATTCTGAGAACAAAGAAAATCTCTAAAGGAGTCAACTCCCCACAAATATTTATTATGCCAAATAGCATTCCATTCATGGGAATCAACAAAGGTTCTCCAAATTTTTTTTTCCAAGTGAGCTCTATTAAAAACCCTAATGTTCTTTAGACCAAGAGCCCCATACTTTTTGGGCTTACACATGTTCTCCCAAGCAACTAGCAAAATCCTCTTCTTCTCCTCAACCCTAGACCAAAGGAAACATTTTTTAATCTTCTCAATAGTTTCAAAAAAGTTGGAATGAATCTTAAAAAAACTTAAAGCATAGATAGGAAAATTCTGAAGAGAAGCTTTTAGTAGCATAACTTTACCAGCTTGACCAAGAAGGGCCCCTTTCTAACTAGCCAACTTCTGATTAAACCTATCCACAAGAGAAATCCAAAAAGATTTTGGAGGGTTGGTTCCCAAGGGAAGCCCCAACTAAAAGGAATGTTCCTACCTCTTCTTTATAATTATATTTTGTTCTCAACTCCTCAATGGTTCTTGTTTCTTAAGTCATTTTTTAAAAATGGGACTTTTGTGTATCACAAAGTGATGTAGTTTATTTGTTCTTACTTTATATCAAGATTTTAATTTCATCATTTTTATCGAATTTTAGAACTAGAAGAACATGTGCATGTTAATAAATAGGCTTGTAAATACACTCATTTATAAAATATCATTAGTTTACTTGAGCTTGGGAGTCATTTATTTTATAATTTTTGGCTGCTTACTATAAAATTCAATGGGTGTGTGTGCAAAATATTTATTGTGATCAACATGAATGAACTCAATTATAAAGTGGCATTAATTTCCTAAAATTCTACTAAAGATCAAATGTATATCATATAAGGAAATGTAAGTTCTAAGAGATTATCAATTAAGCAAATGTATGTATATTGAATATAACAAAATGTATACATATATCATATAAACATGTAAACACAAACAAACACATACATACATGTAAATAGATTCAATGTATAAACATGTAACATTTTATAAGCAAAGAGCCAAATGTATGTATATCATATAAGAAAATGTATGTTAGAGATCATCAAATGTCAAATACTAAAGATCATCAAATAAGTAAATGTACATGTATATCATATAAGAAAATGTAAGTTAGAGATCATCAAACATTGAATACTAAAGATCATCATATAAGCAAATACATGTAGTAAAGATCATAAATCTAGTGTAGGGCCTAATGTGAATGTTAACTACTAGTTGAACGACCATCTGAATGAGAACAGTCCTGCTCTGATGGATGTGTTGAGCCCTACAAATAAAATTATGTAAAAAATGTGTTAAATACATATAATTTATATTAAATAAATTTTATGAAAGTTATTTTTAAGAATGTACTTGTATATTTCTAAATATCTATCTAGATCTATGCATACATATGCATGTACATATATATGTGTATATATAAAAATTTAAAACTCGCATGTTCACTAGCAACAATTTCATCCACAGAGTCACGTCGATGTACACGATATGGAGGAACAAGGCTAGGAGTGACATGAGGTATGTCCACTTAAAATATATATACATATATATTAGTACATAAGTATCTAGTTAAAACTAAAATTTAAAAATAATTAAAAAGGAATTGAAACATGCACATGCACATATACATGCACATCATCTAATATCGGATGACCTAAGTCCTCTGAAATGGCTGCCTCCGCCATATCAACTATATGGTCAACCGATGAACCAATATTTGTATCCATTTGATATATCCCATGTTGTGCCATAAATGATGAGTGACGAGGACTATGCAAGTGAGATGGCATTGGCAATGATGAACTGAAACCAATCAACATCTTAGTAAAACCCATAGTTTGTGCAGTTGTTGAATCATCTGTAGGTGGATCCTAATGTGCACTAGTGATGGGCTGAGAGTGCTGGGATCCTAGAAGTGAATGACCTTGACATCCCAAATGATCTCTAACATGCTCTACACCAATCCCATAGTCTGATGCAATGAAGGCATATGCCTCTAAGAGGTCCTCAACCAAACAATGCAAAGCCATGCATGCCATATCTCCTGGAAGTGCCTCAAGCTCTATGGGAGTAGGGATACCCACCGCTGTATAAGGATCCATAGTGGCCCATTGTGTTAAAAATGGCATGGATTGAGAATTTCTAGACATCAAATACTAATCTACATGATCAGTAGATATCCTAGTGGTGGAAATTGTAATGTCACCTATAGTGTTAATCACTTCCTTTTGGGAAGAAACAACAACCTCATCTACTATGGGGGCTAGAGTTGGGGTGAGAGCAAGAAACCTCTAACTAACCAATACCCTAAACACTGGGGCTAGTCTACCTGCTTGACAATAGATGGGCCTATCAACAATCCTACCATGCCCCTGACCAGAATATGGTGGAATGTCCAGGTAGTTGACTTTGAGGCCCAAATGGACCTCATCGTACAACTACTAAACAAAATACAATGGAATCTAGTCATTGTTTGGGTATTGACCATGTGTTGTGAGAAATCATGGGTAGAACAATGAGGCCATAACATGATCAACACATCTAGTGACCTAGTATGCCCTAACCTTATGCACATTTTGATAAAATGGAAAACAAGTGGTTTTTATCATTTGTTTGGTCACACTATCCTATATTTTTTTAAGGGGAACATCACCATGTACTTCTTCCCACATGCGGGAAAGAATAGCAACTACTCTATCTAGGGAAAATGCACTAGTCCTCTCAAGTTCATCTCTTAGTTTTTCTAGACTATGTAATATTGACATGCATGGTTCAAAATATATCCCTGGGTTTGCACCCTGTGCTAATGAGTCTCTCAATTTCTCAATCTCATTAGTGGTATTTGCAAACAAATTTTCTAGAGGTGGAACATCTACATTTTCCATGTTATATATGTATGTACACCTAAAGGATCAATGAGACCTTGGTAAATAATATATCTAGATGTAGGGAATAGAAATCTAAAATAGCTCTAATAATTCATCTACTCATCAATAATATTTTCATACCATTAAAAAAAATCATTCAACATCTATCTAGTTTTTAATAATCAAAATATTCAAATTACTAGATTGCACACAAAACATAATCTAAAACAGTTCTAAATTTTAAATTTGCAAGTGTGCACTCTAGTACAAAATGTGCCATTAAAGACTTAAAAAATATTGATAAAGGTTGCATCTAATATTTATTTCCTACAACTAGTAATAAATGGAAAGCATCATTACTTAACATTGGTGGTCATGTAAAATTAATTTAGTCATTATTGAAGGTACAAATAAGAGAAGAAAATGAGAGAGATGATAAGGAACTTGTAAATATGATTTCTAAATTATTGAAGCAATATTTTTATGAGGAAACCAAAAAAATAGAAATAAAATTCCTCATATCCATAAAGAAATTTTGATAGGAGGAAGGGACACCTGCACATAATATTTATCATGAAAGTTACCATACAATGTACAAGAATATGATACTAAGGAACAAAGATTTCTTATAAGTAAACAACAAACCTAGATGAAGATTTAACCCTAGTACAAAAGGAAAGAAATAATGAAAGAATAGGAGAAAATGACTTGATTTAATATTTGTACATATTTTTTCTATTATCTCAAATCTTATAGATAATATAAAATCCTCCATATGAAAATATGGTTATATTTACTCATTTAAATAATATTTAATAAATATTTTATTACTCTTACTTTTATAAATTTCTTGGATATTATAGTAAAATAAATCAACTCTTACATTTTTTAAAATTTAAAAGTTGCCTATACAAATTCCACAACTAGATATAATGGACTAGCTTTGTATAATGATGCATAATGATCAATCCTTGATGTTCCAAATAACTTATGAAAGATGGAATGATGCACATAATTGGTTGTAGATCCAAGTCTCCCAAAAGAGGAAGGAAATGAAGGCTTTATATTTTTATTAATAGACCGTATTAAGTGTTACCATGGTTAATTATGAATTTGAATAGTTTAAATGTAAAAGGTAAAGAATCTCAAGTAGCAAGAGAGCTATTGATTGTATGTTTAGAAGATCTTATGAGTCTATTGATTATATTATTTTACAAGAAGTAAAATTGACCTAACATGTAACCATAATTGAGCACTTTAATTTATTTAGAAGGATGCTTTTATTTGGAAGCTAGTCATTAGAATGATGGACATGATATGTGATTTTATTGATAACTATACGATAGATTATGCGATTGACTCTAGTGTTTACCCATGTTATAAATTATTTTAAGTTATTTATAAAATTAAGGGCTTAAGTTTGGAATTATTTGTCTTTATGCATTAGATGATTTACAAACATAAATTTTGTTTAAAATACCTTGACCTATGAATGAAATTAAAAATTTCCTAGTAAAGAACATCAAGGAAGGTCTTAATGCCATATGTGGCTTCCTTTTCCTATTATATAAAATTCAACTAAAATAGCTTTTAAGAAATAGTTCCACAAAATTAGAGGGGTCCAACCATGTTTTCAATTAATTTAAAACTATGATTTTAGGATTTTTAAATTTTTAAATTTATATAAATTTCTTACATTATTTTAAATTAAAATGATAATAGTGCTCCATAAATTACACAAAATTGAATGTTATTAAAATTTTGGTTAAAAAGTAAGAAGGTTAACCTTTAAAGCCATTGAGGAAGGTATTGCTACTACAAGTGGTTTATCCATGAAGGGCTTGAAGTCTCATAAAGAAAGTAAATACAAGAGGTTCAAGGAACATATAGATGATTTCCTCACAAGTATATATAAATGTTTCTACTTGATTAGTTATTTCATCCTAGAAGGAAACTATAAATGTTGTTTACAATTAACATAGATTTATCCTAGATGTTGTTTCATCACTTTTATCCTATCATTTGGTTATGTATTTTCATAGATTTAACATTTGAATATTTGTTACTATAACACATTCATTACAATTAGATTTTTAAATAATATTGTAATAATATTATGCCTTTGAAATTTGTTATGTGGATTTTAATGTTTTTTTTTTAATTTAAGTTAGAGTAAGTAGAATCTAATGAGAGACCTTAAAAATATTCAAGTAATTTATGTTTTCCTTAAAATTACGATATTGAGATTAAATAGATAATTGATTGTATTTTTATTTCAAAATTGGAAATAGTTTAAAATTATATCTAACCATATTATTCTTTGATACAAAAAACTGTGTCAAGGATTATTTGTATCTTCCTCATAATTATGTTTCACATATTGAATATTTCATGGAGGATTGTGTGGATGATTTGGAAGTTGAAGTAAAGATTGGTTGAGATCGACAATGAAATATAGGTTGGATATGTTGGAATTAATGCTTCAATCTCATAGGCTGAAACCTCTGAGAAAGCATGGTCACTGTGACATTATTGATGTCTGGCCGACTAGCTATTTCGAATCTTGTTGAAATGCCCTAGTCACTGTGACTTGGATTTGGTCTTTCCGAATAGACCTATCGCTATGACATGGAGACTCAGCAAGATCTCTCGCTGACTGTTATTTCTCTCACTGATTGTTATTCACTCACAGCTATTGGGGAGACTTGGGTTGTCGGTATGTAGTCTTGTTGATACGAAATGTCTTGCCAACACCGATAGCATATGGTCATCGAGGTAACACAAAGGTCTTAGGAAGACCTCTTTGTGACTATGTAAATTCTTTCCAATGAGTATATGCTTGGTGCCTTCAAGGTGACAAAAGACTTCGGTGTGAAGTCTTGGCAACTTGGAGAGTCTCGCCAATAGTCTTTGTTATGACATATTCGCTCGGTGAAAGGTCATGCTGACTCAGTAAGACATGAGTGCTCAGTGTGAGGTCTTGGTGAAAGACAAAATTCTTGCTAACTCGGTAAGACTCGGTTGCTCCATGTGAGGTCTCTGCGAAAGACAAAAGTCTTGTCGACTCGGTATGACATCTTTCCTTAGAGTGAAGTCTTGGCGAAAGATGAATGTCTTGCCGACTGTCAGGTGCTTTGGTGAAACTTGAGGAGACTTGGCGAAACCTCTTGGCGAATAGAAAAGTATTGCCGATGGAAAAGTTGAAATCGATGTGACTTGTGAGCATCGGTATGAGTTTTGCCGATGAGAAATCTCTTGCCGATAGGAATGCGTTGGATGTCGGTGGTTTCGATATGACATGGTGTGCTCGATGTGATGTCTTGGTGAAAGATAAATTTCTTGCCGACTGTCAGGCACTTCAGTGTGACTTGAAGGCATCGGTATGATGTCTTGGTGAAGAGCGATAGTCTTGCCAACTGATGAACTCTTCAGAATACCTTGTGATCTTTGGTGTGAGGTCTTGGCGACATGGTGAAGTCTCAGCAATATCTTTCTGTACTCGGTAAAATGTCTTGCCGATAGTGAAGACTCTTGGCAATAATGACGATATGGGCTTTGTGGCATTAGGGAGACATGGTTAGTGTCTCACCAACATGTGACACAGGTTGAATTCTTTTTGACTGAGTGAAAGGCTATCCTACATGGTGTGACCTGGATGTATTATCTTCCATGCAAGGAAGAGGAAACATCTAAGCTATATGATTCGATTGTTGTGATCTAACAGTTGGAAACAAACTGATTCACTAAGCCTATAAAGAACGAATGTATATATGTATGCATTGGACGTTTTGTAGGATGACATAGGAGAAGAGGGCCGAAGAGAACAACAAAATGATAGAGAGAGGGCTAAGTGGATGGTTGAAAGGTCGAGGCCATGAGGCCAAAGTAGAGGAAGAGAAAGGAAAGATTATGCTGGAATCTCTCCTGATCATGAATGTCATGATTGTTCTCTCTCTTGTTGATCTGCACTATATACTATGTGAGGGTATTGTAATAGTGCGAAGGTTGTATGGTCTGATGGCTTGATCAGTTGCTACCAGTCGTATCCAGAATGAACAAGAGGTAATCTATGTAAAGGCTATAAGCCTGAAATTATATTGTAACCGTTTGTTGCTGAATAATATAATGGCTCGATCTTTAGAGTGTGGGTTTTTTTATCCGAAAGGATTTTCCCCACGTAAATCTTTTTTTTTGGTTTCAGTCTCATCTTTCATGTCTATTGGTTCTTGTTGTACAATCTATTAATGCATGTTGTTGATTTTACATGTGCTTCTCTCAGAAGGATCAATGTGGGAAATAAACTGTGTATGTTTCCGCTTTAGGACATAGTTGTTCATGTCTTTGAGGAAACCTAATCGAAATGACAATTACCGAAGGCACTACTATTATGGAGGTTTCTCTGAGATGCCCCCTCAATTTTTCCTCACAGGATATTTTGATATACTCCAAAATCCTAAGAATAGAGAACATAATGATTCATATTTTAATAGACCTATCTTCACACCTTCTATTCAAATGAAACCTCTCCAACCAATATATTGGATTTCAAAATAAGTAATAGATATATATGAAATTTTACTCCTAATCCTCCTCCATTTACCCCACCATTATATATATGCATATTGGTATTCACCTACAATTTCAAGTCTTATGAGACCCTAGGTAGCTTTGTGAATACATCAAAAATATTATGCATGATGTCTAAGATTTTAATTGTGATGGATTGATATATATTACAAGAATTTATAAGTGAAGTGTATTCAAATATATATATTTGTTTGAATTTTTAAAATTAGTTAATAAATTTCTTTCAGGGATTTATGCAAATATGACATCTTAGAAAGATAATTTCATATCATTTTGGTGTAAGTCATAACTTAACTTTTAATTTATCATTTATGGGAATGACGAAGGCCATAGATGGTCCACTTTTGCATGATGTCTAAGATTTTAATTGTGATGGATTGATATATTCCAAGAATTTATAAGTGAAGTATATTCATATATATGTATTTGTTTGAGTGTTTAAAATTAGTTAAAAAAAAAATTGAGGAATTTATGCAAATATAACTTAACTAAATTAATTTATCATTTATGGGAATGAAATCTTCGAGAAGTTTATAGAAGGCCATATATGGTCCACTTTTTTAATTAAATTTAGTTATGAATTTGTTTTTTTTTTTATGCACATAAATATTATCAATATTTAAATAATTAAAAAATAATTATATGAATATGTTTCACAATGATTTATGTAAACACACATTATTACAAAGCCTCTACCATTGTACTATAGGATTAGTAAAATATGGGTAATAAAGTGGAATATTTTCACTTTTCCCTCTTTCATTTTTAGAGCCTCCTAGAAACCTTGTTAACAAATATTTATATAAGTGTATTAGATGTTCAAGGAAGATTCAAGTAGCTCCAACTATTTCTAAAGGTTGAAACCTATTAAATGCCCAAGTAATCCTTGAGAATAAGGACATATTTTTTATGTGGTCATGTTATTATATTCTTTAATCTAATACCATTAGTGATATGAGACTCCTCATTCTTAGAATATATTTCTATGAATTTTGGATATGATTTGAGTTTTATATAATTCACATTTTTTTTATCAAAGAAATAAATTACATTTATATTCTTAATTGACATTCAAATAGAGAGGCATTAAGTTACAACTATTATTTTAATTGTTGTGTAATAATTTAAATTTAAAACCTTCCCATGTTACAAGGAATAAAATGGATGATTAGAATTATTATTCTTTCTTTTTACCCTAATAAGGAGGAATCCAAAAAATAATGAACGAGTCAATAAGATTTTGAGAAACAAAATACTTTTTAAAGTAGTTGAAATAGCAATATAGCTCATGATTTGAATTCAACCTAGAGAAACACATATCAATCTACAAAATCCACTTAGAATTTCTATTTTTAGTCTTACAGGTATGTGCAAGATCATGATGGGCCAAAAAGTGGCGATATGATGGGTATGTGTAGGGTATGTGGCTGACGACTTTTTTTTACCCAAAAGTGATGAAATGAAAAGGGTTTTTAAAGGAGATTCTAAACTTTCCACCAATATAAATTATCCTTAACTTTGAATTCAATAAATAATTATTATTCATTTTCTATTTGAATTACAACCAAAGTCCTAATTGATATGCTAATTGAAAACATCTATAGCTTTCAAATTGTATCACATTTTTTGAATCCAAAATATGCGTCACATTCTATGCTTTGCATACTATAAGATTAAAAAAAAAATGAATTTCATGAAGTTTTGTCCAAGTTGAGGTGGTCAAACATGAGTGTTTTATATTTTTTAAAAGTTCTAATAAAAAATTAATAATTAATTATTTACTTCAAAAATAATTATAAAAATATATGCATCACATTTGGAAATGATTCATCTACTTATATCTAAAATCTTATAAAAAAATATTATCATTTTATTGTGGTTAGGGTGGTCAGACAGACACCTACTTCTTTTTTCCCCGAAATTTATGTACTACAACATTGAAATTTCAACTTTTCACCAAATAGATTTATTTTTCTTTTAAACAAACTTAGTAGTTTAGAAAATAAATTCAATTTTCTACAGATTCTATTCTTACATATTTTTGAAATAATATAGATAACTTATTCAAATTTTTACGTCAAGTTTCCTAACTCTAATTTTTCTGAATCTTTTGCCATGCTTTCCATGATGATCCTGCACATACCCTTAAATCTTACACTACTATAGTAAGTGGATATAGTAAGTGGATATGGGCATGGAAATCATATTTTATATGTATATACTATTTGAAAAGAGCTCATAATGAAATGTTAGCCTACAAACTTCAAGCATTTTTGAAAGTCAACTTCATTGAAATTTTAAATGCAACAAGATTTGGCTTATTTTATTCCAAGATCTAGCATTATTTCTTATCATCTTTTGAACATATTAAAAAAAGGCATTCTAAAATATGTATCTAGATGGACATAAAAATCAATGAAATATCAATTTAGTAGATTTTTTTACTATGCCTAGTTTTACTTAAATGTATGCAAAATAGGCATGCATATAAACACCACACAAATTATTTGGAAAAATGCCACAAAAAATGTGATATCATTTATATAAAACTATGGTTTGTTTCACTCCATTACAACAATTCATCCAATTAAGAGGTGATGTAATTTATTGATTCACTAAACAAAAATAGATTTTTATTCTTAAAATTATTCTCTAGTTAGACTCATGGAGTGACCAATTTGAAAATCAATTTGAACATTTCAATCACCTAGATAAAAATTTATCCAAAGAATAATTAAGATAGTTTTATGCAACCAATAATAGAAGCAATAAATCTAGCCTATTAATTTTTCTAAGGTTACATTCAAGTATAATTTGAATTCAAGTTTACAAGAAAAATGAGTCCATAATAATATTCACAAATAATATCTCCATGTTGATAATTTAAGCAATGCCTTCAACACAATCTATTAATGGATATAGAGAGAACTAAAAAATAGATATACTTGTAGGTTGGAAATATCCTCAAGATGGAACAAAATTAAATTTTGATTATACATTTTGGGGGAATCTTCAAGCTATAGATGTTGACAATTTTCTTCATAATTCTAATAGCATTTTTCTAATTAGAGGTTTGAGTAATCTTGGTTTAAAGATGAACAAAAATAATAGTAGGAATAACTCATTGTTGGGTTAATGCTAGTATATAAGAAAGGATATAATGAATTAGTAATAGAAGGTAGTTTTTTTACAAAGTTTGAGGCCCCAATTTGGGTATGTGTTCTTATTAAAAAGAAGCATTGAAGTGGTCCCATTCTTTTTATAAGATCATGCATATTCATTGCTATTGGGGAAAAATAAAACTCTAGACTCCTTAGCAAATATAGGGATTGACAATGTTTTATTTAATCGTTATAAAGTAAAGAGGAATGTGTTCAAGCGACAATATAAAATTATTATTAATTCAAGTTAAAAGGTGGTGGGGAGTATCTAAGCTCATCTCTCAAAGATTATTGGTGGTGGTTGCTAGTAATTTACTTATGAGATCAATCGTGTTATTGTAAGATCTTGTGTATGTGTGAAGGATTGAGATACATTCTTATATTTAAGAAAGGAATTGTTCTTTGGCTTCATGTAAGAAGTATCAATTAATCATTTTTTTTTTGTGTGTTGGGTTTTTCCATCTTATTAAGGATTTATAGTTAGCTAGGTTGCGGATATTATTTTTCCTTTAGTACATGGTGGAGGAAGGTTGAAGATCTCATACAAGCCCTTTTTGTAAAGGGAATATGTCAAATTTCAAATTGAAAAAGGTATTCATATTCCCTAATGTTAAGATGTTTAATTTGGTTAAAGAAATTTTGAGTCATGTTCAGGAGTGATGAATATTAGGCTATTTAAATTGTAAACATCTATCATGGCAGATGTAAAGCCAATACAATTGGTAGCTATAAAGCCAAATGCAATTGAATATTAGAAACTTGCAAGCAAATGCAATTGGAAGCTGTAAAGCCAAATGAATATTAGAAACTTTCAAGCAAATGCAGTTGGCAGCTGTAAAGCCAAATGAATATTAGAAACTTTCAAGCAAATGCAATTGGCAGCTGTAAATCCAAATTTCTTTGAAAAATGGGTTTGTTTAAAATGCTTTAGAAACTTTCAAGCAAATGCAATTGATAGTTGTAAATCCAAATTTTAAATAATGGGTATTGTTTAAAAGGTTTTAGAAACTTTCAAGAAAATGCAATTCACAGCTATAAAGCCAACTTCAACATCCTTCATCCTCTGTGAGCCAAAATGGGAGCTTTGAAATAGGGTATATTCATTTTAAGCAATAAATTTTATTCTCATAGAATTTTCCTTCATTTTAAATGAAAATTTTGTTTGGAATTTTGGTTTCATTGAATTTTCCTTCATTTTATAGGAAAAAAATGGTCTCATGGAGTCCATTAGGGTTTAAAATTTTTCAAACAAATGCAATTTTAAATCACTGTGATTCTTGAAGAAACAATGCTAACTTAATTATGGAGGTCGAAGCTGATATATGCTGGTGCACGTTGAGATGGTGGTCTCGTTTCAAGTTTTGTCATTCAAATGAATCTCCATGCTATTCACGTTTGTTGCACACGCTTAGAATTTTCTCCATTCATTTGACAGTGATAGCACACTTCCTCTTTAAAATTACCTAATGCAAAGGGGTTCAATTGAACAGGGGTTTGACCGAACCCCTTAAAATATTTTTTTTTGTTGACTTTCGAGTGGTTCGGTTGAACCCTGGCTTCGAGCGAACCATATGGTTTGACCAAACTGCTTGAGGGGTTCGTTCGAACATGCAAGTTCAAATGAACCCCCTATCTATTGAAATCTTTAAAAAATTCATTTTCCTTCCTCTTCTCAATTGTAAACCACTATTTTGGTTTCACCCATAAAAAAATATTATCATTTTATTGTGGTTAGGGTGGTTAGACAGACACGTTCTTCTTATTTTTCCCTAAAATTTAAGTGCTACTCCATTGAAATTTCAAATTTTCACAAAATAGAATTTTTTTAAATAAACCTAGGAGTTTAGAAACTACATTCAATTTGCTACAGATTCTATTCTTACATATTTTGGAAATAATATAGATAACTTATTCAACTTTTTATGTCAAGTTTCCTAACTCAGATTTTTCTAAATTTCATCGCCACTTAAGGGCTTGTTTTTTCCATGATAATCCTGCACATACCCATGTGGAAAGCTTAGAAATCTATGAGATCCTATTCTTTTGGAATGGTTCTAGATTATATGATGAAATTTCCATCAACCACAAGAATGTCTACTAGTCCTTCATTTTGTCCAATCAAGGTTTCCCCCTGATTAAATTTCCCTGGGTGAGGGCTTTAAGATTTCAAAAGCAATAAATCCAATTTCTTTAGGATTTAATTCTCTAGAGCTTCAGTGAGTCTCATGTCATGGAGTCAAACCAAGATGAAGTTTCACATGTCTAATCAAGATTGTGAAATGTTTGATATAGTCATGGGGGGGTAATTTTGGTTAATATGATTCACAAATTTAGAATCCATTCTCCCAAGCCTTTATGAATATATTGAAAATGGGGTTCAAACACCATGTTTTGTAATTATAATCCCTAACATGACTATCAACTTTGCTTTCTCCCTATCTTCCCGTGGTGTCAACTTTAAACTAGAGATTGCATTTACACTCATCCATTTCTATGTGGCATCATCACTTCCACACCATATGGTCAATTATTTTAGATCCAAAATTGGACTACTTTGTCTGATGTATTATTTTCCACTTGTCCTTCCAATGGGCTCTAAACTTTCTCATTTGGATATATGTGATCCTCATTTCCCTTTCTATGGGAAGTCAATGTATTTTAAGCATTTATTTTGGGTTTATCCCATAACATAATAGTTTTAGATTTTGATTCATGATTTCTTCAAGATCTTCAAGCCAAATCATTTCTTCTAGAATATAATTCTTCTTAGGGATTAGCCTCATATCCTTCACAAATTAATCCATAGTTGGCATTATTTTAGGTTGGAGATTCTCTTTAACATATGGAAAGATAGGAATTCTAGAATTTTTTCTGATTTATTTATTGATTAACATATATTTATTTATTCTAAAGCTATTATTTATTCTAATGTGTTATTACAAATCTAGTTGAAAACTAATAAAGTGGTGTTAGAAGTGGCTTGTCTTTAAGTTTTTCTTCTTGATCATTGGGGAAATGTTCCTTGTGTTGTGTTTAGAGTTCCCTCATCTCCCTCATCCTCCCAAGGTTGATCATCTTATGGGAAATGATAGGGATGGATTCATTCTTCTTGTGGAAATAGTGATGATTTCTTGTTGGATTCTCCTCCAACTACCATTAGTGATTATGGACAACAAGGATAGTCACAAACAAATTTTTGGTGCTTTGCCCCTACATCTCACATGGGTTGGAATTCTATGTGGTCTACTTGTTGAGTCTCTATCTGGTGTGTTTCTATCAAGTCTTCTCAGTTGGATTTTTTTTGTTTTACCTGAAGAAGATAAACATAAGGATGAGAAAGGTTAGGAGCATCATATGGGTGATTTTGACCCTATAGATGTATAGGGAAAACCATATAACTGAGAACCTCCTAATGTAAGCAGGGGAGGTCCTTCAACACTTTCAATGCAAATTCAAACCACAATAACACTTTTCAAGTCAACAATCCCTCAAACTCACTCAGTCTCAACAATTCCAATATAATCCTTCTAGCACTACAAAACCACTTAATCGGGAAAATCTCAGCAATTACAACCTTTCAACCCAAAACTAAACCCATTTTAGTGATCCTTTTTCACACACAATAACACACCAACAAGTCACCAATGGGTATTTTGCAACAATTTCCTCAAATCAGGTTTTTCTCGCCTTCTAAGCCTCCAATTAGGCCAATTTTAGAAATGACCCAATCCTCAGACTTCTCACCAATCCCCAAAACTAGTAGGTCAGCACTCAAAAAGTGTCAAAACCATAGAATTCATGATTTATTTGAAGAAAAACTCACTCTGAAGGGCCAAAATAGCAAACCCTCATTTTCCTCCTAGAACTTAGGTTTTATAGAAAAACACCATACCAGACCTTACCAAATCTTGAAAACACCTCAAAAAAGACTTAAATCCTCTACAAATGCTCAATCTTACAAGAAACAATACTGTCCCAAAGTTTTATAACCATGAAATTTCAAGTAAAGAACACAATTTTCTTCATTAGGGAAACATGCCCAACACCATACTCGACCTCCCCTGCACCAAAAAAACTTGAAAACACCTATTTTCTATTGGTACAGACCCATTCCACCAATCATAGTAGTCACAGGGGGTGGAATGGGGTATTTCACATTTTAAATGGCCTTCAAAACCCCAAAATAGGGCTAACACAATAGTTAAGTAAACATGAGTTTAAACACCACTAATTCAAGATGAAACCCTCAAACCTCTTGAAAAGTGAAGTTCATATGATCCACAATCAAATTCAAACAATTTTTAGAAGATTTAACTATTGTACAGGGTTGTACAGGTCTAAAAAGGCATGGAAACACATAAATTCTTCAATAAAATAGAGTTTTCCTTATTTATCTTGCTTTCAAACTTCAAAATCAATCCTCAATCGATGAGATTACATTAAATCAATTATTTTTCCCTCTAATATAACTATTTAACTTCCACCAACTTCCTTTTGAAAAGGCTTGACCATTGAACTTCCTTACATAATGCAATTTTGCAATATTTTGAAGATAACTTTACAACTTTTCATTATTTTGCACTTTTTTGGAAAACTTGACCCCTTAAACACCTAATACTCATATACAATGACTCAATACCATATAATATTTTCTTCAAGACCTTATTTAATACCTATTTCACCAAAACTCTAAAGCCTACACCTTAATTTCTCTAATTGACAAAAATACTTAAATGGTGCCCCTACACCATGCACCCCAAGTTTGAAATTTTCCAAGTCTCTTGGAAAGCTTGATGTAGTTAGCCTTTATTTGTGCCCTTTATACCCCTAACTTTCATTCTTGCCTTCAACAGGTTCATTGTGCTCTTGTCTCTCATTTCTTGCAACTGTCTTGAGTTTACCTTCACTTGTTTTTTGTTCCAACTATCCTTCTTGTACTGTGGGGTATTTTTCCACTTTTCCCTCTTCAAATCTTGATGCCACATTTACATTTACATCTATACTCTTACCTTTTACTATATGTTTCATACCTGTACTTGTTTTCTCCTCTATCTTATGACCAACTTTTTCCTCTCTCCCATCCTCATCATGATTTTTTTTCTTTTCTTTCACTGTCTTGTCAACACCATTAGCTATTGTCATGACATCACAACTCACTGTCATTTTCTTATTACAAACCTCTATCCACTTGCTTATTGTCCCATAAATTTCACCATTTCTTGACTATCCTCTTACCACTTCCCTTTCCTTCTCATCCTTAAAAACTTGTGCTCTTATTGTCTTCAACTATCCACTCACTCTTTTTGCCACCATAGGGAAACTTACTATCCCTACAAGGATCATATCACCTTTATCTTTCCTTTCCAAAGGTTCCTCAATCTTTTACTATTATGTCTTAGTCTGAGACACATCACCATTCACTTTTTCCTACCACCTATAAAAATTCTTCATTATCACTGTCTGCAAATCTCTTTCATTTCTTCTATCCACTGTCTACAAATTAGATTCCCTTCTTGTATCCACTTTCCTACCCCTTTCAATCATTGCAACTAAACTCTTATTCTTTCTTTCCTCCACATTCACACACTCTTTCCTACCAACCACAATAGTATCACCATGTTCTTTTGTTTCCTCTACCAATGGGGTCAAAATGAACTCTCCCCCATCCTTCTCAATTAGGTAAGTATTTTTCCTTCCATTATACAAATCTAACTTGTCAATTTTCTAGGTCCTTCCTAACAATAGATGACAACAATTCATGGGGATTATATCACAAAGCATTTCATCTTTATACTATCCAATCTGAAACTCAACTCTTGCTTGTTCACTAACCACCAAAGTTTGACTATCATTGACCCATGACACACTATATGGTCTCTCTCTAGGTCCTTTTTGTAAGTGCAACATTTCTACCATCTAACTAGACACAATATTATCCATACAACCCGAATCAACAATCACTTTGCATACCTTGTTTCTACACTTGCAAGTTGTCCTGAATAAAACTATTCTTTGAAGCATCTATTCCTCCTTTGTGGTCTTCAAGATTTTTTTCTTCATCATAAAAATCTCTCCAACCTCAACCCTTGCAATCAATTTATTTGAACTTGAACTACTCTTAGTTTCATCTTCTTGCACTATTTGTGCTCTTCTATTAGGTTTTATTTCTCCTCCATCTAAAGTTGAACCAACCTTCTCAAGGCACTTCCAAGCAGGATGACCATATTTTTGGCAATGATAACATCTACCTAAAAAAATATTAGAATTACTTCCACCTCCAAATTTTTCCCTTGTACCTCTATATCCACCTCTTGATTCAAGTTCTTGTTCTCTACTCTTATCAATACCTTCATGTTATTCTTTGGACTATATTGTGCATCTTCCTTTATTCATGTTACCTCTACCCCTTCCTTTCCTTTCTTGTCTTCTCTTGATTCTATCTTCTTCCCTTACTACCATTTGGAAACATTCTTCTATTGTCTTAGGAGGATTCAAATTGATTTCATCTCTTATGTTCAATCTTAAACCACTCAAATTCCTGGCTACTCTTTCAACCTCATGTTCATTGTGACCTGATGCATAATCTATGAATGACCAGATGCATAATCTATGAAATTCCTTAGTATATGACATTACATCCAACTCCCTTTGCTTCAAATCTTTCAATTTCATAAAAGTTTGTATGGCATGATCTACTCGTAAAACTGAATCTTTACTTTTGCTACCATCCTATCCCAGTAGCTTATCTTAGATTTAGCTTTCTTGACCCTGCCTTCTTGAACAAAATTCCACCATGTGAGAGCTAGACCCTTCAATTTTTTCTTTGCATATTTAACCTTCTTAATGTCCTCAATGTCTTCAAACTCAGAGAAATTGTCTAAGGCATCAATCCAAGCCAAAACCTCTTCACTATCCATCTTACCTATGTACATTGGAACTTCAACCTTCACCTTTGGAGTGTTGTCACCTCTTACTACCTTTAGTATCTTGATTATTCTCCTTTCATTAGGGTCTAATTCATCTTCATCATTTTGGACCAGAGGATTTCCTTTTTCTCCTTCATCTTCCTTATCACTCTAGTCTTCATTCACCATTCCTCTCTTTGGTTCTTCTCCATAGCTGCTATCCTTGCTATGGTAGCTTCTTGAGACTCTTTGTGGAGCATTTACTTCTATGCCAACAACTCTTTTAGTTCTTTTATCTCCTTTTCCATTGCACTAGCCTTTGGAGGCATCTTCTCAATCTTGCCTCTTCACCTTCCAAACTGCAACTTTCTTCTACAAGCAACTACTTCCTCGCTCTGATACCACTTTGATGTAAGAAGGGGAGGTCCTACAACACTTTCAACAAAAATTCAAACCACAACACTTGTCAAGTTGAAAATCCCTCAAACTCACTCAATCTACACAATTCCAATCTAATCCTTGTAGCACTACAAAACCACTCAATTGGGTAAATCTCAACAATCACAACCTTTCAAACCAAACTCAAAACCCTTTTGACACACAATAACGCACCAACAAGTCACCAATGGGTGTTTTGTAGAAATTTCTTCAAATTAGGCTTTTCTCACCTTCTAGGCCTCTAATTAGGCCAATTTAATGAAGGAACTAGTCCTCAAAATTCTTACCAAACCCCAAAAACACTAGGGAAGAACTCAAAAGGTGTTAAAACCATAGACTTCACAATTTATTTGAAGGAAAACTTGCTCCTAGAACTTAGGTTTTATAGAAAAACACCATACCAGACCTTGCCAAAGCTTGAAACCACCTCAAACAAGACTTAAATCCTTTGTACATGCTCAATATTACAAGAAACAATACTGCCCTAGCAAATTTTTATAACCATTTTCAATTTGAAACAATGCAATTTCAAGTAAAGAACACAATTTTCTTCACAAAGGCATCATGCCCAACACCATACTCGACCTCCCCTGCACAAAACAAACTTGAAAAAACCTATTTTATATTACTATAGACCCATTCCACCAATCTCAATAGTCACAAGGGGTGGAATGGGGTATTTCACATTTTAAATGGCCTTCAAAACCCCAAAATAGGGTTAACAGGATAATTGAGTAAATATGAGTTTAAACACCACTCATTCAAGATGAAACCCTCAAACCTCTTGAAAAGTGAAGTTCATACTAGCCACAATTAAATTCAAATGAATTTTAGAATATTTAACTATTGTACAGGACCGTACAAGTCTAAAAAGGCATGGAAACACATAAATTCTTCAATAAAACAGAGTTTTCCTTATTTATCTTGCTTTGAAACTTCAAAATCAATCCTCAATCGATGATCTTACATTATATCAATTCTTTTTCCCTATAATATAAATTTTTAACTTCCTCCAACTTCCTTTTGAAAAGGCTTGACTGTTGAACTTCCTTACATAGTGCAATTTTGCAATATTTTGAAGATAACTTTACAACTTTTCATTATTTGCACTTTTTTTGCAAACTTGACCCCTTAAACACCTAATGCTCATGTACGAAATGACTCAATACTATAGAAGATGGTCTTCAAGACCTTATTTAATACCTTTTACCCCAAAACTCTAAAGCCTACACCTTAATTTCTCAAATTGACAAAAATACTTAAATGGTGCCCCTACACCACCTCCTCCCCATTTTACTAGTATTATTGTCACTTAGTAAATTTTTTTATGTTTTATGATCAAATTGCATTGTCTCGTATGAACTCTATGGGTTTCATTTTATAACTACCCACCTTTTTATGAATTGTGTAATTTTATTTTTATATAAATTATAATGCTCACACTTATTCGTCAAAAAACATATAACATATTTTTTATTATATAATTAGTATAATTTTAATCCCTAATATTCCCCTAATTAAAATTATAATTTCTAAGACTAATTTAACAAAAAAAAAAACTCTATACGATTTTTTTTTAAAATTAGATGAAACTACTTGTTTCTTTGAAAATAAGAGCTACAGAGTAGTGAAGTTCCTGCCAAAGTGTGCAAGAATGGTTTTGTTCATGATTTATTTGTATACATTGATTGTTGAGGTATTGTGTTCTTGCCATATTTAAAAATATAAATTCTTTAGAATCAATTCTCTGCGTAGTTCTAGGGGTAGGTTGTTGCATAGTACTAGGGCTAGGCTACAAAGGATTCGAGACAATCTCCCTTCCACTAGCAACAACCTCTACCATCACAAATAACACATTGTTTTGTATATCATTTTACTCTATAATTGTTCCTATATTTCATTGGAGCTATGACATAATGATAATATCTAAAAAAGAAGAAACCTTCATTAACACAATAGACTTTATTAATATTTGTAGTTAATATTGTCAAATAAAACATGAGTTAAGGCTTCAAATATTTTCTTTCTTCTGTTTGGTCCCAAAACTAACAAGTTTTATTTTCTGGGAAAATAATGGTGCAAATACAAGGAGGATATTTCATAATAGATACCATAGTTGTCAAATTTGAAAAATTCAATCTTATCCACAAGCCAAAAAAATAGGTGATCTAGAATGTTCAAAAAGATTCAGAGAAATATTTGAAACAATTGAAATATCCTAACTGGAAAACAGATTTGTTAACAATGCTTAAATTCCTTTTATTGCATTATGGTCCAATTCATCCACCTCTCTTAACTTGTGCAATCTGATTTGACTTGGTTTAAATTGGAAAGTCAAAAAACTACATATAGGCATAATGTCTATAGAAGATGACAATTTTATTTTGTATAGAATTGAATCATATTATTAAAATGATGATTCCCAATAAAAAATACAATCCCCCAACTGATTCTACTTTGGAAACAATTCAAATAAATATTATAAGGAGTGTTTTTCTGTCATATCATTTGACCAAGAGTAGTATCAATGTTTCCAAAATTGATCCTATGACCAAGTGGTTGTTTTCCTTCATGAACTTCAAAGCCCCCTGAAAATTATCAAAAACAAAGACAAAATTTTAATGTGATGCTCTATTAATGTTAAATTCTTATCAATGGAGGGTATATGAACATTCATGATAGAGTCAAGTTTAAATCCAACTTACTAATGTAAGAGCTTGCTCAAGTTTTACTAAGAAAAATAATGGGTACATTGCAATTTGATACAAAGAAATAAAAAACTTTGTATGAACATGTTTTAAATTCAAAGCAAAGTATATGTTAGTGTCAAATAAGTTTAGCATATTGTATATCAGTGTTGAAGCACACTATATTAGAGTTTCAAAGTAGGTTTCGAGCACACCATAATCAATATTAAAAAGTAATTTTTTAGTCAATAACTACATATTACATAACATTGTGTTGTATTTCCTTGGATAAGTTAGGGCAACAAAATTAGTATAGTAGATAATTATAATTGAACTATTGAAGAAATATTATCAAATTAATTTTTTTACTTATGATTCAATAGCACTAAAAATTTTAGAAGTGAAGGCAAGGGTGCCACAGTTTGAGACGGTGAGTTGGCACCACTACAAGTGTAATCTATGGTGCTTGCACAATATTATTCATTCATTAGCTATTGATTTTCATGAAGGCCTGTACATTAATTAAAAAGGTAAGATAAGACTATTAATATTATGACTTCTCAAACCATCATGTCGCCTATGCATATTTGAACAAAGGACTATTATACAGATTTTTTTGGGGGGGTGGGGAGGGGAGGGGGTTGTTAAAAGCTCGCAATTGGGAACAACACATGGTTTAAAAGGAATGCCATGGTAACACTCTGGTTGTTTCCATCCTAGGTTGCATTCACATTTTACAATGGGATAGGAAACAATTCCATGATTCATTATATGTTTAATAAATAATCTGAAAGAAATACCAAAAACACAAAGCATTGATTTTTCCTCAACTTACCTTAATCAACTTGGGATCAAAGGATAAAAGACACCTAGTAATTAGATTATTCTCTATAACCAAGAAGAGGATAAAAAAATTGAATTAATATTTCATGGTGTGTGTCAAAGTCATGTTACAAGGCCATAGCACAATTCATTGTCAATGCTCGTCTCTATGCCTAGGAGGTGCATCAAGAAAAGAAAATCAAGATCCTATGGCTTAATACTTACCTAATACTTGGTCTAGACAATAGATCCCCATACTAGCTAAACATCAATATTATTTTTTATTTTACTATGTTTTAGCTATATTTTGAATGCAGTGTGAGTTTCTTTTCAATTTTTTGTAAATTTTCATCTATATATTTGGATTTTTTCAAGGGTTTTGAGAGTGTTGGTGGTAGGTAAGAGTATTGAAAAGTGTGGGAGTGATATTGAAACTTTTCTTGAAATTTCCTAGAGATTTTTCTTTGTTTGACTTTGCATATTGGGATTTTTGTAAATTATTTTAACACTTTAGGGTATTTATGGTAGCATTGGTATGTCATACCAATGAAATTGAGAAAATTATAATGGAAAACATGCTATTGTGTGCTATGGATGTGCCCCCACCACGGAGTTTCATTTTCATTGTAGGGAATGTGTATTTTTCCTATGTGTTTCACAAGCTTTGGGATAGATCTTATAATGTATTCTAGGTTTGTGCTTTTCTCATTCAAAGGCCTCATGGTATGTTAAATGTAGCTAATGAATTCCTAGAATGGTTCACTTTTTTGTAAATGCTAGAGAAAAATGAAGAAAAGTTACAATTTCCCAGCAATATTTATGGGTCCAGTTATGAGCACTATCAAGCTTTGTCTAATGCCTACCCTAGGTTTGCATCAACTGTTGGCACCAAGGAATGGGAGAAATATCAAAATAGGTCTAGTTTTGGTTATATTCTAGAGTATTCTTTCACTAGCCAATCATCTCTCATCAACAAAGAATACATAGGATAATTCAGTATTCCTTCATTAAATGAAGTGGCCACAGCAGTGGTGAAACAGCCATGGGGATCTAGCTTTCACATGCATGCTAATAAATGCACTAAGAAACCCATGGATCCAACTAGAAATTCAAATAGACATAGAGGTTAGATAACTGCGCCTAACAAAAGGTTAGCTTCAATGGACGAATTTGGGTCATGGCATAGACAAGGTGTAAATAGTAAAGAAAATGAGAATGGTTTTAATATTCTACACATTCACATTGAATTTGAGAAAGAAAATGGGAAGATCCTAGATTTCACATCTCTGGGGTTTCCCAAGATCATGAATCTACTAGAACAATGCAAGGATATAGCCAAAGGTCAAGGAAGTGAAAAAGGGATGTCATATGGCTTTCCCTATTAAAACTAATAATCAAAACCCTTTTAAAACAAAGAAACCAAACCCTAAACCTAAACCTATGAAGGGAAAACCTAAAATTCACCATCTAGAGTAAATTCTTATCCTAATTTGCAACCTTGCCTGAAACAAAATTCAAATCCAAAACCAAAACCTGAAGCAAAAGTAGAAAAAAATCAATGCCAAAAGGTTCTGGAGGAGATTTTTATGACTTCTTATTGCATATTGTGAGCATGGGTGAATTCTCACAAGTTTTTCTTATGTCCCAACTTCCTAAAAAGTTTGAACCTTGTTTTGGAAAGTGTCTTGATATAGAGCACCTAGGATACCAGAAATTAACCAACCTTGTCAAAGTTTATAGTGATCTTGTATCAATGGACAAGACAAGAGGTGGATCACCACAACTATATCGCATAGGTTTTGTCAGGGAAGAAATTCCCAATTCCAACCTTAGTAGAACAAGTGAAGAATTCTCTTTCAACATGGAAAATCATGTTGTTAAGTAGGAAGTAAATCTAGAGGTGGACTACTCTTATACTACTGGAAGTGACCAGTCACCAGATAATAAGACTTGGAAGGATAATATCTCTCTTGAGCATTCATCTTACCAAAAATTTGAGTTGGCCATTACTAAAAATGAATGACCATCAATGGGTTTAAACACATTGCCATTAATGGGTTTTCAAGAGTATAACATTGCAATTTATCTTACCAAAAATCTAAGTTGGCCATTAATGGGTTTTCCAATATATCAAAGTTGATATGCCCTTGTGAATTTATTTTGCAATAACAGTCATAATTCTATTATGGCCCACACCTTGATATGCAGGGAAGCCCCTATTGGTAAAACCACCACCCAACTACATAGAAGAACCAAACTAGTGATGAGATTCAGGCAGAGGCTTACTTGTTTCATCAATGAGAAATTGTGTTATTGTAGTTCATGTGCCTTGTCTCTACTACCACATTTTGCAAACATGCACCTTTTTTCATTGAACATAAGCTGTAAAATAGATGCAACAAAAATCTGAATTGTAATTGACTGTAAACTTATACATTAATCACTATTTAACAATTGAACCCTCTGCAATACTTCCCTGGGAGGAACTAAAAATTAGCAGCAAGCACCTCCATGGATCTAACTATATGGTCCCATGGGGAGACTTGGGCTTCTATTTTCATGGATCAAGCGGTCCCATGAAGCAAAAAAAAATTATGCTACAGGATTAATTGGAATCTTTTCTTGTAAAATATCAGCCCCTACCTTTTAGGACTGCAAATTTCACAGGTGAAATTGAGGTGGGGTTAGAAATTGCCCCTACAGCTTAGGAATTTTTTCTGCTACTTGTATGTCACTTAAAATTTTAAATTCCTAAAAAAAAAAAAATTGAAAGAATTTTTATTTATTTATTAATTTGTATCAAAGTACTTCAATTCGTTCTTAAATTTTTGAGTTCAAACTCTTAAGCTGAATTGCAAAATTGAATTCATGGGACTACCAACTTTAAAATATTCCTAAGACATCTGAATAGCGCCCACTGAGATTTTTTAGGAAGCCCCCTCCATGGAACCTTACCCTAAGAAAGTAAAAATTAGTATTCTGCTAAAAAATATTGCTAATTGTCTTGGGTTATGTGAAAAGACACGCTACGTCGATTCAGCTTGAACAAAACGGCAACAGATGTATAAAATTCCAAGGAGATTTTTTCGCCATAGAGACCGCCCTTTCCTCTTCTCCCATTTTTAAACGGACAATTAAATAACCAATTTGAATGCAATGTGGTGATTCCCAACTTTTCATTTCTTACTGCTTTTTAGGGCCTCTCTCTCAAATCTTCCACCATCATACTCACTTGGGTTCCTTCTGATTTGTTGCAGGCTGCCATATTAGATATTTTCCAGTTAGCTGAAAGCATGAAGATATTTGTGAGAAAATCAAACGGAAGTCATTTCAGTTTGGAGGTGAAGAGCACCGAAACAGTCGGTAAGGTGAAAGAAATGATCCATAAGGGAGAGTACTTTCACCCATTGTGGCAAATATTGTTATACAATGAGAAAGAATTAGAGGATGGAAAGAGTCTTGATGATTATGGTCTTCAACACTTATCAACTGTCGATCTCAGGCGTCGAGTTGGTGAAGGATGGAACCCTGACCATCACCGATTGCGAAGTCGTTGAAAACTAGACTTTTATTTTCCGTACGGTGAGTTTTTTTGGGTAAAGTATTGCATGCACTAGAATATCATCTGCATTTTATATCACTGTCGATTTAATTGCAAGTTCTGGAACTATGGCGAAACCTTGTTCTCAGTAAGATTGAGAATTTGATGTTTTTCATCTGTAGAGTCCGAGTGTTTTATAACGAAAATATCTGTAAGTATAATTTTGGTATGTAAGGAGTATTTAAATGCTATACCCAGTTCATCACTGCCCTGTTTTCTATTTGTGAACTGCAGTTATCTACAATCTACGGTAAGTTGGTTATAATTCTGAGTTCCCAGAAAGGAAGATTTATTTCTTTTCCTGTGTAGGAAACTTCTAACTGAATGGAAACAGGACAGCTATAGCAATACTGTGTACATGGACTTTTTTTAATGAACTGTGTCTATTAAGTTATTTGATATATTCTCTGATGAATACCATATTATTCTTTTAAAATGAAAGGAATTTCACCTCTAAACATTCCTCATAAACCATACTAAAGATTTCCATTTTTTTAAAAGAGAACATTTTAAAAATAGTTTATTTTGCATTGTTGGATCTCAATTTACTCTTCAAAATGCAATTTGGATTATTTTGAGGTATAATAAGATTATATTGTTTCACATCACTTAACAGAATTTAATTACCTTAAAATACATGTAATAATTCAAATTTTTGATGATATTCACTAATTATATCATATTAAATTTGTTAAGTAGCTTTAGAAGATAACATAATGGTATATAGTTGGACCAAGTTAGCAGCCACATACATTTCATAATCTAAATAGTCATAAGAATCAATAACGGAATATCAATGCCCTCACAATCAACAGCCCCAAAAAATAGTGAAAGCCCAAGTCGTGATGCTAGTTTTTCTATTTTGTTGAAAATTTTCTCAACGATTTAAAACAAGCCCATGAAGAAAGTTAGAAGGGTTGGGTATTCACTTTATAATTTTATTTTAAATATTAAATTTTTGTTCAAGAGTACGCTTACAGATATAAAGACCATGGCACCCCAACACAAGTATCTAAAGGTTTTCTTCATCCCTTGTGAGCATGCATCTAGAATACTAACTAATAGTAAGATTATATGGTCATAATTGGTTCAACTTCAACTAATGGACAAATTACTATAAAACAAAAGGAAGACGTAGTCCAACTCTTTTTTTCTGCTTTGTCATAATGGCTAAAAACCTGAAAAGAAATGGCATGTCTTGGTCACAAATATAAAAGTTATATTATGTGTCTAATTGGTGTTAGAATGAATAATTTATCTATTCACTATAGCTTAAGTGTATTTACATTGATAAGGTTATACAACACCTTGTCTAACTGAATGTGTGACCTTTTAGGCCTCTATAGGTTACCAAGTCGTTTGGTAAACCTAATATGCTTACCTTTGAAGTTGGAAGACTTTTCATCTCACCTCAAAGGTCACTTTTGTAGTTTTTCAATGCTTGTCACAAAGGTTGATGACTTGATCAAATAGGTTGTTGGTTTGCACATTCCAAGTGATTCAAAAATTGACACCTATAAAACACTTGTCTACATATTTGTACCACATCATGAGGCACTTTTCATGGTAGATGGATTGCCTCTTCCTTACCTACATATGCAAGGCCTTCACATCATTCTATTTTAGATAGTCTAAATGCATATTTAGATTGTTCATTATGCTTGTTGTTTATCTCTCATTAATTTCTTATTTCTGATATGGTATCAGAACTTTAGGGTGAGATATTTGCAGGCTATAAGGTGAACCGGTGTATTTATTTAGTTTTGTTGTTGTTTGACCGTGCTAATAATTTCCAGGCACCACACAACCCATATGCGGCCCCAACATCTCCAGCTCATCATCACTAGTCGCTGCCTAAGGCATATGAAATAGAGATTACTTTGGAGTTTTCGAAGTTTTTTTCCAGGGATCATCCTCCATCATTTCGTGGCTTGACATTCTTGTCAAATCTCTGCCCATCGCCCATCTTTGAAGGGCACCTTTGGAGTGCAAGGTAGCAATCTAAGTTTATTTGCTGGTCTGCATAAAGTGTGTGAAAGGTCTATGCAGCCGCTTGCACAAAAGGCTCGATTTGCATCTCGTTTGGTGACTTTCAACCTCGGTTTCGAGAGTTTGGGGTGATTTTCATATACCTGCATTTGACTCTTATCCTGGGTGGTGCATCCCTCAAATATTTGACTGCCTGCGTGGTGTTCTGTTAGAATCGTGGACGCAACACAAAGTCAAATATTTGTTGGCGTGAGAATTTGTTGTTATGTGTTCGGCCGTTGCGAGAGGTGTGTCCACATTCACAGAGTCAGCGACCCGCGACCATTTGGGTGCCACTATTTGATTAGCAATCCCCTAGCCCGTATTTTTTTCCAGGTTGGACATTATTTGACCGACAATTTCTTGACGTTGTGATCTGTAGGTCCAGAGACCGCGTTTGCTAATTTGCCATGCTTTTTTTGAGACCCCCATTGAATCTGTTGGTTGCACCTTTGAATTTGGAACTTAAGATCCATTACTTGGCAATCCTTCTCTAACCATAGAGATTGACCTGCATTTCAAGCAGCTTGCTATAGAAAATCAATGTTCCCATTGACCGTGCATATCAGCCATCGGCCTACATTGTCTGGCATCAACTTTTGAAGTGCAAATGAATGACACAAAATATAGGAAAAAATTGCGACAATTAATGACGACTCTTTTTACAACAGATACGAATGAGTCTGACTAACCCCTTACACCCTTTCTACAACAGATATAATGTTTTGGGTAGCCTGGTTTAGCTTTATGTCCTCCCCAAAGGTTTCCATGAATCCTTGTCTTTGTTGGGTTTATGAGATAAAGACCTCCCCTCTCCTAGCAAATGCTCCGTTGAAGGGTTGGAAGAGGACTAGACATAAGTTAACGATAAAATGAAAGTGAAAAATAGAGAAAATGTAGGTGGAGAAATGAAACCTAGAAGACCCTCTTAGAATGATTCTAGAGGATTAGACATTCTACTCGAGATGTTGCCTTGTGGAAACATAAATCTCTAGATGGCCTCTCCAAACAAAAGAAATAGAATAAATGAATGGGTATGGGGCCTCCCCCATTGTATCAGTGATAGCTCGTCACTCACATGTTTATTAACGACTATGAGGATCTTGTCTTGGAATATTATAGGTTTGAACAACCCGTTTAAGAAACATCTTGTCAAATGTTATATAATTACTTACAAATTTGACATTCTCTTCTTCTTCAAGAAACTAAGATGTAACAATCCACCTTCGATTAGATGGTAAAAAATATTTGTCCTTCTACCGAATACTCTTTTTGTGATGTCGATGGGGCCTCATGAGGCATAGCTACTCTCTTGAACCCTTTAAGGATGAAAGCTTCAAAATGTACTTTCTCAAAAAAATTCCTTGTAGCCCATATGGAGGACCTAAATTCGTTAGAGAAATTGAATCTTGTTAGTATCTATGCTTCAAATCCTAGACCTATAAGAGTTTCTTTTTATAATAAAATTTCTTTTATAATTTTAAGTAACAAAAGGGATTGTTGGATGTTGGTTTGAGATTTCGATACTCCCCTCTATCCATCAGAGAAACTTGGGGCTTTTGTTGACTTCTCAAATAGTATGATGGACCTAATGGATTTCTTTTCTACACATGGTCTATTTGATATCGACCTAAATGGATCTTCATTCACCTAGTCTAATAGGCATCATGGAAACAACCACATGCAGGTTAAACTAGACAAGTTTATGATATCTAATAACTATAATATTTTTCCAAAGTAAACTCACTCTGCTCTCCCTAGAATTGGTTTGGATCATAATGATATCCTCCTTGATTGGGAAGACACTACTACTAAAGGGTCTTTCCTCTTCAAATATGAAATGATGTAGTCTATGCATCCTGACTTTGAAGATCTAATTCAAAGGTGCTATAACTAGCCTTACTTGGGGACACTTATTTTTTGTATTGCCCAAAAACTAAAATGGGTTAAGGAGAAGGTTAAGAGTTGGAACCAAATCTCTTTTGAAAATATACTCCGAGAAAAAAAAATTATTTTGTCCAACCTACAAATAATTCAAAAAATATGGAAGAAGGAGATCAGGAAGTGCGAACATTAGTTAAAGAAAAGGATTTAAGAATGAAGTGGCCCAAATTGTCAAAAAGAGAGGATTCTTTTTGGAAACAAAAATCAAGAGTTTAGTGGTTAAGAGAGGATGATAAGAATACTAAATTATTTCACCAATCTACTTTGAGAGACAAGAAAAGAAACAAGATAAAATCTTAGTGAGGGAGGATTCCACTATTCTTAAGGAGGGAAAGGATATAACAGAGGTTGTCTCTTTCTTTACTGAATCCTTGGGAGGTCAAAATCTAGATGTTTTGAATTTAGAGGACCTCATTGATATTATTCCTAATGTCATTACTAACCAAGACCTTAATAATTCGATGAATCCTATGTCGTATCAAGAGCTCAAAGAAGATGTGTTTTCCTTTATTGCTTACAAGTCCCCAAACCCTGATGGTCTTCCCCTTGCTTTATTTAAATATTTCTAGGAAGTGATTTCTACTGAACTTAATGCTGTGATGGACTTCTTTAAATCAGAAAAAATTGCTAAAATAGCTAAAATTTTCATACAATGTGCTAGTTCCCAAAAATGGTGAGGCCCTCACTATGATGGATTATGGACTCATTAGCCTATAGACACCTAAAAATGTCATGAGTATATCACACATCTTGATCTCTCTTATTAACACCATTTCTCACATAATTCACCTAATTCCTCTATTTAACTAAATAGTGTTCAATTATTTAGTTAAATTCATCTTTATTTTGCTATTAATTGAATAATTAATATTATTTGATTAATTCATCAAAATTCATCACTTTCTCCCCTCTTAATTAAATAATGCAATGTTATTTAATTAAATGCTAATGCCCTCACTTGATTAAATAATTCACAATTACTTAATTAAAGTTCATAATTCTTCCAACTTGCACAATTAAATGATTTTCATGAATTTTTTAATTAGCTAGTGTCCTCCAACCCTCCAACTTGCATAAAGAATATTCCACATGGAATATTCCCTTTTCAAATTCAAAGTCTTCCCTCCAACTCAAAATATATCCAACATAATTCCTAAGATTGAGGGATATTATTGAGTCTCTCATGGATTAGTGACCATTTATCTAATCCTTGATCCATGCCTCATTGACTATCAGCCACTTGATCCATTCTTGATCCATGTCTTTATCCTTAATTTATTTTCATCCATTGATTACCATTTTTAATCCTCAACATTGGTCAATATCTCAAAAAGCTATAAATACCAAGCCTATTTCATATCATTCATTCACAATATTCATAACAAAGTTACTCTCTAGGATTTCATACTCATTTCAAGTAAGGAATTATAGATAATTTCTTATGAATCAACCCTCATCAAGCATCTCCAAATCAATATTTCACAACAATGGATAATGCATAAAATTGAGAAGCATACATCCATCTCACACTAATGCATCAATACACAATGGGATTAAGACATTTGTATCATTAATTACGTTCAATTGCTTTGAATTGCATGTTTAATGCTTTGAATTGAGTCTTTTAGTGTTTCTAATTGAATTTCATTTGAGTATACCTTTGATTGATCATTATCCTTTTTAATTTTCTTTGTTACATTGTTATTTGATCAATTGAGGTAACATACTTACATTTTGGCACACCTAGTGGGACCTCACATCCTTGATCTAACAATCTATTTGAGATTTTGTCAGATTACAAGCTTAGGAGGATAGTCTGAAGCTTTTGAGAAGAAAGATCAACACTTATGTAATCCTTTGACATGTATGCAATACAAAGGTTGATGCTTCTACAATCCTTCAATATTTTTGTAACAAAGATCCACACTTTTGTAACACATTTCCACACTTTTACAACATAGAGCATATGTCGATGCTTCTATCACATATCTAGATGATTTTGTCTAATATCTCGACACTTATGTCCATATCTCGATGCTTTTGTCCAATATATCTCAACACTTTTGTCCAATATCTCAATGCTTTTGTCATTGTCAATTCAACAATTTTGTTTGATAATGCGACACTTGTGCATGTTAGAACATAGGAATTTGATTTGATTTTCAATTCTTTTTAACTAATCCTAACGACCTTTTATGCTCTATTTTCTAATGTTTTGGAGCAAACTATTTGTAGGAAGCTTGGAAGATCATTGGAGAAATTGAAAATCAAAGCATACTAATTTTTCTTTTGCATATTTTCTTAATCTAGGTTTAGATATTTTAATTTTAGTGCATTTAAATCAACTCACATTTATTTTTGTGCTCTAAAATTCAACAAGAAAAATTTCACACTTAAATTTTGGTGTACTAAAATTGGACAAACAACTTGAACACTTCATATTTGGGCTTAAAATTGAACAACTTACATTTTAGTTTGGTGCTCTAAAATAAACCACACATTTCAATCCTTGGTGAAATTAAAATGAACATGTGTGTGTTTTTTCTTCCGTGCTTGGTAAGATAGATTACATATCCCCTCTACTTGTACTTTGTGAGAACTTGGGTGATGAGAAATACTCTTATTTTTCACTTTCTATATTTTAAACATTAATGGAGTTATCTATGTATCCACTCCCTTTGCGCTACATGCAATCTTGGGTGATGAGAAATAGAAACATCAATCATTTATTATTGCTAGGAGGCTTTCATGAGAGTACACCCTAGGGTTTGACCTCAAGCATGCTTTTTCCAATGGACTATATCTATGTAAGGGGAATATGGATCAACAGATTTAGTAACAATGACCAAATTCAAATCAATTCAAAACAAGATAAAAAGACCCACTTACACATGAAATATAATTACAAAGCTTAAGAATCCAAATAAGAAAGGTTAACATAAATGAATGAAACACATAATGAATTGAAAAACTACAATTGTAACATCCCATGGTTGAGTATATTTGTGTTGAAGATGGATGTTGGATGGCTTGATTTAACACAAAGACTCCATGATTGCAAAAGCTTGATAACAATGATGATCTAGTATGAAAGTATATGTTTTCTCAATTTTCTTCAATAGTCAATCTAGCATGACCTTTCTACAAATTCTCCAAATTTATTATGAGAGGGATGAGGGTTGTTTTATAGATTTACAATTTTCAGATGAATGATCAGGATTCAACGTGATGAAAGATCATGATCAATGGTTCATGTCCATTGAGAGGAAATAGATGATTAGTTAACTCATTTGATTGATCCAGTTAAGGGAATTAATTGGATAATCTATGGGATTAGATTGAATGATTAGTGGGATTGAAGAAATCAGATTGAGTGATTAGTAGGATTGGAGTGATTGGTGGAATTGAGAAATTAGATTAAGAAATTAGTGGTCCTGATTTATTCAATGATGATATGTGAGGATGATTTATTAATTAAATAATTAGATAATTTTTTAGAGGAACATGCAAGATGTGTTTTGAATTTAATAAATAAAAGTATACTTATTAATTGACCATGTTGAGTGATTTTGGGGAAATTAAATAATTAATTTAATTATTTAAAATAGGAGAAGGGAAAGTAGCTTAATTAAATAATTAATGATAACTAATTAATTAATTGAGAAGAATAAGTAATATTAAAGACATTATTAAATAACTTATTTTTATCTAATCAATTAGGAAGAATATGGTTAAATTAGGTGATGACATAGTGAATTAATTAAACAATTCAAGATTATTTAATTAATAGAGGAAATTAGGGTTAATGATGCAATTAAAGAAGCAAAATACAATATTGATAATGGAAGTGATGACAATAATGGAAAAATGTAGTTCGGTATGTGTGATATTTGAGTCATTTTTACATGTCTAGACATTTTTCCCCTCTTTGACATAATGTACTTGATGCATTGTTTCAAATAATTCAATATTTAGATGAAGAAAGAAAAAATTTAATATGCCCCACTGTGCCCCGACGATCAACGGAAGGATGATAAGATTTTGGACTGCCCCTTGAGAGGTCGTCCAGAAAAGGTAATTTATGGTCAAGCTTGTATCAAGGTTTAAGAATAGTTCTGATGCCTAAAGGATGAAAAATTAGATCCTAGGGGTCTCATTTTTAGGTTTGAGATGATCTAGGGCGCATAAATTTTAACCTAGGAGGGAGGCTATTTATAGGGGTGGCAATAACATTTCAGCTAGTGCTAATTTAATTCATTTTGGGGCCTAAGTGAGGATAAAAATCATTGAACTAGGTGGTATACGAGATAGAGATGCACATGATCCATATGGCTATAAGTATTTCGATCAGCTTTATTACACACAACTAGGGAGACTTTCCTATTGGAGGGTAGTATTTCATGACATGACAAATTTCACTTAGTGACCATAAAGAGATTGTGAGGCCTGGCTAGATGACTAGAAGTAGTTGGTATACTGCAAGTAGACTCAATTTTTTATTGGATGAGTTGATATTATTGTTGAGAGATATCTTCAAGATAGGGTGCTCAAATAGTTCAGTGAGAGGCTACAAACAAGGAAGAAAAATGATTTCCATGTTAGATATGGATAGAATACAAGAGAGGAGACTATATGCAGGCCTCGTGATGATTCTAGAGCAGCAATTCTAGCATTTAGAGCTCTGAGTGGTGTGTTGCAGAAATTTATCAATTTATCACTTGTTTATCATTGAGCCTCTACTCGACTATGGGTAATCTCTCTTCTTACACCATCAAAGATATTGTGGAGGTATAAATACCACAACGAGGTTTCACCTAGGAAATCACCTACATGGCACAACCTTTCCCCCTCTTTCATGTGTGTATGTTTATAGATTTAAAGAAAACTAGAGGAAGATTGAAGATTTTTTTTTATTCATGCATTCAAGCCCTACAAGTTGTCAAATTAATAAAAGTGGATTTTCTTAGAGATAAATGAAGTTCTGGCAATGATTGCAAAAGAGAACTTGTAGATTTGGAGAAAAAAGAGTGTCAAATCAGATATTGAGTAGTTGTTAGCCAGTTTGGGGCACCCAATACCTCTGTCTAGCTATTTCAGGCCCAAATTTATATCACACATTTTTCTATTTATATCTTTTACTTCTCTTGAATATGTTTTTATCTGTTTGTTTTGTGTTTTCTTAAAATTCATTTCAATTTGTTATATTTTAATAAGTAACCTAGGAGTATCATTGCATTATAAAATTTAGTTTGTAAAAAATAATTAATTATATCCACAAAAACAAACCACATTGATTAAAACCTTGATCCACCATTTTGGCTCTTTCATTGAGGTTCCGAGCCAAGTGGGTAGTGAGATCATTTAAATAATCCTTCCTTAAATGTCCATATTAGAATAAGTGTGATTTAGGATGTAGATCCCCTCTTCCAATCAAACAAAAAATAATGAATCCCCATGTGAGGAAAAATTCCCCCTATAAGAGAGAAGAGATTATCTAATCCTATTGAGCAGCATTCCTCCTCTTAGCAAGAAAAAAATCAAAAATTATGTAGAATGTATTCTCATTCTTGAATGGAATATGAGGTAAAAAGGATAAATATGAGTGATGTCTCTAAACTTTGGTTAAGATTTCCCATGTTAATGATGAAAGTTGTTACAATCAACTAAAATATTTCAAACCACACTAATAAAGATGGAAATGTAGAACCTTACAGATATAGATGTAGAGCATAATAAAGGATAAAAATACATCCTCTGAAATTCTACTCAAGGTTCTCCACACCAATGCAAAAGTATGAAAAATGATGATGTAGAGAAGGAATAAGAGGCCCATCTAAAGATTCTTTCACAATATCCAAAGAAGGTGATGCACCTCCTTAAGATCTAACATCAAAGATGAGTGAATATCCTCAATAGTGTCCTTCAAGTCTATAATATAGGAATCTACTCTAAATCATTACAAGTCATGGATGTAGAAACACTTTTCTTAGTAGAAGTAAGATTAGATGGATATCAGATTTGAATGCATGCCATTCAACTACACTACTTATTCCTAAATGATATATCTATACAAGATTCCTAACTATGAAAATTGAATAAATCTACTAATTCTAGATTACTAGAGTCCTCAATATCAAGATTTTGATGTATAGATGAAGATTATAAAGCATTTAGATCTAGAGTAGAATTCATAGAAGTTGAAGTATATGTAGGATGATAAGAAATATTTTTATTAACTCATAAAAAATATACACTTTTAAAAATACATCAAAAATATTTATCATATGAGCCCAAATGGAGACCTAAAAGCTCCTAAAAGGATAATTTATCAACAACATATATGAGAATCTATCATTTTCTATAAAAATAAAACATAAAAATTAAAAATTGTCTACACCATTATGAATCTTGTGAAAATATGCCTCAAATAAAATAAATTTCTCATAGAAATTAGCCCTCATGGCTGAGAATAGATCCATTGAAGTTTGATTACAAATTAAAAATGTAATTCATGAGGAGGTAGGTTAGATTTTGAAGGATTGATGATTTAAAGCTCTGATAACATGTAGTCCATTGAAGATTTCTTCTCTCAATGGAAAGCTCCAACAAAAAATCCCATGCTTAGATCTCTTTGGGATCTAATATTCCCTCATGTTGCTTGGGGTCTCTGGAAAGAACGCAACAACAGAATTTATAGAGGCAAAGAAGCTGCTGAAGACATTGTCTTTGATAAAATTGTCAGATTTCTAAAGGAAAATTTTAATACTTTGGTTCAGAAGAACAACTTGTCCTTGAAAGCCGAGCAGTTGCTATATGACCTAACTGTTGCTAAGGAGTGGAACATAAATCTTGTCCCGTCTAGAACCAGTATGACAGCCAAGAAGGACAGAGAGGGTGTTTGCTGGTCTTTCCCGCCTAACGGTTGGATCAAAGCTAATTTCGATGGTGCGGCTAAAGGTAATCTGGGGGCGGCGGGTTGTGGTGGAGTCATAAGGGACTCCTTTGGCAATTTCATAGGAGCGAAGACTTCTCCTCTTGGATCCCAAACCAACCATTTGGCGGACACTGCTGGAGCTTTTCATATCATAAATTTAGCTCAAAGTCTTAACATTAAAAATCTGTGGCTTGAAGGAGACTCCAAAAACATAATTGACTACCTTAAGGAAAAGTCTCCCCCCTCGTGGACCATCAAGTCATGGATTGAGGAAGCAACTTAGCTGACTTTGGCTAAATTTGAAAAAGTTAAAATATCACATGCTTACAGAGAAGCCAATGTCGTTGTGGATTTTTTTGCCAACGAAGGAGTTAAGAGTAAAGAGGTGCGCACTTGGCTAAATACAAATGATCTAAACTCTAATGTTTGCACCCTAATAAATTATGATAAATCACATGGAATAGCAACGTGTTATCCCTTTAATGAAGACAGATAAGACCTTTCACATCACAATCATTAGATTGTATAGGACCAATCCCAGCGACTTAATTTGCAAGAAAGGCCCTCACGCTTTGTGGGTGCTAAGTTGTGGTGGGGCCAATTTTAGTAAAGCTTTCGTTTGGATCTACCCCACTATGTCGGCTGAGATGGGAGGAGACAGAAAGCGTATTGAGCCGGATAGCTATGAAACTCATATGAAAATGCCAAGGCCTGGGAAAAAGTTAAAAGTGGTGGGCTGCTTCCTTTTCTGGAGAAGCTCCATGGCTCCAGCCAAGAGGCTATGGACCTCTTTGTGAAAAATTGAATAAAGACAATTTGACCCTGTTTGGCAGGAATGTTGAGCTCAGTGAAAATTTAATCGCTGAAGTTACGGGTTTATCTACTGAAGGGAAGAAGTTTTTTAGGGGCAAGGCTTTTTCTGATGAAGCCATGATTAGATTTCCTAAAAAAGACAAAGAAAGGTTAAGCCTGGTCAAAATTGCTAGCAGTTACTTTGATGTGGATTCTATAAAGACCATCTGGAGGAAGGTGATGCGGGTCATCATGGAGTACATTACGGTGGATGGGCGTTATACCAGAGTTTATGGCTACCACTTTGCTCTCCTCAACCACTTCCGCCACAAGGTTAGGATCTCTCTTCCCTATTATCTTTTCTGTTCCCTGAAGAAAAGCTTGGAGGATAATAAGAAAAACCCCAATAGATTCCCTATTTTGCATACGGGGCTTATAAGATTGATTGTCGAGCATTTCCAAAACATGCCTGCCCCCACTACCCTGGATACCACTCCTAACTCTGAGAGTGATGACATGGAGCCCAGTGGGTCGGAGTACATTCCTAACCCTAGTTTGGCTAGAAAAGTCCTCAGCTTGCATGTTGGCCCTTCTGGGAAAATAAACCCTACTCTCCTCTCTGGTAAAGCCCGTGTTGAGCTTGAGCTTGATAGTCCCTCCCTTCACAAGAAACCCCAGGGTAAAAGTCTTGTTTCCTATTCTGAAGAATCTTCTAACTTGGAGGAGTCTGATGCCAACAAAACGGTGGTTAATGCTGAACCTATGCCAGATAAAAATGTTGAAGATGACTCCCCTGTTATCCTTAATTCTAAGAAAACTATTCCTAATATCAGTGATGAGCCCTCTTTGGATTTTTTGAACCTTGCTAAAGCCAACTCTGAGTCCCACTCCAAACTCCTGGACTAGACTTTCACTGATATTAATGAGCTGAAAATCAAAAATTGGGCCCTACAAAGCAAAATTGAAGTTCTAGTTGCTAAAGTTGCTGAGATTGAAAAGAAAGTTGGGGACAGAGGGGTCTATGGTCACAGTAATAGAGATACTGACTCCAAAATTGATTATATTATGAATACTATCAAGACCGTAGCTGAGCAAAATAACAGAATGGCCAGACACAATGCCATTATCATTAATGCTATGGGAGAGAAGCTCGACAAAACCTAGCAGGGTTCTCTGGTGGTGGATCTGGAGGAAACAAAGGACAAAATCCTAGACACAGACGTGGGTATTTCCAAAAGAACTAGAGCCAACTTGAAGTGCAAGGTCCCCCCAACTTCTAGTATGATTCAAACTTTTAAAAAGGGCATCATTGATATGCACAAGCTGGACGAGGAGACTGAGTCTGTCCTCAAGACTCTGAAGTAATGTCTGGGGTTTATGCTTTTCCTCTGCTTCGGTCTTTTTGGTTTTGTGCGAATGGTTGCTGGTGATCTTTTCTTAGGCAGCTGGTTTTTATGGTTGGACTTTTTTGTTCTCTCTTTTGTTTTGTAAACTTTGTGGTTTCGGGTCCCTGTAAAACCCGTTTTACCCTTTTATCAAAAACATGTATGATTTAGAATAGAATGCTCTATAATATGCAATATTTGGCTATAGATTTAGCCTCCCAAGATCTAGGAGCTTCAATGAATGCACAAGAGAGACCAAGCATGAGACAATAATTTTATCATTTCAAAGGATGTAATACATACAATAATGATGGATTATAATGAATTATGATACTATGAATTAAGATTACAATAAGAACCCCTTGGTTATTTAGGCCTTGTTGATACATAGGACTACATAAGATTATGAAATGGGTATGTGCAGGATCATCATACAAAAAATGGCCCTTAAGTGGAAAAAAATTTAGAAAATCAAAGTTAGGCAACTTGACGTAAAAATTTGAATAAGTTATCTATATTATTTCAAAAATATGTAAGAATAGAATTTGTAGCAAATTGAATGTAGTTTCTAAACTACTAGGTTTAGTTTTTTTAAAATAAAATCTATTTGGTGAAAATTTTAAATTTCAATGCAGTAGTACTTAAATTTCAGGGAAAAAATAAGAAGTAGGTGTCTGTCTGACCACTCTAACCACTATAAAATGATAATATTTTTTTATAATATTTTAGATATAAGTAGAGGACTCATGTCCCGATGTGATGCATATTTTTTTGTAATTTTTTCCAAAATAAATAATTAATTATGATTTTTTTAATACAACTTTTAAAAAATATAAAAAACGCGTACCTCTAACCACTTTACCTTGGTCAAAACTTCATGAAATTCTTTTTTTTTTAATCCTATAGTATACGAAGCATAGAATGTGACACATGTTTTGGATTCAAAAATGTGATACCTTTGAAAGCTATAGATGTTTTTCAATCCTATCAATCAGGACTTTAGTCGTAATTCAAATAGAAAATGAATAATAATTATTTATTAAATTCAAAGTAAAGCATAATTTATATTGGTGGAAACCTGAGAATCTCCTTTAAAAACCCTTTTCGTTTCATTAATTTTGGGTAAAAAAAAAGTCATCAGCCACATACCCTACAAATACCCCATTATATTGCCACTTTTTGGCCCATCATGATCCTGCACATACCCAAATGTGTCTTAATATTACAACTTTAAGCATAAATTGATAAGTATCATATGTATACCCTAAGTAAACTAGTGTGAATAAAACCTAGGTGGTGAATTAGTTAGGTAAAACACCATGTTGACACCAACAAGAAAAAAATTAAATTTAGGCAACTAATATTATGCTCAATATATCAAATCCCTCACATTCATGAGTGGCAAGGAAAACCTCGTATGATTAATTTTTTTCACATCTCTAGAAGGCTTCTAGACATGTGGGTGTGAAAAACATATTTAACCAATGAGAACATTACATATTTCTAGCCACATTAGGGAGGAAGTTTTGATAATTTATTTAGAATCAGTAATTGCATCCCATAATAAAGATTTGACTTTTCCCAATACTACTAAAAACCTTGGCAAGAATTTATTTTTACGTATTATTATTTTTCAAACAAAAGAACATAGATCTTTGCAACATTCTATAGAATGTGGAATTCAATTGAATTATTTTTTCCTAGATGAAACTTTAATCCAATTGTTAAAAATTTCCTTATAAGAAGAGCTTCATAATAGAGAGAAAATATATCCCAACAACTTTCAACATTTTTTTTTCTCATTTATAACACCAACAATAATTTTACTAAGAACTAAGGTTAATGTAGAAGACTTCTTACAATAGTGACCATTTCCTTGTTCATGAGCGTGAAGGCACCTCATTCTAGGCCTTGAAACTTGCACATTTATCAACCTTTGCATTCTCATAGAAAACCAATACATTTTTGAAGGACTTTGTATTATATTATCAAAACCATTGAAATCAAGTTTATCAATTTTCACTAATAAACCATATAAAATCCAATTGTGGTACCTTCACATATACAAGGTTAATAGACCAAATTTTAAAAAAATCCATAAAAGCTTTTTCAATATATTAAAAAACAAAGAATAAAGAAAATATTAAAACAAGATAATACAAAATAGAATACAATTTAATAGGAAAAAAATGTTAAATAATATAAAGAAAAAAAGAACTAGTGGTAAGACCTAGAAGACAAAGAACAAAAAAATTGAATTTTTTTTAACATTATATAGAATATATAAAAAATTGAAACAAACCATACAAACATCTCCAAATAATAATAAGAAAATGTTTTCAATTCTGTTTGGCCTCTTAAAACAGCTAGTGACTGAAACAAAAATTCAATGAAAATTAAGGTTAAAAACTCATTTTTTAAACATAAGCACAATAGCAATCATTGCAAATGCCTCGAGATATTTATACAAACCTTAGTCAATGAACTCAAAGCTTCGAGCAAATGGTACATCCAGCCACGTATTCATCATCATTCAAAGCACTAATAAGTTGATTCTACGTATGCATCCTACTTGCATTTTTCAAAATTCCAAGATTTACCCACCATCCACTATGATAAAGTAGACAACTTGGCAACAAAACGAGTAAACAACGAGCTCAGAATAAAAAGCGAGGAGTTGTTTATGCAGAGCACAGAAGGGAAGAGATAAGACCAAACTGTATGAACCGTCTTACACGGATACCTTGTGTAACAAGCACACAAGAGCTGCGGTTTTACTTCCATAAATCCCACGGCTCCAGCTCTTTCATTGTCTATAAATATTTATGAGCAACCTCAATGCATTTCATCCCACTCACTACTACTCAAGTTTGCTACAGTTCAATTTAATTTCTTATCCCGTTGTGTACCTATGGCTTATCCTTTCTCAGCCATATTATTCGCCTTGCTAATGGTGATGGAAGTGATGCTGAGCAGTGGTTCTCAATACGTAGATTCACGGGCAACTTACTATCAGACTTCAGATGGCTTAGGAACTTCCAGTATGTATACACTACCTTTTCACATTATGCTTTAGTTTTGTCTCTGTTATTAACCAAATGAAGGGTAATGAAACTGAACATGAATATGTAGGTGGCAACTGTGGATATGGTGACTATGGGAGAGACATCAAGGCTGGAGATGTTGCTGCAGCAAGTCAGTTATTGTATAGAAACGGGGCTGGATGTGGTGCCTGCTATCAGGTAAGTTACTATTATTATTCAATCTCTAAAAACAATTAGTTGTGAAAGAGCTATAATACAAAAGGAGTGCTCAATGGTGTTGGCTGGCAATGTCAGTTATTGTATAGAAACGGGGCTGGATGTGGTGCCTGCTATCAGGTAACTGTTACTATTATTATTCAATCTCTAAAAACAATTAGTATTGTACTTGAAATAACCCTCTTGCTATAATACAATAGACCATGTTAAATGGTGTTCCTTATTAAACAGGTGAGATGCAAAAATACGGAACTCTGCTCAGGCAGTGGAGTAAAACTAGTTATCACAGATTATGGAGAAGGTGATAAAACTGATTTCATTATGAGTCCCCATGCTTTCACAACTATGGCCAAGAAGGGGAAAGATCAGAAACTTAGGGCTTTTGGTGTTGTTGACATTGAGTACAAACGGTAAGACTAGAGCTTTAACATTACACTATTTGTTATATTCTCAAATATTACTAGCTAATGCTGATGTTGTACTGTCTGATGCTGATTGTATATATTTTAGAGTGACTTGCAACTATCCAGGCTACAACATCTGGTTCAAGATTAACAATAGCAGCAATTACCCTTATTATTTATCTTTAGTTTTGCTTTACCAAGGAGGTCAAAGAGATGTAGAGGCTGTTGAAGTTTCTGAGGTATACCAAACAAAATCATGTATTACACTACAATTTCTTCTTGATATTATTATATGTTTCTTATTGCTGACAAGTGAGGGTGTATTGGCAGGAAAGGACATCTGATTGGAAAGCAATGGGGAGGCGTTATGGGAGTGTGTGGGACATAGTAATGTCATCTCCCAAAGGCAATCTTGCTCTTCGTTTTCAGCTGTCAGGGGGAGAATGGATTTATGCTCCAAATGTTATACCTTCTAATTGGAAAGCCGACGCTCTATATGACTGGCATTCAGCTCACATACTGATCATCATAGGAACTATACAACTTGGTGGCATTTAATCTAAATAAATTCACGCAGGGAGATCGAATGTAATCCTCTATCTTCCTGCACTTGCCTCAAATATATTATAGCTAAATAAACCATCCTAAATAATGTATTGAACCATATAAAAGATTTTTCTTAAAGTTTCGAATAAAAGCTTTACAAAATATTCGTCTCTCACCGCATTTTTCTTACTTCCACATTTCCTCTGCATTAAATTAAACCTTTGTTCTTTACCGCTTGAATACGTGCATCTTAAGTTTACCAATATTAAGTTCTTAATGAGAACTCATGAGATGGAGGATAGAGGTTCCAGGATCATGGTGAACTAACACGTGGGTTGATAGACATTTGTTTATGCCCAATGTCAGCTATCTTAACTAATCCTTTGAAAAAATTATTATGACATATTAAATACATGGTTCAGGGAAAGATGCGGAACAATTGGAAGGATGCATATTGGATCTTACTTTGAGGAATTTAAAAGTTCATGTAAAGCTTGGCCTTAACCTCGCCCAACTGCAGGTAACCTTTGCCGCGAGGCCATGATGCCAAAATTTAGTTTGGAGGCTGTTGAGAATAATGGAATAAATTTGGGAAATGAGCATTTGATTTGGAAATATTATTGTAACACATGTTTTGATTATATTGGAAAATAAGATTTCGAAGGGACCCCAAATTCTTAAAGGAAGACGAAAACAAATGATAGAAGAGGAGAACAAATAAAAGAAAGGTAGATTTCATTACTTGCTTCATCGATTACAAAATGCCACTATTTAAAGAGGTCTTAGAACTGTCTGGAGGTTTTCATATTCAAAGCACATGCGTAGAAAAAACAGACTAAGGTCTAAGCTAGAAACTTCTATATTAAATGCTAAGTTTGAACACTTGGGAGAAATGGTTGGGAGAAACTTCTACATTTAATGCATAGTTTGACAAAGACTGTGGGAGAAATTAATTCTCTCCAACACTCCCCCTTAATTTCTACCACTAACTAATTCAATATCAACAATGCCTAAATTTTTTCGTAGATATTCAAAATTGTCTTTTGGTAGTGCTTTAGTGAAAACGTCTGCCAATTGATCTTCAGATTTGCAGAACTCAAGGTAGATTTCTCCATTGTTAACCAATTCTCTGATGAAGTGATACCTTGTATCAATGTGCTTGCTCCTCTTGTGAAATACATGATTTTTTGATAATGCAATTGTTGACTTGTTATCACAAAGGATTGGTGTTGCTTCCTCTTGATTATGCAATAAATTTGACAAAACTCGACACATCCATATTGTTTGACATGCGGTGGAAGTTGTGGCTACATATTCTGCTTCAACTGATGAAATGGTCACTATAGGTTGTTTCTTTGATGCCCATGATATAGCTCCTGATCCAAAATGAAAGACATATCCAAAAGTGCTCTTCCTGTCATCTATACTACCTGCAAAATCACTGTCAATATAAGCAATCAAACCAAAATTGTTAGCTTTGGAATAGAGAACTCCATATCGTGTTGTTCCTGCAACATATCTTAGTATCCTTTTTCCAACTTTCCAGTGGGAATTCTGAGGTGACTCCATGAATCTTGAGATCAAACTGACACCATACATAATATCTAGCCTGGTAGTTGTGAGATACATCAGACTTCCAACTAGTCTTTTAAACATAGTTGGATCAACATTTGATCCCTCATCCTTTTTGCTAAGTTTTATTCTTGTTGCAACTGGAGTTGATACTGGATTACAATTTATCATTTTGAATCTTCTCAATACATCCTTGATATACTTAGATTGAAAAAAAAAGATACCTTTATCAGATTGAATGACTTCAATGCCTAAGAAGTAACTCATTAAGCCCAAATCTGTGATCTCAAATTCTTTCTTCATTGCTAACTTGAACATGTCTATTGACAAATTTCTAGTGAAAATCAAATAATCAACATACAGACACACAATCAAAATTTGACCTCGCTCATTGGCCTTTATATATAATGTGGGCTCATTGTTGCTTCTATTGAATTCATTACTTATCATATATGAATCAATCCTGTTATACCAAGCCCTAGGTGCCTATTTCAAACCATAAAGTTCCTTTTTCAATTTATATACTTTATTATCATGCCCATATACCTCATAACCAGGTGGTTGTTGAACATAAACTTCTTCATCAAGAAAACCATTCAAAAATGCTGATTTTACATCCATTTGATAGACTTTCCAATTATTATGTGCAGCTATTGCTAAAATTGTTCTAATTGTATCAAGTCTAGCAACTGGAGCAAATATTTTAGTATAATAAATTCCATATTATTGTGAAAATCCTTTTTCAACCAATCTTGCTTTATGTTTTACAGTTTTTTTCTTCAGTATTAAATTTAGTTTTATAAACCCATTTGACTCCTATGCAATATTTACCTTTAGGTAGATTCATTAATTCCCATGTTTGATTTCTTTCAATAGAGTCAATTTCTTCATCCATTGCTTTGATCCAATTATCTTCTTTTACTGCTTCTTCAAAATATAGAGGATCATATGAGAATAAAGCGAAATTTGAATACATATCCACATTCTCTTCACCTTGATCATATATCTCTTTTAATCTTTTTGTTTTCTTACCTCTATACCTTGGTCTCAATCAAGAAAGTGTAGGATTTGACTCATCACTTACATTTGAATTTGGAGTAGGCTGGTCTTGATGATCTGATGATGGTCCTTGCAAAAAATTTCTTGGTGGAGTACTTGGTGGTGTTTGATTTGGTTGACTACCTTGTTCCTTTGATTCTTCTTCATTGTGAGAGATTGATGCTCCTCCTGTGACTATTTTGTTAGCATTTTCATCCCATGATTCTTCTTCCTTGAATTCAACATCTCTACTAATGATTAATTTCTTTGAAATGGGATTATACAATCTATAAGCTTTTGATTCTTCACTATAACCAACAAAAATACATTTCTCACTTTTATCATCCAATTTTCTTCTCAATTCAGATGGCACCAATGAATAAGCAACACATCCAAAAATTCTAAAATGAGATACACTGTGTTTGTTACCATTCCATGCTTCTTGAGGAATATTGTCTTTGACACTCTTTGTTGGACTCCTATTCAAAATGTATACTGCACATGCCACTGCTTCTACCCAAAACATATTGAATAAATTATTGGCCTTCAACATACTCCTAGCCATCTCCATTATGGTTATATTCTTCCTCTCTGCTACACCATTATGTTGTGGTGTGTATCTTGTTGTAAACTATTTCTTGATCCCATGGTCTCTGGAAAAATCCAAACATTCATTAGAATTGAATTCACCACCTCTATCAAATCTAAGTACCTTGATGTATAAGCCACTTTGTTTTTCCACCAAGGCTTTAAACTCCTCGAATTTTTCAAAGGCTTCAGACTTCTACTTGAGAAAGTATATCCAAGGCTTCCTACTAAAATCATCAATAAATGTTAGGAAATATATGCTTCCACCTAAAGATGGAGTTTGCATTGGTCCACATATATCAGTGTGAACTAACTCCAATGGTGCCCTTGCTCTATATGAACTTCCTACTGGAAAACTTTCTCTATGTTGTTTTGCCAATATACAATTTTCACATGAACTAGTTGGATGCTCTATGATTGGTAACCCTTTCACCATATTTTTCTTTTGAAATAAACTCAAACCTCCAAAATGAAGGTGCCCATACCTCAAATGCCAGAGCCATGTTTCATCTAACCACACTGTCTTGAAATTGATTTCCTCTGTTCCTTGGATGTAGTGAATTTGGAGGGGGAACATTGAGTTCCTTGTCATCTTGACCTTTGCAATCAACCTGCCACTACGATTTCTATCCAAAATTGTAAAAACATCATTATCAAAGAATACTTTTTACCCTTTTTGCATTAATTGTCCAACACTCATCAAATTGTGTTTTAATCTAGGCACAAAATAAACATCGGGAATATATCTCTTTTCTCTGGACTTTTGGTTAAAACATTTATAACACCTTTTCCCATTACAAATAATTTACTATCATTTCCCATTTTCACTTCAGATTTAATGGAACCATTCAAACTAGCAAATAACTCTCTATTACCAATCATGTGATTGCTACATCCACTATCCAGAAACCATATATCTCTAGAACTTTCTTGAGCAACACTACAGGTTATGAATAAAATCCCTGAATTATTATCAGACACACCTGAGTAATTAGCACCATGTTTTTCCACCTCTTCCTGTTTCTTCCTACATTCATTTGCAAAATGACCAAACTTCTTACAGTAATGGAATTGAACACAAGACTTATAAAACCTTGATGATTGTTGTTGATTTCTCCCACGTCCTCTATTACTAAAACTCTGATTAGATTGACTAGTTCTTTCTTCTTGATTTGGACTCATATGTCCATCTCTGTTTCTACCTCTTCCTCTTCCTTTGAAGTTCAATCTTCCTCTTCCTCTACCAAATGATAGCTGTGATCTAAAAGCATTCTCCAAAGAAGAATTGTTATTCCTATTCATCCTAGTTTCATGGGATAAAAGTGATCCCATTAACTCATCTATAGAGAGTTGTGTAAGATCCTTAGACTCCTCAATAGCAACAACAATAGCATCATTTTTTCTAGGAAAACTACAGAGAATTTTTTTAACAACTTTTTGATTAGTTAAATCTTCACCATATGATCTAATCTAATTGACCACATTCATTACTTGATTAAGAAAATGATCAACTGAATCTGAATCTTTCATGCATAGATTCTCAAAATCACACCTAAGTGTTTGTAATTTAGCAACCTTAAATTATGTTATCCCTTGATATGTCATTTCTAATATGTCCCATGCTATCTTAGATTTTGTGGCTATAGAAAACTTAGGAAAAATGGATTCATCTACTACTTGTTGAATTAGAAATAATGCTTTTGCATCCTTTTTTCTATTATATTTTAATTTATCTTTATCCTATTGTGATAATGCTAGATATGCAACTTCATCTGCTAGTTCAGGAAACCCTCTTTCAACAAGATCCCACACCTCTTGAGAACAAAACAACATTTTCATTTTTATAGCCCAAAATACATAATTTTTGCTAGAAAAAATTGGAATTTGTGGTTGAGCTATACTACTTCCTGATAATGATACTAGACTGAAGGAAGAGGAAAACAAATGATAGAAGAGGAGAACAAATAAAATAAAGGTAGATTTCATTACTTGCTTCATCGATTACAAAATGCCTCTATTTAAAGAGGTCTTAGAACCATCTGGAGATTTCCATATTCAAAGCACAAGCATAGAAAAAATAGACTAATGTCTAAGCTAGAAACTTCTATATTAAATGCTAAGATTGAACACTTGGGAGAAACGGCTAGGAGAAACTTCTACATTTAATGCATAGTTTGAAAAATACTATGGGAGAAATTAATTCTCTCCAACAATTCTTTACACCACTTTAGATCAAAATGCTGCTAAAACAGATAAATACACTAAAGCAAAAGAAATAGCCAACAAAACATCAAAAGCCAAAAAACAACGACCTAGCAACAAAAAAATAGAAATAGAAAAAACAACAAAAACACAACAATTATCTCAAGTTTTTCAAGGTGTTGGAAAAAAATTATTGTAATGCATGTTGGTAGGAGTAGAAAAATGGTTTTTTTTAAAGATTTCTGAAGGTAACAACTATATATTTTTTTTTAGAAAGAGTAAGAATCATTAAAATGAGGTTTGCAAATGGGTGTAATCTTTTGTATAAAACACTTTAATTTTCAATATCTATATTTTCATCTCATATAATTTTGAGAATATAAATCTTTTTTAGTGGTTCATAGTATTTGGTAATTTCAATTTATTTATCATTTTAATAAATTTTAATGTAAAACATATATCTTTTTAAAATGATCTAGGTTAACTAAATAAGTGTAATCAATAAGAAAATAATTAGTTTAGACAAAAATATTCGGGATTCACATGATGCATGGGACAAACTACAAACTCTCTATGGGACAATTGATGAAGTTAGGGGATATCAAATTGATAATCAACTAATGACACTTGATCCTAAGTATTTTGACAACATCTAGGACTTCGTAACAAAATTTAATGACTTAAGAGCACAATTTAAAGCATTGCATGGCATAGACAAAAAACACATTCAACTTGTCTTGAGTACTATTAACAAACTTGGACCTGAATATGTTGCTTTTGTTTCCAACTTCCATACTCATAGATTGAATATAGGCTATGCTTATACAATGCCTTATTTTTCATCATTTTTTGAATTGTTGATGCAAGAACAAAGCAAGATTCTTTCCATGGGGCTTTTAAAGTGATCTCAGTCTCAAGATTTTTTGGCTAGTTAGTCAAAGGGACACAAAAAGTTAGGGAATCCTGACAAGGAATAGAAGTCCAAGAAGAAGTCAGAAAAAGATCAGGCATAGTCTTCGTCTACCCTAAAAGTAGACTCCACTTCCTCTTCTCCAAAGGGGAACACAGAGAAGAAGGAATGGCCTACTTGTTCATATATACAAGAAGGATGGACATTAAGAACACTATTATTATAAGAATTATATTGATGAGTTGAAATATCTTCTCAGAAAGAAACACATTAATTTTCCTTTTAGAATGTCTAAATCACCTCCTCCTCCTCGTTCTTTAAAATAGTCTAAAAATGCTAAAGGTTTAGCTTCTACATTAGGACACACTCTTTGTGATTTTCTATGTCATGGATCAAGGAGATGGCTTATAGATTCAGGAGCATCTCTCATATGGCATCTTCATAGTCTATATTGTCTTCTTTTCAACCTTGTACTATGTCTCCTATTTTGATGAGAAACAATACATACATGAGTGTAATTAGGAAGAAATCTATCAGTTTTTGGGACAATACTTTTCAATATTTTTTGTGTGTTCCTCATTTGATGAACAATATCCTTTCTATATATTAGATTACACATGGTGGAGATGGGAGGACTATGGAGTTCACTCTTGATTTCGTCATCATTCGAGACTTGGAGAGTAGAGAGATCGTTGCTATTGCGATGGTTGATCATTCATCTCAATTGTATACCTTTGTAGATTTTTCTTTTGATGGTGACATTGTTCCTTCAATTGTTGATCACACTTCAAGTATGAACCATGATTCAAAGGAGACATTTGGCTTCTTGAACTTGGGAGTACTCACAAAAAATCCAATTCTTGATTCATGCATTTCATCTCCTCCATCTACGGTTGCAATTGAATGGCTTCTTGATAGGTATTTTATACTTGTTCATGGAGTCTTATATTGCAGATTTCAAAGACACCATTGATGACATTCATCTTCTCTTTGATGGAGAAGATCCTTCTTCAGTTTTTGCGAGGGAACACTTTGACCCTCTTGTTCAATCTCTACATGATCATTCTTTGCAGTTTGGCATGGCTATGGATACTTTTGGACAACATTTGGAGGAGGCTTCTTTATCTTTAGAGGGGACATATTTCTCTTTGGATTATGTTCTACATTCATATCTACTATATTTTGGATTGTCCTCTTTAGTAGTGTGGCCTAGAACGCCTATTTGGAGTGTGACAGATTTCAACATCAACATAGAGACACTTGAGCATGCTTAAGACACATCATTACATATCATATATCTTCCTAGCATCTGACATACTGTTGGTTATTTTTTTAGAATCAAACTTAATCTCACCATTTACCAATGAATTTTCCATAATCCAATGACAAGTGAAGGCAAGGATTGGACAACAAACAAGTAAAGGATTATTAGACCTCTACTTCTACACTTCGGGCTCTATGAAACCCAAGAGGGTGATCCTAATAATGTTTACATGATATTCTTGTGCCATTTTTATCATAAACACTGCAACACAGATATACTTCTCATATAAAGGCTCGACAAACAAAATACATCAAAGGAAGTTGGCTGCTCCTTAACAAAAAATCATATAAAGAGCCCAAGAATGGAGAAAATTAACATAATTGTGACCCATCTTGGATAATTTAATTTAATAAATGGTTTATTTCTGAATTAATAAACAAAATGCAACATGATCACCCCATTTAGATCAATTCCTCATCCTTGGAACGAAGCCAATTCTAACATTTACATGGTTCAATAGCAAGTTCACACATGACATTATTTAAAACCTTGAGGATACTGCATTGCAATAACTCAAAATTATATCTCAACCATCACTTCTTACTAACATCTTAGTACATGATTTGATATAAACCTCTAGCTCCATTCAAGAATTTACATTAACTCTTTGAATTAATAAGCAAGAATAATACCACACACCCATTAGAAATCCATAGAGACAAATAAGACAACCCTTGATTATATTACATATAATTCATAAAACTAGTACATAGGAGAGAAAATAGTGCAAAACTTGCACTATTTTGTTCTATATTTCTAGTATTTCTATCATAACTATATATGAATATTAGTAGACTTGATCCTAAGACTTAACACAAATGTTCAGTATATTCTTTACAATCTTTAGTGTTATCAATTCTAGAACAACCAACCCACACCTAGTAACTAGCCCTAAATTCCCATTTATAGAATATGGCAGCAACAAGCTTAAGGGAAAATTATGAATAACTTCTTTATCCCATGCTTTTTAGCCAGCCTCAATCTTATCAACAATGCTTCATACTCTACCACAATTTTGTGCATACAAAGGCCAATGTGAAATAAAATTTGTATGTATTGCCACTAGGTGATACCAGCAATATTCCTACACTAGACCCTTCCTTAGAACTTGCACCATCAAAGTACATCTTCTAGAGTCCATCCTTATCAGATAGTCTTATAACTTCATGATCTATAGGTGCAAGGCACCTATCACATTCTCTTGATATCTCTTCTACCTTAAACTCACTAATATTAGTATCTATAAACAAAATTGTATCATCCTTAGGAGCATGCTTGAGCATATGTGGCACTTTTGGCTCTCCAACCACTTGGACATCCTTACCATCAATGGGGAAAGTAGCATAAGACATGTCACACTACATGCTACCTCCCATGGGAGCACTCCATTTCCTAGATAGCAACATTCCATAATTGGGTGGGATATCTACTACCACCACACTCATCTTGAATTCCTTTTCTGGGGAAGTGACTAATCTATAAGGAAGCTCACTGCTTACACTAGTCACAGGGACTTCCCTTGAGCCCATACCATAGCACTTGTCATGGATACTGTCAACATTCAATCCCAATGCCTCCATGATCTTGGCTAACATTATATTGTCAGATTCTCTAGAATCAATAATATAATTCTTGAAAAAAATTCCCTCAACAATCAATGTGAGGAAGAATGGGTCTATTTTTCTAGGACAGGCTATGACTAAATTCCCTAGAAAAATATGATGGATCTCAATAATCACTCCCTCAACTTATTTATCTTTATTTTTCTTTTCACTCACTTTGGGTGGAGTGGACACCACTAATTCAGAATAGGCTATAGTAGCACCATTGATAAGGTCTACTGCCTTTTGTTTGTGTTCATCAATTCTCATCACCTCAAGTAAAGGAACATAAAATTTTACTTTACTAAGTAACCAAAATATATCAATAGGAGTGTATTTTGGTAATTTAATTGGGGTCATACCTTATTTTTTACAGCTCTCCTTCTGTTGATTCTTTGTTGTTAAATCCTTGGGTTTAGCATATTTTCTTGCTACTTCAAAAAATTTATTTTGTGCCATTTTCTTCATAGCAGGGAACTTGAGCTCTCCATTCACTTTTGGTTTATCAAATTTCTTAGCCCAAATTTTATGTCCCTTGCTTTCCTTAGCTTTGACTACTTCTACTTTGCCATCATATTTTGTCTCTTTTCCTTTGGCATTATATTCATTAATAAAGGGACCAATAGGACTACCCTAGCCACCACCTACTATTATATTCCTTAAGTGATACAAGTTTCTAGCTTGAGCTGCTAAGGCCATAGTGTACCTTCCAATCTCCTAATCTAAAGGCCTCCTCAGGTATACACTATCTTCAGCTACTTCTAATGTGTACACTTCATCATCATTGTCATCATCTTCATCAAAGAGAACTTGTTGGTGATATATGTTGGAAATATTCCTTTGGTCATCCACATCCATTTCATGAGACTCCATATTAGATGAGCACTCATTGCCAACAAAATAAAAATCATCCATGATCATATTAATGTCAACATCATCCTAATTAGACTGATCATAGTCTTCAGGTACATCATCTACTTCAATCATTTATGAAACTACACACTAATGAGGAGAATGCAACATTTGACAAACCATGCACCAAGGGGTCTCATCAGAAAAATTTCTTGAGTTCTTCTACAAAGGATCTAGATGAACATTGTTCTAAGCATTTTTCTGATTGTTAAGGATGGGCTTTCCATTATGCCAGTTTTTAGTTTATGGATGATCTTGCAACTAAGGAGGTCTTTCATCATTTTGATAAATAGACCTTTCATTTGTTTGAAATTTCTCTTGTTTGGCAATTCTATTGCTCAAATACTTCATGGTATTATTTATGTTATCAATCTTATCCCCCAAAGAATTTCCCTTAGCACCAAATTTTTTATCCTCTTTCTTTGGATTTTTGAGGATCTTTACATCATCCCTCCACTCCACTTTACCAGTTTCTCTGATGATATTATCAATATGGATAGCCATCTTATAAGCCTCTCTTAGTGTTTAAGGATTCTTATCCAGTAAGCAGTAGCTCATTTTGGCATCAAAGGAATTGCAATAGTTCACAAATCATACACTTTCATTTAATCTTAAATGATGAGGTAGTCGGTTCATAGCCTTTTGAAATCTCACATTAAAGTCAACCACACACTCATTAGAATGTTTAACAATATTATTAAGTTGATTCAAAAGAAACCTTGAATCAGTCTTATCACCATACTGCTCTCTAAACAACCTCTTCAATTCATCCCAAGATCCAATGCTCTCAGTAGGAAAACTTCTATACCACTCTTTGGCATCCTCAGTAAGTGACTGCATGAATAACTTCATCATGAGATCCTCTGCTTCTACCTCAAAGTAATCCATGATATTAGCAAATTCTTTAAGGTGGTCTTCACCACTCAAGGAATTGTTTCCAGAGAAGCTAACCAAAGCAGGCCTGAAATCTTCATGAAATGGGTTAGGATAACTAGGAATCCCAGTAAATCATAACTATTGGTATCTTTCAACTTGCATTAGTCTCTTGGGAGCTCGGTCTCTATGAGAATTTATAGGCTCATTATCTTTTGGATCATCAAATTGAGTTTTATCCTTACCTTTTCCGTCTCCATTATTATTTCCACCTCCTTTCTTCTTTCCCTCATCATCTTCAAAGTAAGAGTTCTTATTTTTATCATTTCCTCCAACTCCACCACCCTGATCTCCACCACCACCTCTAGAAGTGGTTTGTTCCTTAGAATTATTCTTTTGTGTATCATTTTCACTATTCACAAAGCTCGAAGCTATTGGTTTAGGTATGGAGATCATAAGGAAAGAAATCTATTCATGCATTTGAACCTTCCATTTTTGTTTTTTTCGACTCTTACAGTAACTTGTCATTTTCCAATTGCAATATCAAGATCTTGGGATTTGGGGGTGTTGTTGATGGGGTGGGATCAATAAAGTATCATTTCTAGTGGAATTATTAATAGATGAAGTATTGGTACTTGTGTTGGTATTAGTATTGAAGGTAGTTTTCTTTGGCTCGTCAATGGGCTTCTTCCCATGATCTTCATGTTGTGATTTATTAGCAACAAAAAACAAATCTAAGGCTTTGGTGGTTGCAACGGATGTGGTATAGGTAAGTTAGTAGTTGAGGTTCCCATTTTGATGGTCACCTTAGGTGGATCAAGGGTCATTTTAGCAGCAAACTTAGAAGCATTTTCATAAATTTCCTTTTGCTTTGCTTCTTCTCTCATATCTTCTAGTTTTTACCTATGAGCTCATCTCTTTCTTCCATCTTAGCCTTGATTTTTTCTTCCTTTTCTTTCAACTCCATAGCTCTTTTTTCTTCCAACTCCCTGAGCCTACGTTCTTCTTCTTATTTAAGCCTAAGTTCTTCTTCTAAGGCTTGCATATCTTTATCTATCTCTTCCTCATTCTCTAGGATATCTCTAGACTCACTTGGCTCAAGGGTAAAGAAATCAAGATTACCTGGTTCTCCCTCAAGGGGAAGGTGCACTTCTACACTAGGAGGTTCACCTCTGGGTTTAAAATTATCTCCATTAAAAATAGATCCAACTCCAGGAGTTGAAGGTTTTGAGAACTTCTTATTTTTATAACAAAACTCCCACCTATCTTCCTCTCTTGACACATCAAATTCATTATCAAAAACTTCCTCAGTGGGAAAACTCCCTTCATCTAAATTAGAAACCTAAAATTCATGTGCCTCTTCATATGTATTTGCACTATTTACTTCATTATTAAAAGTAGGAGATGCATCAATGGGAAGTTCAATCGACTTACTTGATTTAGCACGTTTCTTCACCCAAGTGGGTTGCTTGTCCTTTGAGTGCTCAGACTCCATCTTTTGTTCAGGATGCGTCTTTGTGTAACTTGTGGTGTTTCTCATGAGGCCAAATTGTATCTCAAAATTCTCTCACTTTCTCTCTTGGAATTTATTCTTTCACTGGCACAAGAGACTTGAGAGTCACCACCCACAATATTTTGAAATAAAATTTTATCACACTTTGGGGTTGCACTTGCAATACTAGAGAAGACTTTGAATATAACCCAACACAAGCTAGAGGAATGAACCATACTTTGAAGCATAAAACTAAACATGACTTATATAGTGAAAATTGGAACCAGTTATTCTCCAAGTAGTGAAGAACAATTAAAATATCTGAGTCTAACTATACCAGATCTACCTAGAGACATTGGAATTAGCAATGTCCCTAGTGGAGTCACCAATCTATTGGTTATTTTTTTAGAACCAAAATTAATCTCACCATTTACCTATGAATTTGTCAAAATCCAATGATAAGTAAAGGCAAGGATTGGCCAACAAACAAGTAAAGGATTATTAGACCTCTACTTCTACACTTAGGGCTCTGTGAAACCCATTCAAGGATGATCCTAATTTAATGTTTACATGATATTCTTGTGCCATTTTTATCATAAACATTGCAACACAGATAATTCCCATATAAAAGCTCAACAAATAGAGCCTAAGAATGGAGAAAATTAACAAAATTGTGAGCCATTTTGGATAATTTGATTTAATAAATGGTTTGTTGTTGAATTAATCAAAACAATGCAACATGATCAACTCACTTAGATCAGTGCCTCATCCTTGGAACATAGTCTCCCACTTGCTCACTGAGGAACAAAGGGCATGAGTGGGTCTTGCACAAGATAGCAGGGAGTGGTCAAGATTGACCCACATCACGTCCTATCAATTGTTGTTCCTTGCTTGATAGAAAATTCACCACATTTAAAACCAAGTGGGCCCCTCCATGAAGGGACAAATGTTCATAGCCCACTAGCCCATGATATTATTTTTAAACAAAATGAAATTAGACGAGGTGGCGGGGAGTGGTCCTGATGAAGCCACATCTTTAAAGAAAACCACCATTGATCAAACCAATTCATCACCCATCGTTCTTTCAAAAGGGTTGGGTTGGCCAAGGAAGAGGGAATGTGGCACTAACCCGCCAGGTTGTTGGAATATTTAAATAAAAAAGGGCAGAGGTGCAGGGAACAACTATGATCCACCCGTGATGATCAAACAATCACCATAAAACCTAAGATATGGGTTATGGCAAGAAGTTGAGTCCACTTTTTGGCCAAAAAGTGGGTGTTTTCGCTGATTTTCAGAATTTGACACATTTGACCTTAAAATTTGAAGCACTTAGAGATGGAATCTTCAAAAAAGTCACTAATCATAAAATGTAGTACTCGGAGTGCAGTTTCCAAATATGTAATTTATATCAATACCCAGATTGTACAAAATGAGTTTCAATGGGTGTTTCTAAAAACCACTATTTAAAAGTCACTTTTTTATACCATACCATGCATGTGTACGACATCCATATTTTGACCTAAATTATCATATTTTTCTAAATCCTTTTGGGAAAATATTTGTGATTCATTGAAGTTTTTTTTTCGATTTTTTTTGTAATTTTTTATTGAATATATATTTTTTTGTTAAATTTTTATTAGGCATATTTGTCATTTTGAAAAATCGTCATGTATGACATGCATAAGATGACCTAAACTTATCAATTTTTTATTTATTTTTTAAATTGAAAGGAATTATCTGAAGTTTTTTCTCATGCAATCTGTTCATCAAAATGTTATGTTGATCAAAAGTTATTAAAATACTTAAAAAACCTGATAATTGAAGTTTATGGACTAGTTTCATTAGAAATTAATTGAAAAATAGAAAAAAAAATCAAATTAAAAAAAAAAATTACATATTTGGAATTTGCACTATCTCATCTATAATGGGTTTTAATTTCGTAAAAAAATTCTGCAAAATAGGTCTTCAAACATATGTCCAAAGTCACTATTTTCCTATGACATTAACAAGACCTTCAAGTTGCAAGGAAAACTAGGTCCAAAGCTTAGGTTTGGGTCCCCAAGCCATTTCCCAAACCAAAAAACAAGCCAAAAACCTGCCCAAAAAATTGTAATTTAAAAAACGAGATCCCGTTTCATAAAAAATATTTTTGTATGGTTCTATGAAACGAGATCCTATTTTATAAAACATAATCTCGTTTTGAAAATTACCAAAAACGGAAAGTTTCCAAAAATGGAAAGTTTTCAAAATGGGATCCTGTTTTGAAAACTTTCCGAAAATGGAAATTTTTCAAAAATTGGAAGTTTCAAAAATAGAAAGTTTTCAAAGCAGGATCGGTTTTGAAAACTTTGGAAAATTTTGGAAAAATTTCAAAACGGGATCCCATTTTTTAAATTTAGGCTTGAGATCCCGGAGCTAAATGGGATCCCACTTTTTAAAAACAAGATCCCACTTTTTAAAAGTGAAATCTTGTTTATTAAAAAGTAGGATCTCATTTTTTGCAACCCGTTTTTTAAATTTAGGCTTGGGATCCTGAAGCTAAATGGGACCCCACTTTTTAAAAACAGGATCTCGCTTTTTAAAAGCAAAATACCATTTATTAAAAAGCAGGATCTAATTTTTTGCAAGTCGATTTCATTTTTTTTCCTAAGGCAAAAACTTCCATGTTTCGTGAACTCATCTTCTTACATTTACCCATATGCATGTACCAAATTTGTTAGTTTTAAAAGAGAGACTTGACTAGGTGCATGATGGATGAGGGACATAAGGGATTAAAAAATGAAACCTTAGGTAAAAGAGGAAAAAATTAAGCCAAACCTAAGACCCGACTTAATTTTAGATATATCTCAAACCATATTAATATAGAGCAATGTTTTAAATATAATGAAAGGAAACAACCAGGAAAAATAGGATCAAGGGGCTAGTTTATCAATGATGCAAAAGGCATAAATCATGACTTAAATGACTGGGAACCAGTAGCAAGAAGTGAACTGTGAATTAGACCATTGGCGAGGATGTAGGCTTAAGGATTACTTATGAAGGGTTCTAGCAACATAAACCCTAAAAGAATGATATTGAACCAAACCATAAGCCTAGAGAGATGGGATTAACCACAATTTTGCAAAATTTTGAGATGGAACATAAAGCATTTTTAGGGGTTCCATCACATACATTTTTGGTTTTGTTTCTTCCTAAGGGGAGGAATGTTGTTTGGTGAGATTAGATCATCTTCAGAGCTTCTACAATCATTGCACGAGACTCAATGTTGAGGGGAGGTTTCCTTGTCTCTCTTCTTCTTATCTCTTATGGGGGGTCTTTTTCCTCACATGGGGTTTTATCCTTCTCATGGTACATTGAGAGCATTTCTTTTTTTCTATTTCATCTCTCTTTTTGGGACGAGTTTTATCCCACTGGGTTTCCTCCTTTTCTCCATTTGTGAGAGATTTCATTTGCATATGTACATGGGTACCTCACACGGCCTTATTGTCAAGACCCATTTTTGCTTTTTTTTCTTTATTTCCCCCTAAATTTCACTTAAGGGGGGGTGTTAGTGTGAATAGGGGTACTAAGTTTACTTAGGTAATTTTTCACTTTATGACATATTGATTGTTTTTTTAGTCTCTTGGGTGGATTATCTTATATATACCCACCTCTTGTTCTCATATGAGCATCTCACTCTATTGTATTGATTTGCATTCTCATGAGTTGAATATAGTTTATTTGGCTCATATTTGGTTTCTATTTTTATTTCCCTCAATCACTTGCATTCTTGGATATAAATATTACAATTATGAAACCCCATGCTTCCATAACTATGGCCAAGAAGGGGAAAGATTAGAAACTTATAGCTTTGGATGTTGTTGACATTGAGTACAAACAGTAAGACTAGAGCTTTAAAATTACACCTGCAACTATGTTGTCTACTATTACTAGCTAATGCTGATTTTGATGTTAAAAATTAAATATTTTAGAGTGGTTTGCAACTATCCATGCTACACAATCTAGTTAAAGATTAACAAGAAAAATAAATAACATTATTATTTATCTTTAATATTGCTCTAACGAGGATGTCAAAGAGATGTAGAGTTTGTTGATGCTTTTGAGGTATGTGAAACATAATCATGTATTACAATGCAATTTATTCTTAACACTATTATATATTTCTTTAAATGTCAACAAGTGAGGGTGTATTGACAAGAGGGAACAATCAATTGGAAAGCAATGGAGAGGCTTCCATACTAGATGAAGGGAAAAAATTAGGGATAGATAATACTATAACAATTGAAACATAGGTTTAGTTGATCATAAACAAATTCTAGATAACCATGCTAAGAAAGGTGCTCAAATTAATTTGTCAAACTTCACTAGATTAAAGTGGGAGATACAGATTTCAAAAAAAAATCAAGCTCTTAGAGCTCAACATACCTTTCATGGAATTAATAAAATCAATGGAAAACAACCCATTCTTAAGGAATTGGTGGATATTCTCTAGGCCTTTGTTAAGAACTATGAGAAAGTTTTCACAGGAAAATTAAACTCTCCTACATAAGATAGTTTCCTTAATGAATGTCTCCAAATTGTTCTTTGTTGGATTTTTTCTCATAGTAATCATTTTGTGATCATTTTCTCTCCATTCTTGATCTTAAGGAGGCTGTTCTCACCATGGTCGATAATAAGGCTCTTAAGTGAGATGGTTTTCCTTGTGAATTCTTTAAGGTTCTCTAGGAATACATGGGTGAGTACTTGTATAAAATTTATCTAGAAGCTTTCCATTCCAACTATGTAGGGAATACTATTAACAAGGTAAATATTAAGTTCATAATTTAGTTTAGAGATCTATAGAACATCTACAATAGAGGCCCTTTACTTTTCTCAATGTGTCTTACAAACTCACTACCAAAACTCTAGCTATGAAGGTGTGTCATCCTCTTCCATAAATTATGCATCCTAAACAAGTTAGTTTCATAAAATCTAGATATATTTTGGATAATATTATTGTAGACTTAGGAAGGTATGGAATGGGCTCAATTCTCTTAGAAAAAAACTATTTTCCTAAAAAATAGTTTTTCAATGGTTATGAGCATATTAAATAACCTTTCATTCTAACCATTCTTCAAGATCTGATAATGGACCTGTTTTCTCCTTGAATCCATATGTATGCTCTATTTTTTATGCCTCTACTTGCATCACCATCGATTATTTCCAATCCAAATCCTTTGGGCTCTTTCATTTCACTCATCAAGGTTCTCTCTTGGCCCAAGCCCTCTATGTTCTCACTGCTAAAATATTTGGCTACCTTTTGATCCACTCTATGTTGTAATGACTTATGAAAGGTATTTCCTTTCCCAATTCATTAACTTAACTCATTTATGGCCACTTTAAAAATGATTCATTCCTCACACTCATTGAAGAGGATAAAATTGTTAAACAAGCCCTCAAGTGCTTGGATATTTTTTATTAAAATGTTGGCTCAAAAATTTAATGACACAAGATTCAATGTTATAAACAATCTTACTTACCTAAGCCCCATTGGTTTAATTCCTTTGGATGGGAGTAGATTGGTCATAGGTAATTTTTTAGATTTCTAGGTATTCATTTTGCCTTACAAGCTTTGTAGGTGTCATTATGGCAAGCAATTCTATCCAAAATTGAGAAAAATGTTGTGTATTGGATTATGAATCCCATTTCTCTTGCAAGAAATTTTCAAGTCTGCTCCAAAATTATTGTAGCTACCCATGTGTGTTGTTCTTCATATTGGTCTCCTTCTAAAGCCTCTTACATGTATCTTGAAAATCTTCTCCATTATTTTATTTGGGCTTCATTTGAGAACCATAAGGGTTTTCATAGGTTTTCCTAAGAAGGTTGTTGTCTCCCTCATGGTTTAGGATGGTTGGGGATTTTATCCACACAATGGTAAGGTTTGACACATTGTAATAAATGGATTATTTTTTTTCTCATTGGTAACAAGGCCTAGAAAATTTTGGTTCAATATTGTATTTCCTTTGGATACCTAGCTAGGCATCTTGTATGGAAGGGGATTGGCTTACAATCTCTTCTCACCATGAAGGATGCAATTCACATTAAATTAAATATTATTATTAAGAGAATTTGGGTATGTGTAGGATCATGATGGGCCACAAAATGGTGATATGATGGGTATCTATAGGCTATGTGGCTGACGACCTTTTTCTTACCCAAAAGTAATGAAATGGAAAATGCTTTTTAAAGAAGATTCTTAGTTTTCCACCAATATAAATTGTGATTTACTTTGAATTTAATAAATAATTATCATTTTCTATTTGAATTATGACTAAAGTCCTAATTGATAGGTTGATTGAAAAACATCAATAGCTTTCAAATGGTATCACATTTTTTGAATCTGAAACATGTGTCACATTCTATGTTTCACATACTATAGGATTAAAAAAAAAATTAATAAAGTTTAAACCAAGTTAAGGTGGTCAAACATACGAGTTTTTTATATTTTTTAAAAGTTGTAATAAAAAAATCAAAATTAATTATTTACTTGAAAAAAATTTACAAAAAAATATGCATCGCATCGGGACATGAATCCTCTACTTATATCTAAAATATTATAAGGGTGATCCCACAATAGTGGTTTACAATTTTTGGCCAAACTAGACACTGAAATTATTTTTTTAACTAAATCTTCACATTCGGCCACCTATAGTGGCTAAACCGTGAGGAATTTGAAGATGATGTAAACTAGAGTCTTGCCACATTTTGTTTATATATTCTAAAAATATTTTTTTCGAAATTTTTGAATCAGATTGCACTTCTTTTTCCATCTCCCATGAAATATGATTTTTTTCAGAAAACAACATTTTTAAAAAGTGACCCACACCGTATAATGCATAACTTTTTTTCCTTGAAGGATAAAATTCTAATTCTTTCGAATTTAGGTTTTAGCTCCAATATCTAGTGCTTCCACTTTATTAGATAGTTTTTTATTGAATATTTTTTCTTTAATCAAGTTTCAAAGACAAAGAAATTACAATTTAGATATAGCACGACCGTATAACGCGTAACTTTTATTGTATGTATCAAAATTCTTTTTTTTTGTTGGATCAAGGACTCCAATATCTGGTGCACTCATATTTTTCAAAAAAAAATTATAATCTTCTCTTTTTGCACATGTGCAAAATAGAGAGCTTCATTTTCGGTGAAAAGCCTATATTTAATCAAACTTAAAAAATAAATAGATAATAGAACCAAAACATATTAAAATTATATTCATTGGATAGCTCATTTTTAGGGCTACTTGATACCAATTGGGTTTTTGAAGTCTCCTCAATTTTCATTCTCAAATCAAGCTTCGAATTGCAAAATTCTGGACAATTTTGGTGCCTAGGAGGGTGAAGGTGAAAAAAGGGTGGTTCGGTCAAACATGGGTTCAACCAAACCACTTTGAAATATGATTAAAAAATGTATTTGGGGGGGGGGGGAGGTGGCGGGTCGGTCGAATCCCCTTACATGAATCAATTTTACTATTTGGGTATGTGCAGGATCATGATGGACCAAAAAGTGGCAATATGATGGGTATGTGGCTAACGACTTTTTTTTTACCCAAAATTGATGAAACGAAAAGGGTTTTTAAAGGACATTCTCAAATTTCCACCAATATAAATTATGCTTTACTTTGAATTTAATAAGTAATTATTATTCATTTTCTATTCAAATTACGAATAAATTTTTGATCGATAGACTGATTGAAAAACATCCATAGCTTTCAAACGGTATCACATTTTGTGAATCCAAAACATGTGTCACATTCTATGCTTAACATACTATAGGATTAAAAAAATAAAAAGTGAATTTCATAAATTTTTGAGCAAGTTAAGGTGGTCAGACATACGGTTTTTTTATATTTTTTAAAAGTTGTAATAAAAAATTCATAATTAATTATTTACTTGGAAAAAATTACAAAAAATATGCATCACATGGACATGAGTCCTCTAGTTATATCTAAAAATATTAAAAAATATTATCACTTTATTGTGGTTAGGGTGGTCGACAAACACCTACTTATTTTTTCCCTGAAATTTAAGTACTCTGCATTGAAATTTCAAATTTTCACCAAATAGATTTCTTTTTTTTAAATCCTAGTAGTTTAGAAACTACATTCAATTTTCTACAATTCTATTCTTACATTTTTTGAAATAATATAGATAACTTATTCAAATTTTTAAGTCAAGTTTCCTAACTCTGATTTTTTTTTTTTTTTTGCCACTTAAGGGCCTGTTTTTTCCATGATGATCCTACACATACCCATTTGTTTTTTTTTTCCCCATTTTTTAATAGTTTTATTTTATAATATATAATATACTTATTATTACAACATATTATAATAATAATATATAATTATTATTAATTATATATTATTATTATAATATATAATTGTTATTATTATAATATTAAGAGTATATATATTAGAAATGGCTAAAAAGCATTTTGGGAGGAGTTTTGGATTGGGTAGTTTACCTGAGGGCAGGAATGATTCAAACAAAAGGTTTTTCTTTGAGATCTCATCTAAAAATATTGGAATGGTATAGCCTTGTTTCATTTCCCCTTAGCCAAGGTCTACTATGAACATGAACATCTATAGCTCCACACCCAAGCTCTCCTTGACGCTAGTAGGTGTTCTCTTCAAACGAAAATCATAAAAACATGGGTATTGATGTGGAAATGTTTATTAATTTGATTTTCTTAAGGGGATTTTGTTTTTATATAGATATAAGTAAGTATATATTTATGATGGGAATTGTTAGACAGACAAGTAGCTTGGAAGGAAAAGGAGACATGTTTGTCAGCAGCGGTGGAGAGTCTCAGCTTGGGATCTATAGAGAGATGAAGAGTATGAGAGTAGGTATGGCAGTGACAACATGAAAGGGAATGGATCTAGTGATGAGCATGAAGATAACCATCCCAAAAAGAAGTGCTATCACGTGCATACTCCTCAACAAATTCAAGAGATGGAAGTGTATGCCCTTTTTCACTAAATAATTTAATACTTGTCATTCATTGAGAATTGTTGTTTTCTAACTTTATTGCTATTTTGGGTTTGCTACAATATTTTCAAAGAGTTCCCTCACCCAGATGAGAAGCAAAGGCAACTTCTAAGTAAGCAATTGGGGCTTGCACCATGCCAGATTAAGTGTTGCTTCCAGAATCGGTGAACCTAGATGAAAGTATGTGGGGATTAAGAAAATGACTAAAAATTTGTAGTAATGTTACAAAATTGATGAACTTTAGGGCTTCATGCTTTATTCCTTAAATTTTTCTAATCATTTATTTTCAAATCTAAGATTTTTAGGCTCAACATGAGTGTCATGAAAACACTCTCCTCGGGAAGGATAATGAGAAGCTTCGGTTGGAGAACATGGAAATTAAATAAGCCATGAGAAATCCCATATGCACCAACTGTGGAGGACCTATTGTTATTGCAGAAGTCGGTCTTCAAGATTAGAAACTGTGTATTGAGAATATTCAATCGAAAGATGAGGTTCGTTTGCAAAGCCTAACTAATTTAATGAGGCATATTCCATATATTTGTATTCTCAAATGAAAACTATGGTTCAAAGGATTATGAGTCACTCCTTTTTTAGCTGTATAGGTATTCTAATTCTAATGTATTTACAACCCTATGAACCTCCTCGATTTTATTCTCTCTAGAAATATTTTTAGTGCAGTGATTTTCTCACCATGATGAAATTGCTTCATATCATATACTGTATAATATTTAGAGACCCAAAAGTTTATTTTGTTCTCATGCTTTAAACCACCTGAGTAGTGAAGTTGAAGATTCGTTAGCTTTGTGCTTATGGGTATTCTTTAACTATTCTTATGTTTTTTTTAATGCCTGCATGGATTTTTTTAGTTAGAGAGAATGGTAGGTATGGCTGGAAAATTTTACGAAAGGCCCATATCATTGACTTGAGAGAGAGAGAGCATAGGGGTAGGAGGGAGAGACTTGAGAGAGATATGGAGGGAATGGGAGAGAGATAAAGGGTAGATGGTTTAAGGGTTTAAGGGTTTAGGGTTTAAGGGTAGAGGGGAGCTCGAGATAGGAGTGAGTGAGTGAGAGAGGATTTAAAGGTTTAGGGCTTGATGGGAGCTCGAGATAGAAGGAGTTATTGAGTGAGTGAGAGAGAGAGAGAGAGAGAGTTTAAGGGTTTAAGGCTAGAGGAGAGCTCGAGACAAAAGGAGTGAGAGAGAGAGAGAGGGTTTAAGTTTTTAACTTGCTTACTTTGGTAGAGAGTAGAGGGGGTCTAGAGATAGGAGTGAGTGACAGAGAGATATTTGAGAGAGGGAGAGCATGTAGGAGGGAGAGAGTTGAGAGAGAGAGGGTGGTAACTTGGGAGAGAGATAGACGGTAGAGGGTACAAGGGTTTAGGGTTTAAGGGTTAAGGGTAGAGAGAGAGGGATAGGGGGTAGGAGGGAGAGACTTGAGAGAGAGGAGGGAGTGGGAGACAGATAAAGGGTAGGGGGTCAAGGTTTTAGGGTGGAGGGGAGAGAAGGAGAGGGGGTAGGAGGGAGAGACTTGAGAGAGAGAGGGGGAGTGTGAGAGAGATAAAGGGTAGAGGATAGAAGGGTTTAGGTTTTAAGGGTTAAGGGTTAAGGGTAGATGGGAGCTTGAGATAGAATTAGTGAGTGAGTGAGAGAGAGGGTTTAAGGGTTTAAAGCTTAAAGGTATAGGGTAGAGGGAATCTAGAGATAGGAGTCAGTGAGAGAGAGAGAGATGAAGAGTGGGTCTAGGAGGGAGAGACTAGAGAGAGAGGGGGAGTGGGAGATAGATAAAGGGTAGAGGGTACAAGGGTTTAGGGTTTAAGGGTTAAGGAGTAGAGGGGAGAGAGGGAGAGGGGGAAGGAGGGAGAGACTTGAGAGAGATAAGAAGGGAGTAGGAGAGAGATAGAGGGTACAGGGTTTAAGACCTATTTAGGGTTTAAGGGTTAAGGGTAGAGGGTAGAGGGGAGATCAAGATAGAAGGAACTTCAGTGAGTGAGTGAGAGAGACTTGAGAGAGGGAGAGTGTAGGAGGGAGATACTTGAAAGAGAGAGAGAGGTTTTAGGGTTTAAGGCTAGAGGATCTCAGATAGGAGTGGACATTGAGAGATAGGGTAGATGGTACACAAGGGTTTATGGTTTAACCTAGTTAAGGGTAGAGGGGAAAGAGGGTAGGAGGGAGAGACTTGATAAAGAGAGGGTGGGAGAGAGATAAAGGGTGGGGTAGAAGGTTTAGGGTTTAATAGTTAATGGTGAGGGGCTGAGATAGAAGGGAACTTGATTGAGTGAGAGAGAGAGACTTGAGAGAGGGAGAGGATGAGGAGGGAGACTTGAGAGAGAGGAGGAATGAGTTATGGTTTTAAGGCTAGAGGGAGCCCAGGATAGGGTGAGTGAGAGAGAGATGGGGTAAGAGGTACACAAGATTTTGGGTTTAAACCTAGTTACTTAGTACGGGAGAGATGGAGGGAGTAGGAGGAGACTTTAGAGAGAGAGGGAGGAGTGGGAGAGAGATAAAGGGTAGAGGGTAGAAGGGTTTATGGTTTAAGGGTTAATGGTTAAGGGTAGATGGGAGCTCGAGATAGAATTAGTGAGTGAGTGAGAGATACATGGTTTAAGGGTTTAAGGCTTAAGGGTAGAGGGTAGAGGGGATCTAGAGATAGATGGAGTAAGTTAGAGAGAGAGAGAGACATAGAGTGAGTCTAGGAGGGAGAGACTTGAGAGAGAGGGGGGGGAGTGGGAGAAAGATAAAGGGTAGAGGGTACAAGGGTTTAGGGTTTAAGGGTTAAGGATTAAGGGTAGAGGGGAGCTTGAGATAGAATTGGTGAGTGAGAGAGAGAGGGTTTAAGGGTTTAAAGATTACGGGTAGACGGGATCTAGAGATAGGAGTGAGTGAGAGAGAGAGAGGGAGAGTAGGTTTAGGAGGGAGAGACTTGAGAGAGAGAGGGGGGGAGTGGGAGAGAGATAAAGGGTAGTGGGTACAAGGGTTTAAGGTTTAAGGGTTAAGGGTAGAGATGAGAGGGAGAGGGGGTAGGAGGGAGAGACTTGAGAGAGAGAGGGAGGGAGTGGGAGAGAGATAGAGGGTAGAGGGTAGAGGGGAGCTTGAGATAGGAGTGATAGAGAGAGACCTGAGAGAGGGAGATGGTAGGAGGGAGATACTTGAGAGAGAGAGGGAGGGAGTGGGAGAGAGGTAGAGGGTATATCTTGTTAAGAGTAGAGGGTAGAGGGTTTAAGGGTTAAGGGTTAAGGGTATAGGGTATGGGGTTTAAGGGTGTAAGAGTAGAGGGTAGAGGGTAGATAGTTTTTAATGTTTAAGGGTTAAGGTTAGAGGGTTGAGGGTTGAGGGTTTAAGGGTTTAAGGCTTAAGGGTAGAGGGTAGAGGGTTAAGGGTGGAGGGGAACTTTCTATTTCCATTTGCAATATTTTTTGAGAATTAAATTGATGGAAACTTATTTTTTTATTTGCATTGATTTATGTTTTAAATGTGTACAATAATTTTATAATTAGATAATACTTAATTTTAAAATATACATAATTTCCCATGGAACAGTTCGATGGAACAAATATAAGTTGTATATAATTGTATATAAGATTCTTTCAAACTTAAGAATTCCATGAAACAAATATAAGTTGTATATAATTGTAATTTAGGCAAAATGATTTTAAAAAACTTGACTAGGCTTCAAATAAGTATTGAAAGTATATATATGGATTTACATGCAAGCAAAAAAAGTGAGAGATGATACTATCAAAGATTCTTGAACTTAAGAATTTTCCATGGAATAAATATGTACATATAATTGTAATTTACACAAAATGATTTACAACTATGTACAAGTTACTATAAGTTCTCACCTGAACATGTATAGGGTTACAAGTGAACTTGAAAATCATGGATATAATCTAAGTCAAATATTCTGGTCCATCCCGCTCTTCAATAAAATGTAGAAGTTTTTGATGATCATCACTATCTAGTCTCCATTTTCTTTAGCCATGTGCATGTGGAACTGCATGAATATTTAGGGCGGTAGCAATTATTAAGTGAATATATTGATATACCTTGTTATCAGGTTGATAGTCAACAAAATGAATCCCATGTTGAACAACTTTGACTTGATTTAGATATGTCTCTTGCACTACAATAGAACATGCATGGTAAACATGACCCTAAGGTAAGACATATGAACGTGTACAAAAATTTTGTGCTCAAATTTTGTACAATATATATTTAATGTTTATAATGTAATGGGGTATATGCAGGATCATCATGGAAAAAATAGGCCCTTAAGTGGCAAAAAAATCTAAAAAAATAGAGTTAGGAAACTTGACATAAAAAATTCAATAAGTTATCTATATTATTTCAAAAATATGTAAGAATAGAATATGTAGAAAATTGAATGTAGTTTCTAAACTACTAGGTTTATTTTTTTTAAAAAAATCTATTTCCAGTGAAAATTTAAAATTTCAATGTAGTAGTACTTAAAGTTTAGGGAAAAAATAAGTAGGTTTCTATCTGACCACCCTAACCACAAGAAAATGATAATATTTTTTTATAATATTTTAGATATAAGTAGAGGACTCATGTCTTGATGTGATGCATATTTTTTTGTACTTTTTTTCCAAGTAAATAATTAATTATGAATTTTTTATTACAACTTTTGAAAAATATAAAAACTCATATGTCTGACCACCTTAACTTGGTCAAAACTTCATGAACTTTTTCTTTTTTTTTTTAATCCTATAGTGTGCAAAGAATAGAATGTGACACATGTTTTGAATTCAAAAAATGTGATATCATTTGAAAGCTATAGATTTTTTCCAATCATCCTATCAATCAGGAATTTAGTCATAATTAAAATAGAAAATGAATAATAATTATTTATTAAATTCAAAGTAAAGCATAATTTATATTGGTGGAAAGCTAAGAATCTCCTTTAAAAACCCTTTTTGTTTCATCAATTTTGGGTAAAAAAAATTCGTTAGCCACATACCCTACACATTCCCATAATATTGCCACTTTTTGGCCCATCATGATCCTATACATACCCAATGTGAACATGTGAACACAATGTATATATAATTTTAAATGCAAACACACCTATGGGAAATGACATTCCATCACTTGTTTCAAGTTGTGTTAGCTTATTCCTCTCTTTTGTGCAATGCAATAAATAATAGCTAACACCTTCGATGATTCTAGGCTCTCCTATAACTACAAAAACATCTCCTATACACCAAATTTACACAAAAAAATTCTTAAAAAAATAGAAATGTCTCTAAAGATCATTAACTAGATATATATAATATTTAAATTATTGAAAACTTACACATGTACGTTTTCTAACCAATCCTAAAATATGGTCATAATCAATTGAAATCAAAGGAATGTCTTCAAATCTTTCTTCCTCGTTTTCATCATATGTTTCTTAAACAACTAGTGGCATTGTATCCCATTTACCAACATATTCAAGTTCTTGGTTGTTGCATGCATGATAAGAGTTTCTTGCAATGCACTCAGTGTAAAAACAAGAGTAATTCGTTGTGTGTAATGTCCATCCATGGCGACTATCTAAACTCCTAACACAATGCAAAGATCTTGTTTTTTCTACCCTCTTGCATCCATGCATCGATCTTCTGTCCACACCTAGATACATGTACAACTAGAAACTTATGTGAACAAACATGTATATATATATATATATATAAATTTTAAATTTAAATAAATTCAAATTTTTGAAAATTTAATTTATACATACCTGATATCTCCCAAAACACTTTATGTGGAGTGTGTCGGTTTGTTCTCAAAGATGTGTCGACCACATTTGATGCAAAGTGTTTCTTGCACCATTCAATAACATCATGTGCATTTTCTATACGATCATCTAGATAACTCATTTGATGCTTTCTTAAAGCTTGTTTGATGCAAGCTCCTGCTCCATCATGCTCACCCTTACAATGCCCACTCTAAAAAAAATTCCAAACATGTGGTATTTTATAGATTTTATAATATCTACAAAGTGCATAAAATGGCCGTGAAGATTTGAATTGTGTCGCACATCCATCTAACCATACAAAATTATTTTCAAATTTTACACTCCTGCTTCTCAAATTCTCAAAAAAAATTGTAAAGCAATGTTCGACAAAAAGCGTGTCATGGTCTTTATCATCACTAATATAAAAGTGATATTATTTCTTAATGGCTCATTCTTCATATGTACTCTCAACACCATCCAATTCTGATTGTGCATGCTGATAACACACATGAACCATAATAGTGATCTGTTTTGAAAAGTAATAATATGATTGAATCTCCTTTTGATGTACAAAGGAGTAATTTTCTGCAATGTCGACTACTAATAGAATTGTTCCAAGTGGGAAAGTATCTCTCAATGTTTGGAATTTTTGTGCTTGCCACTTAGCAAAAAAGGAATGTTGTATGTATGGTTGTATCAATTTTCATAAATCTTTCATAAATTTTCCAATAGGAATCTCCTCTTCTACATAGTTCAACCTTGTGGATTCTCTCCTAAAATTTGTTTGCAACTTTACATACTTGTACCTGTGAGTAAAAGATGTGAATAAGCAATAAACCACACAATCAATGAAACATTACATTAGAGAATTCAAATAACAATATAATCAAATTGAAACAAATAAACTCTCTAAAAATAGTACTTACCTCTTGCAATTTACTATCTTTGTTAGGTCAATATCCTCATTTCTTGAAGGAAATTTATCCAAATTTCCACATGTCTCACAAATTCCTTTTATTCATTTTATTTGAAGTCCATTTTCATGATCACATAATATAGCCTTTATGAAAAAACTTGCCTATTTAGGAGGTGTATTTTGAAAACCACAACTTTCTTCTCTCATCTTTCAAAACACCTGATAGTAGAGATCAAATTCAATATGATAACGACAACAACAAGTTTCAAAAAACTTGTTTATCTTCACATAATATGGCTTTAACCTTTCAAACATTGTTTGCCCAATCTTTATATGAGGATATGTATTACAAAAGTTCATATACATCTCAAATTGTGTTATGTCTAGCCAATTTTTGATATGATTTTCATAAATACCAAGCTCAATCATGTGTCTCATAACATCTCTAGTATTTGATAATGGACAAGTCTTATCATGCCAAAAACTTGAGATCAAGTTCCTGACAACATCTTCAATCCTGTCAGAATGGGGAGATCTACACATAATTTCCCAATTGACTTCTAAACTCTCATCCAAAAACTTTCTCTTTTTCTCATATTTTATTAATGTGGTTCTACTATAACCAATTTCAACCGAAAGTGCGGACATTTTTCTTTTTCTTGCTATATCTTGATGTACAATAGATGTCAACATCACCCTTCTTGTAGTGGCCTTATCCATTGATTGAGATCCTTTCCCAATGCAATCTAAACCCTTTTTAACATTTTGAGAAATATCCTTGGGTATGTACAGGATCATCATGGAAAAAATAGGCCCTTAAGTGGCAAAAAAATCAGAAAATTTAGAGTTAGGCAACTTGATGTAAAAATTTGAATAAGTTATCTATATTATTTCAAAAATATGTAAGAATAGAATTCTTAGGAAATTGAATGTAGTTTCTAAACTACTAGGTTTTTTTTTTTTTTCAAGAAAATCTATTTGGTAAAAATTTGAAATTTCAATGTAGTAGTACATAAATTTTAGGGAAAAAATAAGTAGGTGTCTGTCTAACCACCTTAACCACAATAAAATGATTATATATTTTTATAATATTTTAGAAATAAGTAGAGGATTCATGTCTAGATGTGATGCATATTTTTTTGTAATTTTTTCTAAGTAAATAATTAATTATGAATTTTTTATTACAACTTTTAAAAAATATAAAAACCGTATGTCGACCACCTTAACTTGGTCAAAGCTTCATGAAATTCATTTTTTCTTTTTTTAATCCTATAGTATGTGAAGCATTGAATGTGATGCATGTTTTTGAATTTCAAAAATGTGTTACCGTTTGAAAGCTATAGATGTTTTTCAATGAACCTATCAATCAGGACTTTAGTTGTAATTCAAATAGAAAATAAATAATAATCATTTATTAAATTCAAAGTAAAACATAATTTATATTGGTGGAAAGTTGAGATTATCCTTTAAAAACCCTTTTCATTTCATCAATTTTGGGTAAAAAAAAAGTTGTTAGCCACATACCCTACAAATACCCATCATATCGCCACTTTTTGGCCTATCATGATCCTACACATACCCCCTTTTGTAATCCCAGGTGTTTCTTCTTATTTGATGCTGAATGTACACCCAAAAATAGTAATGACTCTTTCAGCTCATTACGAAGAATTAAATGTGATAATAATTGGGTTTTTTCAAGTGTATCAAGATGATTGAAATGATAATTGATTATTCCATTTACATATTTAGTCATTGACCTCCTTCTCTTATTATAAGGTTGTTTCGCATAACATTTCAGTTTCTCCATATCAATTTCAAGTAAATGATCTAAATTTCTATAAGACATTTGTTTCATCACCTTTTTAGCTAGTTTTATATGCTCATGCATACCAATAGAAGGAAGTGATCCTAACCCCTCTCCAACATGCATTGTTTGAACTTGGGCCTCCTCCCTATCTTCAAGGTCCATTTGATCCTCAGCGGATTCATTTGATCCAATATCTAGATTTGGCTCAACTTCAGCATGAGAACTTCTTGCTTGTTGAGCCCTTTCTACATGACACAAAATATTTTCCAAAGAAAGTGAGAGATGATTCTATATAAGTGAATTTTATGTATGTAAGCAAACAAAGTGATAAGACATGATGCTATAAGTGAGAGAATTTTTGAACAACTAGTTTTATATGCTCATCCATACTAGTAGAAGGAAGTGATCTTGACCCCTCTCCAAAAAGCATTGTTTTAACTTGGGTCTCCTCCCTAACTTCAAGGTCCATGTTTTCTTCAACGGATTCAAGGGATAACTTTAAGAAGCCCCCCCTCGGAAAATTTGTAAAATCCTGGCAAATCTTTCCTTCTATTTAAAAAAAATTATTAATTTTCCTGGCGAATCTATGCACATTATTAAAAAAGTTGTAAAATCTTGGTAAATCTTAATGAATAATTGGTAAAAATAATAATCACAGTGGTGAATCCTAGCGAATAATCACTAAAAATATTAATTACAATGGCGAATCTCTCCTTTTAAAATTTTCTAATGATTGTTGATTTACAATAGCGATGTAAAATCAACAAATAAAATTGTGCCATGTGTTTACACATCACTTGTCCATCACCTTTGACTATCACACCAAATTGTTGGTTGTTCCTCGTGGTCTCCACCAAGACACGAGTAGACCACTTGTGCAATTCTGGAGAATCAAAATGGGAATCTACAATATTCACAACAAGTCTCCCGAAAAAGACTTAAATATTTAACTCCCAACCTCCAAGTGGTCCCCACATTCGTCGACATCCAAGTCACTGTCATATGTGGTCATCACCATCCACGTAGACCAGTCCCACCATCCATCGTCTTGTCACCTAGTCAAAGAAACCACAAACTTCACAACCACTAGTTGGAAGTTAGGAAACTCCAAGACGTCGTGACAACAAAGAGGATCAACCAGTCGGGAAGTTAAGAAACTTTTGAGCACCGCGACAAGGTTCCAAGGTTAGAGAATTCAATGATACCTCAACCAACACACTGTTACCCAGTTTCAAACTTCCAGAACCCTACGACATAGGTTACAAGGTTCAAGTTTTGGGTGATAGGCCGACAATGAAGACCATTGATTAGCTTTTTAATCGAATGGTTGTAGGTTGATTCTACAACCTAATACACACGCTCCTTTTAAAAGGCTTGTTGAGGCCCAAAATTTGTTTTCAGCCACACGATTAGGTTTAATCATGTGGACCAAAGCAAATTTCAGGCCTCAACAAGCCTTTTAAAATGAACGCGTATATTAGGGCGTGAAATCAACCTGTAGCCATCTGATTAAAAAGATAATTGATGATTTGATGACAATAAATGAAATCCCTATTCAAGGCTAAAGTATTCCTAAAATTAAATGCTAATTCATTATTGTGGCGATATTGCCCAAAAATTAATGGTAGTAATATAATATTACTAGCGAATTTAATTAATATTTGTAATTATAGTATAAACTTATGGTGAATTAGTTCCAATGACGCATTGTTTACAGAGTCGAATTAATTGAGACAAAATTAATTTTTGGTCAAAGCTTGGCGATTCAACATCCTTTTTAGCTTGTACTATTAGCCATTTCTGGAAGTCCTGATTTCAATTATTAGCCAATTAGCGAAGATTCACCACTAAAGTTTTCCCTGTTTGTTTGATCCAATATCTAGATTTGGCTCGACTTCAGCTTGAGAATTTCTTGCTTGTTTGAATTTACATGCAAGCAAAGAAAGTGAGAGACTATGGGTTATTTAAGTGGAGTTGAAACAAATAAAATAAAAAATTCTTGAACTTAAGAATTCCATGGAACAAAAGCAATTGGAAATAGATGATAAAAAATTTAGGTAATGTCTATATGCAAGATGACTATTTTTTAGTATTAAAGTTTCCAAGTTAAATCTAACATGGTTTTCATAATTGGAATTATATTTATAAGAAAAACAAATTGAGGTGTTAATAAAAGTCCTAAACACACACTTGAGAGACAGAGAGAGAAGAAACAAACATGTACCTTGTTCCTTTCTATGATAATTTTCCAAGTTTTGTCCATGCCTCTTTGTTCTTCTTCTTTTGAAAATTTTCGTTGAGACACATTTTTTCGTTTTCTTTGTTGTCCCATTTTCTTCTTCAAGTTTGTAATGCCCCTCCATGTTGGTTGTTTTGGACTTGTTGGTGAGTATTTGTGTGTGCTTCATTGATTACTGTGTTATTTGATTGTGTGGAAAATATCATATGTTTGTAGTCATGTTTAAATAATTAATTAAATCATAGGTGATTTGCAAGGTTATTTAAAATACGATTAGAAATTAAAATAATAATCAATTAAATCAAATCAAACGATTTAGAACAAATGATCAAATTAAACTAATTCGTTAAAAGTAAAAGTGATATTATTAGATAAATTGATTTAAATTGTTGTGTTAAATTGAAGTTAATAATATTTATGAACAAAATAATCTTGAAAAGATAATTATTATAATAAGAAATTTAAATGGTTAAGGAGATAGGAAGCTGAAGTTTTTTAAAACAAGAAAAGCTCAATTTTGTGGATTTCAATGTAATTAAATTTCATTTCTTGGAGAAGTGACTTTTGGTATTCGCTGGAAGAGGCAATGGAAGAGACTTTTGTGTGAGATTTTATTTAGAGGATTTTTGGGTTGGAAGGGGGGTTGCATTCTCTTTCGAATAGATTTTGGAGAAATTTGGCAGTCAATTTTCCGGTTATAGTATTGCATTCTTCTTCTATTATTATTCTGGAGAATTCATTGAGGAATAAGGTTTAAGTTTGAGGGAGGATCTTGGAGCTACTGCTGGAATCAATCGTTAGTGGAGGATTGGATCGGCAAGAAGGATAAAGCTTCTACAGTTTTCTCCAGGCGCAGGACACCAGGTTCTCCTTCTTCTTTTAAATTATCTTCTTTCTATAGCATCAAATGAAATAAGAATTCTTTGTTCTGGATTTGAAATTTAATGCATGTAGAAAATTCTTGAATCCTTAGAAATGTTTTGGATTGTGTTTCAATCAAGAAAATTTTACCAGGGTTCAGGATTGTAGTTGATTAAATGAAATTATTTGTTGGGTTTTGGATTGTTGTTTATTGAAAATGAAGCTTTGGTTGGGATTCTGGAAATAAACAGTATTACTGTGGTTTTGTTCTGGAAAATAAATAAATGGAAGAATAATCCCCTTACTGTGAATTTATGTGGGTTGATATATATATATTTTTCAAATACATTTTTCATATAAATATATATATACCGTAAACTGTACAGTGGATTGTCATTCTCTGTTTTTGAATTATTTAAAATACAGTATATATATGTATATATATTAGATATATATATATATACACACATATATATATATATAAATAAATATTGAATGTAAAATTTAATTCTTAAGTTTTGAATTTTCACCATATTAAATTTGTTTGAATTTTTTTTTTTAAATAATAAAAAAATAAAAATAAAAATAAATATTGCAGATTGGGTGATGGTTCGGCCTCGGCCGTACCCACCACCTAGCCAGCAGTGGTATTAGAGCGGCAGCCTATGGGCTACCACGGTAGTCCATCGGACTGCTGTGACAGTCCGTAGACTGTTGCAGCCGGGGCCTTCGCCCATGCTTTTGTATGGGATTTAATTCCCATTTAAAATGGTATATCTTAATTGTTGTCTAAAACAAAAATTTTATATAAATTTTAATGCGTGTATAAACTATTATGAATATATATATATATAAATATATATATATATATATATATATATATATATATATATATTTATATATATTCAGTAATTTATTTAATTAGATTTCATTAATTTAATTGTTAATTTTATCAATTATTTATGTATGTAATCAGTATGGTTATTTTCTGGTATGATCAAAATAAAATTTTATTATAGTGAAGATATGCAAATAGAAAAGAACTTCTATTTATTTGTTAAATTGTGAACTTTGATAGGATAATATAAGGGCAATTTGTGAATATATATGTACCAACATTGATTGTTTTATTTTAAATGTGTATATGGTGGAAATAGAATTTAATATAGAATTGAATAAGTTATCTTTTTATTCTTATTTTGTGAAGTTGTAGTCTTGTAGACTTGTTGGATTCTTAGAAAAGATCTATTCTCTTTCTACTTTCCCTCATCGAAAAGAATTAAAATATATAGATATGTAGTGGTTTGAAAAGGTATTTATGTGTGTAGATTTATTTAGATAGATTTAAGATTTTTAGGTGGTAAGTTCTACTATGTAGTTTAAGTATTTAGAGTATTGTCGTTATTGTCATTTTTGGTCTTAAATGGGTTTCACATTGGAAGTGAGTGTTAAGTTAGTATGATGAAAGGAAAATGGAAATAATGTTTTGGACATAAGTAGTTATGAAATAATAATGAGTTAACTACCCAGTTATTAAGTAGTTTTCAATTATGTTGATAGATGAAAGGAGAAATTTAAATGTATGGGCATGACTAGAGTTTGATTAGGGTATTATTGAATTGGATAGGTTATTGGTGAAATGGGATTTTAATCTTTTGAAAATTGACTTCCTTTATATTCATTTAGTGGTTGATTTGTAAGTTCTCTTTATGGATACTTATTTAGAATCTTGAGGTGGTAATTGTTGTAGTCATTAAGTAGCTTGGTTTCTCTTATTTGAAACTGTGAATAGATAATTGTTGTCATTGCTATGTTGCTGATTTTATGAAGGTGATTTGCGTACCACTATAAGGGGGTTCTTGTGACGAGAAAATTGAGGTCTCCCATGGAATACCTAGTTGGTGGCTTTTGGTTTTATTAAGTGATTTTGTTGAATTAAAAGTTGATTTTCTTTTGCATTTCTCTATTTGAGATGACACCATTGTTGATTTGTGATTAGTGTCTTATGGCTTAAAAACATCAAATTATATCTTCACTTCGCAATATTGTGATATCCTTAAAGGTTGGAAATGATTGATCTTTAAAATAATGTTCTTTTTAGATTGTTTCAAGTTACTTCTTATTGAAGGAATGGTTATATTGTATTAGCATGTGTGGTTTTATGGATTGTTTTAATAGACCCTTTCGATGTGACCTCTCGTGAGTTGATTTTGAGTTGGAGATTTTATCTCATTTAATTTATGTTGCTATTCGTTGGGAACCCATATGTTTTCTTTTGTTCTTTACCTAAGTGGTAAATCGGTTAATGTTAGCATTGTCATGATTGATGGTTCTGCTTGAGTTGTTGACCTTGTTTTGATGTATTCACTCATTATATAGTTCTTGTGGCCTTGCAATTATTGTTGTCAGTTCTTTGATGGGGAAACCCTAGTGTAAATTTTATGAGAATCTTCCAGAGGCTTGAGATGATTGACAATTGCTGTTCTCTCTCTTTATGTGCCCTTGATGTGGCAAGTGTTTTGGTTTCATGATTTTGAAAGGGTTGTACGGGAATTGTTGAGACTTTATGTATTTATAGCGAGATGGGTAATGCCTCGCAGGCTTCTCAGTTGTGATCTAATATTCTTGTTATGTTGTATAACCCTTGGTTTCTTGGTTTTTATGTTGTTGGGTCTCTAGGGAGAGTGGCTCCTCATGGGGGTCGGCGCCCCGCTTAAGGGGAAGGGCACAGGATAACCCACGAGTGAGTTAGTAATCAAGTGAAAACCTAATAATTAACTTAGGAGGGATGGGTAGTAATATCATTATAAGATTTAAAAAATGGATTCCTCATCTTCATTAGTGCTTCCGCAGACTAATGGAAGGCTGAGAAGGCCGTGGTTGGCAAGGTCGTGACCTCGTCTTCACGAGAGGTCTACGGCTCCACATGAGTCACCCTATGGACCGGCGCCTCCAGTTGGGAGGAAGGGCACAGGATAGCCATAGATGGGACCGACACCTCCAATTGGGAGGAAGAGCACAGGATAGCCCATGTAGGACTATGCGATGACACTCTCCCCTAGTTGCCCATGTGATTTACTTTTTGAGTTCCTCTGGAAGTAGGTTATGGGAGTTGGTTTAAATTATTGTTTGAATTGATTTAAATTTATTATTGTTTTAATACATCTTTAGTATACTTTGTGGTCTTGTATGATCTCATTTATATTTGATTTACGATCTTGTATTTTTATGGTACTGTGATATAATGTTATTAATTGCAATTTGGAATTGTATTATGTTGATTTGGAAGTGTTTCATGATCATCCTTTGGTTACTTGTTTACAGGTCATTGCTTTGATTTATGTGATAAGATTTATGACTTTAAGTTATTATGTTGACTCTTGGATGTTATTGATTTTGTCATTGTAATTCTTGAGTTTTATGATACTTTTGTATGTTGTTGAGTCTTGTGGTTCTGTTTTTGGATGTTCTTGGTTGAAGACTCTTCTTGTCAGCTCCTTAGCATGGGGGGTGGGTCTTCGGACTCACATGGTCGGGTGGAACGTGCTAAGCACCCCATTGGGTCCCCAGTCGAGGATCGAGAGGTGCGGATTGGTGCTGTTGCAGCGACTCCAGAGTTGTATTTGTCTTGGGAGCTAGTTATGATACTTGTATTCATCTGTTTATTTGTATCATGATTCTTGTTGTATGGTTTCCATGCATGTTAGAAACACTTTTGTATCATTGTACCTCTAGAACATTGTATTGTAATGTAATGTTGACTCGGTGTGGATATTGGTCGTGGCAATTGTTATTCAATGTGTTAAGTTAATTATGCATATGTTGTAATTATGTACACAGATGGTTTCTTATCAATGAATCTTCATGTATGTGTTACATTTGTTAATGTTTACTTTGTTATGGATTATATCTTTGGATTTTATTCTTTATTGTCATTGTGTGGATCTAAGTCTCATAATGACTCCTCATGTACCCCAAGTGATGTATGTGTTAGTGAATCTGCTTAAATGAAATTCATGTCATGACTTAATGTGTATTACATGTATGTTATGTTTATTTAAAAAATAAATAAATAAATAAATAAAAATTGTACAGTAATTATTGTTTAATTGTCCTTTGGGGTTCGCATGACGGGGCGTTACAAAGTTAAAGATGAGTCAAAGCAAATCCTCTACCAACCTAGTTAAATTCTCCTCCAAATTTTTCCTTGATCGATAAAAATGAAAAGTTTTCTTCTCCAACATTTGCCTCCTTCATAAATGTGCAAAAAAATATTCTCCAAAATTTGTGTTCCAAGTGATATAAATGAGAATTAATCTTACAATTTGATATGGAATAATGAAAAATAAGCTTGTATTTATATGCATATGGGAAAAAATTATTCTAGTGTATGGAATAACTAGATCCTAGATTAAATGAATCAAGTGGTAATCAAACAAGTTATTTCATTGTCGAGTTTGTTGTTTTTTAATGTATAGATATGCAACATATATCTAGTAATTTTAGAATTTTGTTACCTATCAAAAAGATAATAGAGGTATAATTTGAATTGAATTTTCTTAATGTTTCAAAGAATAAAAAATTTCATATAATTTAATAATGGTGTAGATTAAGAGATTATTTATGAAATAATTTAACAGAAAAAATTTATAACTTAGAGGGAAAGTGTTTGAAGGATGGTATATAATTATAAAAGGAATGTTTTTGATTAAGGAACAAACATGTTTTGAAGGGACCCCGAAACCCTTAACAATAAACAAGAGAAAGATACAACAATAAAAGGATCATAATAAAAAATAGACAGCTTCCATCAAAGAGGAGAACAAGGAACCAACCCAAGGTAGCACAACAAAAAGCCAACAAAAATTCAAAAAAATCCCAACCACTAGGCCAAATTCCTAAGGATATTTGCTGCCTCCCACTCGAGTTTGTTCATATTTCAAGTAACTTTCTTAATCTCCTAAATGTTAACAAGATCCTATCAGCCTTCCTCTTCAGGTTTGCTTTGGTTCTTTTACTCAGCCCCACACCCTCCACCTGGTTTTCCTCTTTCTCAACATCCACATACACAACAGTCCTGACGTGGTAGGAATTCTCCAGATTTTCAACCATCGTATTCATGGTCTTCGTAGTAGATTTTAAAATCTTGTGGCTCATTTCTAACACCTTATGGATAAAATATTTTATGTTCTTAATCTTTTCCCCCATACCAGAAAGCTTTCCATCATGGTTGCTCTTAAATTGCTGCAAATCCTTAACTATTTTCTCTAGGCACTCCACCATGTATTTATTTACTTCCTCAATCCATAAGTCGGTGGACTTATCTTTGTCTCTATTATTATTGTTGCTCTTCTCATCCTTCTCCAGTTTATTGTTCATAGCCCTCTGATTCAATTTAAGTTCCTTAATCTCAAAAAACACCCATCTAATTAACCAAAATAAATCCATAGACCCATTACGGGCAATAGCAAGAATGTCATCAGGAAATTCACATTCAGGTTTAAAGTAATGGTCATATTCCTTGAGTTCCCTAGGATACCAGGGCCTATCCTCTCTATCAGTGGCAGGGTAACTAGAGTAATCCAATGAGGGGGTTGAATGTGAATCATCCTGATTAGTTTCATAAGAGGGATTCTGTGAGACCTTTCTTTTACCCTTCTCCTAGGGAGAGACACTAGAATTACCTTTTCCCTTAATTGCAACCTTTCCCCTGGAAGAAGGGGTCTGGTGGGAAAGAGTCGACATAGCTTTGAAATGCTCAAAGATTAAAACAAGTAAAACATCATGAAGAATAGAATGCCTAATTGAATTTTGACTATAGTTCTGAAGACTAGTATTCAGAGAGGTAGCAAGATAGAAACGGAAGGAAACCCTAACCTAATGCCGGAAATGATTGAGGAGCACAAAATGGTACCCAAAAACCCTAGTGTAATGACCATCCAGGGTAATGTACTCCATTATCACTCTCAACACCTTCCTCCAATGTGAGACGATCTTCAAAGAATCCTAACTACTTTTGGTAGTCCTTCGCAGGTCCTCCTTTTCCTTCTCTCTCTTTAAAAAAAATTGCACAGCCTAATCGGAGAGTTTCCTGCCCATGTAAAATTTGATGCCCTCAATGGAAAGCCTCATAACCAAAAAAATTAGCTACTCATTTATAGCAACCTTTCTCCCAAAAAAAATAGTCTCACCGTCCTTCCATTCCTTGGGAAAAAACCTAGTGATGTTTAGGTCTCAACCATGGATTTTTTTGATATGTTTGGTTATCTAGCCTCTCTCCAGAATCTCCCAAACCTTAGTGTTTCTTAGCTCCTCACAATCTTTCAGTTCCACTCTACGACTCTCGCCACCCATGTTGGCAGAATTTTAGGCGTGTTCAAAAGACTCCAGAAAACCAATTAAGCTAGTAAACAAAATACCCAGAAATCATGTGAAGCACAAAAGATTAGAATAGTAATTAATATTATTTTGCTTCGGTCAACGATGATGAATTATTGAGCAAAAATCCCGAGACTACATGACTAGAGACTCAACACCCATAATCATACGTTGGTAGGGGGAATTTGAACCTTCCCGTGAATTCAGTCATACATTAATAAGACAGTGACATTGGCCTCTAGCTCATCACTCCTTTTCCACATCACCTTGTCCTTCACCTGAACACCCTTATTGGCCAAAAATTCCACCACCGTGTTAATTTCCCTATATGCATAGAAAATAAAGCATTTTTCAAAGTTGCTAATAATTCCCTTGGAAAGATTAATCTAGTTCTCTATAGTCCAAGATGGTTTTTGAAGGTGCTTAATACATTGTATTATATTGTTTGAGTCCCCTTCAAACCACACATTTTTAAATTTCAACTGATGGGCAAGATTCAAGACTTGAAATGCCCCTATGGCTTCAATAATGTGGTTGGTCTGGGTACCCAAGGGGAGAGCCACCATTGCAATAAAAAGGATATTCTCATCCCTTATCACTCCCCCACACCCAACTGGCCCTAGGTTACCCTTGGCCACCCCATCAAAGTTGATTTTAACCTACCTAATAGGAAGAAGTTCCAATGGATTCCATCTCTAGGCCCCTTAGTGGGATGAAGAGGAGAAGAAACATCAACATTAATCTTCCAAGCATCAACAACTCTGAGCTCATAATCTCAGTATCTAACCTTTCCATTCGCCTTGATTTTTTATTAAGAAAAATGAAATTCTCTTTCACAGCTTTGATAATTTTACCAAAAACAATTTCCTACGAAAGAGCCGAATCCCGAAAGATTCTATTATTACGCTCTTTCCAAATTCCCCATGTGAGGTGAGGAAAAATGTATCTCCAAAGAATATTCAACACTTGATTGCTCGAAGGAACCTTCCACTGGCTATAAAAGTCCAAGATAGACCCAAGAAAAACCTAGCTAAGATCCTACAACTGTAAAATCATGCACCAGATGTCATAGGAAAAATGATAGTGAAGAAAGAGATGTGAAGTTGTCTTAGCCTCCACATAGAAAAGATAGAATCTATTTGGAAAAGAGAAACCATGCTTGGGTATGTGTAGGATCATGATGGGCCAAAAAGTGGCAATATGATGGGTATGTGGCTGATGACTATTTTTTTTCCCAAAATTGATGAAACGAAAAGGGTTGTAAAAGGATATTCTCAGCTTTCCACCAATATAAATTATACTTTAATTTGAACTTAATAAGTAATTATTATTCATTTTCTATTCAAATTATGACTAAAGTCCTGATTGATAGACTGATTGTAAAACATCTATAGCTTTCAAATGGTATCACATTTTTTGAATCCAAAACATGCGTCACATTCTATGCTTCACATACTATACTTGATTAAAAAAAGAAAAATTGAATTTCATGAAATTTTGACCAAGTTAAGGTGGTTAGACATACGAGTTTTAATATTTTTTAAAAATTTGTAATAAAAAATTCATAATTAATTATTTACTTGGAAAAAAATTACAAAAAAATATGCATCACATCAGGACATGAGTCCTGTACTTATATCTAAAATATTATAAAAAAATATTATCATTTTATTGTGGTTAGGGTGGTCAAACAGACACCTACTTCTTATTTTTTCCCTAAAATTTAAGTATCACTACATTGAAATTTCAAATTTTCACCAAATAGATTTAAAAAATAAAACAAACCTAGTAGTTTAGAAACTACATTTAATTTTCTTCAGATTCTATTCTTACATATTTTTGAAATAATATAGATAACTTATTCAATTTTTTATGTCAAGTTGCCTAACTCTTATTTTTTTGAATTTTTTGCCAGTTAAGGGCTTGTTTTTTCCATGATGATACTGCACATACCTGCTTACAAATATTATCATTAGTTAACAGTTTATTTTGAAGAAGGATCCATACAAAGATGATGACTTTAGGAATAAGGTTGTGCACCCATGCATTCTCCCACATAGGAGAAGGGGAGGACTGATAACATGAGGCCACCACCAAAGAAATAGAATAGATCCCTAATGAGGACAACTTCTAGACCAAAGAATCCTCTTGGACCTACAAACTAAGCACAGTAGAGTTAAGGAGAGACTGTAGAGGGCGAAGGTCCAGACTAATTGTAGAGATAGCAACCCACTGATCATTCATGCAATAGTCTCCAACAAAGGTACCAAATCGAGCTTTGCACTCCTCCATATGATTCCTAAAGATAGGGATACTACAAAGATGTTCATTCCTTATCCACTGGTCTTCCCAAAACAAGATTTACTTACCATCTCCAAGTTTCCAAATCGCATCTTTACTAGCAAGATCCCTAGCCTTAATGACATTATTCCAAAGGGTTGAACCAAGAGGGAGATTTTGAGAACAAAGAAAATCTCTGAAGAAGTCAACTCCCCACAAATATTTACTATGCCAAATCGAATTCCATTCAAGGGCATCAACAAAGGTTCTCAAAATTTGTTTTTCCAAGAGAGCTTTATTAAAAACTCTAATGTTCCTTATACCAAGACCCCCATACTTTTTGGGTTTACAAACATTCTCCCAAGCAACCAATAGAATCCTCTTCTTCTCCTCAACTTTAGACCAAAGGAAATATTTTTGAATCCTCTCAATAATTTCAACAAACTTGGAAGGGATCTTAAACAAACTTAAAGCATAAACAGGAAAAATCTGAAGAGAAGCCTTTAGTAGCATAACTTTACCAGCTTGACTAAGAAGGGCCCCTTTCCAACCAGCCAACTTCTGATTAAACCTATCCATAGGAGAAATCCAAAAAGATTTTGGAGGTTTGGTTCCCAAGGGAAGCCCCAACTAAAAGGAATGTTCCTACCTCTTCTTTATAATTATATTATGTTCTCACCTCCTCAATGGTTCATGTTGCTTAAGTCATTTTAAAAAAAATGGGGCCTTTTGTGTATCACAAATTGATGCAGTTTATTTGTTCTTAATTTCTATGAAGATTTTAATTTCATTATTTTTATCAAATTTTAAAACTAGACGAACATGTGCATGTTAATAAATAGGCTTGTAAATACACTCATTTATAAAATATCATTAGTTTACTTGAGCTTGGGAGTCATTTATTTAATATTTTTTGACTGCTTACTCTTAAATTCAATGGGTGTGTGTGCAAAATATTTATTGTGATCAACATGAATGAACTTAATTATAAAGTGTCATTCATTTCCTAAAATTCTACTAGAGATCAAATGTATATCATATAAGGAAATGTAAGTTCTAAGAGATTATCAAATAAGCAAATGAATGTATATTGAATATAAGCAAATGTATACATATATCATATAAACATGTAAACATAAGCAAACACATACATACATGTAAATATATTAAATGTATAAACATGTAACATGTTATAAGCAAAGATCCAAATGTATGCATATATCATATAAGAAAATGTAAGTTAGAGATCATCAAATGTTGAATACTAAAGATCATCCAATAAGTAAATGTACATGTATATCATATAAGCAAATGTAAGTTAGAGATCATCAAATGTTGAATACTAAAGATCATCATATAAGAAAATACATGTAGTAAAGATCATAAATCTAGTGTAGGGCCTAATATGAATGTCGACTCCTAGCCAAACGACCATCTAAATGAGAACGGTCCTACTTTGATGGATGTGTTGAGCCCTACAAATAAAATTGTGTAGAAAATGTGTTAAATACATATAATTTATATTAAATAAATTTTATGAAAGTTATTTTTAATAATGTACTTGTATATTTTTAAATATCTATCTAGATCTATGCATACATGTGCACGTACATATACATGTGTATATATAAAAATTTAAAACTCTTATCTTTTTTTTTTCTCTTTTTAATAAAAAGAACCACTATAATATCTAAAAATGGAATAAATACACAGGAGGCTTGGAGGAGCGCTCGTTACGTGAGGAGGGTGCAATGAAGTAGAAGATTAAATGGGTGACTGTTTCCAAGAAGAATGTGTGTTGCAAATCACAGGGAAATGGGTGGCGTCGGTATGAACTTCGTTCCAGCACTTCACTAGAGGCAAACCCTCTACTGGATCCTCCTCTTCCACCAGTGGTGTCTGATCCATTGGGCTCGCCCCTAGCTGATACCTCACGGGGTGCATCTGAGGCTCCTCCTTTCCCTCCTTTAGCCTGCAAAAAAAGTGGTAACCCGTACCATGTGTGCTTAGAATTTTTCCTCGAGCAGTTTTGACAGGCAAACCCTAGCCCCTCCAATTCCAAATCTTGAGCGACGGGTGTGGGGTTTGTGGCTCCTTCCTCAAATCCTTCCAAATTTTTGGCTTGCAAAAACTGTTCTAACCCATACCATGAGTGCTCGTCTTTCTGCCTTGAATGGATTAAATGGTCTGATCCATGTGTGGCTTCTTCTAGACCACAGTCGATCCCTCCTGGTCATAACCCTAGCCCTCATCCTCCTGTATTGTCAATGAAATCTATTGACATTCCATAGATGGTTCAGGGTTTAGAGGGCTCCTCTTTCTCTTTTGGTGATGTGGTGGTTGATTTCTCCATGGAGCCGATGATTTTAGAGGGCTCCTCTTCGCATTTATAATGACCATATCAGTGAGATTGCTGCCAACCTTGTCGTTCGCTCTCTGGTCTTTTGATTCATGTGCAGATGCCTGTCTTTGGATTCACTTCTGGAATGGGATAAACAGATTTGGGTCAATCTTTCCATCCCTTTGGTTGATCCATTATATTTTTTCTTTTTCCTGCTCACTTTCAACTTGACTGCGGACTGAAATTTCATGAAGCTTAATGGTCCTTGGTTCTATGGAAACTCTAGAATTTTTGTTTCCTCTTGGACCCCCTTTTTCGTTCCTGCCACAACCGTGATTTCTGATATTCCTATGTGGATCAAACTCTACAATGTGCCCCCGGTGATGCGGTCTCTGGACCTCATTAAATTGATGGTTAACCAGATTGGAGATTTTTTTAGGATGGAGCCGGAGGTTTTTGATATCTCTCGCAGGTATATCAGGGTTTGTGCCATGGTGGATATCTCCATGCCACTTTCTCATTCAATTTGCATTCACTCTTCTTTTGGCACTTGGACTCAGCTCCTAAATTTTGAGGGGCTCCCCTTTAGATGTTTTCTCTACAACAATTTGGGCCATAAAGTTGAAGCTTACTCCACCAAACATCTTTCTGGTATGTGATACAGTAGCCTCAAAAAATGGGTGAGAAAGTCTGGCTCTCTTGATGCTGATTTCATATAGTGAAACCATGATAAGTTTTTCTCTTCTTCTGATCCTGTGGTGGAACTTGTTCCTCCTGTTGTCTTTTCTTCTCCTCCTCCTACCAACCTTGACACCAATAATGTTTTTTCTCTTCCACTCGTTCCAGTGGGAGAGGATTTTTATTCTGAGGGCACATATCCTTTCTTGCATGACTTGGAGGAGAATGTTGATGATTTTGAAGATTTTGATAATTTTGATAATTTTGATACCTTTGAACAGGATTTTTCTCTTGCTTCCTCCCGGTCTGTTGGGCTTGGTCAAATGGTTAGCAGTAAAACTAAACTTGATTTTGGGACTAGGAAAAAGAAAGGAAGAAAATCTAATGTTGAGAAACTTCGTTATGAAGGTTTGGATGTTGTGGCTATTGGGTCTCAGTGGACTATGGAGGCTATGTTGTCATGACATGCTAGAAAAATCTAGTTTCTTCTTGGGGCTAAAGTTTGGAGTATTATGTAATCTTTTTTCCTTCTCTCGTGCCTCTTTTAGGGCTTGATGCTTGGGGCTTTCTGTCTTTGTTTTCCTCTTTTGCTCCTCCTAGTCTTCTCTTCCTCCATTAGGTTCCTTTTAGTGCTTTGATCTTCTCTCTTTCTTGGCCTTGCTGGCCTCATGAAATATTTTTCCTATGTTTATCTCTTGGGTGTTGCCCCATATTACAGATTTTTAACTATAAAATAAAATAAAATTAAAACTCGCATGTTCACTAGCAACAGATTCATCCACAGAGTCAGGTTGATGTACACGATCTGGAGGAACAACGCTAGGAGTGACATGAGGTATGTCCACCTACAATATATATACATATATATCAGTACATGAATATCTAGTTAAAACTAAAATTTAAAAATAATTAAAAAGGAATTGAATCATGCACATGCACACATACATGCACATCATCTAATATCGGATGACTTGAGTCCTCTAAAATAGCCGCCTCCACCATATCATCTATACGGTGAAGCAACGAACCAACATCTGCATCCATCTGATATAACCCATGTTGTGCCATAAATGATGAGTGAAGATGACTATGTAAGTGAGATGGCATTGGCGATGACGAACCGAAACCAATCAACATCTTAGTAAAACCCATAGTCCATGCAGTTGTCAAATCATTTGTAGGTGGATCCTGACGTGCACTAGTGTTGGGCTGAGAGTGATGGTATCCTAGAAGTGAATGACCTTGACATCCCAAATGATCTCTAACATGCTCTACACCAATCCCCTAGGTAGTCTAATGCAATGAAGGCATATGCCTCTAAGAGGTCCTCAGTCAAACAATACAAAGTCCTGCATGCCATATCTCCTGTAAGTGCCTCAAGCTTTGTGGGAGTAGGGATACTCGCCGCTATATAATGATTCATGGTGGTCCATTGTGTTGAAAATGGCATGGATTAAGAATTTCTAGACATCAAATACTAACCTACATGATCAGTAGATATCCTAGTGATGGTAGCTACAATGTCACCTATAGTGTCAATTTCTTCCTTTTGGGAAGAAACAACAACCTCATCTGCTATGGGGGCTAGAGTTGGGGTGAGAGCAGGAGACCTCTCTCCAACCAATACCCTAAACACTAGGGCTGGTCTATCTGCTTGATGATAGATGGGCCTATCAACAATCCTACCACGCCCCTGACTAGCATATGGTGGAATGTCCAGGTAGTTGACTTTGAGGCCAAAATGGACCTCATCATACAACTACTAAACAAAATACAATGGAATCTGGTCATTTTTTAGGTATTGACCATGTGCTATGAGAAATCATGGGTAGATTAATGAGGCCATAACATGATCGACACATCTAGTGACCTGGTATCCCCTAACCTTATCAACATTTTGATAAAATGGAAAACAAGTGGTTTTTATCATTTCTTTGGTCACACTATCCTATATTTGTTTAAGGGGAACATCACCATGTACTTCTTCCTGCATGCAGGAAAGAATAGTAGCTACTCTATTTGGGGAAAATGCACTCGTCCTCTCAAGTTCATCTCTTAGTTTTTCTAGACTATGTAATATTGACATGCATGGTTCAAAATATATCCCTAGGTTTGCACCCTATGCTAATGAGTCTCTCAATTTCTTAATCTCATTAGTGGTATTTGCAAACAAATTTTCTAGAGGTGGAACATCTACATTTTCCACGTTATATATGTATGTACACCTAAAGGATCAATGAGACCTTGGTAAATAATATATCTAGATATAGAGAATAAAAATCTAAAATAGTTCTAATAATTCATCTACTCATCAATAATATTTTCATACCATTAACAAAAAAACATTCAATATCTATCTAGTTTTTAAATTATAATCAAAACATTCAAATTACTAGATTGCACACAAAACATAATCTAAAACAGTTCTAAATTTTAAATTTAAAAGTGTGCACTCTAGTACAAAATGTTCCATTAAAGACTTAAAAAATATTGATAAAGGCAGCATCTAATATTTATTTCCTACAACTAGTAATAAAGGGAAAGCATCATTACTTAACATTGGCGGTCATGTAAAATAAATTTAGTCATTATTGAAGGTACAAATAAGAGAAGAAAATGAGAGAGGATAACATTGTAAATATGATTTCTAAATTATTGAAGCAATATTTTGATGAGGAAACCAAAAAAATAGAAATAAACTTCCTCATATCCATAAATAAATTTTGATAGGAGGAAGGGACACATGCACATAATATTTATCATGAAAGTTACCATACAATGTACAAGAACATGATACTAAGGAACAAAGGTTTATATAAGTACACAACAAACCTAGATGAAGATTTAACCCTAGTACAAAAATAAAGAAATAATTAAAGAATAGGAGAAAATGACTTGATTTAATCTTTGTACATATTTTTTCTATTATCTCAAATCTTATAGATAATATAAAATCCTCCATATGAAAATATGGTTATATTTACTCATTTAGATAATATTTAATAATTATTTTATTACTCTTATTTTTATAAATTTCTTGGATATTATAGTAAAATAAATCAACTCTTACATTTTTTAAAATTTAAAATTTGCCTATACAAATTCCACAACTAGATATAATGGACTATCTTTGTATAATGATGCATAATGATCAATCATTGATGTTCTAAATCATTGATGAAAGATAGAATGATGCACATGTAATTGGTTGTAGATCCAAGTCTCCCAAAATAGGAAGGAAATGAAGGCTTTATATTTTTATTAATAGACTATATTAAGTGTTACCATGGTTAATTATGAATTTGAATAGTTAAAATGTAAAAGGTAAATAATCTCAAGTAGCAAGAGAGCTATTGATTGTATGTTTAGAAGATCTTATGAGTCTATTGATTATATTATTTTACAAGAAGTAAAATTGACCTAGCATGTAACCATAATTGAGCACTTTAATTTATTTAGAAGGATGCTTTTATTTGGAAGCTAGTCATTAGAATGATAGACATAATATGCAATTTTATTGATAAGTATATGATAGATTATGTGATTGACTATAGTGTTTACCCATGTTATAAATTATTTTAAGTTATTTATAAAATTAAGGGCTTAAGTGTGGCATTATTTTTCTTTATGCATTAGATGATTTCCAAACACAAATTTTGTTTAAAATACCTTGACCTATGAATGAAATTAAAAATTTCCTAGTAAAGACCATCAAGGAAGGTCTTAATGCCATATGTGGCTTCCTTTGCCTATTATATAAAATTCAACTAAAATAGCTTTTAAGAAATAGTTCCACAAAATTAGAGGGGTCCAACCATGTTTTCAATTAATTTAAAACTATTATTTTAGGATTTTTTAATTTTTAAATTTATATAAATTTCTTACATTATTTTGAATTAAAATGATAATAGTGCTCCATAAATTACACAAAATTGAATGTTATTAAAATTTTGGTTAAAAAGTAAGAAGGTTAACCTTTAAAGCCATTGAGGAAGGTATTGCTACTACAAGTGGTTTATCCATGAAGGGCTTGAAGTCTCATAAAGAAAGTAAATACAAGAGGTTCAAGGAACATATAGATGATTTCCTCACAAGTATATATAAATGTTTCTACTTGATTATTTATTTCATCCTAGAAGGAAACTATAAATGTTGTTTACGATTAACATAGATTTATCCTAGATGTTGTTTCATCACTTTTATCCTATCATTTGGTTATATATTTTCATAGATTTAAAATTTGAATATTTATTACTATAACATGTTCATTACAATTAGATTTTTAAATAATATTGTAATAATATTATGTCTTTGAAATTTGTTATGTGGATTTTAATGTTGTTTTTTAAATTTAAGTTAGAGTAAGTAGAATCTAATGAGAGACCTTAAAAAGATTCAAGTAATTTATGTTTTCCTTAAAATTACGATTATTGAGATTAAATAGATAATTGATTGTATTTTGATTTGAAAATTGGAAATAGTTTAAAATTATATCTAACCATATTATCCTTTGATACAAAAAACTATGTCAAGGATTATTTGTATCTTCCTCATAATTATGTTTCACATATTGAATATTTCAGGGAGGATTGTGTGGATGATTTGGAAGTTGAAGCAAAGATTGGTTGAGATCGACAATGAAATATAGGTTGGATATTTTGATATACTCCAAAATCCTAAGAATAGAGAACATGGTGAGTCATATTTTAATAGACCTATCTTCACTCCTTCTATTCAAATGAACCTCTCCAACCAATATATTGGATTGCAAAATAAGTAATAGATATATATTTACTCCTAATCCTCCTCCATTTACCCCACCATTAGATATATGCATATTGGTATTCACCTACTCAAGTCTTATGAGACCCTAGGTAGCTTTGTGAATACATCAAAAATATTATGCATGATGTCTAAGATTTTAATTGTGATGGATTGATATATATTCCAAGAATTTATAAGTGAATTATATTCATATATATGTATTTGTTTGAGTGTTTAAAATTAGTTAAAAAATTTCTTTGAGGGATTTATGCAAATATGACATCTTAGAAAGATAATTTCATGTCATTTTGGTGTAGGTCATAACTTAACTTTTAATTTATCATTTATGGGAATGACATCTTTGAGAAGTTTATAGAAGGCCATAGATGGTCCACTTTTGCATGATGTCTAAGATTTTAATTGTGATGGATTGATATATTCCAAGAATTTATAAGTGAAGTATATTCATATATATGTATTTGTTTGAGTGTTTAAAATTAGTTAAAAAAAAAATTGAGGAATTTATGCAAATATAACTTAACTAAATTAATTTATCATTTATGGGAATGAAATCTTCGAGAAGTTTATAGAAGGCCATATATGGTCCACTTTTTTAATTAAATTTAGTTATGAATTTGTTTTTTTTTTTATGCACATAAATATTATCAATATTTAAATAATTAAAAAATAATTATATGAATATGTTTCACAATGATTTATGTAAACACACATTATTACAAAGCCTCTACCATTGTACTATAGGATTAGTAAAATATGGGTAATAAAGTGGAATATTTTCACTTTTCCCTCTTTCATTTTTAGAGCCTCCTAGAAACCTTGTTAACAAATATTTATATAAGTGTATGAGATGTTCAAGGAAGATTCAGGTAGCTCCAACTATTTCTAAAGGTTGAAACCTATTAAATGCCCAAGTAATCCTTGAGAATAAGGACATATTTTTTATGTGGTCATGTTATTATATTCTTTAATCTAATACCATTAGTGATATGAGACTCCTCATTCTTAGAATATATTTCTATGAATTTTGGATATGATTTGAGTTTTATATAATTCACATTTTTTTTATCAAAGAAATAAATTACATTTATATTCTTAATTGACATTCAAATAGAGAGGCATTAAGTTACAACTATTATTTTAATTTGTTGTGTAATAATTTAAATTTAAAACCTTCCCATGTTACAAGGAATAAAATGGATGATTAGAATTATTATTCTTTCTTTTTACCCTAATAAGGAGGAATCCAAAAAATAATGAACGAGTCAATAAGATTTTGAGAAACAAAATATTTTTTAAAGTAGTTGAAATAGCAATATAGCTCAGATTTGAATTCAACCTAGGGAAACACATATCAATCTACAAAATCCACTTAGAATTTCTATTTTTAGTCTTACAGGTATGTGCAAGATCATGATGGGCCAAAAAGTGGCGATATGATGGGTATGTGTAGGGTATGTGGATGACGACTTTTTTTTACCCAAAAGTGATGAAATGAAAAGGGTTTTTAAAGGAGATTCTCAACTTTCACCAATATAAATTATCCTTACTTTGAATTAATAAATAATTATTATTCATTTTCTATTTGAATTACAACCAAAGTCCTAATTGATATGCTAATTGAAAACATATATAGCTTTCAAATTGTATCACATTTTTTGAATCCAAAATATGCGTCACATTCTATGCTTTGAATACTATAAGATTAAAAAAAAAATGAATTTCATGAAGTTTTGTCCAAGTTAAGGTGGTCAAACATGAGTGTTTTATGTTTTTTAAAAGTTCTAATAAAAAATTAATAATTAATTATTTACTTCAAAAATAATTATAAAAAATATGAATCACATTGGGACATGAGTCATCTACTTATATCTAAAATCTTATAAAAAAATATTATCATTTTATTGTGGTTAGGGTGGTCAGACAGACACCTACTTCTTTTTTCCCCGAAATTTATGTACTACAACATTGAAATTTCAAATTTTCACCAAATAGATTTATTTTTCTTTTAAACAAACTTAGTAGTTTAGAAAATAAATTCAATTTTCTACAGATTCTATTCTTACATATTTTTGAAATAATATAGATAACTTATTCAAATTTTTATGTCAAGTTTCCTAACTCTAATTTTTCTGAATCTTTTGCCATGCTTTCCATGATGATCCTGCACATACCCTTAAATCTTACACTACTATAGTAAGTGGATATAGTAAGTGGATATGGGCATGGAAATCATATATTATATGTATATACTATTTGAAAAGAGCTCATAATGAAATGTTAGCCTACAAACTTCAAGCATTTTTGAAAGTCAACTTGATTGAAATTTTAAATGCAACAAGATTTGGCTTATCTTATTCCAAGATCTAGCATTATTTCTTATCATCTTTTGAACATATTAAAAAAAGGTGTTCTAAAATATGTATCTAGATGGACATAAAAATCAATGAAATATCAATTTAGTAGATTTTTTACTATGCCTAGTTTTACTTAAATGTATGCAAAATAGGCATGCATATAAACACCACACAAATTATTTGGAAAAATGCCACAAAAAATGTGATATCATTTATATAAAACTATGGTTTGTTGCACTCCATTACAACAATTCATCCAATTAAGAGGTGATGTAATTTATTGATTCACTAAACAAAAATAGATTTTTATTCTTAAAATTATTCTCTAGTTAGACTCATGGAGTGACCAATTTGAAAATCAATTTGAACATTTCAATCACTTAGATAAAAATTTATCCAAAGAATAATTAAGATAGTGTTATGCAACCAATAATATAGAAGCAATAAATCTAGCCTATTAATTTTTCTAAGGTTCCATTCAAGTATAATTTTGAATTCAAGTTTACAAGAAAAATAAGTCTATAATAATATTCACAAATAATATCTCCATGTTGATAATTTAAGCAATGCCTTCAACACAATCTATTAATGGATATAGAGAGAACTAAAAAATAGATATACTTGTAGGTTGGAAATATCCTCAAGATGGAACAAAATTAAATTTTGATTATACATTTTGGGGGAATCTTCGAGCTATAGATGTTGACTATTTTCTTCATAATTCTAATAGTTTTTTTCTAATTAGAGGTTTGAGTAATCTTGGTTTAAAGATGAACAAAAATAATAGTAGGAAGAACTCATTGTTGGGTTAATGCTATTATATAAGAAAGGATATAATGAATTAGTAATAGAAGGTTTTTTTTTTACAAAGGTTGAGGCCCCAATTGGGGTATGTGTTCTTATGAAAATGAAGCATTGAAGTGGTCCCAATTTTTTTATAAGATCATGCATATTCATTGCTATTGGGGAAATATAAAACTATAGACTCCTTAGAAAATATAGGGATTGACAATGTTTTATTTAATCATTATAAAGTAAAGAGGAATGTGTTCAAGGGACAATATAAAATTATTATTAATTCAAGTTAAAAGGTGGTGGGGAGTATCTAAGCGAGCATCTCTCAAAGATTATTGGTGGTGGTTGCTAGTAATTTACTTATGAGATCAATCACATTCTTGTAAGATCTTGTGTATGTGAAGGATTGAGATACATTCTTATATTTAAGAAAGGGATTGTTCTTTGGCTCCATGTAAGAAGTATCAATTAATCATTTTTTTATTCTTTTTTGTGTTGGGTTTTTCTATCTTATTAAGGATTTGTAGTTAGCTAGGTTGTGGATATTATTTGGCCTTTAGTACATGGTGGAGGAAGGTTAAATCTCTCCTAAAATCCCTTTTTGTAAAGGGCATATGTCAAATTTCAAATTAAAAAAGGTATTCATACTCCCTAATGTTAAGATGTTGAATTTGGTTAAGGAAATTTTGAGTCATGTTCAGGGGTGATGAATATTAGACTATTCAAATTGTAAACATCTATCATGGTAGCTATAAAGCCAATACAATTGGTAGCTATAAAACCAAATGAAATTGAATATTAGAAACTTTCAAGAAAATGAAATTAGAAGTTGTAAAGCCAAATGAATATTAGCAACTTTCAAGCAAATACAATTAGCAGCTGTAAAGCCAAATGAATATTAGAAACTTTCAAGCAAATACAATTAGCAGCTGTAAAGCCAAATGAATATTAGAAACTTTCAAGCAAATGTAATTGGTAGTTTTAAATCCAAATTTTGTTGAAAACTGGGTTTGTTTAAAACCCTTTAGAAACTTTCAAGCAAATGTAATTGGTAGCTATAAATCCAAATTTTAAATAATAGGTATTGTTTAAAAGGTTTTAGAAACTCTCAAGCAAATGCAATTCACAGTTGTAAAGCCAACTTCCACATCCTTCACCCTCTGTGAGCCAAAATGGGAGCTTTGAAACTAGGCATATTCATTTTAAACAATAAATTTTTTTTCTCATAGAATTTTCCTTCATTTTAAATGAAAATTTTGTTTGGAATTTTGGTTTCATTGAATTTTCCTTCATTTTATAGGAAAAATTTGGTCTCATGGAGTCCATTAGGGTTTACAATTTTTCAAACAAATGAAATTTTAAATCACTATGATTCTTGAAGAAAGAATGCGAACCTGATTATGGAGGTCGAAGTTGATATATGTTGGTGCATGTTGAGATGGTGGTCCCATTTCAAGTTTTGTCATTCGGATGAATCTCCCTACTATTCATGTTCATTGCACACACTTAGAAAGTTCACCATTTGTTTGATAGTGATAGCACACTTCATTTTTAAAATTCCCTAATGCAAAGGGGTTTAGTTGAACAGGGTTTTGACCGAACCCCTTAAAATATTCTTTTTTTATTGACTTTCTAGTGGTTCGGCCGAACCTTGGGTTCCGGCAAACCCTATGGTTCGACTGAACCGCTTGAGGGGTTTGTTTGAACATGCAATTTCAAACGAACCCCCCTATCTATTGAAATCTTTAAAAAAATCATTTTCCTTCCTCTTCTCAATTGTAAACCACTATTGTGGTTTCACCCATAAAAAATTATTATCATTTTATTGTGGTTAGGGTGGTCAAACAGACACCCGCTTCTTATTTTTTCCCTAAAATTTAAGTGCTATTGCATTGAAATTTCAAATTTTCACCCAATAGATTTTTTTTAAATAAACCTAGTAGTTTAGAAACTACATTCAATTTGCTACAAATTCTATTCTTACATATTTTTGAAATAATATAGATAACTTATTCAAATTTTTACGTCAAGTTTCCTAGCTCTGATTTTTCTGAATTTCATCGCCACTTAAGGGCTTGTTTTTTCCATGATGATCTTGCACATACCCATTTGGAAAGCTTGGGAATCTATGATATCCTATTCTTTTTTAATGGTTCTAAATTATATGATGAAATTTCCATCAACCACAAGAATATCTACTGGTCCTCCATTTTGTCCAATCAAGGTTTCCCCCTAATTAAATTTCCTTGGGTGAGGGCTTTAAGATTTCAAAAGGAAGAAATCCAATTTCTTTAGGATTTAATTCTCTAGAGCTTTAGTGAGTCTCATGTCATGGAGTGAAACCACTGAGATGAAGTTTCACATGTCTAATCAAGATTGTGAAATGTTTGATATAGTCATGGGGGTAATTTTGGTTAATATGATTCACAAATTGAGAATCCATTCTCCCAAGCCTTTATGAATATATTGAAAGTGGGGTTTAAACACCATATTTTGTAATTATAATCCCTAACATGACTATCAAATTTTTCTTCTCCCTATCTTCCTGTGGTGTCAACTTTAAACTAGAGATTGCATTTGCAGTCACCCATTGCTATGTGGCATCATCACTTCCACACTATTTATGGTCAATTATTTTAGAGCCGAAATTGGACTACTTTTTCTGATGTATTATTTTCCACTTGTCCTTCCAATGGGATCTAGAATTTCTCATTTGGACATATATGTGATCCTCATTTCCCTTTCTATGGGCAGTCAAAGTATTTTAAGCATTTATTTTGGGTTTATCCCATAACATTATAGTTTTAGATTTTGATTCATGATTTCTTCAAGATCTTCAAGCCAAACCATTTCTTCTAGTATATAATTCTTCTTAGGGATTATCCTCATATCCTTCACAAATTAATCCATACTTGGCATTATTTTAGGTTGGATATTCTCTTCAACATATGGAAAGATAGGAATTCTAGAAATTTTTCTAATTTATTTATTGATTAACATATATTTATTTATTCTAAAGCTATCATTTATTCTAATGTGTTATTATAGATCTAGTTGCAAACTAATAAAGTGGTGTTAGAAGTGGCTCATCTTTAAGTTTTTCTTCTTGTTCATTGGGGAAATGCTCATTGTGTTGTATTTAGAGTTCCCTCATCTCCCTCATCCTCCCAAAGCTGCTCATCTTATGGGAAATGATAGGGATGGATTCATTCTTCTTGTGGAAATAGTGATGATTTCTTGTTGGATTCTCCTCCAACTACCATTAGTGATTATGGACAACAAGGATAGTCATGAACAACTTTTTGGTGCTTTTCCCCTACATCTCACATGGGTTGGATTTCTATGTGGTCTACTTGTTGAGTCTCTATCTGGTGTGATTCTAGCAAGTCTCCTCAGTTGGATTTTGTTGTTTTACTTGAAGAGGATACACATAAGGATGAGAAAGGTTAGGAGCATCATGTAGGTAATTTTGACCCTATAGATGTATAGGGTAAACCATATAATCGATAACCTCCTAATGTAAGCAAGGGAAGTCCTTCAACACTTTCAATGTAAATTCAAACCACAACAACACTTTTCAAGTCAACAATCCCTCAAACTCACTCAGTCTCAACAATTCCAATCTAATCCTTGTAGCACTACAAAACCACATAATCGGGAAAATCTCAACAATCACAACCTTTCAACCCAAAACCAAAACCATTTCAAGGACCCTTTTTGACACACAATAACACACCAACAAGTCACCAATAGGTATTTTGCAATAATTTCCTCAAATCAGGATTTTCTCGCCTTCTAGGCCTCCAATTAGGCCAATTTTACAAAGGACCTAGTCCTCAGACTTCTCACCAATCCCCAAAACCAGTAGGTCAGCACTCAACAAGTGTTAAAACCACAAAATTCACAATTTATTTGAAGAAAAACTCAATCTGAAGGGCCAAAATAGAAAACCCTCATTTTTCCTCCTAGAACTTAGGTTTTACATAAAAACACCATACCAGACCTTTCCAAAGCTTGAAAACACCTCAAAAAAGAATTAAATCCTCTAAAAAATGCTCAATCGTACAAGAAACAATATTGTCACAAAGTTTTATAACCATTTTCAATCTGAAACCATGCAATTTCAAGTAAAGAACACAATTTTCTTCATTAGGGAAACATGCCCAACACCATACTTGACCTCCCCTACACCAAAAAAACTTGAAAACACCAATCATAGTACTCACAAGTGGTGGAATGAGGTATTTCACATTTTAAATGGCCTTCAAAACTCCAAAACAGGGCTAACACGATAGTTAAGTAAATATGAGTTTAAACACCACTAATTCTAGATGAAACCCTCAAACCTCTTGCAAAGTGAAGTTCATACGATCCACAATCAAATTCAAACAATTTTAGAATATTTAACTATTGTATAGGGTTGTACAAGTCTGAAAAGGCATGTAAACACATAAATTCTTCAATAAAACAAAGTTTTCCTTATTTATCTTGATTTGAAACTTCAAAATCAATCCTCAATCAATGAGCTTACATTAAATCAATAATTTTTCCCTTAATATAACTATTTAACTTCCTTCAACTGCCTTTTGAAAAGGCTTGACCATTTAACTTCCTTACATAATGCAATTTTGCAATATTTTGAAGATAACTTTACAACTTTTCATTATTTTGCACTTTTTTGGAAAACTTGACCCCTTAAACACCTAATACTCATCTATAATGACTCAATACCATAGAATATGGTATTTAAGACCTTATTTAATACCTATTACCCCAAAACTCTAAAGCCCACACCTTAATTTGTCTAATTGACAAAAATACTTGAATGGTTCCCCTACACCATACACCCCAAGTTTGAAATTTTTCAAGTCTCTTGGAAAGCTTGATGTAGTTAGCCTTTCTTTGTGCCCTTTAGACCTCTAACTTTCATTCTTGCCTTCAATGAGTTCATTGTGCTCTTGTCTCTCATTGCCTGCAACTGTCTTGAGTTTACCTTCACTTTTTTTTTGTTCCAACTATCCTTCCTGTACTATGGGGTGTTTTTCCACTTTTCCCTCTTCAAATCTTGATGTCACATTTACATTTACATCTATACTCTTAAATTTTACTATCTGTGTCATACATGTACTTGTTTTCTCCTCTATCTTATGACCAACATTTTCCTCTCTCCCATCCTCATCATGATTTTTTTTCTTTTCTTTCACTGTCTTGTCAACAACATTAGCTATTGTCATGACATCACAACTTGAACTGTCCTTTTCTTATTACAAACCTCTATCCACTTGCTTACTATCCCATCAATTTCACCATTTCTTGACTACCCTCTTACCACTTCTCTTGTCTTCTCATCCTTAAAAACTTGTGCTCTTATTTTCTTCAACTGTCCACTCACTCTTTTTGTCACCATAGGGAAACTTACTATCCCTATAAGGATCCTATCACCTTTATCTTTCCTTTCCAAAGGCTCCACACTCTTGTACTATTATGTCTTAGTCTGAGACACATCACCATTCAGTTTTTCCTACTACCTATAGAAATTATTGATTGTCACTATTTGCAAATCTCTTTCATTTCCTCTATCCACTATCTACAAATTAGATTCCCTTCTTGTATCCATTGTCCTACCACTATCAAACATTGCAACTAAAATCTTGTTCTTTCTTTCCTCCACATTCACACACTATTTCCTCCCAAGCACAATAATATCACCATGTTCTTTTGTTTCCTCTACCAATGGAGTCAAAATGAACTCTCTCCCATCCTTCTCAATTAGGTAAGTATTTTTCCTTCCATTATACAAGGCTGACTTGTGAAATTGTCAGGTCCTTCCTAACAATAGATGACAACAATTCATGGGGATTATATCACAAAGCACTTCATCTTTATATTGTCCAATCTGAAACTCAACTCTTGCTTGTTCACTCACCACCAAATTTTGACTATCACTGACCCATGACACCCTATATGGTCTCTCTCTAGGTTCTTTTTGTAAGTTCAACATTTCTACCATTTCACTAGACACAATATTATCCGTACAACTTGAATCAACAATCACTTCGCATACCTTGTTTCTACACTTGCAGGTTGTCCTAAATAAAGATTTTCTTTGAAGTAGCTCTTCCTCCTTTGTAATCTTCAAGATTTTTTTCTTCATCATCATCATCTCTCCAACCTCAACCCTTGCAATCAATTTATTTGAACTTGAACTACTCTTAGTTTCATCTTCTTGCACTATTTGTTCTCTTCTATTAGGTTTTCTTTCTCCTCCACTTGAAGTTGAACCAACCTTCTCAGGGAACTTCCAAGAAGGATGGCCATATTCTTGACAATGATAACATCTACCTACAAAAGTATTAGAATTACTTCTACCTCCAAATCTATCCCTTGTACCTCTATATCCACCTCTTGATTCAAGTGCTTGTTCTCTAAGTTCTTATCAACATCTTCATGTTACCTCTACCCCTTCCTTGCCTTTCTTGTCTTCTCTTGATTCTATCTTCTTCCCTTACTACTATTTGGAAAAATTCTTCTATTGTCTTAAAAGGATTCAAATTGATTTCTTCTCTTATGTTCAATCTTAAACCACTCAAATACCTAGCTACTCTTTCAACCTCATCTTCATTGTGACCTAACCTGATGCATAATCTATGAAATTCCTTAGTATATGACATTACATCCAACTCCCTTTGCTTCAAATCTTTCAATTTCATAAAAGTTTGTATGGCATGATCTACTGGTAAAAATCAAGTCTTTACTTTTGCTACCATCCTATCCCAATAGCTTATCTTAGATTTACCTTTCTTGACCCTATCTTCCTGAACAAAATTACACCATGTGAGAGTTGGACCCTTCAATTTTTTCTTTGCATATTTAACCTTTCTTAATGTCCTCAATGTCTTCAAACCCATAGAAATTGTCTAAGGCATCAATCCAAGCCAAAACCTCTTCACTATACATCTTACCTATGTACATTGGAACTTCAACCTTCACCTTTGGAGTGTTGACACCTCTTACTTCCTTTAGCATCTTGATTATTCTCCTTTCATTAGGGTCTAAGTCATCTTCATCATTTTGGACTGGAGGATTTCCTTTTTCTCCTTCATCTTCCTTATTACTCTAGTCTTCATTCACCATTCCTCTTCTTTGGTTCTTCTCCAGAGCTGTTGTCCTTGCTATGGTAGCTTCTTGAGACTCTTTGTAGAGCCTTTCCTTCTATGCCAACTACTCTTTCAGTTCTTTTATCTCCTTTTCCATTGCACTAGCCTTTGGAGGCATCTTCTCAATCTTTCATCTTCACCTACCAAACTACAACTTTCTTCTGCAAGGAACTACTTCCTCGCTTTGATACCACTTTGATGTAAGAACTTGGGGAGGTCCTACAACACTTTCAACAAAAATTCAAACCACAACAACACTTGTCAAGTTGAAATCTCTCAAACTCACTCAATCTCAATAATTCCAATCTAATCCTTGTAGCACTGCAAAACCACTCAATTGGGTAAATCTCAACAATCACAACCTTTCAAACCAAAATCAGACCCAGTTCAAGGACCCTTTTTGACACACAATAACACACCAACAAGTCACCAATGGGTGTTTTGTATAAATTTCTTCAAATTAGGCTTTTTTGGCCTTCTAGGCCTCCAATTAGGCCAATTTAACAAATGACCTAGTCCTCAAAATTCTCACCAAACCCAAAAAAAATAGGGAAGAACTCAAAAGGTATTAAAACCATAGACTTCACAATTTATTTGAAGGAAAACTCACACTAAAGGGCCAAAACAACAAACCCTCATTTTCCTCCTAGAACTTAGGTTTTATAGAAAAACACCATACCAGACCTTGCCAAAGCTTGCAACCACCTCAAACAAGACTTAAATCCTTTGCACATGCTCAATCTTACAAGAAACAATACTTCCCTAGCAAAGTTTCATAACCATTTGCAATTTGAAACAATGCAATTTCAAGTACAGAACATAATTTTCTTCACAAGGGCATCATACCCAACACCATACTCAACCTCCCCTACACCAAAAATACTTGAAAACACCTATTTTCTATTACTATAGACCCATTCCACCAATCACAGTAGTCACAGGGGGTGGAATGGGGTATTTCACATTTTAAATGGCCTTCAAAACCCCAAAATAGGGTTAACAGGATAGTTGAGTAAATATGAGTTTAAACACCACTAATTAATTCAAGATGAAACCCTCAAACCACTTGAAAAGTGAAGTTCATACGAGCCACAATTAAATTCAAATAATTTTTAGAATATTTAACTATTGTATGGGGCCGTACAAGTCTGAAAAGGCATGGAAACACATAAATTCTTCAATAAAACAAAGTTTTCCTTATTTATCTTGCTTTGAAACTTCAAAATCAATACTCAATCGATGATCTTACATTATATCAATTTTTTTTCCCTCTAATCTAAATGTTTAACTTCCTCCAACTTCCTTTTGAAAAGGCTTGATTGTTGAACTTCCTTAGTGCAATTTTGCAATATTTTGAAGATAACTTTACAACTTTTCATTATTTTGCACTTTCTTTGCAAACTTGACCCCTTAAACACCTAATGCTCCTATACAAAATGAATCAATACTATAGAAGATGGTATTCAAGACCTTATTTAATATCTTTTACCACAAAACTCTAAAGCCTACACCTTAATTTCTCAAATTTTGTCAAAAATAATTAAATGGTGCCCCTGTACCACCTCCTCCCCTTTTTACTAGTATTATTGTCACTTTACTAGTGATTTTTTTTATGTTTTATGATCAAGGTGCATTGTCTCATATGAACTCTATGGGTTTCATTTTATAACTACCCACCTTTTTATGAGTTGTGTAATTTTATTTTTATATAAATTATAATGCTCACACTTATTCATCAAAAAACATATAAGATATATTTTTTATTATATAATTAGTATAATTTTAATCCCTAATATTCCCCTAATTAAAATTATAATTTCTAAAACTACTTTAACAAAAAAATAAAACTCTATACTATTTTTTTTTTAAATTAGATGAAACTACTTGTTTCTTTGAAAATAAGAGCTGCAGAGTAGTGAAGTTCCTGCCAAAGTGTGCAAGAATGGTTTTGTTCATGATTTTTGTGTATACATTGACTGTTGAGGTATTGTGTTCTTGCCATATTTAAAAATCTACATTCTTTAGAATCAGTTCTCTGCATAGTTCTATGGGTAGATTGTTGCATAGTACTAGGGCTAGGCTACAAAGGATTCAAGACAATCTCCCTTGCAGTAGCAACAACTTCTACCATCACAAATAACACATTGTTTTGTATATCATTTTACTCTATAATTGCTCCTATATTTCATTGGAGCTATGCGATAATGATAATATCTAAAAAAGAAGAAACCTTCATTAACACAATAGATTTTATTAATATTTGTAGTTAATATTGTCAAATAAAACATGAGTTAAGGCTTCAAATATTTTCTTTCTTCTATTTGGTCCCAAAACTAACATGTTTTCTTTTCTAGGAAAATAATGGTGCAAATACAAGGAGAATATTGCATAATAGATACCATAGTTGTCAAATTTGAAAAATTCTTGAAATCTAATCCACAAGCCAAAAAAATAGGTGATCTAGGATATTCAAAAAGATTCAAAGAAATATTTGAAGCAATTGAAATATCCTAACCAAAACAAATTTGTTAACAATGCTTAAATTCCTTTAATTGCATTATGTTCCAATTCATCTACCTCTCTTAACTTGTGCAATCTGATTTGACTTGGTTTAAATTGGAAAGTCAAAAAAATACATGTAGGCATAATGTCTATAGAAGATGGCAATTTTATTTTGTATAGAATTGAATCATATTATTAAAATGATGATTCCCAATAAAAAATACAATCCCCCAACTGATTCTAATGTGGAAACAATTCAAATAAATATTATAAGGAATGTTTTTCTTTGTCATATCATTTGACCAAGAGCATTATTAGTGTTTCCAGAATTGATCCTATGACCAAGTGGTTTTTTTCCTTCATAAACTTCAAAGCCCCCTGAAAACAACAAAGACAAAATTTTAATGTGATGCTCTATTAATGTTAAATTTTTATCAATGGAGGGTAATAATAATATGAACATTCATGATAGAGTCAAGTTTAAATCTACCTTACTAATGTAAGAGCTTGCTCAAGTTTTACTAAGAAAAATAATGGGTACATTGTAATTTGATACAAAGAAATAAAAAACTTTGTATGAACATGTTTTAAATTCAAAGCAAAGTATATGTTAGTGTCAAATAATTTTAGCATATTGTATATCAGTGTTGAAGCACACTATATTAGAGTTGCAAAGTAGGTTTTGAGCACACCATAATCAATATTAAAAAGTGAACTTTTGTCAGTAACTACATATTACATAACATTGTGTTGTATTTCCTTGGATAAGTTAGGGCAACAAAATTAGTATAATAGATAATTATAATTGAACTATTGAAGAAATATTATCAAATTTTTTTTTTACTAATGATTCAATAGCTCTAAAAAATTTAGAAGTGAAGGCAAGGGTGCCACAGTTTGAGATGATGAGATGGCACCACTACAAGTTTAATCTATGGTGCTTGCACAATATTATTCATTCATTAGCTATTGATTTTTGTGAAGGCCTGTGCATTAATTAAAAAGGTAAGATAAGACTATTAATATTATGACTTCTCAAACCATCATGTCACCTATGCATATTTGAACGAAGGACTATTATACATATTTTTTTGGGGGGGTGGGGAGGGGAGCGGGTTGTTAAAAGCTCACAATTGCGAACAACGCATGGTTTAAAAGCAACACCATGGTAAAGCTTAGGTTGTTTCCATCCTAGGTTGCATTCACATTTTACAAATGGATAGGGAATAATTCCATGATTCATTATATGTTTAATAAATAATCTGAAGGAAATACCAGAAACACAAAGCATTGATTTTTCCTCAACTTACCTCGATCAACTTGGGATTGAAGGATAAAAGACACCTGGTAATTAGATTATTCTCTGCAACCAAGAAGAGGATAAACAAATTGAATTAATATTTCATGGCATGTGTCAAAGTCATGTTACGAGGACATAGCACAATTCATTGTTAGTGCTTGTCTCTATGCCTAGGAGGTGCATCAAGAAAATAAAATCAAGATCCTATGGCTTAATACTTACCTAATACTTGGTCTAGACAATAGATCCCCATACCAACTAAACATCAAGATTATTTTTTATTTTACTATGTTTTGGCTATATTTTGAATGTAGTGTGAGTTTCTTTTCAATTTTTTTGTAAATTCTCATCTATATATTTGGATTTTATCAAGGGTTTTGAGAGTGTTGGTGGTAGGTAAGAGTATTGAAAAGTGTGGTACTGATATTGAAGCTTTTCTTGAAATTTCTTAGAGATTTTTCTTTGTTTGATTTTGCATATTGGGATTTTTGTAAATTCTTTTAACACTTTAGGGTATTTATGGCAGCATTGGCAGGTCATACTAATGAAATTGAGAAAATTATAATGGAAGGAATGCTATTGTGTGCTATGGATGTGCCCCCACCAGGGAGTTTCATTTTCATTGTAGGGAATGTGTATTTTTCCTATGTGTTTCACAAGCTTTGGGATAGATCTTATAATGTGTTCTGGGTCTATGCTTTTTTCATTCAAAGGCCTCATGGTATGTTAAATGTAGTGAATGAATTCCTAGAATGGTTCACTTTTCTGTAAATGCTAGAGAAAAATGAAGAAAAGTTACAATTTCCCAGCAATATTTATGGGTGTAGTTCTAAGCACTATCAAGCTTTGTCTAATGCCTATTCTAGGTTTGCATCAACTATTGGGACCAAGGAATGGGAAGAATATCATAATAGGTCTAGTTTTGGTTATATTATAGAGTATTCGTTCACTAGCCAATCATCTCTCATCAACAAAAAATACATAGGATAATTCAATATTCCTTCATTAAATGAAGTAGTCATAGCAGTGGTGCAACAACCATGGGGATCTGCTTTCACATGCATGCTAATAAATGCACTGAGAAACCCATGAATCCAACAAGAAATTCAAATAGACATATGGGTTAGATAATTGTGCCTAACAAAAGGTTAGCTTCAATGGACGAATTTGGGTCATGGCACAAACAAGTTGTAAATAGTAAAGAAAATGAGAATGGTTTTAATATTTTACGCATTCGCATCGAATTTGAGAAAGAAAATGGGAAGATCCTGGATTTCACATCCCTGGGGTTTGCCAAGATCATGAATCTACTAGAACAATGCAAGGATATAGAAAAGGTCAAGGAAGTGAAAAAGGGAAAACCTAAAATTCACCATCTAGTGTAAATTCTTATCCTAATTTGCAACCTTCCCTGAAACAAAATTCAAATCCAAAACCAGAACCTGAAGCAAAAGTAGAAAAAAATCAATGCCAAAAGGCTGTGGAGGATATTTTTATGACTTCTTATTGCATATTGTGCACATGGGTGAATTTTCACGGGTTTTTCTTATGTCCCAACTTCCTAAAAAGTTTGAACCTTATTTTGGAAAGTGTCTTGATATAAAGCACCTAGGATACCATAAATTAACCAACCTTGTCAAAGTTTATAGTGATCTTGTATCAATGGACAAGACAAGAGGTGGACCACCACAACTATATCGCATAGGTTTTGTCAAGGAAGTAATTCCCAATTCCAACCTTAGTAGAACAAGTGAAGAATTCTCTTTCAACATGGAAAATCATGTTGCTAAGTAGGAAGTAAATCTAGAGGTGAACTACTCTTCTACTACTGGAAGTGTCCAGTCACCAGATAATAAGACTTGGAAGGAAAATATCTCTCTTGAGCATTCGTCTTACCAAAACTTTGAGTTGGCCATTACTAAAAATGAATGACCATCAGTGGGTTTAAACACATTGCCATTAATGGGTTTTCAAGAGTATAACATTGCAATTTATCTTACCAAAACTCTAAGTTGGCCATTAATGGGTTTTCCAATATATCAAAGTTGATATGCCCTCATGAATTTCTTTTGCAATAACAGTCATAATTCTATTATGGCTCACACCTTGATATGTAGGGAAGCCCCTATTGGCAAAACCACCACCCAACTGCACAGAAGAACCAAACTAGTGATGAGATTCAAGCAGAGGCTTACTTGTTTCATCAATGAGAAATTGTGTTATTGTAGTTCACATGCCTTGTCTCTACTACCACATTTTGCAAACGTGCACCTTTTTTCATTGAACATAGGCTGTAAAATAGATGCAACAAAAATCTGAATTGTAATTGACTGTAAACTTATACATTAATCACTATTTAACAATTGAACCCTCCGCAATACTTCCCTGGGAGGAACTAAAAATTAGCAGCAAGCACCTACATGGATCTAACTATATGGTCTCATGGGGGGACTTGGGCTTCTATTTTCATGGATCAAGCGGTCCCATGAAGCAAAAAAAATTATGCTACAGGATTAATTGGAATCTTTTCTTGTAAAATAACAGCCCCTACCTTTTAGGACTGCAAATTTCAGCAGGTGAAATTGAGGTGGGGCTAGAATTGCCCCTACAGCTTAGGAATTTTTTCTGCTACTTGTCTGTCACTTAAAATTTTAAATTCCTAAAAAAAAATTAAAAATGAAAGAATTTTTATTTATTTATTAATTTGTATCAAAGTACTCCAGTTCATTCCTTAAATTTTGGAGTTCAAACTCTTAAGCTGAATTGCAAAATTGAATTTATGGGACTACCAACTTTAAAATATTCCCAAGACATCTGAACAACACCCACTGAGATTTTTTAGGAAGCCCCCCTCCATGAAACCTTACCCTAAGAACGTAAAAATTAGTATTCTGCTAAAATTATTACTAATTGTCTTGGGTTATGTGAAAAGACACGCTACGTCGGTTCAGCTTGAACAAAACGGCAACAGCTGTATAAAATTCCAAGGAGATTTTTTCGCCATAGAGACCGCCCTTTCCTCTTCTCCCATTTTTAAACGGACAATTAAATAGCCAATTTGAATGCATTGTGGTGATTGCCAACTTTTCATTTCTTACTGCTTTTTAGGGCCTCTCTCTCAAATCTTCCGCCATCATACTCACTTGGGTTCCTTCTGATTTGTTGCAGGCTGCCATATTAGATATTTTCCAGTTAGCTGAAAGCATGAAGATATTTGTGAGAAAATCAAACGGAAGTCATTTCAGTTTGGAGGTGAAAGAAATGATCCATAAGGGACTGTACTTTCACCCATTGTGGCAAATATTGTTATACAATGAGAAAGAATTAGAGGATGGAAAGAGTCTTGATGATTATGGTCTTCAACACTTATCAACTGTCGATCTCAGGCGTCGAGTTGGTGAAGGATGGAACCCTGACCATCACCGATTGCGACGTCGTTGAAAACTAGACTTTTATTTTCTGTACGGGGAGGTTTTTCTTGGTAAAGTATTGCATGCACTAGAATATCATCTGCATTTTATCACTCTCGATTTAATTGCAAGTTCTGGAACTCTGAAGAAACCTTGTTCTCAGTAAGATTGAGAATTTGATGTTTTTCATCTGTAGAGCCCGAGTGTTTTATAACGAAAATATCTGTAAATATAATCTTGGTATGTAAGGAATATTTAAGTGCTATACCCAGTTCATCGCTATCCTGTTTTCTATTTGTGAACTGCAGTTATCTACAATCTACGGTAAGTTCGTTATAATTCTGAGTTCTCAGAAAGGAAGATTTATTTCTTTTCCTGTGTAGGAAACTTCTAACTGAATTGAAACAGGACAGCTATAGCAATACTGTGTACATGGACTTTCTTTTAATGAACTGTGTCTATTAAGTTATTTGATATATTCTCTGATGAATACCATTTTATTCTTTTAAAATGAAAGGAATTTCACCTCTAAACATTCCCCATAAACCATACTAAAGATATCCATTTTTGTAAAGAGAACTATTAAAAAATAGTTTATTTTGCATTGTTAGATATCAGTTTACTCTTTAAAATGCAATTTGGATTATTTTGAGGTATAATAAGATTATATTGTTTCACATCACTTAACAGAATATAATTACCTTAAAATACATGTAAATAATTCAAATTTTTGATGACATTCAATAATTATATCATATTAAATTTGTTAAGTAGCTTTAGAAGAAAACATAATGGTATATAGTTCGACCAAGTTAGCAGCCACGTACATTTCATAATATAAATAGTTATAAGAATCAATAATGGAATATCAATGCCCTCACAATCAACAGCCCCAAACAAATAGTAAAAGCCCAAGTCGTGATGCTAGTTTTTCTATTTTGTTGAAAATTTTCTCAACGATTTAAAACAAGCGCATGAAGAAAGTTAGAAGGGTTGGGTATTCACTTTATAATTTCATTTTAAATATTAAATTTTTGTTCAAGAGTACGCTTACACTTCAAATATAAAGGCCATGGCACCCCAACACAAGTATCTAAAGGTTTTCTTTATCCCTTGTGAGCATGCATCTAGAATACTAACTAATAGTAAGATTATATGGTCATAATTGGTTCAACTTCAACTAATGGACAAATTACTAAAAAACAAAAGGAAGATGTAGTCCAACTCTTTTTTTTTGCTTTGTCATAATGGCTAAAAACATGATAGGAAATGGCATGTCTTGGTCACAAATATAAAAGTTATATTATGTGCCTAATTGGTGTTAGAATCAATAATTTATCTATTCACTATAGCTTAAGTGTATTTACGTTGATAAGGTTATACAACATCTTGTCTAACTGAATGTGTGACCTTTTAGGCCTCAATAGGTTACCAAGTTGTTTGGTAAACCTAATGTGCATACCTTTGAAGTTGGAAGACTTTTCATCTCACCTCAAAGGTCACTTTTGTAGTCTTTCAATGCTTGTCATAAAGATTGATGACATGATCAAATAGGTTGTTGGTTTGCACATTCCAAGTGATTCAAAGATTGACGCCTATAAAACACTTGTCTACATATTTGTACCACATCATGGGGCACTTGTCATGATAGATGGATTGCCTCTTCCTTACCTATATATGCAAGGATTTCACATCATTCTATTTTAGATAGTCTAAATGCATATTTGGATTGTTCATTATGCTTGTTGTTTATCTCTCATTAATTTCTTATTTCTGATATGGTATCAGAACTTTAGGGTGAGATATTTGCAGGCTATAAGGTGAACCAGTGTATTTATTTAGTTTTGTTGTTGTTTGACCGTGCTAATAATTTCCAGGCACCACACAACCCATACGCGACCCCCACATCTCCAGCTCATCATCACTAGTCGCTGCCTAAGCCATATGAAACAGAGATTACTTTGGAGTTTTCGAAGTTTTTTTCCAGGGATCATCCTCCATCATTTCATGGCTTGACATTCCTGTCAAATCTCTGCCCATCGCCCATCTTTGAAGGGAACCTTTGGAGTGCAAGGTGGCAATCTAAGTTTGTTTGCTGGTCTACGTAAAGTGTGTGAAAGGTCTATGCAGCCGCTTGCACAGAAGGCTCGATTTGCATCTCGTTTGGTGACTTTCAACCTCGGTTTGGAGAGTTTGGGGTGATTTTCATATACCTGCATTTGACTCTCATCCTGGGTGGTGCATCCCTCAAATATTTGACTGCCTGCGTGGTGTTCTGCTAGAATCGTGGACGCAACACAAAGTCAAATATTTGTTGGCGTGAGAATTTGTTGTTAAGTGTTTGGCCGTTGCGATAGGTGTGTCCACATTCACAGAGTCAGCGACCCGCGACCATTTGGGTGCCACTATTTGATTAGCAACCCCTTAGCCCGTATTTTTTTTCCAGGTTGGACATTATTTGACCGATAATTTCTTGGCGTTGTGATATGTAGGTCCAGAGACCGCGTTTGCTAATTTGCCATGCTTTTTTTGAGACCCCCATTGAATCTGTTGGTTGCACGTTTGAATTTGGAACTTAGGATCCGTTACGCTTGAAAATCAATGTCCCCATCGATCGTGCATATCAGCCATCGGCCTATATTGTCTGGCATCGACTTTTGAAGTGCAAATGAATGACACAAAAAATAGGAAAAAATTGCGACAATTAATGACCAGTCTTTTTACAACAGATACGAATGAGTCTGACTAACCCCTTACACCCTTTCTACAACAGATATAATGTTTTGGGTAGCCTGGTTTAGCTTTATGTCCTCCCCAAAGGTTTTCATGAATCCTTGTCTTTGTTGGGTTTATGAGATAAAGACCTCCCCTCTCCTAGCAAATGCTGTGTTGAAGGGTTGGAGCAGGACTAGACATAAGTTAACGATAAAATGAAAGTGAAAAATAGAGAAAATGTAGGTGGAGAAATGGAACTTAGAAGACCCTCTTAGAATGATTCTAGAGGATTAGACATTCTACTCGAGATGTTGCCTCGTGGAAACATAAATCTTTAGATGGCCTCTCTAAATAAAAGAAATAGAATAAATGAATGGGTATGGGGCCTCCCCCATTCTATCAGTGATAGTTCATCACTCACATGTTTATTAACTACTATGAGGATCTTATCTTGGAATATTAGAGGTTTGAACAACCCGTTTAAGAAACATCTTGTCAAATGTTATATAATTATTTACAAATTTGACATTCTTCTTCTTCTTCTTCTTCAAGAAATTAAGATGTAACAATCCACCTTCGATTAGATGGTAAAAAATATTTGGCCTTCTACTGAATACTCTTTTTGTGATGTCGATGGGGCCTCATGAGGCATAGCTACTCTCTTGAACCCTTTAAGGATGAAAGCTTCAAAATGTACTTTCTCAAAAAAATTCCTTGTAACCCATATGGAGGACCTAAATTCATTAGAGAAATTGAATCTTGTCAATATCTATTCTTCAAATCCTAGACCTATAAGAGTTTCTTTTTATAATAAATTTTTTGTTATAATTTTAAGTAACAAAAGGGATTGTTGGATGTTGGTTTGAGATTTCAATACTCCCCTCTATCCATCAAAGAAACTTGGAGCTTTTGTTGAATTCTCAAATAGTATGATGGACCTCATGGATTTCTTTTCTACACATGGTCTATTCGATATCGACCTAGATGGATCTTTATTCACCTGGTCTAATAGGCATTATGGAAACAACCACATACAGGTTAAACTTGACAAGTTTATGATATCTAATAACTAGAATATTTTTCCTAAGCTTAGAACTCACTCTGCTCTCCCTAGAATTGGTTTGGATCATAATGATATCCTCCTTGATTGGGAAGACACTACTACTAAAGGGTCTTTCCCCTTCAAATATGAAATGATGTAGTCTGTGCATCCTGACTTTGAAGATATGATTCAAAGGTGCTATAACAAGCCTTGCTTGGGGACACTTATGTTTTGTATTGCCCAAAAATTAAAATGGGTTAAGGAGAAGGTTAAGAGTTGGAACCAAATCTCTTTTGAAAATATACTCCAAGAGAAATAAATTATTTTGTCTTGCCTACAAATAATTCAAAAAATATGGAAGAAGGAGATAAGGAAGTAGGGACATCAGTTAAAGAAAAGGATTTAAGAATGAACTAGCCCAGGTTGTCAAAAAGAGAGGATTTTTTTTGGAAACAAAAATCAAGAGTTTAGTGGCTAAGAGAGGATGATAAGAATACTAAATTATTTTACCAAACTACTTTGAGAGACAAGAAAAGAAACAAGATCAAATCTTAGTGAGGGAAGATTCTACTATTCTTAAGGAGGGAAAGGATATAACAGAGGTTGTCACTTTCTTTACTGAATCCTTGGGAGGTCAAAATATAGATGTTTTGAATTGAGAGGACCTCATTGATATTATTCCTAATGTCATTACTAACCAAGACCTTAATAATTTGATGAATCCCGTGTCGTATCAAGAGCTCAAAGAAGATGTATTTTCCTTTATTGCTTACAAGTCCCCAAACCCTGATGGTCTTCCCCTTGCTTTATTTAAATATTTCTAGGAAGTGATTTCTACTGAACTTAATGTTGTGATGGACTTCTTTAGATCAGAAAAAATTGTTAAAATAGCTAAAATTTTCATACAATGTGCTAGTTCCCAAAAATGGTGAGTCCCTCACTATGATGGATTATAGACTCATTAGCCTATAGACACCTAAAAATGTCATGAGTATATCACACATCTTGATCTCTCTTATTAACACCATTTCTCGCATAATTCACCTAATTCCTCTATTTAACTAAATAATATTCAATTATTTAGTTAAATTCATCTTTATTCTCCTATTAATTGAATAATTAATATTTTTTGATTAATTCATCAAAATTCATCACTTTCTCCCCTCTTAATAAAATAATGCAATGTTATTTAATTAAATGCTAATGCCCCCACTTGATTAAATAATTCACAATTACTTAATTAAAGTTCGTAATTCTTCCAACTTGCATAATTAAATGATTTTCATGAATTTTTTAATTAGCTAATGTCCTCCAACTTGCATAAAGAATATTCCACATGGAATATTCCCTTTTCAAATTCAAATTCTCCCCTCCAACTCAAAATATATCCAACATAACTCCAAAGATTAAGGGATAGTATTGAGTCTCTCATGGATTAGTGACCATTGATCTAATCCTTGATCCATGCCTCATTGACTATCAACCACTTGATCCATTCTTGATCCATGTCTTTATCCTTAATTTAGTTTCATCCATTGATTACCATTTTTAATCCTCAACATTGATCAATATCTCAAAAAACTATAAATACCAAGCCTATTTCATATCATTCATTCACAATATTCATAACAAAGTTACTCTCTAGGATTTCATACTCATTTCTTAAGGAATTATAGATAATTTCTTATGAATCAAACCTCATCAAGCATCTCCAAATCAAGATTTTACAACAATGGATAATGCATAAAACTAAGAATCCTACATCCATCTCACACTTATGCATCAATCAACAATGGGATTCAGACATTTGTATCATTAATTAGGTTCAATTGCTTTGAATTGCATGTTTAATGCTTTGAATTGAGTTTTTTAGTGTTTCTAATTGAATTTCATTTAAGTATACCTTTCATTGATCATTATCTTTTTTAATTTTCTTTGTTACATTGTTATTTGATCAATTGAGGTAACATACTTACATTTTGGCATACCTAGTGGGACCTCACATCCTTGATCTAACAATCTCTTTGAGCTTTTGTCAGATTAAAGGCTTAGGGGGATAGTCTAAAGCTTTTCAGAAGAACTATCGACACTTCTATAATCCTTTGACGTGTATGCAATACAAAGGTTGATGCTTCTACAATCCTTCAACATTTTTGTAACAAAGATCCACACTTTGGTAACACATTTCTACACTTTTACAACATAGATCATATGTTGATGCTTCTATCACATATCTCGATGCTTTTGTCTAATATCTCAACACTTATGTCCATATCTCGATGCTTTTGACCAATATCTCAACACTTTTTTCCAATATCTCAATGCTTTTGTCATTGTCAATTCAACACTTTTGTTTGATAGTGCGACACTTTTCCATGTTAGAACATAGGAATTTGATTTGATTTCCAATTCTTTTTAACTAATCCTAACGACCTTTTATGCTCTATTTTCTAGTCTTTGGAGCAAACTATTTGTAGGAAGCTTGGAAGATCATTGGAGAAATTGAAAATCAAAGCATACTAATTTTTCTTTTGCATATTTTCTTAATCTAGGTTCAGACATTTTAATTTTAGTGCATTTAAATGAACTCACATTTATTTTGGTGCTTTAAAATTGAACAAGAAAAATTTCACACTTAAATTTTGGTGTACTAAAATTGGACAAACAACTTGAACACTTCATCTTTGGGCTTAAAATTGAACCACAACTTACATTTTACTTCAGTGCTCTAAAATGAACCACACATTTCAATCCTTGGTGCAATTAAAATGAACATGTGTGTGATTTTTCTTCCGTGCTTGGTAAGATAGAGTACATATCCCCTCCACTTGTACTTCATGTGAACTTGGGTGATGAGAAATACTCTTAGTTTGCACTTTCTATATTTTAAACATTAATGGAGTTATCTATGTATCCACTCCCCTTGTGCTACATGCAATCTTGGGTGATGAGAAATAGCAACATCAATAATTTCTTATTGCTAGGAGGCTTTACTGAGAGTACACCCTAGGGTTTGACCTTAAGCATTTTTTTTCCAATGGGCTATATCTATGTAAGGGGAATATGGATCAACAGATTTAGTAACAATGACTGAATTCAAATCAATTCAAAACAAGATAAAAAGACCCAATTACCCATGAAATGTAATTACAAAGCTTAAGAATCCAAATAATAAAGGTTAACATAAATGAATGAAACACATAATGAATTCAAAAACTACAATCATAACATCCCATGGTTGAGTATATTTGTGTTGAAGATGGATGTTGGATTGTTTGATTTAACACAAAGCCTCCACGATTGCAAAAGCTTGATAACAATGATGATCTAGTATGCAAGTATATGTTTTATCAATTTTCTTCAAGTCAATCTAACGTGACCTTTCTACAAATTCTCCAAATTTATTATGAGAGGGATGAGGGTTGTTTTATAGATTTACAATTTTCAGATGAATGATCAGGATTCAACTTGATGAAAGATTAGGATCAATGGTTCATGTCCATTGAGAGGAAATAGATGATCAGTTAACTCATTTGATTGATCCAATTAAGGGAATTAATTGGATAATCTGTGGGATTAGATTGAATGATTAGTGGGATTGAAGAAATTAGATTGAGTGATGAGTAGGATTGGAGTGATTGGTGGAATTGAGAAATTAGATTAAGAAATCAGTGATCATGATTTATTCAATGATGATATGTGAGGATGATTAATTAATTAAATAATTAGTTAATTTTTGAGAGGAGCATGCAAGATGTGTTTTGAATTTAATAAACAAAGGTATCTTTATTAAATGACCATGTTGAGTGATTTTGGGGAAATTAAATAATTGATTTAATTATTCAAAATTGGAGAAGGGAAAGTAGCTTAATTAAATAATTAATGATAACTAATTCATTAATTGAGAAGAATAAGTAATATTAAAGACATAATTAAATAACTTATGTTTATCTAATCAATTAGGAAGAATATGGTTAAATTAGGTGATGACATAGTGAATTAATTAAACAATTCAAGATTATTTAATTAATAGAGGAAAGTAGGGTTAATGATGCAATTAAAGAAGCGAAATACAATAATGATAATGAAAGTGATGAAAATAACAAAAAAATGTAGTTTAGGATGTGTGATATTTGTTGAGTCATTTTTTACATGTCTAGACATTTCTCCCCTCTTTGACATAATGTACTTGATGCATTGTTTCAAAGAATTCAATATTCAGATGAAGAAAGAAAAAATTTAATATTCCCCACTGTACCCCGACGGTCAACGAAAGGATGATAAGATGCTGGACTGCCCCTCGAGAGGTCGTCTAGAAAAGGTACTTTTCTGGTCAAGCTCGTGTCAAGGTTTAGGAATAGTTCTGATGCCTAGAGGATGAAAAATTAGGTCCTAGGGGTCTCATTTTTAGGTTTGAGATGATCTAGGGTGCATAAATTTTAACCTAGGAGGGAGGCTATTTATAGGGGTGGTAATAACATTTCAGCTAGTGCTAGTTTAATTCATTTCTGAGCCTAAGCAAGGATCACAATCACTCGACTAAGTGGTATACGAGATAGAGATGCGCATGATCCATATGGCTATAGGTATTTTGATCACCTTTACTACACACAACTAGGCTGACTTTCCTATTGGAGGGTAGTATTTGATGACATGAAAAATTTCACTTGGTGACCATAAAGAGATTTTGAGGCCTGGCTAGATGAGTAGGAGTAGTTGGTATATTGCAAGTAGACTCAACTTTTGATTGGTTGAGTTGATAGTATTGTTGAGATATATCTTCCAGATAGGGTGCTCAAATAGTTTAGTGAGAGGAAGACGAGGCCAACAAATGATTACCATGTTAGATATGGATAGACTACAAGAGAGGAAATTGTATGGGGGCCTCGTGATGATTCTAGAGAAGCAATTCTAGCATTTAGAGCTCTAAGTGGTGTGTTACAGAAATTTATCAATTTATCACTTGTTTATCATTGAGCCTCTACTCGACTATGGGTAATCTCTCTTCTTACACCATCAAAGCTATTGTGATGGTAGAAATACCACAATGAGGTTTGACTTAGGAAATCCCCTACATGGCACAACCTTTCCCCCTCTTTCATGTGTGTATATAGATTTAAAAAAAGTTAGAGGAATATTGAAGATTATTTGTTTATTCATGCATTCAAGCCCTACAAGTTGTCAAATTAATAAAAGTGGATTTAATTAGAAATATATGAAGTTCTGGTAGTGATCACAAAAGAGAACTTGTAGATTTGGAGAAAAACGAGTGTCAAATTAGATATTGAGTAGTTGTTAGCCAGTTTGGGGCACCCAATGCCTCTGTCTAGCTATTTCGGGCCCAAATTTATATCACACATTTTTCTATTTCTATCTTTTACTTTTCTTGAATCTGTTTGTGTTGTGTTTTCTTAAAATTCATCTCAATTTGTTATATTTTCATAAGTAACCTAGGAGTATCATTGCATTATAAAATTTAGTTAGTAAAAAATAATTAATTATATCCACACAAACAAACCGCATTGATTAAAACCTTGATCCACCATTTTGGCTCTTTCATTGAGGTTTCAAGCCAAGTGGGTAGTGAGATCATTTTAATCCTTCCTTAAATGTCCATATTAGAATAAGTGTGATTTAGGATCTAGATCCCCTCTTCCAATCAAACAAAAAATAATGAATCCCCATGTGAGGAAAAATTCCCCCTATAAGAGATAAGAGATTATCTAATCCTATTGAGCAGCATTCCTCCTCTTAGCAAGAAAAACATCAAAATTTATGTAGAATGTATTCTCATTCTTGAATGGAATATGAGGTAAAAAAGATAAATATGAGTGATGTCTCTAAACTTTGGTTAAGATTTCCCATGTTAATGATGAAAGTTGTTACAATCAACTCAAATGTTTCAAGTCATGCTAATAAAGATGGAAATATAGAACCGTATGGATATAGATGTAGAGCATAATAAAGGATAAAAATACATCCTCTGAAATTCTACTCAAGGTTCTCCACACCAATGCAAAACTATAAAAAATGATGATGTAGAGAAGGAATAAGAGGGTCTAAAGATTCTTTCACAATATCCAAAGAAGGTGATGCAACTCCTTAAGATCTAACATCAAAGATGAGTGAATATCCTCAATAGTGTCCACCAAGTCTATAATATAGGAATCACAAAACAAATCTAAAATTTCTATCAAGTAATTATCACAAGTAGTTATATCTAGAAAATAATGAATGTCTTGCTACTCTAAATCATTACAAGCCATGGATGTAGAAACACTTTTCTTAGTAGAAGTAAGATTAAAGGGATATGAGATTTGAATGCATGCCATTCAACTACACTACTTATTCCTAAATGATATATCTATACAAGATTCCTAACTATGAACATTGAATAAATCTACTAATTCTAGATTACTAGAGTCCTCAATATCAATATTTTGATGTATAGATGAAGATTATGAAGCCTTTAGATCTAGAGTAGGATTCATAGAAGTTGAAGTATATGTAGGATGATAAGAATTATTTTTAGAAACTCATAAAAAATATACACTTTTTAAAATACACCAAAAAAATTTATCATATCAACCCAAATGGAGACCTAAAAGCTCCTAAAATGATAATTTATCAACAACATATATGAGAATCTATCACTTTCTATAAAAATAAAACATAAAAAATAAAAATTGTCTACACAATTATGAATCTTGTGAAAATATGCCTCAAAGAAAATAAATTTCTCACAAAAATGAGCCCTCATGACTGAGAATAGATCCTTTGAAGTTTGATTACAAATTAAAAATGTAATTCATGAGGAGGTAGGTTAGATTTTGAAGGATTGGTGATTTAAAGCTCTAATAACATGTATGATTTAGAATAGAATGCTCTATAACATGCAATATTTGGCTATAGATTTAGCCTCCCAAGATCTAGGAGCTTCAATGAATGCACAAGAGAGACCAAGCATGAGAGAATAATTTTAGCATTTCAAAGGGTGCAGTACATTCAATAATGATGGATTATAATGAATTATGATACTATGAATTAAGATTACAATAAGAACCCCTTGGTTATTTAGGCCTTGTTGAGACATAGGACTACATAAGATTATGAAATGTGTCTTAATATTACAACTTTAAGGATAAATTGATAAGTATCATATGTATACCCTAAGTAAACTAGTGTGAATAGGACCTAGGTGGTGAGTTAGTTAGGTAAAACACCATGTTCACACCAACAAGAAAATAAATAAATTTAGGCAACTAATATTATGCTCAATATATCAAATCCCTCACATTCATGAGTGGCAAGGAAAACCTCGTATGAATAATTTTTTCACATCTCTAGAAGGCTTCTAGACATGTCGGTGTGAAAACCATATTTAACCAATGAGAACATTATTTCTAGCCACATTAGGGAGGAAATTTTGATAACTTACTTAGAATTAGTAATTGCATCCCATGATAAAGATTTGACTTTTCCCAATACTACTAAAAACCTTGGCAAGAATTTATTTTTATGTATTATTATTTTTCAAACAAAAGAACATACCTCTTTGCAACATTCTATAGAATGTAGAATTCAATTGATTTATTTTTTCCTAGATGAAACTTTAATCCAATTGTTAAAAATTTCCTTATAAGAAGAGCTTCATAATAGAGAGAAAAAACATCCCAACAACTTTCAACATTTTTTTTTCTCTTTTATAACACCAACAATAATTTTACTAAGAACTATGGTTAATGTAGAAGACTTCTTACAATAGTGACCATTTCCTTGTTCATGAGCTTGAAGGCACCTCATTCTAGGCCTTGAAACTTGCACATTTATCAACCTTTGCATTCTCATAGAAAACCAATACATTTTTGAAGGACTTTGTATTATATTATCAAAACCATTGAAATCAAGTTTATCAATTTTCACTAATAAACCATATAAAATCCAATTGTGGTACCTTCACATATACAAGGTTAATAGACCAAATTTTGAAAAAATTCATAAAAGCTTTTTCAATATATTAAAAAAAAAGAATAAAGAAAATCGTAAAACAAGATAATACAAAATAGAATACAATTTAATATAAAAAAAAATAATAAATAATATAAAGAAAAAAAGAACTAGTGGTAAGACCTAGAAGACAAAGAACCAAAAAAAAATGATTTTTTATTAATATTATATAAAATATATACAAAATTGAAACAAACCATACAAACATCTCCAAATAATAATAAGAAAATGTTTTCAATTCTGTTTGGCCTCTTAAAACAGCTAGTGACTGAAACAAAAATTCAATGAAAATTAAGGTTAAAAACTCATTTTTTATACATAAGTACAATAGCAATCATTGCAAATGCCTCGAGATATTTATACAAACCTTAGTCAATGAACTCAAAGCTTCGAGCAAATGGTACATCCAGTTACGTATTCATCATCATTCAAAGCACTAATAAGTTGATTCTACGTATGCATCCTACTTGCATTTTTCAAAATTCCAAGATTTACCAACCATCCACTATGAGAAAGTAGACAACTTGGCAACAAAACGAGTAAACAACGAGCTCAGAATAAAAAGCGAGGAGTTGTTTATGCAGAGCACAGAAGGGAAGAGATAAGACCAAACTGTATGAACCGTCTTACACGGATACCTTGTGTAACAAGGACACAACAGCTGCGGTTTTACTTCCATAAATCCCACGGCTCCAGCTCTTTCATTGTCTATAAATATTTATGAGCAACCTCAATGCATTTCATCCCACTCACTACTACTAAAGTTTGCTACAGTTCAATTTAATTTCTTATCCCGTTGTGTACCTATGGCTTATCCTTTCTCAGCCATATTATTCGCCTTGCTAATGGTAATGGAAGTGATGCTGAGCAGTGGTTCTCAATACGTAGATTCGCGGGCAACTTACTATCAGACTTCAGATGGCTTAGGAACTTCCAGTATGTATACACTACCTTTTCACATTATGCTTTAGTTTTGTCTCTGTTGTTAACCAAATGAAGGGTAATGAAACTGAACATGAATATAATGTAGGTGGCAACTGTGGATATGGTGACTATGGGAGAGACATCAAGGCTGGAGATGTTGCTGCAGCAAGTCAGTTATTGTATAGAAAAGGGGCTGGATGTGGTGCCTGCTATCAGGTAGCTGTTACTATTATTATTCAATCTCTAAAAACAATTAGTATTGTACTTGAAATAACCATCTGGCTATAATACAATAGACCATGTTAAATGGTGTTCCTTATTAAACAGGTGAGATGCAAAAATACGGAACTCTGCTCAGGCAGTGGAGTAAAACTAGTTATCACAGATTATGGAGAAGGTGATAAAACTGATTTCATTATGAGTCCCCATGCTTTCACAACCATGGCCAAGAAGGGGAAAGATCAGAAACTTAGGGCTTTTGGTGTTATTGACATTGAGTACAAACGGTAAGACTAGAGCTTTAACATTACACTATTTGTTATATTCTCAAATATTACTAGCTAATGCTGATGTTGTACTGTCTGATGCTGATTCTATATATTTTAGAGTGACTTGCAACTATCCAGGCTACAACATCTGGTTCAAGATTAACAATAGCAGCAATTACCCTTATTATTTATCTTTAGTTTTGCTTTACCAAGGAGGTCAAAGAGATGTAGAGGCTGTTGAAGTTTCTGAGGTATACCAAACAAAATCATGTATTACACTACAATTTCTTCTTGATATTATTGTATGTTTCTTATTGCTGACAAGTGAGGGTGTATTGGCAGGAGGGGACATCTGATTGGAAAGCAATGGGGAGGCGTTATGGGAGTGTGTGGGACATAGTAATGTCATCTCCCAAAGGCAATCTTGCTCTTCGCTTTCAGCTGTCAGGGGGAGAATGGATTTATGCTCCAAATGTTATACCTTCTAATTGGAAAGCTGACGCTCTATATGACTCTGGCATTCAGCTCACATACTGATCATCACAGGAACTCTACAACTTGGTGGTATTTAATCTAAATAAATTCACGCAGGGAGATCGAGGGAGATCGAATGTAATCCTCTATCTTCCTGCACTTGCCTCAAATATATGGCTAAATAAACCATCCTAAATAATTTATTGAACCATATAAAAAAAATTTCTTAAAGTTTGCAATAAAAGCTTACAAAATATTCGTCTCTCACCGCATTTTTCTTACTTCCACATTTCCTCTGCATTAAATTAAACCTTTGTTCTTTACCGCTTGAATACGTGCATCTTAAGTTTACCAATATTAAGTTCTTAATGAGAACTCATGAGATGGAGGATAGAGGTTCCAGGATCATGGTGAACTAACACGTGGGTTGATAGACATTTGTTTATGCCCAATGTCAGCTATCTTAACTAATCCTTTGAAAAAATTATTATGACATATTAAATACATGGTTCAGGGAAAGATGCGGAACAATTGGAAGGATGCATATTGGATCTTACTTTGAGGAATTTAAAAGTTCATGTAAAGCTTGGCCTTAACCTCGCCCAACTGCAGGTAACCTTTGCCGCGAGGCCATGATGCCAAAATTTAGTTTGGAGGCTGTTGAGAATAATGGAATAAATTTGGGAAATGAGCATTTGATTTGGAAATATTATTGTAACACATGTTTTGATTATATTGGAAAAGAAGATTTCAAAGGGACCCTAAATTCTTTACATCACTTTAGATCAAAATGCTGCTAAAACAGATAAATACACTAAAGCAAAAGAAACAGCCAACAGAACATCAAAAGTCAAAAAACAGCGACCCAACAATAGAAAAACAGAAATAGAAAAAACAACAGAAACACAACAATTACTACAAGTTTTTCAAGGTGTTGGCCAACAATTATTGTAATGCATGTTGGTAGGAGTAGAAAAATGATTTTTTTTTAAGATGTCTGAAGGTAACAACTATATATTTTTTTTTACAAAGAGTAAGAATCATTAAAATGAGGTTTGTGAATGGGTGTAATCTTTTGTATAAAACACTTTAATTTTCAGTATCTATTTTTTCATCTCATATAATTTTGAGATTGATAAATCTTTTTTAGTGGTTCATAGTATTTGGTAATTAAAATTTATTTATCATTTCAATAAAATTGTAATGTAAAACAGATATCTTTTTAAAATGATCCAAGTTAACTAAAGAAGTGTAATCAATAAGAAAATAATTAGTTTAGACAAAAAGATTTGGGATTCACATGATGCATGGGACAAACTACAAACTCTCTATGGGACAATTGATGAAGTTAGGGGATATCAAATTGATAATCAACTAATGGAACTTGATCCTAAGTATTTTTGACAACATCTAGGACTTTGTAACAAAAGTTAATGACTTGAGAGCACAATTTAAAGCATTGCATGGCATAGACAAAAAATACATTCAACTTGACTTGAGTACTATTAACAAACTTGAACTTGAATATGCTACTTTTGTTTCCAATTTCCATACTCATAGATTGAATATGGGCTCTGCTTATACAATGCCGTCTTTTTCTTCATTTTTTAAATTGTTGATGCAAGAACAAAGCAAGATTCTTTCCATGGGGCTCTTAAAGTGATCTCAGTCTCAAGCTTTTTTGGCTAGTTAGTCAAAGGGACACAAAGAGTTAGGGAATCCTAACAAGGAACAAAAGAAGTCCAAGAAGAAGTCACAAAAAGATTAGGCATAGTCTTTGTCTACCCTAAAACTAGACTCCACTTCCTCTTCTCCAAAGGGGAACATAGAGAAGAAGGAATGGCCTATTTGTTCATATTACAAGAAGGATGGACATGAAGAACACTATTGTTATAAGAAGTATATTGATGAGTTGAAATATCTTCTCAAAAAGAAACACATTGATTTTCCTTTTAGAATGTCTAAATCACCTACTCCTCCTCCTTTAAAATAGTCTAAAAAGGATAAAGGTCTAGCTTCTACATTAGGACACACTCTTTGTGCTTTTCCATGTCATGGATCAAGGAGATGGCTTCTAGATTTAGGAGCATCTCATCATATGGCATCTTCGCAGTCTATATTGTCTTCTTTTCAACCTTGTACTATGTCTCCTATTTTGATGGGAAACAATACATACATGAGTGTAATTAGGAAGCGATCTATCAGTTTTGGGGACAACACTTTTCAATATGTTTTGTGTGTTCCTCATTTGATGAACAATATCCTTTCCATATATCAGATTACACATGGTGGATATGGGAGGACTGTGGAGTTCACTCTTAATTTTGTCATCATTCGAGACTTGGAGAGTAGAGAGATCATTGCTATTGGGATGGTTGATCATTCATCTTGATTGTATACCTTTGCAGATTTTGCTTTTGATGGTGACATTGTTCCTTTAGTTGTTGATCACACTTCAAGTATGAACCATGATTCAAAGGAGACATTTGGCTTCTCGAACTTGGGAATACTCACAATAAATCCAATTCTTGATTCATGTGTTTCATCTCCTCCATCTACAGTTGCATTTGATGATGCCTATATTGCTACAAATATGGCTTCTTGTGATTCAATGTAGCAAGACATTCATTTCCTTTCAGATTTGGCTACTTTGGATGGCTTCTTGATATGTATTTTATACTTGTTCATAGAGTCTCATATTGCATATTTCAAAGACACCATTGATGACATTCATCTTCTCTTTGATGGAGAAGATCCTTCTTCATTTTTTGCGAGGGAACACTTTGACCCTCTTGTTCAATCTCTACATGATCATTCTTTACAGTTTGGCGTGACTATGGATACTTTTAGACAACATTTGGAGGAGGCTTCTTTATCTTTAGAGGGTATATATTTCTCTTTGGATTATGTTCTACATTCATATCTACTAGATTTTGGATTGTCCTCTTTAGTAGTGTGGCCTAGAACACCTATTTGGAGTGTGTCATATTTCGACATCAACATAAAGACACTTGAGCATGCTTAAGACACATCATTACATATCATCTATCTTCCTAGCATCTTGCATACTGTTGGTTATTTTTTTAGAACCAAACTTAATCTCACCATTTACCTATGAATTTGCCATAATCCAATGATAAGTAAAGGAAAGGATTGGCCAACAAACAGGTAAAGGATTGGCCAACAAACAAGTAAAGGATTATTAGACCTCTACTTCTATACTTTGGGCTCTATGAAACCTAGGAGGGTGATCCTAATAATGTTTACATGATATTATTGTGCCATTTTTATCATAAACATTACAACACAAAGATACTTCTAATATAAAGGCTCAACAAACAGAATGTATCAAAGGAAGTTGGCTACCCCCTAACAACAATTCATATTCAGAGCCCAAGAATGGAGAAACTTAACACAATTGTGACCAATTTTGGATAATTTAATTTAATAAATGGTTTATTGCTGAATTAATCAAAAAAAATTCAACATGATCACCCCACTTAGATCAGTGCCTCATCCTTGGAATGGAGCCAATTCTAACATTTACATGGTTCAATAGAAAGTTCACACATGACATTATTTAAAACCTTGAGGATACTACATTGCAATATCTCAAAATTATATCTCAACCATCACTTCTTACTAACATCTTAGTACATGATTTGATATAAACCTATAGCTCCATTCAAGCATTTACATTAACTCTTTGAATTAATAAGCAAGAATAAAACCACACACCCATTGGAAATCAATAGAGACAAATAAGACAGCCCTTGATTATATTACTTATAATTCATAAAACTAGTACATAGGAGACAAAATGGTGTAGAACTCACACTATTTTGTTCTATATTTCTAGTATTTCTATCAAAACTACATATGCATATTAGTAGACTTGATCCTAAGACTTAACATTAAAATGTTTAGTATATTCTTTACAATCTTCAGTGTTATCAATTCTAGAAAAACCAACCCCCACCTAGTAACTAGCCCTAAATTCCCATTTATAGAATATGGTAGCAACAAGCTTAAAGGAAAATTATGATTAACTTCTTTATCCCATTCTTTTTAGCTAGCCTCAATCCTAGCAACAATGCTTCATACTCTGCCACATTGTTTGTTCATACAAAGGCCAATGTGAAATAAAATTTTTGTATTGCCACTAGGTGATACCAGCAATATTCCTAGACTAGACCCTTCCTTAGAACTTGTACCATCAAAGTACATTTTCTAGAGTCCATCCTTATCAGATAGTCTTATAACTTCATGATCTATAGGTGCAAGGAACCTATCACATTCTCTTGATATATCTTCTACCTTAAACTCACTAATATTAGTATCCATAAACAGAATTGTATCATCCTTAGGAGCATGCTCTAGCATATGTGGTACTTTTGGCTCTCCAACCACTTGGACATCCTTACCATCAATGGGGAAAGTAGCATAAGACATGTCACACTACATGCTACCTCCCATGGGAGCACTCCATTTCCTAGATGTATTCCATAATTGGGTGGGATATCTACTACCACAACACTCATCTTGAATTCCTTTTTCTAAGGAAGTGGCTAATCTATAAGGAAGCTCATTGCTTACACTAGTCATAGGGACTTCCCTTGAGCCCATACCATAGCACTTGTCATGGACACTGTCAAATTTCAATCCCAATGCCTCCATGATCTTGGCTGACATTATATTGTTGGATCATTCATACTCAATAATACAATTCTTCAAAAAAATTCCCTCAACAATCAATGTGAGGAAGAATGGGTCTATTTTTCTAGGACAGGGTATGACTGAATTCCCTAGAAAAATATGAGATATCTTAGTAATCACTCCCTCAACTTCTTTATCTTTCTTTTTCTTTTCACTCACTTTGGGTGGAGTGGAAACCACTAATTCAGAACAAGCTATAGTAGCACCATGATAAGGGCTACTACCTTTTGTTTGTGTTTATCAATTCTCATCATCTCAAGTAAAGGAACAAAAAAATTTACTTTACTAAGTAACTGAAATATATCAACAGGAGTGTATTTTGGTAATTTAATTGGGGTGATACCTTGTTTTGTATAGCTCTGCTTTTGTTGATTCTTTGTTGTTTCAGGCTTGGGCTTGGCATCTTTTCTTGCTACTTCAAAATTCTGCTTTTGTACCTTGTTCTTCATAGTAGGGGACTTGAACTCTCCATTCGCTTTTGGTTTATCAACTTTCTTAGCCCAAATTTTATGTCCCTTTCTTTCCTTATCTTCGAATGCTTCTACTTTGCCATCATATTTTTTCTCTTTTGCTTTGGCATTCTATTCCTTAGTAAAGGGACTAGCAGGAATACCCTAGCCACCACCTATTGTTCTATTCCTTAAGTGATATGAGTTTCTAGCTTGAGTGGGCAAGGACATAGTGTACCTTGCAATATCCTCATCTGAAGGTCACCTTAGGGATACATTGTCTTTAGCTACTTCCAATATGTACACTTCATCATCGTTCTCATCATCTTCATCAGAGAGAACTTGAGGGTGATATGTGTTGGCGATATGCCTTTGGTCATCCACATCCATTTCATGAGACTCCATATCAGATGAGCACTCATTGCCACTAAAATCAAAACCATTCATGATCATATTAATGTCATCATCATCCTCATTAGATTGATCATAGTCTTCAGGTACATCATCTATTTCAACCATCTATGCAACTGCACACTAATGAGGAGAATGCAAAATTTGACAAACCATGCACCAAGGGGTCTCATTAGTAAAATTGCTTGAGTTCTTCTACAAAGGATCCAGATGAACCTTATTCTAAGCATTTTCTAATTCTTAAGGATGGGCTTTCCATTATGCCAGTTTGTATTTTATGGATGATATTGCAACTGAGGAGGTCTTTCATTCTTTTGATAATTACACCTTTCATTTCTTTGAACTTTCTCTTGTTTGACAATTATATTGCTCAGATCCTTCGTGGTATTATTTATGTTACCAATCTTATCCCCCAAAGAATTTCCCTTAGCACCAAAGTTTTTATCCTCTTTCTTTGTATTTTTGAGAATCTTTACATCATCCCTCCTCTCCACTTTACCAGTTTCTCTACTGATATTATCAATATGGACAACCATCTTATAAGCCTCTCTCAACATTTGAGGATTCTTATCCAATAAGCGGTAGCTCATTTTGGCATCAAAGGCATTGAAATAGTTCACAAAGCATACACTTTCATTTAATCTTAAATGATGATGTAGCTAATTCATAGCCTTTTGAAATCTCACATTAAAGTCAACCACAACCTCATTAGAATGTTTAATAATATTATTAAGTTGATTCAAAAGAAACCTTGAATTAGTCTTATCACCATACTGCTCTTTGAACAACCTCTAAAATTCGTCCCAAGATACAATGCTTTCAGTAGGAAAACTTCTATACCACTCTTTGACATCCTCAGTAAGTGACTGCATGAATAACTTCATCATGAGATCCTCTACTTCTACCTCAAAGTAATCCATGATATTAGCAAATGCTTTGAGGTGGTCTTCACCACTCAAGGAATTTTTTCCAGAGAATCTAACCAAATCAAGCTTGAAATCTTCATGAAATGGGTTAGGATAACTAGGAATCCAAGTAAAGCATAACTATTGATATCTTTCAACTTGCATTAGTCTCCGAGGAGCTGGGTCTCTATGAGAATTTCTAGGATCATCATCTTTTGGATCATCAAATTGAGTCTTATCCTTAACTTTTCCATCTCCATTATTATTTCCACCTCCTTTCTTCTGTCCTGCATCATCTTCAAATTAAGAGTTCTTATTTTTATCATTTCCTCCAACTCCACCACCCTGATCTCCACCACCACCTCTAGTAGTGGTGTTTTCCTTGGAATTCTTCTTTTGTGTATCATTTTTAGTATTCCTAGAGCTCGAAACTATTGGTTTAGGTATAGAGATCTTAAGGAAAGAAATCTATTTTGCATTTGAAGCTTCCATTTCAGTTTTTTTTCTCTTACAATAACTTGTCATTTTCCAATTGCAATCTCAATATCTCATGGTCTAGGGGTGTTGTTGATGGGGTAGGATCAATCAAGTAGCATTTCTAGTGGAATTATTAATAGATGAAGTATTGGTACTTGTGGTGGTATTAGTATTGAAGGTAGTTTTCTTTGGCTCATCAATGGGCTTCTTCCCATGATCTTCATGTTGTGATTTCTTCGCAGTAGTAAACAAATCTGAGGCTTTGGTGGTTGCAATATATGTGGTATAGGTAAATTAGCAGTTGAGGTTCCCATTTTGATAGTCACCTTAGGTGGATCAAGGGTCATTTTAGCAGCAAACTTAGAATCATTTTCATAAATTTCCTTTTGCTTTGCTTCTTCTCTCATCTTTTCTAGTTTTTTCCTATGAGCATCTCTTTCTTCCATCTTAGCCTTGATTTTTCCTTCCTTTTCTTTCAACTCCGTAGCTCTTTTTTCTTCCAACTCCCTAAGCCTACGTTCTTCTTCTTATTTAAGCCTAAGTTCTTCTTTGAAGGCTTGCATATCGTTATCTATCTCTTCCTCATTCTCTAGGATATCTCTAGACTCACTTGGCTCAGGTGTAAAGAAATCAAGATTACCCAATTCTCCCTCAAGGGGAAGGTGCACTTCTACACTAGGAGGTTCACCTCTGGGTTTAAAATTATCTCCATTAAAAATAGATCCAACTCCATGAGTTGAAGGTTCTGAGAACTTATTTTTATCCCAAAACTCCCACCTATCTTCCTCTCTTGACACATCAAATTCATTATCAAAAACTTTCTCAGTGGGAAAAATCCCTTCATCTACATTAGAAACCTCAATTTCATGTGCCTCTTCATATGTATTTGCACTATTTACTTCATTATTAAAAGTAGGAGATGCAACAATGGGAAGTTCAGTCGACTTACTTGATTTAGCACGTTTCTTCACCCAAGTGGGTTGCTTGTCCTTTGAGTGCTCGAACTCCATATTTTGTTTAGGATGCTTCTTTGTGTTTAAATTCTAGTCTTTCTCATGAGGCCAAATTGTATCTCATAATTCTCTTTCTTACTTTCTCTCTTGGAATTTATTCTTGCACTGGCACAAGAGACTTGAGTGTCGCTACCCACAATATTTTGAAATAAAATTTTATCACACTTTGGGGTTGCACTTGCATTATTAGAGAAGATTTTGAATATAACCCAACACAAGCAGGAGGAATGAACCACACTTTGAAGCATAAAACTAAGCATGACTTATATAGTGAAAATTGGAACCAATTATTCTCCAAGTAGTGAAGAACAATTAAAATATTTGAGTTTAGCTATACCAGATCCACCTAGAGACGTTGGACTTAGCAATGTCCCCAATGGAGTCACCAATCTATTGGTTTTTTTTTTAGAACCAAAATTAATCTCACCATTGACCTATGAATTTGTCAAAATCCAATGATAAGTAAAGGATTATTAGATCTCTACTTCTACACTTAGGGCTCTATGAAACCCATTCAAGGGTGATCCTAATTTAATGTTTACATGATATTCTTGTGCCATTTTTATCATAAACATTGTAATACATAGATACTTCTCATATAAAGGCTCAACAAATAGAATGTATCAAAGGAAGTTGGTTGCTCCTTAACAACAGTCATATTCGGAGCCTAAGAATGGAGAAACTTAACACAGTTGTTAGCCATTTTGGATAATTTGATTTAATAAATGGTTTGTTGTTGAATTAATCAACAAATGAAACATCATCAACTCACTTAGATCAGTGCCTCATCCTTGGAACAAAGTCTCCCACTTCCTCGCTGAGGAACAAAGGGCATGAGTGGTTCTTGCATAGGATAGCAGGGAGTGGTCAAGATTGACCCACATCACCTCCTATCAATTGTTGATCCTTGATTGATAGAAAATTCACCACATTTAAAACCAAGTGGGTTCCTCCACAAAGGGATAGATGTTCATAGCTTGCTAGCCCATGATATTATTTTAAAACAAAATGAAATTAGACAGGGTGGCCAGGAGTGGTCCTAATGAAGCCACATCTTTAAAAAAGACCACCATTTGATCAAACCAATTCATCACCCACAATTCTTTCAAAAGGGTTGTGCTAGCTAAGGAAGAGGGAATGTGGCACTCACCCAATATTTAAATAAAAAATACTAGAGGCACAAGGAACAACTATGATCCACCCATGATGATCAAATGGTCACCATAAAACCTAAGATATGCATGTGCCAAATTTGTTAGTTTTAAAAGGGGGACCTGACTAGGTGCACAATGGATGAGGGACATAAGGGATTAAAAAATGAAACCTTAGGTCAAAGAGGAAAAAAATAAGCCAAACCTAAGACCTGACTTAATTTTAGATATATCCCAAACCATATTAATATAGAGAAATGTTTTAAATATAATAACAGGCAACAACTGGGAAAAATAGGATCAAGGGGCTAATTTATCAATGATGCAAAAGGAATAAGTCAAGACTTAAATGATTGGGAACCGGTTGCAAGAAGTCAACTGTGAATTAGAACATTGGCAAGGCTACAAGCTTCAGGATTACTTATGAAGGGTTCTAGCAACCTAAACCCTAAAAAAATGATATTGAACCAAACTCTAAGCCCAGAGAGATGGGATTAACCATAATTTTGCAAAATTTTGAGATGGAACACAAAGCATTTTTAGGGGTTCCATCACATACATTTTTGGTTTTGTTTCTTCCTAAGGGGAGGAATGTTGTTTGGTGAGATTAGATCATCTTCAGAGCTTCTACAATTAGTGCACTAGACTCAATGTTGAGGGGAGGTTGCCTTGTCTCTCTTCTTCTTATCTCTTATGGGTGGTCTTTTTCCTCACATGGGATTTTATCCTTCTCATGCTTCATTGTGAGAATTTATTTTTTCTATTTCATCTCTCTTTTTGGGAGGAGTTTTATCCCACTGGGTTTCCTCGATTTCTCTGTTTGTGAGAGATTTCATTTGCATATGTACATGGGTACCTCACATGGCCTTGTTGTCAAGACCCATTTTTGCATTTTTTTCTTTATTTCCCCCTAAGTTGCACTTAAGGGGGGGTGTTAGTGTCAATAGGGGTACTAAGTTATCTTAGGGACTTTTTCACTTTATGACATATTGGTTGTGTTTTTAGTCTCTTGGGTGGATTATCTTATATATACCCACCTCTTGTTCTCATATGAGCATCTCACTCTATTGTATTGCTTTGCATTCTCATGAGTTGAATATAGTTTATTTGGCTCATATTTGATTTCTCTTTTTATTTCCCTCAATCACTTGCATTCTTGGGTAAAAATATTACAATTATGAAACCCCGTGCTTCCATAACTATGGCCAAGAAGGGGAAAGATCAGAAACTTATAGCTTTGGATGTTGTTGACATTGAGTACAAATAGTAAGACTAGAGCTTAAAAATTACACCTACAACTATGTTGTCTACTATTACTAGCTAATGCTGATTTTGATGTTAAAAAGTAAATATTTTAGAGTGGTTTGCAATTATCCATGCTACACAATCTAGTTCAAGATTAACAAGAAAAATAAATACCATTATTATTTATCTTTAATATTTCTCTAACAAATATGTCAAAGAGATGTAGATTTTGTTGGTGTTTTTGAGGTATATGAAACATAATCATGTATTACAATGCAATTTATTCTTAACACTTTTATATATTTCTTTAAATGTTAACAAGTGAGGTTATATTGACAAGAGGGAACAATTGATTGGAAAGCAATGGAGAGGCTTTCATACTAGATGAAGGAAAAAAATTAGGGATAGATAATATTATAATAATTGAAACATAGGTTTAGTTGATCTTAAACAAATTCTAGATAACCATGCTAAGAAAGGTACTCAAATTAATGTCAAACTTCACTAGATTAAAGTGGGAGATATAGCTTTAAAAAAAAAATAAAGCTCTTAGAGCTCAACATACCTTTAATGGTATTAATAAAATCAATGGAAAACAACCCATTCTTAAGGAATTGGTGGATATTACCTAGGCCTTTGTTAAGAACTATGAGCAAGTTTTCACAGGCAAAGTAAACTCTCCTACATAAGATCTAGTTCCCTTAATGAATGTCTCCACATTGTTCTTTGTTTGATTTTTTCTCATGGTAATTATTTTATGATCATTTTCTCTCCATTCTTCATCTTAAGGAGGATTTTCTTGCCATGGTCGATAACAAGGCTCTTAAGTGAGATGGTTTTCCTTGTGAATTTTTTAAGGTTCTCTAGGAATGCATGCGTGAGGACTTGTATAAACTTTATCTAGAAGCTTTCCATTCCAACTATGTAGGGCATATTATTAACAAGGGAAATATTAAGTTCATAATTTAGTTTAGAGATCCATAGAACATCTACAATAGAGGCCCTTTACTTTTCTCAATGTGTCCTACAAACTCACTACCAAAACTCTAGCTATGAAGGTGTGTCATCCTCTTCCATAAATTATGCATCCTGAACAAGTTAGTTTCATAAAATCTAGATATATTTTGGATAATATTATTGTAGGCTTAGGAAGGTATGGAATGGGCTCAGTGCTCTTAGAAAAAGACTATTTTCTTAAAAAATAGCTTTTCAATGGTTATGAGCATATTAAATAGTCTTTCATTCTAACCATTCTTCAAGATATGATAATGGGTCTGTTTTATCCAATCTATATGTATGCTCTCTTTTTTATTCCTCTACTTGCATCACCATCAATGATTTCCAATCCAAATCCTTTGGGCTCTTTCATTTCACTCATCAAGGTTGTCTCTTGGCCCAAGCCCTATATGTTCTCACTACTAAAATATTTGGCTACGTTCTGACCCACTCTATGTTGTAATGATTTATGAAAGGTATTGCCTTTCCCAATTCATTAACTTAACTTATTTATGGCCACTTTAAAAATGATTCATTCCTCACACTCATTGAAGAGGATAAAATTGTTAAACAAGCCCTCAAGTGCTTGGATACTTTTTATTAAAATGTTGGCTCAAAAATTTAATGACACAAGATTCAATGTTATAAAAAATCTTATTTACCTAAGCCCCATTGGCTTAATTCCTTTGGATGGGAGTAGATTGATCATAGGTAATTTTTTAGATTTCTAGGTATTCATTTTTCCTTACAAGCTTTGTAGGTGTCATTATGGCAAGCAGTTCTGTACAAAATTGAGAAAAATGTTGTGTATTGGATTATGAATCCCATTTCTCTTGCAATAAATTTTCAATTCTGCTCCAAAATTCTTGTAGCTACCCATTTGGTCTCCTTTTAAAGCCTCTTACATGTATCTTGGAAATATTCTCCATTATTTTATTTAGGCTTCGTTTGAGAACCATAAGGGTTTTAATAGGTTTGCCTAAGAATGTTGTTGTCTCCCTCATGGTTTAGGATGGTTGGGGATTTTATCCACACAATGGTAAGGTTTGACACTTTGTGATAAATGGATTATTTTTGTTCACATTGGTAATGAGGCCTAGAAAATTTTGGTTCAATATTGTATTTCCTTTGAATACCTAACTAGGCATCTTGTAGGGAAGGGGATTGATTTACAATCTCTTCTCACCGTGAAGGATGAAATTCACATTAAAGTAAATATTATTGTTAAGAGCATTTGGGTATGTGTAGAATCATGATGGGCCAAAAATTGGTGATATGATGGGTATGTGTAGGGTATGTGGCTGACGACCTTATTTTTACCCAAAAGTAATGAAACGAAAAAGGGTTTTTAAAAGGAGATTCTTAGCTTTCCACCAATATATATTATGATTTACTTTGAATTTAACAAATAATTATCATTTTCTATTTGATTTACGACTAAAGTCCTAATTGATAGGATGATTGAAAAACATCTATACCTTTCAAATGGTATCACATTTTTTGAATCTAAAACATGTGTCACATTCTATGCTTCGCATACTATAGGATTAAAAAAAAATTTAACAAAGTTTTAACCAAGTTAAGGTGGTTAGACATACGAGTTTTTATATTTTTTAAAAGTCGTAGAGCATGTGCAAGATCATCATGGAAAAAATAGGCCCTTAAGTGGCAAAAAATTTAGAAAAATCAGAGTTAGGAAACTTGACGTAAAAATTTGAATAAGTTATCTATATTATTTCAAAAATGTGTAAGAATAGAATCTATAGAAAATTGAATGTAGTTTCTAAACTACTAGGTATGTTTTTCTAAAAAATTCCATTTGGTGAAAAATTTGAAATTTCAATGCAAGGGTACTTAAATTTTAGGGAAAAAATAAGAAGTGAAAAGTTTAACTAATCTCTAACGACAATAAATGATAATATATTTTATAACATTTTAGATATAAGTAGAGGACTCATGCCCCCGATGTGATGCATATTTTTTTGTAATTTTTCCAAGTAAATAATTAATTATGAATTTTTTTATTACAATTTTTTAAAAAATATAAACTCAAGCGTCAATCACCTTAACTTGCTCAAAAACTTCATGAAATTGAATTTTTCTTTTTAAATCCTATAGTATGTGAAGCATAGACGTGATGCATTTTTGATTCAAAAATGTGATACCATTTGAAAACTATAGATGTTTTTCAATCAACCTATAATCAAGACTTTAGTTGTAATTTGAATAGAAAATGAATAATAATTACTTATTAAATTTAAAGTAAAGCGTAATTTATATTGCTGGAAAGCTGAGAATCTCCTTTAAAAACCCTTTTCATTTCATCAATTTTGGGTAAAAAAAAGTCGTCAGCCACATACCCATCATATTGCCACTTTTTGGCCCATCATGATCCTGCACATACCTTATAATAAAAAATTCATAATTAATTATTTACTTGGAAAAAAATTACAAAAAAGTATGCATTACATCAGAACATGAATCCTCTACTTATATCTAAAATATTATAAGGGTGATCGCATAATAGTGGCTTACAATTTTTGGCCAAACTGGACACTGAAATTATTTTTTTAACTAAATCTTGACTTTCAGGTACCTATAGTGGCTAAACCGTGAGGAATTTGAAGATGATGCAAACTAGAGTCTCGCCAAATTTTGTTTGTAGATTCTAAAACTATTTTTTTCAAAATTTTTGAATTAGATTGCACTTCTTTTTCCATCTCCCACGAAAACTGGTTTTTCCCATATTTAAAGCAACATTTTTAAAAGCATAGTAATAATCAGATAAAGCGGCTGCTGTCCTTTTCCCGAAGAAGGTACCCTGTTCTTTAACTGAGCCTGTAGCTCGTCATGGTGCCTGGCTCTCGGCTAGCGGCTTCTTTTTGCTTAACATTTTTTCTTAATCATCCAAAGTAAAATCTGTGCAATTCAAATATGCATGCAGTCGTATTCTTGTTTTTTGTATGTATCAAATTTTTTTTTTTTTTGCTGGATCAAGGACTCCAATATTTGGTACACTCATATTTTTCAAAAATTTTTTTGATAATATTCTATTTTTGCACATGTGCAAAACAAAGAGCTTCATTTTCAGTCAAAAACCTATATTTAATCAAACTTAAAAACCAAATAGATAATAAAACCAAAACATATTAAAATTATATTCATTGGATAGATCGTTCTGAGGGCTACCTAATACCAGTTGGGTTTGTGAAGTCTCTTCCATTTTCAATCTCAAATCGAGCTTCGAAGTGCAAAATTCTGGACAATTTTGGTGTCTGGGAGGGTGAAGGTGAAAAAGGGTGGTTCAGTCGAACCAAAAAAATATGTTCGATCGAACATGGGTTAGACCGAGCCACTTTGAAATATGATTAAAAAATGTATTTCGGGAGGGGGGGGTGGTCGGTCGAACGCCCTAACATGAATCAATTTTACTATTTTTTTTTCTTTCCCATTTTTTAATAGTTTTATTTTATAATATATAATATATAATATTAATATAAATCTAAATTATATTATTTTTATATTATAATATATAATATACTTATTATTACAATATATTATAATAATAATATATAATTATTATTAATTATATATTATTATTATAATATATTATAATATATAATTGCTATTATTATAATATTAAAAGTATATAATTAAAAAGTATATATATTAGAAATGATTGAAAAGCATTTTGGGAGTTTTGGATTGGGTAGTTTACTTGAGGGAAGGAAAGATTTAAACAAAAGGTTTATCTCTGAGATCTCATCTAAAAATATTGTTATGGCACAACCTTGTTTTGTTGCCCCTCAACCAAGGTCTAATATGAACATGAACATCTACAGCTCCACACCCAAGCTCTCCTTGATGCTGGTAGGTGTTCTCTTCAATCAGAAATCATAAAAACATGAGAACTGATGTGGAAATGCATATTAATTTTATTTTCTTAGGGGGATTTTGTTTGTTTATAGATATAAGTAAGTATATATTTATGATGGACATTGTTAGACAAACAAGTAGCTTGGAAGGAAAAGGAGACATGTTTGGCAACAGTGGTGGAGAGTCTCAGCTTGGGATCTACAGAGAGATGAAGAGTATGAGAGTAGGTCTGGTAGTGACAACATGGAAGGGAATGGATCTAGTGATGAGCAGGAAGATAACCATCCCAAAAAGAAGCATTGTCACATGCATACTCCTTAGCAAATTTAGGAGATGGAAGTGTATGCCCTTTTTCACTAAACAATTCAATACTTGTCATTCATTGAGAATTGTTGTTTTCTGACTTTATTGATATTTTGGGTTTGCTATAGGATTTTCAAAGAGTTCCCTCACCCGGATGAGAAGCAAAGGCAGGTTCTAAGTAAGCAATTGGGGCTTGCACCATGATAGATTAGGTTTTGGTTCCAAAATCGGTGAACTTAGATGAAAGTATGTGGGGATTAAGAAAATGACCAAAAATTTGTAGTAATGTTGCAAAATTGATGAACTTTAGGGTTTCATGCTTTATTCCTTAAATTATTCTAATCATGGCTTTTCAAATCTTATATTTTTAGGCTCAACATGAATGTCATGAAAATACTCTCCTTAGGCAGGATAACGAGAAGCTTCACTTGGAGAACATGGCAATTAAAGAAGCCATGAGAAATCCCATATGAACCAACTATGAAGGCCATGTTGTTATTGTAGAAGTCAATCTTCAAGAGTAGCAACTGCGTATTGAGAATATTCGGTTGAAAGATGAGGTTCATTTGCAAAGCCTAACTAATTTAATGATGCATATTCCATATTTTTGTATTCTCAAATGCAAACTGTGGTTAAAAGGATTATGAGTTACTCCTTTTTTAGCTATACCTATTCTAATTCTAATGTATTTACAACCCTACAAACCTCCTAAATTTTATTCTCTCTAGAAATATTTTTAGTGCAGTGATTTTCCCACCATAATGAAATTTCCTCATATCATATACTGTATAAGATTTAGAGACCCAGAAGTTTATTTTGTTCTCATGCTTTAAACCACCTGAGTAGTGAAGTTGAGGATTCGTTATCTTTGTGCTTATGGGTATTCTTTAACTATTATTATGTTTTTTTTAATTCATGCATGGATTTTTTCAGTTGGAGAGAATGGTAGCTATGGCTGGAAAACTTTATGGAAGGCCCATATCATTGAATTGAGAGAGAGATATGGAG
>VDFB02105785.1:475811605-475852773 GCA_007258455.2 Sequoia sempervirens
GAGGGTTTAAGGGTTTAAGGCTTAAGGGTAGAGGGTAGAGGGTTAAGGGTAGAGGGGAAATTTCTATTTCCATTTGTTGTATTTTTTGTGAATTAAATTGATGGAAACTTTATTTTTTTATTTGTGTTGATTTATGGTTTAAATGTCTACAATAATTTTATAATTAGATAATACTTAATTTTAAAATTTACATAATTTCCCATGAAACAATTTGATGGAACAAATATAAGTTTTATATAATTGTATATAAGATTCTTGAACATAAGAATTCCATGAAACAAATATAAGTTGTATATAATTTTAATTTAGGAAAAATAATTTTTAAAAACTTCACTAGGTTTCAAATAAGTATTGAAAGCATATATATGAATTTACATGCAAGAAAAAAAAGTGAGAGATGATGATATCAAAGATTCTTAAACTTAAGAATTTTCCATGGAACAAATATGTACATATAATTGTAATTTACACAAAATGATTTAAAGCTATGTACAAGTTACTATAAGTTCTCACTTGAACATGTATAGGGTTACAAGTGAGCTTGAAAATCATGGATATAATCTAAGTCAAAGATTCCTGGTTCAACCCGCTCTTCAATAACATGTAGAATTTTTTGATGATCATCATTATCTAGTCTCCATTTTCTTCGGCCACGTGCATGTGGAACTTCATGAAGATTTAGGGCGGTAGCAATTATTAAGTGACTATATTGATATACCTTGTTATCAGGTTGATAGTCAACAAAATGAATCCCATGTTGAACAACTTTGACTTGTTTTAGATATGTCCCTTGCACTACAATAGAACCTACATGGCAAACATGAACCTAAGGTAAGACATATGAACGCGTACAACATTTTTGTGCTCAATTTTTTTACAATATATATTTAATCTTTATAATGTAATGGGGTATGTGTAGGGTCATCATGGAAAAGGCCCTTAAGTGGCAAAAAAATTAGAAAAATCAAAGTTAGGCAACTTGACATAAAAAATTCAATAAGTTATCTATATTATTTCAAAAATATGTAAGAATAGAATATGTAGCAAATTCAATGTACTTTCTAAACTACTAAGTTTTTTTTTTTTTTTAAAGATCTATTTCCGAAAATTTGAAATTTCAATGCAGTAGTACTTAAATTTTAAGGAAAAAAATAAGTAGGTGTCTGTCTGACGACCCTAACCACAAGAAAATGATAATATTTTTTATAAGATTTTAGATATAAGTAGACAACTCATGTCCCGATGTGATGCATATTTTTTGGTAATTTTTTCTAAGTAAATAATTAATTATGAATTTTTTATTACAACTTTTAAAAAATATTAAAAACTAGTATGTCTAACCACCTTACTTGGTCAAAAATTCATGAAATTCCATTTTTTTATTTTAATCCTATAGTATGCAAAGCATAGAGTGTGACAGATGTTTTGAATTCAAAATATTTTATACCGTTTGAAAGCTATAGATGTTTTCCAATCAACCTATCAATCAAGATTTTAGTCATAATTCAAATAGAAAATGAATAATAATTATTTATTAAATTCAAAGTAAAGCATAATTTATATTGGTGGAAAGCTAAGAATCTCCTTTAAAAACCCTTTTTGTTTCATCAATTTTGGGTAAAAAAAATTCGTCAGCCACATACCCTACACATACCCATAATATTGCCACTTTTTGGCCCATCATGATCCTATACATACCCAATGTACACATGTGAACACAATGTATATATAATTTTAAATTCAAACATACATGTGGGAAATGACATTCCATCACTTTTTTTAGGTTGTGTTAGCTTATTCCTCTCTTTTGTGAAACGCAATAAATAATAGCTAACACCTTCGATGTTTCTAGGCTCTCCTATAACTACAAAAACATCTCCTATACACCAAATTTACACAAAATTTTTTTAAGAAAATTAGAAATGTCTCTAAAGATCATTAAATATATATATATAATATTTAAATTATTGAAAACTTACACATGTACCTTTTTCTAACCAATCCTAAAATATGGTCATAATCAATTGAAATCAAAGGAATGTCTTCAAATCTTTCTTACTCATTTTCATGATATGTTTCTGAAAAAACTAGTGGCATTGTATCCCATTTACCAACATATCCAAGTTCTTGGTTGTTGCATGCATGATCAGAGTTTCCTACAATACACTCAGTACAAAAACAAGAGTAATCCCTTGTGTGTAATGTCCATCCATGGCAACTATCTGAACTCCTAACACAATTTAAAGATCTTGTTTTTTCTACCCTCTTGCATCCATGCATCGATCTTCTGTCCACACCTAGATACATGTACAAAAACAAACTTATGTGAACAAACATGTATATATGTATATAAATTTTAAATTTAAAAAAATTCAAATTTTTGAAAATTTAATTTATACGTACTTGATATCTCCCAAAACATTCTATGTGGAATATGTCAGTTTGTTCTCGAAGATGTTCTGACCACATTTGATGCAAAGTGTTTCTTGCACCATTCAAAAACATCATGTGCATTATCTATATGATTTTCTAGATAACTCATTTGATTCTTTCTTAAAGCTTGTTTGATGCAAGCTCCTGCTCCATCATGCTCACCCTTTCCATGCCCACTCTAAAAAAAACTCCAAACATGTGGTATTTTATAGATTTTATGATATCTAAAAAGTGCATAGAATGGCCGTGAAGATTTGAATTGTGTCACACATCCATCTGACCATACAAAATGATTTTCAAATTTTACACCCCTACTTCTCAAATTCTCAAAAAAATTGTAAAGCAATGTTGGACAAAAAGCGTGTCATGCTCTTTATCATCACTAATATAAAAGTGATATTCTTTCTTAATGGCTCGTTCTTCATCTATACTCTCAACACCATCCAATTTTGATTGTGCATGTCGATAACACACATGAACCATAATAGAAATCTATTTTGAAAAGTAATAATCTGATTGAATCTCCTTTTGATGTACAAAGGAGTAATTTTCTGCAATGTTGACTACTGATAGAACTGTTCCAAGTGGGAAAGTATCTCTCGATGTTTCGAATTGTTGTGCTTGCCACTTAGCAAAAAAGGAATGTTGTATGTATGTTTGTATCAATTTTTGAAAATCTTTCATTAATTTTCCAATAGGAATCTCCTCTTCTACATAGTTCAACCTTGTGGATTCTCTCCCAAAATTTGTTTACAACTTTACATACTTGTACCTATGTGAGTAAAATATGTGAATAAGCAATAAACCACAAAATCAATGAAATATTACATTAGAGAATTCAAATAACAATATAATCAAATTGAAAAAAATAAACTCTCTAAAAATAGTACTTACCTCTTGCAATTTACTGTCTTTGTTAGGTCAATATCCTCATTTCTTGAAGGAAATTTAGCCAAATTTCCACATGTCTCACAAATTCCTTTTATGCAGTTTATTTGAGGTCCATTTTCATGATCACATAATATAGCCTTTATGAACAAACTTTCCTGTTTAGGAGGTGCATTTTGAAAACCATAACTTTCTTCTCTCATATTTTGAAATACCTAATAGTAGAGATGAAATTCAATATGATAATGGCAACAACAAGTTTCAAAAATCTTGTTTATCTTCACATAATATGGCTTTAACCTTTCAAACATTGTTTGCCCAATCTTTATATGAGGATATGTATTACAAAAGTTCATATACATCTCAAAGTGTGTTATGTCTAGCCAATGTTTGATATGATTTTCATAAATACCGGGCTCAATCCTGTGTCTCATAACATCTCTAGTATTTGATGATGGATGAGTTTGATCATGCCAAAAACTTGATATCAAGTTCCTAACAACATCTTCAATCCTGTCAGAATGGGGAGCTCTACACATAATTTCCCAATTTCCTTTTGAACTCTCATCCAAAAACTTTATCTTTTTCTCATATTTTATTAATGTGGTTCTACTATAACCAATTTCAGCTGAAAGTGCAAACATTTTTATTTTTCTTGCTATATCTTGATGTACAATAGATGTCAACATCACCCTTCTTGTAGTGGCTTTATCCACTGATCAAGATCCTTTCCCAATGGAATCTAAACCCTTTTTAACATTTTTAGCAATATCCTTTTGTAATCCCATGTGTTTCTTCTTATTTGATGCTAAATGTACACCCAACAATTGTAATGACTCTTTTAGCTCATTGCAAAGAAGTAAATGTGATAACAATTGGTTTTTTCAAGTGTATCAAGATGATTGAAATGATCATTGATTATTCCATTTATAGATTTAGTCATTGACCTCTTTCTCTTATTATAAGGCTAGTTCGCATAACATTTCAGTTTCTCCATATCCATTTCAAGTAAATGATCTAAATTTCTATAAGAAATTTGTTTCATCACCTTTTTAGCTAGTTTTATATGCTCATGCATACCAATGGAAGGAAGTGATCCTAACCCCTCTCCAACATGCATTGCTTGAACTTGGGCCTCCTCCCTATCTTCAAGTTCCATGTGTACTTCAGTAGATTCATTTGATCCAATATCTAGATTTGGCTCGACTTCAGCATGAGAACTTCCTACTTGTTGAGCCCTTTCTACATGTCACAAAATATTTTGCAAAGAAAGTGAGAGATTATTCTATATAAGTTAAGTTTATGTATGCAAACAAACAAAGTGATAAGACATGATGCTATAAGTGAGAGAAGTTTTGAATGGCTAGTTTTATATGCTCATCCATACCAATAGAAGGAAGTGATCTTGACCCCTCTCCAACAAGAACTATTTGAACTTGGGTCTCCTCCCTAACTTCAAGGTCCATGTGTTCTTCAACGGATTCGTTTGATCCAATATCTAGATTTGGCTCGACTTCATCTTGAGAATTTCCTGCTTGTTTGATTTACATGCAAGGAAAGAAAGTGAGAGACTATGAGTTATTTAAGTGGAGTTGAAACAAATAAAATACAATATTCTTGAACTTAAGAATTCCATGGAACAAAAGCAATTGGAAATAGATGATAAGAAATTTAGGTAATGTTGATGCAAAATGACTATTTTTTAGTATTAAAGTTTCCAAGTTAAATCTAACATGGTTTTCATAATTGGAAATATATTTATAAGAAAAAAAAATTGAGGTGTTAATAAAATTCTTAAACACACACTTGAGAGAGAGAGAGAGAAGAAACAAGCATGTACCTTGTTTCTTTCTATGATAATTCTCCAAGTTTTTTTCACGCCTCTTTTGTTGTTCTTCTTTCGATAATTTTCATTGAGACGTGCATTTTTTCTTTTTCTTTGTTGTCCCATTTTCTTCTTCAAGTTAAAGATGAATCAAAACAAATCCTCTACCAACTTAGTTAAATTCTCCTCCAAATTTTTCCTTGATCGATAAAAATGAAAAGTTGTCTACTCCTATATTTTCCTCCTTGATAAATGTGCAAAAACCTCTTCTCCAAAATTTGTGCTCCAAGTGATATAAATGCGAATTAATCTTGTAATTTGATATGGAATAATGAAAAATAAGCTTGTATTTATATGCATATGGGAAAGAAATTATTCTAGTGTATGGAATAACTAGATCCTAGATTAAATGAATCAAGTGGTAATCAAACAAGTTATTTCATTATGGAGTTTGTTGTTTTTTAATGTATAGATATGCAACATATATCTAGTAATTTTAGAATTTTGTTACCTATCAAAAATATAATAGAGGTATAATTTGAATTGAATTTTCTTAATGTTTCAAAGAATAAAATTTTTGTATAATTTTGATTAAGGAACAAACAGGTTTTGAAGGGACCCCGAAACCCTTAACAGTAAACAAGAGAAAGATACAACAATAAAAGGATCATAAAAAAAAATAGATAGTTGTCATCAAAGAGGAGAACAAGGAACCAACCCAAGGCAGCACAACAAAAAGCCAACAAACATCCAAAACAATTCTAGCCACTAGGCCAGATTCCTAAATGTTAACAAGAGCCTGGTCAGCCTTCCTCTTTAGGTTCACTCTGGTTCTTTTACTCAGCCCCACACCTTCCACCCGGCTTTCCTCTTTCTCAACATCCACATACACAACAATCTTGATGTGATAGGCATTCTCCAGATTTTCAACCATTGTATACATGGTCTTCACGGTAGATTTTAAAATCTTGTGGCTCATTTCCAACACCTTGTGGATAGAATCTTTTATGTTCTTAATCTTTTCCTCCATACTAGAAAGCTTTCCATCATGGTTACTCTTAAATTTCTGCAAATCCTCAACTATTTTCTTGAGGAACTCCACCATGTATTTCTTTTCTTACTCAGTCCATAAGTCAGTGGCCTTATCTTTGTCTGTATTATTATTGTCACTCTTCTCATCCTTTTCCAGTTTACTATTCATAGCCCTCTCATTCAATTTAAGTTCCTTAATCTCAAAAAACACCCATCTGATTAACCGAAAGAAATCCACAGACCCATTATGGGCAATAGCAAGAATGTCATCAGGAAATTCACATTCAACTTTAAAGTAATGGTCATCCGCCTTGAGTTCCCTGGGATACCGGGGCCTATCCCCTCTATCAGTGGTAGGGTAACTAGAGTAATCCAATGAGGGGGTCGACTATGAATGATCCTGATTAGTATCATAAGAGGAATCCTCTGAGACCTTTATTTTACCCTTCTCCTTTGGAGAGACACTAGAATTACCTTTTCCTTTAATTTCAACCCTTCCCCTGGAAGAAGGGGTCTGTTGCAATAGAGTCGGCATAGCTTTGAAATGATCAAAGATTAAAACAAGCAAACCCTCATGAAGAATAGAATTCCTAATCGGATTCTAACTATAGTTCTGAAGACTAGCATTCAGAGAGGTAGCAAGATAGAAAGGGAAGGAAACCCTAACCTGATGCCAGAAATCATTAAGGAGCACAAAATGGTACCCAAAAACCCTAGTGTAATGACCATCTAGGGTAATGTACTCCATTAGCACTCTCAGTACCTTCCTCCAATGCGAGACAATCTTCAAAGAATCATAACTAGTTTTGGTAGTCCTTCGTAGGTCCTCCTTTTCCTTCTCTATCTTCATAAATTTTTGCACAGCCTAGTTAGAGAGTTTCATGTCCCTATAAAACTTGATGCCCTCAATGGAAAGCCCTATCAACTCAGTAATTAGCTACTCATCTATAGCAACCTTTCTCCCAAACAAAGTAATCTCATTGTCCTTCCATTCCTTGGCAAAAAACCTAGTGACGTTCAGGTCCCAGCCATGGAGTTTTATGATATATTTGGTTATCCCTCTTTTCTCCAGAATCTCCCAAACCTTAGTGTTTCTTAGCTACTCACAATCCATTGGTTCCACTTTGTGACTCTCGCCACCCATGTTGGTATAATTACAGGCATGTTCAAAAGAATTTAGAAAACCAATTAAGTTGGTATCCAGAAAGCATGTGAAGCACAAAAGAGCATAATAGTAATTAATATTACTGTGCTTCAGCCAACAATCATGAATTATTGAACAGCAATCCCGAGACTACATGACTAGACACTCAACACCCATAATCATATGTTGGTAGGGGGAATTTGAACCTTCTCATGAATTCAATCATACATTAATAAGGTAGTGACATCGACCTCTAGCTTATCACTCCTTTTCCACATCACCTTATTCTTCGCCTGAACACCCTTATTGGAAAAAAAGTCTGCCATTGTGTTAATTTCCCTTTACGCATGGGAAATAAAGAATTTTTCAAAGTTTCTAATAATACCCTTGGAAAGATTAATCCAGTTCTCTATAGTCCAAGATGGTTCTTGAAGGCGCTTAATACATTGTATTATAGTGTTTGAGTCCCCTTCAAGCCACACATTTTTAAAGTTCAACTAATGGGCAAGATTCAAGACTTGAAATGCCCCTATGGCTTCAATAATGTATTTGGTCTGGGTACCCAAGGGGAGAGCCACAACTGTAATAAAAAGGCCATTCTCATCCCTTATCACTCCCCCACACCCAGCTGACCCTAGATTACCCTTGGCCACCCCATCAAAGTTGATTTTAACCCACTCAGGAGGAGGAAGTTCCAATGGATTCCATCTCTAGGACCCTTAGTGGGATTAAGAGGAGAATAAATATCAAAATTAATCTTCCAAGCATCAACAACTCTGAGCTCATAATCTTGGTATCTGATCTTTCCATTCACCTTGATTTTGTTATTAAGCAAATTGAAATTCTTTCTCACAGCTTTGATAATTTTACCAAAAACAATTTCCTTTGAAAGAGTCAAATCCTGAAAGATTCTATTATTACTCTCTTTCCAAATGCCCCATGCGAGGTGAGGAAAAATGTATCTCCAAAGTAGATTCAACACTTGATTTCTTGAAGGAACCTTCCACTAGCTATAAAAGTCCAAGATAGACCCAAGAAAAACCTAACTAAGATCCCACAACTGCAAAATCCTGCACCATATGTCATAGGTAAAAGGATAGTGGAGAAAGAGATGTGAAGCTATGTCAACCTTCGAACAACAAAGATAGCATCTATTAGGAAAAGAGAAACCACGTTTAGAAAGATTATCATTAGTTAACAGTTTATTTTGAAGAAGGATCCACACAAAGATGTTGACTTTAGGAATAAGCTTGTGCACCCATGCCTTTTCCCACACAAGAGAAGGGGAGGAATGATAACATGAGGCCACCACCAAAGAAACATAATAGATCCCTGATGAGGACAACTTCTAGACCAAAGAATCCTCCTGGCCCTGTGAACTAAGCACAACAATGTTAAGGAGAGACTACAACGGGTGAAGGTCTAGACTAATAGTAGAGATACCAACCCACTGATCATTCCTCCAATAGTCTCCAACAAAGGTATCAAATCTAGCTTTTCACTCCTCCATATGATTCCCAAAGATAGGGATACTACAAAGATGTTCATTCCCAATCCACTGGTCTTCCCAAAACAATATGTTTTTACCATCTCCAAGTTTCCAAATCACACCTTTAACTAGAAAGATCCCTAGTCTTAATGACATTATTCCAAAGGGTTGAACCAAGAGAGAGATTCTGAGAACAAAGAAAATTTCTGAAGGAGTCAACTCCCCACAAATATTTACTATGCCAAATAGCATTCCATTCATGAGCATCAGCAAAGGTTCTCCAAACTTGTTTCGCTAAGAGAGCTTTATTAAAAACTCTAATGTTCCTCAGACCAAGACCCCCATACTTATTGGGTTTACACACATTCTCCTAGGAAACCAGCAAAATCCTCCTCTTCTCCTCAACCCCAAACCAAAGGAAACTTTTTTGAATCCTCTCAATAATTTCAGCAAACTTGGAAGGGATCTTAAACAAACTTAAAGCATAAACAAGAAAATTTTGAAGAGAAGCCTTTAGCAGCATAACTTTACCAACTTGACTGAGAAGGGCCCCTTTCCAACCAACCAACTTCCAATTAAACCTATCCACAAGAGAAATCCAAAAATATTCTGGAGGTTTGGTTCCCAAGGGAAGCCCCAACTAAAAGCAATGTTCCTACCTCTTCTTTATAATTATATTTTGTTCTCAACTCCTCAATGGTTCATGTTGCTTAAGTCATTTTTAAAAAATAGGAGTTTTGTGTATCACAAAGTTATGCACTTTATTTGTTCTTACTTTCTATCAATATTTTAATTTCATCATTTTTATCAAATTTTAAAACTAGAACATGTGCATGTTAATAAATAGGCTTGTAAATACACTCATTTATAAAATATCATTAGTTTACTTGAGCTTGGGAGTCATTTATTTTATAATTTTTGACTACTTACTATAAAGTTCAATGGGTGTGCATGCAAAATATTTATTGTGATCAACATGAATGAACTTAATTATAAAGTGGTGCCATTCATTTCCTAAAATTCTACTAGAGATCAAATGTATAGCATATAAGGAAATGTAAGTTCTCAGAGATTATCAAATAATCAAATGTATGTATATTGAATATAAGCAAATGTATACATATATCATATAAACATGTAAACATAAGCAAACACATACATACATGTAAATAGATTCAATGTATAAACATGCAAGTACATGTAAGTACATGTTATAAGCAAAGAGCCAAATGTATGTATATTCTATAAGAAAATGTATGTTAGAGATCATCAAATGTTGAATACTAAATATCATCAAATAAGTAAATGTACATGTATATCATATAAGACAATGTAAGTTAGAGATCATCAAATGTTGAATACTAAAGATCATCATATAAGAAAATACATGTAGTAAAGATCATAAATCTAGTGCAGGGCCTAATCTGAATGTCGACTCCTAGTTGAACGACCATCTGAATGAGAACGGTCCTGCTCTAATGGATATGTTGAGCCCTATAAATAAATTTGTGTACAAAATGTGCTAACTACATATAATTTATATTAAATAAATTTTATGAAAGTTATTTTTAAGAATTTACTTGTATATTTTTAAATATCTATCTAGATCTATGCATACATATGCATGTACATATACACGTGTATATATAAAAAATTAAAACTCACATATTCACTGGCAACAGATTCATCCACAGAGTCACGTCGATGTACACAATCTGGAGGAACAAGGCTAGGAGTGACATGAGGTATTTCCACCTACAATATATATACATATATATCAGTACATGAATATCTAGTTAAAACTAAAATTTAAAAATAATTAAAAAGAAATTGAAACATGCAAATGCACACATACATGCACATCATCTGATATTGGATGACCTGAGTCCTCTAAAATGGCCGCCTCCACCATATCAACTATACGGTCCAGTGACAAACCAACATTTGCATCCATCTGATCTATCCCATGTCGTTCCATAAATGATGAGTGAAGAGGACTATGCAAGTGAGATGGCATCAGTGGTGACTGTTGTCAATAGATTTGCACCCTGTTGAATGCGATATTCAGCAACCTACTGAAACATGGAAACCTCCTTCAGATGTGGGTGATTTAAGCAAAGGAGGAATCTCTAGAGTGAGCTGGTTCTCCCAATGATTGATCTTATTCTAAATAATTTCTGATGGAAAGGGATAAAAAGATGTCTAAAAACTAAAACCTATGACTACTGATGTTTAACTTATTACTTCTGATAGAAATTATATCTTGCCACTCACAACAATTCCTTTATTACAATAGTTCCTACAATCTCATCAGTGCATGATTTCATCAATAATTCATATGAAGATTCAAAGACATTGAATACATCATACAACCTGAAAACATGAAAACCTGTGCAAAAAAATCATAAAAGCAGAACATTAAGGATTCAAATCTGAAAATAAAAAGCATCAAACTGCTGTTACCAGTCTTGAGACAACAAAATGGAAAGAAGAACTCTGTTGTATTACTGAAATTGAAAGAGTGTCAATCTACCAAAACTAAGTACAAAAGGTTCACAAGCTCAAAAATGCATCTAAGCAGGAACTGCAATCTGAACTGAGAAGGGCCCAAAAAACTAAGTCTATCAAAGACAACTCTCAAGAAACCCTAATCTAAGCTCAGAGAAAAGCTCAAGGAAAAAGGCTTCAAACTGTCTCAAAAACTGCATAAAAGCATAAAAAAACATATCGCTTTTATGATGAACTTGTCAAGCCTCTAAAAATGGGTTGAATTTGCTTTAAAAGCTCAAAAACACTTTATCTCTCCAAGATAAGTCACAAATCCAACCAAGAGGAAAAGTCAACAATAATCTCCTAAAAATACCAAGAAATCATAAAACAATTTATAGGAGATTGCTTTATAGGATTGCAAATTTTCACAACTTGTCTATTTTTGCAATCAAAGATCGAAAATATTTTGCAAAAAGAAAAAACTTCTTATCTCTCCATTACAATGCTTTGATTTTCTCAAAAAATAATAAAATATTAACACATATCATCCTTTCATCAAAAAACTTTATTGATTTCTCTAAAATAAATTAAAATAAGAAACCCTAAATAGGTAATTGACCCAAAAAAAAAAGACCCTAGGTCATAAGGTATCCCACCATAATATTGTCATTGTTTTCTCATAAAACAATAAAATAACCCACATTCAAGTTGATAGGGAGGGTTGGATGAATCAATCACTGATTCATGCTCTGGGTTTTGCTTGGAAGACCTCTAGGGTGTTTCTCTCCACCACTTGCATCCTATAGGACCTCTTCCTTCTTAGGGTCCCCTGATTCTCCTTGCCAACCCAACTATCAACATAGCTCCTCCTACCAAGTCAAGACTTGGTGCAATCTTGAAACACTTGCCTTAGCCCTTAATCCACCCTAAATGCTACTAATCCTCCAAATTATTGAATTTAGTTTTACAAGGATGTAGATGTGCTTCTAAAGTCATCAATCCATCCTACTAAGTGTGTTAGGGTCCACCTAGCTCCATCTGCAAGTCACTTCCACCAAACCCTTCTATTAGTCCTAGAAGGCTACTAGTCCTATTAGGTCTCCTTCTCCGAGAAATCAGGGTTTTTCCCAAGTCTTTCCAAAGAACTCCCCAAACTTTTCCTGGGATTCCTGGTTCATATGCCCACCTCTCAAGGATTTTTGGGGTCTTGGGTCACAACTATCCGTAGAAAGCCCCAACCTGAAAAATGAGCAAAACTAGGTTTTTTTTAAGCCCTTTCCTGGCTTCTCTGCAAACTGTTAAGTCCTTCCCTCACCAGATGGATTGTTGGAGTTTCTTTCTCCTTACCATGTTTTGGCAAGACTCATACCTTCCTTCTCAAAAAGGTAATTTGTCAGGAAATTGACACCCCTGCAAATCAAGTGCTCTACACTAAGGTCTTCCCTAGCCGGACACTTCCTTGGCTCACCTAGGACAAGACTTCCACAGTAACTCATGTGCTTTCAAAGTCCCTAAACCCTAATATATGCACATCCATGGAGTCCAGTCACTAATCCCAAAGGGTCGTACAATTTGTACGGTGGGAAAGTGAACTAACACTCCATACTCACAAACTGCTTGGTTCAGACCAGCAACAGTATGAAAACCAAAACTAATTACTTGTAAACAAAGCTTAAAACTGAATAAAGAAACTATCTAATTCCACACAATGCTAAAATAACAACTACTCTACATCCAACACAAATTACAGTGCCATGATCAATCCATTAAAACATCACTTTAATGCAAAAATGAGAAAATTTTCATACAATCACAATTGCTTCCCTTGAATTCAAAAAAAACTTAAACAATATTAAATTCTTCCAACCTCACTCCAATGCCGAGGAATCCCATAAATAGGTCACCAAATCAGTTATTCTCTCCCTTGGACTCTCCTTGGCCACTTGTAGCTCCAATTGAGCAAAAATTTCAAACATTTTGCAAAAATCCTAAAAGTCTAAAACCTCATTTTGAGCTAGAACCTTATGACACCTATTCTATGGTCAACATGACCTTCATCTTATCAAAACCCAACAAAAATTCCACTAAGGCTCACATACAAATGAACTAAAATAGTTTTCTTAGTTGTCCTAGACAAACCTTCTAAACAACCTATGGCCACCTATGGGTGCTCCTGCACCATTCTCCCCCCTTTGCCCAAACACTAAGGAATGTGGGGAGAGATCAGAGACGGATCAATGCCACACTTCTTGAAATGAGCTTCTTCCACCCATGTAGCCTCAGACTCTGGTTTGTCTTTCCACTGTATGAGATGCTCTATGTACACCTTATGCCGAGTAAACTTCTTCACTCTGGATTCCAAGATACTTTCTACTTGCAGCTTGTCTTTAGGTGGTAAGACTATAGTACTCACATCCTCCAAGACATATGTACTAGCTAGAGTCATATCAGTTACTGATCCTTTATACTTGATCAAGTCAGCCACATTAAACACTGGTGAAATACTTAAGTCTGCAGGAAGGTCCACCTTGTAAGCATTCTTTCCATACTTGGCTAACACCTTACATGGTCCCACTCTCTTCATCTACAACTTAGTTGGTACTCCTTTCTGCAATCTAGATTTGTTGAGATGGACCATGACATAGTCACCTACTACAAATTGGAGATCTTTTCTAGACATATCCACCTTAGCTTTCAACTTGTGAGTAGCCTCTAAGATTGTCCTCTTCACTTGCTCCTGAATCTCCTTCATGGTCTGAGAGAAATCCTCTGCATGGCCACTCCTATGCTCCATAGCTCCTAGATCTCTAAGCTCACACACACCTCTTGGGTGCATACCATATACTATCTCAAAAGGACTCCTACCTGTGGTCCTGTTTACACTTTCATTGTAGGCATATTCAGCTTGTGATATGACCAAGTCCCATGTCTGTCCATACTCCTTGGTGAGGCATTTGAGAAGGTTACCTAATACTCTATTTATCACCTCAATTTGTCCATCTATCTGAGGATGGTAAGCTGATCCAAAAGACAATTTAGTACCCAATTTTCTCCATAGAGTTTTCCAAAAATGACTCATAAACTTCACATCTCTGTCTAATACAATGCTCAATGGCAATCCATGGATCCTCACAATCTCTTTGAAGAAAAGATGAGCAATATAGCTAGCATCATGGGTGGTCTTGCAGGGAATAAAGTGACTCATTTTACTGAACCTATCTACCACCACATAGACACTATCAAACCCTATCTTAGTTTTAGGGAGTCCTACCACAAAGTCCATGCTAATGCATTCCCATGGTGTGTTGGGAATAGGTAGAGGTTTATACAAACTTGCATTGCTAGCTCCCCCCTTGGCTTTCATACAAACTACACACTACTCCACATACCTTCTGACATCCCTTGGTAACTTGGGCCAATAATAGAACCTCTACACTAATTCTAGTGTCTTGTTGATACCAAAATGACTGGTATTGAGACTACCATTGTGCTTCTCCTGGATGAGATTCTCTCTCATTGAACCTTTGGGAACACACAACTGATTCCCCTTGAACAAAAGTCCACTCTACAATGTATACTCTGAGAATTGACTATGAGTGATTCTCAAAATCAGAACATACCTTATATGCTTTAGAGAAGTCTTCATCTTCTCCATAGAGATCCTTGAAACTCTCTATCCCATTGCTTTTGAATTGAATCTCTTGCATTGTCAGCAACCTCCTACTTAGTGCATCTGCCACCTTGTTCAACTGTCCCTTCTTGTGTTTGGTAGTAAAGGTGAAGGCTTGGAGGTACTCCATCCATTTCAATTGTCTATTACTCAACTTTTCTTGTGTGTTGATGTAGCTAAGTGCCTGGTTATCAGTAAACACTACAAACTCCTTAGGTAGGAGATAACGTGTCCACTTTCTAAGAGACTGCACTAGAGCATATATTTATAAGTCATAAGTAGAATACTTATTTTTAGCTTCGTTGAGCTTTTCACTAAAGAAAGCTATAGGTCTGCCTTCTTGGCTTAGTACTCCTACTACAATTCCACTGGCATCACATTTCACTGTGAATAGCTTATCAAAATTAGGTAAAAAAAGTATGGGTTGAGTTGCCACTTCTTGTTTCAACTTCTCAAAACCCTTCTCTGCTTCAAGAGTCCATTTAAACTTAGTCTTTAGGCCACCCTTGATAGTATCAAGCACTGGTGCACAAATGCCACTAAAGTTCCTTATAAACTTCCTATAAAACTAAGCTAACCCATGAAACTCCTTACCTCTGTCCTGGTGGTTGGTGTAGGCCAATTTAGGATAGCTTCCACCTTGCTTGGGTCCATCTTCAATGATCCTTGGGATACTACAAACCCAAAATACACAAGCTCTTGTTTGAAGAACTCACATTTTTCTAGGTTGATGGCTAACCTCTCCTCCTGCAACCATTTAAGAACCATCTCCACCTGTTTCAAATGTTCCTCTACTATCTTACTAAAAATGAGTATATCATCTAGATACACCACCACAAATATACCTGTGAAATACTTAAGCACTTCATTCATGAGCCTCATGAATGTGCTAGGGGCATTTGAGAGGCCAAATGTCATCACTCTCCACTCATACAACCCATCAATTGTCTTAAAAGTTATCTTCCATTCATCCCCATCTTTGATTCTAATCTGGTGGTATCCACTCTTGAGATCCAACTTAGTGAAGTATTGTGCCCCTCCAAGATAGTCCATCAAATCCTCTATCCTAGGAATAGGAAACCTATATCTGATTGTAATCCTATTGATAGCCCTAGAGTCAATGCAAAGTCTCCACTTACCACCTTTCTTGGTTGCTAAGACCACTGCTACTACACATGGACTAATGCTCTTCCTAATTAGTCCTTGGTCTAACAACTCCTGCACCTACCTAGCCGCTTCCAGGTTCTGATCTGGTGTGAGCTTATAAGCTACTTTGTTTGGAAATGAAGCCCCTAGTAAGAAGTCAATCTGATGACTAATAGCTCTCTTTGGAGGTAATGTTGTTGGTGTTCCATCACTGACTATGTCCTTGAACTTCTCAAGCAACTTCTGGACTTCCTCTGGGATAATTGTCTTCCTGGCCTTGTCTTCTTCCTTCGGTTGCACCATAACAACATATCCTTCACCTCCTTGCTGAAGAGTGTTGATAAACTCCTTGCCACTGCTTAACAAGACACTAGGGGTTTTTGACTGTCCTTCTTCTTCATCCAACAGTGATTGTAACTTGAATGTTTTACCATCCTTCTTAAATGAGATGGTGTTCTCCTTTCCATCATAGATAGCTCCTCTGTCATATTGCCATGGCCTTCCCAATAGAAGATGGCATGCATCCATAGGCAACACATCACAAATCAGTTTGTCTTTGTACCCTCCAATGGAGAATTCCATTGTTGTCTGCTCATTCACAAGAACACTTTTCCCTTTATTCAACCATGTCACCTTGTAAGGATTAGTGTGGGGTACCTTCTCCAACTTTAACTTCCTCACTACTTCCTTTGAGATAATGTTATCAGTAGACCCTGAATCCACTATGACTTTGCACACCTTCCCAAGTATTTTTCATCTCACCCTGAATAAGGCTCTCCTTTGCTTTGGCTCTTCTTTGACTGGTTGTCTGATCAAAACCCTACTAAACATCAAGTTCTCCCCCATTTCTAACTCAATGTGACTAACCTCTGGTGACTTGACACTCATAGTGTCTTCTTGAGCATATTCTACTCTCTTTTATGTATTTGAAGAAGATGCTTTCTCTGGGCACTTATAAGTTGGATGTCCTACTTGACCACAGTTGTAACACCTCATGCTAGCAAAGTAAGAGTTACTTTTTCCTGTACTTCTTCCTCTGTTAGAACCTCCTTGAGATCCTCTACCTCTTCCATAACCTCCTCTAGAAGTTGTTTCACTTCCATACTCTATGAGTTTAGACTCTCCTTGATTTCTTTGTTCAGTCCCTCTACTTTGGTATCCACCTCTATGTCCTCTTTGATCTCTACCTTTTCCTCTGCTCTTGGAAGCCTAATCTTGTTTCCTCTTACTTTTCTCTTCAATATTTATAGCTAATTGATAACATTGGTGCACTGTTCTGGGACTTAGAAGAGTCATCTCCTCTTGAATGTTCCACTTCAAACCGTTAAGGTACCTAGCCACCTTAAGACTTTCATCCTCAGATACATTAGACCTCATGCAAATTTTTTGAAACTCCTCTGTATAGGAATTTACATCTTGGTCTCTTTGTCTCAAGCTCTATCTTTTCTTATCCAACTGAATTTCATAATCATTTGGCATGCGTGCTTCTCTCATTTTGGCAACCATTCCCTTCCAAGTGGAAATAGGTTTGTTGCCTTGCTTCTCTCTCTCTGTCTGAATGAACTTCCACCATGTCAAGGCTAAACCTCTCAATCTTGATTTTTCCACCTTTACCTTCTGTGCTTCAGTGACTCCATCACACTCAAAATGGTTTTCCATTTCCTCTATCTAATCCATGACTAGATCAACTTCCAATTTCCCACTAAATAGTGGTATGCCTTCAAGTTCTTTTCCACTCATAGCCTTCAATGCCTTCAAGAAAGGCTCTTCTTGCAAAACAGGGTCAAGTTCAGGGATCTTGTCTTCCTCTACAACCTCTTCACTCTTAGGTACCCTTCCTTCCAATTTATCACTGACTCTATCAGTCATGGTCTGTACGTTACTCATTGCTTCCTCAAGTTGGGCTATTCTTTCCATCAATCGCCTATTATCTTCCTCCTGATCTTCGACCTTCTTGGCCAATTCTATATTTGTCACCATGATTGTAGATCCACTAGAGTCAATCTCTGACATACAATAATCAATCCCAAATCTTTTTGGGGCTCTGATACCCATCTGATAGGGAGGGTTGGATGAATCAATCAATGATTCATGCTCTGGGTCTTGCTTGGAAGAACTCTAGGGTGTTTCTCTCCACCACTTGCACCCTATAGGACCTCTTCCTTCTTAGGGTCCTCTAATTCTCCTTGCCAACCTAGCTATCAACATAGCTCCTCCTACCAAGTCAAGACTTGGTGCAATCTTGAAACACTTGCCTTAGCCCTTAATCCACCCTAAAGGCTACTAATCCTCCAAATTCTTGAATTTAGTTTTACATGGGTGTGGAGGTGCTTCTAAAGTCATCAACCCATCCTACTAAGTGTGTTATGGGTCCACATAGCTCCATTTGCAGGTTGCTTCCACCAAACCCTTATATTAGGCCTAGAAGGCTACTAGTCCTATTAGGTCTCCTTCTCTGAGAAATCAGGGTTTTTCCCAAGTCTTTCCAAAGAATGCCCCAAACTTTTCCTGGGATTCCTGGTTCATATGCCCACCTCTCAAGGATTTTTGGGGTCTTGGGTCACAACTAGCTGTACAAAGCCCCAACCTGAAAATGAGCAAAACTAGGTTTTTTTTAAGCCCTTTCCTGGCTTCTCTGCAAATTGTTAAGTCCTTCCCTCACCAGATGGATTGTTGGAGTTTCTTTCTCCTTACCATGTATCGGAAAGACTCATACCTCCCTTCTCAAAAAGGGAATTTGTCAGGAAATTGACACCCCTGCAAATCAAGTGCTATGCACTAAGGTCTTCCCTAGCCGGACACTTCCCTGGCTCGCCTAGGACAAGACTACCACAGTAACTCCTATGCTTTCAAAGGCCCTAAACCCTACTATATGTACATCCATGGAGTCTAGTCACTAATCCCAAAGAGTCATACAATTTTTATGGTGGGAAAGTGAACTAACACTCCATACTCACAAACTACCTGGTTTAGACCAGCAACAGTATGAAAACCAAAACTAATTACAAACAAAGCTTAAAACTGAATAAAGAAACTATCTAATGCCACACAATTCTCAAATAACAGCTACTCTACATCCAACACAAATTATAGTGCCATGTTCAATCCATTAAAACATCACTTTAATGCAAAAACTAGAAAATTTTCACAAAATCACAATTGCTTCCCTTGAATTCAAAAAAAACTTAAACAATACCAAATGCTTCCAACCTCACTCCAATGATGAGGCATCCCATAAATAGGTCACCAAATCAATTATCCTCTCCCTTGGACTCTCCTTGGCCGCTTGTAGCTCCAATTGAGCAACATTTTCAAACATTTTGCAAGAATCCTAAAAGTCTAAAACCTCATTTTGAGCTAGAACCTTATGACACCTATTCTATGGTCAACATGACCTTCATCTTATCAAAACCCAACAAAAATTCCACTAAGGCTTACATACAAATGAACTAAAATAGTTTGCTTAGTTGTCCTAGACAAAGTTGTCCTAGACAGACCTTCTAAACAACCTATGGCCACCTATGGGTGCTCCTGCACCACAAGTCCTCACATTTGACTAAGGCAAAAGAAATAAGTCATAAAGACTTAACATATTAACCTAATATATGAATTTTCGGCCTCCACATATATCAAACTTAAGACTTTTGATAAACTCCAATACAAGGCTTAATAACCCTAACCCGAATTAACCCATATGCCTTTTGACAAATGCGAATATTCTGGACAATTATAGTGTTGGGTTGAATTAGGGCATGGGAAAAACAAGGTCTAACCCTAAATCATTTCATTTTGGAATTATCACTTGAGGAAAATGAGCTCTATCTAGAAAGAAAGCGCCGCCATGATTGTGTTGAATTTGAGCTCTTGTGCCTTGGGAATCTTCACCATGCTCTTTAGTGGTCAAGCCACTCAGAGGGTAAGCTTGGTTTTTATAGTAATGAGGCTCTTTACTTCATTTAAAACAAGAACAAACACCATGGCCGTGGCCTTTATTTGGTGATTTCTAGCTTTTCTTTCATCTCGGTGCTTTGCTCTTCTCTGGCCGTCAAGAGCTCGATGACTTCTATTGAGAAACTCCATGAGAGACCACACTTGTGGGTTTTCGCTTTCACTTTCTATGCACAAGGTAAGCCAGCTTCCATGGTTTTATTTTGAATTTCTGGCCTTGAGGCTGCGGCTACCACCACTTCTAATACCTCTGCCTTACATTTTCTATGTTGATTTTTTTGTGTTCAAATTACTATTAAAGCTCAACCACCAGTTTGAGAGCTCGAATCTTGGCCTGTGGAAGCTTCGTTTAGTTCTCTTGGCCACGGCTATACACACTCTCCATAATCTTGAATTGGTAAGCCACCTCTAGATACTTCATTCTTCAGAGACAAAGAATCTCTCCTTCACTTATGAGTTTCTGGCCATGTTCAGGCCGCACCAGATGTGTATCATAGAAAGCATTATTTAAAGTTTTGGGCTCGACCCAAAACAAGAAATTTCCCTTTTGTATATTCGAGGATGAATCTGCATATGGGTATTTGAAATTTTTGAAGAAAGTTGTAACTTCTCCATTCAAAAGCTTGATTTACCATAGGAAATTCGCATTTCTAGGTTTTTTTGCTATTTTGTACAAATCCCCATATGGGTTATCACTACACTATATTCTCTTGTATTTTAAATGTAACCCCGAAAATGGGTACTTGAGATTCAAAACTACAAATTTATTTGTATGATTCTATTCATATGGGCTTGACCCAAAACAACTAGTGGTTTATTTTGGACTCCTGAAGCAAAAGAATGACATGGATGTTTGTATATTCATTTTTATCTCCTTGGCATTCTGCACTTTATGAAAAGAATGCATCTCCATTGCACCACTGGTAAAAACCATCACATGGCTATGACTGTTCAGAATTTGAATAAATCTAACCCCAACACCCAGCTGGAAACAAGGAAAACTGACATTCATTTGAAACCCCAACGTGGGTATTTGCTATTTGTCTTTAATTTCCTTCAAAAATGAAAACTCATGGTGAGAATAACAAAAATCTGTGTGTTTATCTATATTTATTTTATTCACCCATGTTGAAACTTCTTACCATCTTCGCATTCTTAAAACACACTCATTCATGGGTAAGATGAAATTCGAATGAAAACTGCATTTCCCGTATTCATAAGCTCAACTACCAAAAGAACTCACACCTTTATACTCTTTTTGTTTCATACAAAACTATGCATGGGTCATCACTGCAATTGCATTTTCTATATTTAAAGACAACCCCCAAACAAAATATTTTCATTGTGCATTTAATTTATAAGCTCAACCCCTGGTAATTGGTGCTCCATTTTGACATTCTTGTAGTTGATCATTGAATTTTCAAGAGTAAATTGGGACTTGTATTAAATTTGGGTCTTGTTTCAAAACCCCAAATGTGGGTAAATGACAAAAAGATAGACAAAACTGCACCTTCTCTTTGGTACCTGTATAAAATTTGAGCTTGATTTATGATTGTTTCCTGCAATTCTTAAAACACACTCATTCAAATGTTGAATCCCCTATGGTTAGACATTCTAAAAAATGAAGAACATATACAGCTAATGCATTCTCTGATGCAGTCCAGCTTGATCATGACAACACTGTATATTTTACCTTTTGACAAAATCATTTGATTGTATGACATTCAGAAAAATACATTCTTTGCTTTATTGTTAAAAACCTTCAATTGGGTATATGAGATTCTGGAAATGTGTCTTCTCTCCGTGTCACTTACTATCCTTCACACTGTTTCCTTCTAGATTCTTTAACCTTACCATACAGCAACACTTACTTTTTGCTTTTTGAATTATGTAGAGATTCGAATTGAAACATTGTAACATCATGGACTACATGCCTTTATTTCCCTTAACACTCTGGAATGAGCATTTCCCACCTTAAAACCCCTAATGTTGTATTTGACTTACCAGTCAAACTGGAACTGGTTATTCATTTGTCACCTAAATGCACTGCCAGCCCTTCGTGCTCTTGAGCTTCAACATGGTACTCTTCATGCATTTTTATGTTTCACTTATTAAATTGTTCTTTAAATCTGCTCTCCTTCATGATGAAAGTCAACACAAAACTCTCCATTAAGGCATAATGTATGCCTGTTCACTATCCTTGACTGTGAAAATAATACTGATGAACTAGAACTGGCATGACATATATGATTATGATAAACTCGGAACATGAACTATGCAGCAATGTTTGATATAAATGTACTCAGATGAATTAATTGAGTGAACTAAACTCACTGTTCACCTGTAGCCTTCAAAAAATATTAACCTGATCGTTATGAATGCATAGTTGGTTTAGTAGCTTGATAGATAACTATGCTTTACTCTTTCAGTTGTATATTACTTTCTTTGATGAACATGTGATGTAATCTTTAAATCAGCCCATTTAATGAATAGGGCAGCACGCCGAGCTCTACCCTTGTGGGAGCCCATTTTTCTCCACATGCTTGGTCTTCGAATAATGATCAACTTCGTGACTTTACCTATACTTACACAAGGAAACAAACAATGTTAGCATAAAAAATAGAATATAATGATCATGATATTGTTGTTTCTCCTTCAACTCATTTCTTTTGTACTTCTTTGATTGCTTCAATGCATGATTAATAGTAGGCTATCCTATTGTGGGTGCCTCATGTACGTTACTTCATAATCGGAGCCACTGACACCCCCTCTTTTCTCTTATAGGTAGACGAAATATGAGAAGACAAAGGTGCACCATTCATCATCAACCATCGGCCAAAACTGGCAATGATGATTATGTTGCTTTCTTATGTGATTTCTTTTCCGCATCTTCAATAGTATAGTTTGCGATTAGTGATACTTTGCGATAGTCACATCCACGGCTTGTGTGGACATTTGATTTCATCTTTTATGCTTTTCATTTGAAAAGAAAATGCATTTAAATGCAAATGTTGTAATATCATTCTGATTATGGAAATCAAATGAAGCTTTGTAAAATATGAGTCTTTTCATGAAATAAATGAAAGCATTTAAAATCCTCTTTTGTTTATATGCTCAATTCTATACTTCACTTAATTTTGGAACATGTGGATGACACTCTGAAATTCTGATTTTCCTTTTAAATGCACAATTGTCACTTGATGAGTAATAATAACACTGTGAAACAGCACTTAAACTCAGTCTATAATTTCACCTTATGATGTAATAATGTTCAGTCAGCTCCACCAATTGAGTTGAGGCTAAAATTTGGTAACATTTTGGCAATTTCTACTATATGCTTGCTTGCTAAGCATAGATTAGTGGCTTTAAAAAAATTCATTAGGCACGGAATCAATTTTGCCCCTTCTTGACAACTCAAAACTTGAACGACAACACTCCAAATAGCAACAAGGAAAACAAAATAGAACTGAAAGAAAACTAACAGGCCCTGATGGCCAACAGAACAATGCCCAGCAGTGCTTAGAGAAAGAAAAACTACTGAAATTAAATATGCGAAACACACTTATTTGCAACTACTCTACTTAACTATGAGATAACTTATCTCAAAGGTAGTGCTTGAGGTGGATCCCATTAACTGGGATAGACAGCACCTCGCCAGTCATCTTGGAAAGTTGGAATGCATTATGCTCCTTGCATTCCATGATCACATAAGGCCTGTCCCATATTGCATCGAACTTGGAATGTCGTCCAGGTCTTCTTTTGAATTCATTCCACTTGAAAATTAGATCACCGAGAATGAAATCACGAGGTCTTGCCCTCTTGTCGAAAGAATTCTTCATTTGAGCTTGATGTATTTCTAGCTCTCTTAAAGCTTCCTTTCTAGTTTCTTCGAGCTCAACCAGCTGTGCAAACCTCACCTCAAGAGGTTGTTCATTCAGCAACTCTAGTTCTTTAACATAACTTAAGGTTGGTAATTCAATTGAAATAGGCAACTTAGCTTCTTTACCATAAGTTAAAACAAAAGGTGAACAACCAGTAGCCCTTTTAGGAGTTATCTTATTAGCCCAAAGGGCTAGCTTCAGCTTCTCGTGCCATGTCCTTTGATTATCTTCAACAGTCTTCTTGATTATCTGAATTAGATTCTTATTTATGGATTCTGCCTGACCATTGCCCTGCGGATAATAATTTGAAGATGTGTTCAAATAGATGTTATTTCTGATAGACCAATCTGAAATCTGAAATCCTATAAAAGCTAAACCATTATCTAAAATGATTGAATCTGGAACACCAAATCTCAATATGAGATCTTGATAGAAATTAAGCATTGAAGTCTCGTTTGCTTCCTTTAAAGAAATGGCTAAGGTCCATTTTGTAAAATAATCTATGGCAATAAGAATCCACTTATGACCCACACTTGAAGGTGGATTGATAGGGCCAATAAAATCCAAGCCCCACTTAGCAAAGGGTTGTTCTATCTGAATCGGATGCAGGGGCAATGGTGCAAGCCTCTATTTACCAGCAAATAAATCACATTTCTCACATTTTCTGACCCATGCAATAGCGTCTTTAAACAAATCTGTCTAGTAATAACTAGCTCACATAATCTTCAGAGCTGTTGTTCTTGCAGCAAAGTGACCTCCTAAAGGTCCATCATGAAATTCCGCTAACAGCTTGTCAACTTGATTAGGCTGAATACATCTCAGCAAAACACCCTGGAAGTCTCTCTTATAAAGAATACCATCAATGATTACATAAGGAATGGCTTGTAATCGGTAGTACCTTCTTTTTTCTCTATCTAAACCTTCGGGGCACTCACCAATTTGTAGATAATGTATCATATGTTGCAACCAAGTAGCAAGAGAGGCTAGAACAACACCTGCAACATCATTATTTAGCACTATTTCTATGTTTGCATCCTCATTTAAGTTGTCTTCATTTCCAGCAATCTGTTCACACAATCCCTTGCGTCTAACAAGCTTGGTTACTTTTATATCAACATCAAACTACATTAGTTTGGTAATCCAACCAGCACGCTTATCATTAATATATTTGTTAAGCAGAAAATATTTGACAGTTGAATGAGCTACCAATAAATGAATCTTGTTGTTGGACAGCATGTGCCTGAACTTCTTCAAACTTCTTACAACAGAAAAAAACATGTTTCTCAACAAAATAATATTTTACCTCGTAATCATGCAAAACTTGGCTGAAAAACGCAACAAGCTGCTCCAAGCCTTCATCGTTTTGCTGGCATAACATGGTTGAAACTGTATCTATTCCTCCAAAAGCGTACAGAATAAATTCTTTGTCAAAATTTGGATTAATGAGAGTAGGAGAGGCTACGAGTGCTTCCTTGATCTACTCGAAGCTCCTCTTGCCTTCCTTGGTCCAACTGAATGGCATATTCTTCTTCAGCATAGAGGTGAGAGGCTGCAGCAAGGCTGTGATATTTGGTATGAACCAGCTCACCAAATTTATTCTCCCAAGAAATCTTTGCAAGCCTTTCTTGTGAGCTGGTAATGGCAATTCTAGAATTGCGGAAACTCTTTCAGGATCAATTGAAATACCTTGCTTTGAAACAATGTGTCCAAGCAGTTTGCCTTCACGCACTAAAAATATGCATTTCTTTGGATTGAGAGACACTCTGAACTCTCTACACCTCTAAAAAATTTGTTCCAAATGATTCAGGTGTTTATTAGCATTTCTGGAAAAAACAGTAATATCATCTAAGTATACCATAACAAACTTGCTCATGAGGCTGTGAAAGGCCATATCCATAGCACACTGAATATTTTCTCCAGCATTTGATAAGCTGAAAGGCATCTTCTTGTAGGCCATCATGCCCTATTTAGTTGTAAACGCTATTTTGAACTGATCTTCTTGCTTAACCAGAATCTGATTGTAACCTGAGTAACCATCTAGCAAAGAAAATCTATCAGAACCAGAAACTACTTGTAAAATTTGTTCCATGGAAGGGAGTGGGTAATGGTCTTTTAATGATGCTTTATTCAGATCTCAAAAATTGACACATAATCTGATTTCCCCACTTTTCTTCCTGACTGGCACTAAATTTGACACCCAAGAGGTGTGCTTGATAGGAAAAATAATACCGCTCTCAACTAGCTTATTCAGTTCAGCCTTCATAAGGTGCTCTAACTTGGGATTAAGCGGTATCTGCTTCTATCTTACTGGTTTTGCATCAGGTTCAAGCTCAATGGTATGTTGGGCTAGTTCGGGGTTAAAACCTCTCAAATCCTTGTATTCCCAAGCAAAAGCATCACTAAATTTCTGACATAACAGAATAAACGCTTGTTGTTCGTCTTGACTACATACCTTTCCCAGCTTGAGAAGCTTTCCTTTGAAGATTTTGATGGCTGCATAATGTTCCTCTTTGGCAGTCAAGCTGCATTTGTCTTTACGCACTTGGTCATTTGAGTTAAAAACAAATTCTAATGTCACCAATCCTTTTGGCAGCTTATTAGTCTTCAACTACACAATCTGATCCGCATATTGTTGCTGCCACTTTTGCTAATTTCCATCTGCGAACTCAACTTCAGCAATCAGAAAATTCACAATTTGCTCATCACTGTCAAAAACTTGCCAACTTACGTTATTGTCAGGTACAAAAGGTCTGACCACTATTTTCACATATTGACGTGCTTCTACCTTATGAATCTCCTTGGGAATATCAAACTAGGCTCCTATGGCAGCGAGCCTGTCAACATACTTATTTTGATTCTGAGGAATTGACATGATATTAAAAGCATTAAAATATTCCATTAAATCTCATACATGATGCTTCTATTTCTTAAGTAAATCATTCTTAGCAGCATTTAAATTTATGACCTGATTTACAATCAACTCGGAATCACCATAAACTTGCAAGCATTTAATACCTCATTTGTGGGCCCACTCAAGGCCATGCACCAACGCTTCATACTCAGTTGTATTATTTGAACAGCTAAAAGAAAATCTGCAAGCTAAAAAATACTTATCTCCTTCGGGTGATATCAACATAGCTCCACCCTCGGCACCAACACTACTCCTTGAACCATTGAAATAAAGCTTCCAAAGTTCATTATCCTTTTCTGCAGACAGTTCATCCTCTTTACAAAGATTAGGCATATCACAATCAGGCTCTTAGATCATATAGATTCGTAATCCTACCTCATCTGTGTTCTAGAATGGATCAAGCTCATGATCTTTGACTGCCCATTCATCTAGACTGATACTTTCTACTTGGGTGCTGCAGTCTGAGGTCATGGTTTGCTCCTCCATTGCAGAGGTGGCGTAGAGGTTAGCACTTATAAGATTTGGTGAGTATGGTTTGATATGGTCTTTGGCGAGAGGCTCAGACTTTATGGTCACTTTCGTACCATACCTAGTTCTAAAAGAAAAATGAGACCAATCAAAAGACAAAAACCCACCCAACTTGGCTGTGAAATCCCTTGATAAACAAATGGCAAAGTGTGGTGGTAAGTCTGACATGAATATCCTTATGAATAGCGAAACTTGGGGATGCGTGCAAGGTAAGAGCTAAATTTTTGATAATACCAACAGTCTTAACAGTAAACCCATCTAATTGCACTACACCTTTCTAAGGATTAGGCTCATAAACAAAACCTAATTTATCAGCTAAAATCCTAGGCATGACTGAACTACTGGCGCTAGAATCAACCATACAGTTATGAACAATTTTATCACCTATGATTAGACTTAAATAAAATGGAGGGGGCTTTACCTCTTTTTCTTTCTGCCCACTTTTATCCTCCAGGTCATTAACCAGCACAACCTTCGCAACTCCTTGATTAGTGTTGTCAGAGATAGACAACTCATCCAAAGCATTCTACAGTAAACCTTTCTGCCCTAGAAGCTGCAGAGCATCTAATATCGACATGCTAATAGTAGTTTTCTTGAGATGCTCAACTATATTGAATGACAAAGAATTTACCTTCTACTGGTTTTTTGTGACAGCAGCTTCATTTTGCCTCTGCAAAGGTTGAATGTGCATTTTTAGTTGTTCCTTGCTGGGTATCTCCTGCCCTCTTTGCAGAATCTGCATCTTAGGCTGAGTGACAATGTTAACATCTGATGAAACAGGTTGTTTACTTATTACTGGTTGCTGTTGTGAACCTCCAGCTTGCTGTCCTGGATCCATAGCTCACTTTTTAGATCTGGTATTAGCTGAAATAGGAGAATTTTGTTGACTTTGGCCATTCACGCCACAGAATTCGGAGTTCTGCCAGTTCGGAAAGGCGACTTCCACATTATCTTGTTGTTCTTGATTCTGATCTGCAACATTTTCCAAAACAACATAGCTATTTTGAACCATTAAAGCTTGATTTCTCATTCCATTGGCGCACGTTGATTGGTTATGGGGCTAATTGCATGGATAACACCAATCACAATCCTAGGCAACATTATTTTGTGGCACAAGTTCCTTTGACGAACTGGCTTCGTTCGGATTGTATGGCTGGAATGGCCTAGGGTTAAAATTCCTCCTTTGGGCTTGATAATCATTTTGAAAAGAGGGTTTGTTTTACTGGTTTTGCTGATAAGGGGCTTGATAAGGCTTATTTTCCTAGCCAACGTGATTTTTAATAGTCACAAGATCATTCCCAAAGGTATTTAATATACTTTTAAGCTCTTGCATCTCCAGATTTGGGGCTGGGACAACAACTTCTTGGGCTATGTTATGTTATCCTATCGCTAGAACTGGCGGGACAACAGCTAAAGGAGGTATAGCAGTAGGAATAGGTGGCTGTATTTCTGGAAACAAAGGCATAGGAGGTCTAGGAGCTATGTCTCCAGCTTGAATGAGGCAATTTTCAGCGTTAGACCACCCATAGACTGAGTCATAACAACAATCTTAATGTTCAAAGCTTTTAAATAAAACAAAAATGCATGTGTCGGTCAGGGCTTTACCATTGTAGGAATCCTGTCTCAGGTTCTCTAAAATCAGTAGTTGAAATCAACCAAGTGCTTGTGTGGCACCCATTGAGTGGTGCTGAGCTACTCTAATAAAGATAAATTATCAAATTTATCAGCAAAATGTTGGTATAAGCCATTACCTAATGCATCCCACGTCGCGATTGAATTGGCTATGAGGCCTTTGAACCACTACAATGCTTTTCCCTTAAGTGACGCAGCTAACAGCCTTAGAGCAACGTTCTCCTACGTGATATTGTGCACCTAGCATAGCATGGCTACGTCACGGATGTGTTCGACTGGTGTAGTGTAATCTTCCCTGGTGAAGTACGATAGACCTCTAAGGGCTGTTGCTGGAATTTCATCGTGTTGAAGTATATTTAACGGGGTACCTCCATTGAAAGGTGTGAATGGGTGCTGCCTCAGCGGTGCTGCCATTGGTGGTATTTGTGAGATCAGAACTGGTACACTTGGTGATAACACCAAGGAACTAAAAAATGGGAGGTGTTGACTTTGACCTCGTGGGTGCTTCGAAAAGCCTCCTTGTTGTCCTGCCTCTTCTTCGTGATGGGGAAAACTCTCGATACTTGAAGGGTACCAAACTTGATCTTGTCTGTATCTTTCTCATGCACGGGCTGTACTAGCATGCAAAACAAAATTGAAGTCACCAGGTATATTATAATAGCCTCCAGAATGCTGAAAAAATCTGCTACAAACACCAAACAGCAAACTAAAAATATTATAAAATCTTTGAAAATAGCTTTCAAAGTCCCACTGGGCATGCCAAAAACTGTTGTCAATAGATTTTCACCCTGTTGAATGCGATATTCAACAACCTACTGAAACATGGAAACCTCCTTCAGATGTGGGTGATCTAAGCGAAGGAGGAATCTTCAGAGTGAGCTAGTTCTCTGAATGATTGATCTTATTCTAAATAATTTCTGATGGAAATGGATAAAAAGATGTCTGAAAACTAAAACCTATGACTACTGATGTTTAACTTATTACTTCTGACAGAAATTAGATCTTGCCACTCACAACAATACCTTTATTACAATAGTTCCTACAATCTCATCAGTGCATGATTTCATCAATAATTCATATGAAGATTCAAAGACATCGAATACATCATACAACTTGAAAACATGAAAACCTGTGCAGAAAATTCATAAAAGCAGGACATTAAGGCTTCAAATCTGAAAACACAAAGCATCAAATTTTTGTTACCAGTCCTGAGAAAAGAAAATGGAAAGAAGAACTCTGTTGTATTACTGAAACTGAAAGAGTTTCAATCTGCCAAAACTGACTACAAAAGGTTCACAAGCTAAAAAATGCATCTGAGCAGGAACTGCAATCTGAAGTGAGAAGGGCCCAAAAAACTAAGTCTATCAAAGACATAACTCTCAAGAAACCCTAATCTGAGCTCAAAAAAAAGCTCAAGGAAAAAGGCTTCAAATTGTCTCAAAAACTGCATAAAAGCAGAAAAAAGCATATCGCTTTTATGATGAACTTGTCAAGCCTCTAAAAATAGGCTGAATTTGCTTTAAAAGCTCAAAAACACCTTATCTCTCCAAGATAAGTCACAAATCCAACCAAGAGGAAAAGTCAACAATAATCTCCTAAAAATACCAAGAAATCATAAAATAATTTATAGGAGATTTCTTTACGATTTTGCTTTATAGGATTGCAGATTTTCACAATTTGTCTACTTTTGTAATCAAAGATCGAAAATATTTTGAAAAAAGAAAAAACTTCTTATCTCTCCATTACAATGCTTTGATTTTCTCAAAAAATCATAAAATATTAACACATATCATCCTTTCATCCAAAAAAATCATTGATTTCTCTAAAATTAATTAAAATCAGAAACCCTAAATAGGTAATTGACCCAAAACAAAAAGACCCTGGGTTATAAGGTATCCCACCATCATATTGTCATTTTTTTCTCAAAAAACAATAAAATAACCCACATTCAAGTCCTCACATTTCACTAAGGCAAAGGAAATAATTCATAAAGACTTAACATATTAACCTAATATATGAATTTTCGGCCTCCACATATATCAAACTTCAGACTTTTTATAAACTCCAATACAAGGCTTAATAACCCTAACCCAAATTAACCCATATTCCTATTGACAAATGTGAATATTCTGGAAAATTATAGTGTTGGGTCGAATTACAGCATGGGAAAAACAAGGCCTAACCCTAAATCGTTTCATTTTGGAATTATCACTTGAGGAAAATGAACTCTGTTTGGAAAGAAACCGTCGCCATGATTGTGTTGAATCTGAGCTCGTGTGCCTTGGGAATCTTCACCATGCTCTTCAGTGGTCGAGCTACTCAGAGGGTAAGCTTGGTTTTTATAGTATTGAGGCTCTTTACTTCATTTAAAACAAGAACAAACACCATGGCCACGACCTTTATTTGGTGATTTATGGCTTTTCTTTCATCCCAATGCTTTGCTCTTCTTTGGAAATCATGAGCTCAAACTCGGCCTCTGTTGAGAAACTCCATGAGAGACCACGCTTGTGGGTTTTTTCTTTCGCTTCCAATGCACAAGGTAAGCCAGCTTCCATGGTTTTATTTTTCATTTCTGGCCTTGAGGCCATGGCTACCACCACTTCTAATACCTTTTCCTTACATTTTCTATGTTTATTTTTCTATGTTCAAATTACTATTAAAGCTCAACCACTAGTTTGAGAGCTCGACTCTTGGCCTCTAGAAGCTCCGTGTAGTTCTCTTGGCCACGGCTATACACACTCTCCATAATCTCAAACTGGTAAGCCACCTCTAGATACTTCATTCTTCAGAGACTAAAAGAATCTCTCCTTTACTTATGAGTTTCTGGCCATGTTTACGCTGCACCAGATGTGTATCATAGAAAGCATTATTTGAAGTTTTGGGCTCGACCCAAAACAATAAATTTCCCTTTTGTATATTTGAGGATGAATCTGCATATGGGTATTTGAAATTTTTGAGAAAGTTGTAACTTCTCCATTCTGAAGCTTGATTTACCATAGGAAATTTGCAGTTTTAAGTTTTTTTGCTATTTTGTACAAATCCCCATATGGGTTATCACTGCACACTATATTCTATTGCATTTTAAATGTAACCCTGAAAATGAGTACTTGAGATTCAAAACCACAAATTTATTTGTATGATTCTATTCATATGGGCTCGACCCAAAACAACTAGTGGTTTATTTCAGACTCCTGAAACAAAAGAATGACATGGATGTTTTTATATTCATTTTTATCTCCTTGGAATTCTGCACTTTATGAAAAAAATGCATCTCCATTGCATCACTACTAAAAACCATCACATGGCTACGACTGTTCAGAATTTGAATAAATCTGACCCCAACACCCAGCTAGAAACAAGGAAAACTGACATTCATTTGAAACCCCAATGTGGGTTTTTGTTGTTTTTCTTTAATTGCCTTCAGAAATGAAAACTCATGGTGAGAATAACAAAAATCTGTGTGTTTATCTATATTTAGTTTATTCACCCATGTTGAAACTTATTACCATCTTCGCATTCTTAAAACACACTCATTCATGGGTAAGATGAAATTTGAATGAAAACTGCATTTCCCGTATTCAGAAGCTCAACTACCAAAAGAAATCGCACCTTTATACTCTTGTTGTTTCATACAAAACTATGCATGGGTCATCACTGCAATTGCATTTTCTATATTTAAAGACAACCCCCAAACAAAATATTTTCATTCTGCATTTAATTTTTAAGCTCAACCCCTGGTAATTGGTGCTCCATTTTGACATTCTTGTACCTTCTCATTGAATTTTCAAGAGTAAACCGGGACTTGTATTAAATCTGGGTCGTGTTTCAAAACCCCAAATGTGGGTAAATGACAAAAAGATAGACAAAACTACACCTTCTATTTGGTACCTATATAAAATATGAGCTTGATTTATGATTGTTTCCTACAATTCTTAAAACACACTCATTCAAATGTTGAATCCCCTATGGTCACACATTCTAAAAAATGAAGAACATATGCAGCTAATACATTCTCTGATGCAGTCCAACTTGATCATGAGAACACTATGTATATTTTACCTTTTGAAAAAATCATCTGATTGTATGACATTCAGAAAAATACATTCTTTGCTTTACTGTTAAAAACCTTCAATTGGGTATATGAGATTCTAGAAATGTGTCTTCTCTTCATGTCACTTACTGTCCTTCACACTATTTCCTTCTGGATTCTTTAACCTTACCATACATTAACACTTACTTTCTACTTTTGGACTTATGTAGAGATTCTAATTGATACATTGTAACACCATGGACTACACACCTTTATTTCCCTTAACACTCTGGAATGAGCATTTCACACCTTAAAACCCCTAATGTTGTATTTGACTTACCAGTGAAACTAGAACTGGTTATTCATTTGTCACCTGAATGCACTGCCTGCCCTTCGTGCTCTTGAGCTTCAAGATGGTACTCTTCATGCATTTTTATGTTTCACTTATTAAACTATTCTTTAAATCTGCTCTCCTTCATGATGAAATTCAACACAAAACTCTCCATTAAGGCATAATGTATGCCTGTTCACTATCCTTGACTGTGAAAAGAATACCGATGAACTGGAACTTGCATGACATATATGATTATGATAAACAAAAAACATGAACTATGTAGTGCAATGTTTGATATAAATGTACTCAGATGAATTAATTGAGTGAACTAAACTCACTGTTCACCTGTAGCCTTCAGAAAATATTAACCTGATCATTATGAATGCACAATTGGTTTAGTAGCTTGATAGATAACTATGCTTTACTCTTTTAGTTGTATATTACTTTCTTTGATGAATATGTGATGTAATCTTTAAATCATCCCATTTAATGAATAGGGCAGCATGTCGATCTCTACCCTTATGGGAGCCCATTTTTCTCCACATGCTTGGTCTTCGAATAATGATCAGCTTCCTGACTTTACCTATACCTACACAAGGGAACAAACAATGTTAGCATAAAAAATAGAATATGATGATCATGATATTGTTGTTTCTCCTTCAGCTCATTTCTTTCATACTTCTTTGATTGCTTCAATGCATGATTAATAGTAGGCTATACTCTTGTGGGTGCCTCATGTAGGTTACTTCATAATCGAAGCCACTGACACCCCCTCTTTTCTCTTACAGGTAGATGAAATACGAGAAGAAAAAGGTGCACCATTCATCGTCAACCATCGGCCAAAACAGGCAATGATGATTATGTTGCTTTCTTATGTGATTTCTTTTCCGCATCTTCAATAGTATAGTGTGCTATTAGTGATACATTGCGACAATCACATCCACGGCTTGTGTGAACATTTGATTTCATCTTTTATGCTTTTCATTTGAAAAGAAAATGCATTTAAATGCAAATGTTGTAATATCATTCTGATTCTTGAAATCAAATGAAGCCTTGTAAAATATGAATCTTTTCATGAAATAAATGAAAGCATTTAAAATCCTCTATTTTTTATATGCTCAATTCTATACTTCACTTAATTTTGGAACATGTGGATGGCACTCTAAAATTTTGATTTTCCTTTTAAGTGCACAACTGTCACTTGATGAGTAATAATAACACTACAAAACAACACTTAAACTCAATCTACAATTTCACCTTAAGATGTAATAATGTTCAGTTAGCTCCACCAATTGAGCTGAGGAAAAAATATGGTAACAATGACAAACCAAAACCAATCAACATCTCAGTAAAACCCATAGTCTATGCAATTGTTGAATCATTTGTAGGTGGATCCTGACGTGCACCAGTGTTGGGCTAAGAGTGATGGGATCTTGGAAGTGAACGATCTCGATGTCCCAAATGATCTCTAACACACTCTACACCGATCCCATAGTCTGATGCAATGAAGGTGCATCCCTCTACGAGGTCCTCAACCAAACAATGTAGACTCATGCATGCCATATCTCCTGTAAGTGCCTCAAGCTCTGTGGGAGTAGGGATACCCGCCACTATATAAGGATCCATGGTGGTCCATTGTGCTGAAAATGGCATGGATCAAGAACATCTAGACATCAAATACTGACCTACACGATCAATAGATATCCTAGTGGTGGCAGCTGCAATGTCACCTATAGTGTCAATTTCTTCCTTTTGGGAAGCAATGACAACCTCATATGCTATGGGGGCTAGAGCTAGGGTGAGAGCAGGAGACCTCTCACCAACCAATACCCTAAACACTAGGGCTGGTCTATCTGCTCGAAAATAGATGGGCCTGGATCATAAATCCTACCATTCCCCTAACCAACATATGGTGGAATTTCCAAGTAGTTGACTTTGAGACCCAAATGGACCTCATCATACAACTATTGAACAAAATACAATGGAATTTGATCATTGTTTGGGTATTGACCATGTGCTGTGAGAAATTGTGGGTAGATCAATGAGGCCATAACATGATCAACACATCTAGTGACCTGGTATCCCCTAACCTTATGCACATTTTGATAAAATGGAAAAAAATTGGTTTTTATCATTTCTTTGGTCACACTATCCTATATTTTTTTAAGGGGGACGTCACCATGTACTTCTTCCTGCATGTGGGAAAGAATAGTAGCTACTTTATCTGGGGGAAATGCACTAGTCCTCTCAAGTTCATCTCTTAGTTTTTTCTAGACTATGTAATATTGATATGCATGGTTCAAAATATATCCCTAGGTTTGCACCTTGTGCTAATGATTCTCTCAATTTCTTAATCTCATTAGTGGTATTTGCAAACAAATTTTCTAGAGGTGGAACATCTGAATTTTCCATGTTATATATGTATGTACACCTAAAGGATCAATGAGACCTTGGTAAATAATATATCTAGATATAGGGAATAGAAATCTAAAATAGTTCTAATAATTCATCTACTCATTAATAATATTTTCATACCATTAACAAAAAACATTCAACATCTCTCTATTTTTTAATAATCAAAACATTCAAATTACTAGATTACACACAAAACATAATCTAAAATAGTTCTAAATTTTAAATTTACAAGTGTGCTCTCTAGTATGAAATGTTCCATTAAAGACTTAAAAAATATTGATAAAGGTTGCATCTAATATTTATTTCCTACAACTAGTAATAAAGGGAAAGCATCATTACTTAACATTGGTGGTCATGTAAAGTAAATTTAGTCATTATTTAAGGTACAAATAAGAGAAGAAAATGAGAGAGATGATAAGCTTGTAAACATGATTTCTAAATTATTAAAGCAATATTTTGATAAGGAGGAAACCAAAAAATTAGAAATAAACTTTCTCATGTCCATAAAGAAAATTTGATAGGAGGAAGGGACACATGCACATAATATTTATCATGAAAGTTACCATACAATGTACAAGAACATGATACTAAGGAACAAAGGTTTCTTATAAGTACACACCAAACCTAGATGACGATTTAAACCTAGTACAAAAAGAAAGAAATAATGAAAGAATAGGAGAAAATGACTTGATTTAATCTTTGTACATATTTTTTCTATTATCTCAAATCTTATAGATAATATAAAATCATCCATATGAAAATATGGTTATATTTACTCATTTAGATAATATTTAATAATTATTTTATTACTCTGATTTTTATAAATTTCTTGGATATTATAGTAAAATAAATCAACTCTTACATTTTTTAAAATTTAAAAGTAGCCTATACAAATTCCACAACTAGATATAATGGACTAGATTTGTATAATGATGCATAATGATCAATCCTTGATGTTCCAAATCATTGATGAAAGATGGAATGATGCACATAATTTGTTGTAGACCCAAGTCTCCCAAAAGAGGAAGGAAATGACAACTTTATATTTTTATTAATAGACTATATTAAGTGTTACCATGGTTAATTATGAATTGAATAGTTTAAATGTAAAAGGTAAAGAATCTCAAGTAGCAAGAGAGCTATTGATTGTATGTTTAGAAGATCTTATGAGTCTATTGATTATATTATTTTACAAGAAGTAAAATTGACCTAACATGTAACCATAATTTAGCACTTTAACTTATTTAGAAGGATTCTTTTATTTGGAAGCTAGTCATTAGAATGATAGACATGATATGCAATTTTATTGATAACTATACGATAGATTATGTGATTGAATCTAGTGTTTACCAATGTTATAAATTATTTTAAGTTATTTATAAAATTAAGGGCTTAAGTTTGGCATTATTTCTCTTTATGCATTAGATGATTTCCAAACACAAATTTTGTTTAAAATACCTTTAAAACTTATGAATGAAATTAAAAATTCCCTAGTAAAGACCATCAAGGAAGGTCTTAATGCCATATGTGGCTTCCTTTTCCTATTATATAAAATTCAACTAAAATAGATTTTAAGAAATAGTTCCACAAAATTAGAGGGGTCCAATAGAGGGGTGCAACCATGTTTTCAATTAATTTAAAACTATTATTTTAGGATTTTTTAATTTTTTAATTTATATAAATTTCTTACATTATTTTGAATTAAAATGATAATAGTGCTCCATAAATTACACGAAATTGAAAGTTATTAAATTTTGGTTAAAAAGTAAGAAGGTTAACCTTTAAATCCATTGAGGAAGGTATTGCTACTACAAGTGGTTTATCCCTGAAGGGCTTGAAGTCTAATAAAGAAAGTAAATACAAGAGGTTAAAGGAACATATAGATGATTTCCTCACAAGTATACATACATGTTTCTACTTCATTATTTATTTCATCCTAGAAGGAAACTATAAATGTTGTTTATGATTAACATAGATTTATCCTAGATGTTGTTTCATCACTTTTATGCTATCATTTGGTTATATATTTTCATAGATTTAAAATTTGAATATTTATAACATGTTCATTACAATTAGATTTTTAAATAATATTGTAATAATATTATGTCTTTGAAATTTGTTATGTGGATTTTATTTTTTATTTTTAATTTAAGTTAGAGTAAGTAGAATCTAATGAGAGACCTTAAAAATATTCAAGTAATTTATGTTTGCCTTAAAATTACGATTATTGAGATTAAATAGACAATTGATTGTATTTTGATTTGAAATTTGGAAATAGTTTAAAATTATATCTAACCATATTATCCTTTGATACAAAAAACTATGTCAAGGATTATTTGTATCTTCCTCATAATTATGTTTCACATATTGAATATTTCAGGGAGGATTGTGTGGATGATTTGGAAGTTGAAGCAGAGATTGGTTGAGATTGACAATGAAATATAGGTTGGATATTTTGATATACTCCAAAATCCTAAGAATAGAGAACATGGTGAGTCATATTTTAATAGACCTATCTTCACTCCTATTAGAATGCACCCTCTCCAACCAATATATTGGATTGTAAAATAAGTAATAGATATATATTAAAGTTTACTCCTAATCCTCCTCCATTTACCCCACCATTAAATATATGCATATTGGTATTCACCTACTCAAGTCTTATGAGAGCTTAGGTAGCTTTGTGAATACATCAAAAATATTATGCCTGATGTCTAAGATTTTAATTGTGATGGATTGATATATATTCCAAGAATTTATAAGTGAAGTATATTCATATATATGTATTTGCTTGAGTGTTTAAAATTAGTTAAAATTTTCTTTTAGGGATTTATGCAAATATGACATCTTAGAAAGATAATTTCATATCATTTTGGTGTAGGTCATAACTTAACTTTTAATTTATTATTTATGGGAATGACATCTTCAAGAAGTTTATAGAAGGCCATATATGGCCCACTTTTGCATGATGTCTAAGATTTTAATTGTGATGGATTGATATATTCCAAGAATTTATAAGTGAAGCATATTCATATATATGTATTTGTTTGAGTGTTTAAAATTAGTTTAAAAAATTCTTTGAGGAATTTATGCAAATATGACATCTTGCAAATATAACTTAACTAAATTAATTTATCATTTATGGGAATGACATCTTTGAGAAATTTATAGAAGGCCATAGATGGTCCACTTTTTTAATTAAATTTAGTTATGAATTTGTATTTTTTTGGATGGGCATAAATATTATTGATATTTAAATAATTAAATATTTTTTTCTATGAATATGTTTCACAATGATTTATGTAAACACACATTATTACAAAGCCTCTACTATTGTACAATAGGATTAGTAAAATATGGGTAAGAAAGTGGAATATTTTCACTTTTCCCTCTTTCATTTTTAGTGCCTCGTAGAAACCTTGTTAACAAATATTTATATAAGTGTATGGGATGTTCAAGGAAGGTGCAGGTAGCTCAAACTATTTCTAAAGGTTGAAACCTATTAAATTCCCAAGTAATCCTTGAGAGTAAGGACATACTTTTTATGTGGGCATGTTATTATATATTTAATCTAATACCACTAGTGATATGAGACTCCTCATTCTTAGAATATATTTCTATAAATTTTGGATATGATTTGAGTGCTATATAATTCACAATTTTTTATCAAAGAAATAAATTACAATTATATTCTTAATTGACATTCAAATAGAGAGGCATTAAGTTACAACTATTATTTTAATTTTTGTGTAATAATTTAAATTTAAAAACTTCGCATGCTACAAGGAATAAAATGGATGATTAGAATTATTATTCATTTTTTTTTTAACCCTAATAAGGAAGAATCCAAAAAATAATGAATGAGTCAATAAGATTTTGAGAAACAAAATATTTTTTAAAGTAGTTGAAATAGCAATATAGCTCAAGATTTGAATTAAACCTAGGGAAACACATATCAATCTACAAAATCCACTTAGAATCTCTATTTTCGGTGTTGCGGGTATGTGCAGGATCATGATGGGCCAAAAAGTGGCGGTATGATGGGTATGTGTAGGGTATGTGGCTAATGACTTTCTTTTTACCCAAAAGCGATGAAATGAAAAGGGTTTTTAAAGGATATTCTCAACTTTCCACCAATATAAATTATGCTTTACTTTGAATTTAATAAATAATTATTATTCATTTTGTATTTGAATTACAACTAAAGTCCTGATTGATAGGTTGATTGAAAAACATCTATAGCTTTCAAACTGTATCACATTTTTTGAATCTGAAACATGCGTCACATTCTATGCTTTGCATACTATAAGATTAAAAGAAAATGAATTTCATGAAGTTTTTTCCAAGTTAAGGTGGTCAGACATATGAGTGTTTTATATTTTTTAAAAGTTGTAATAAAAAAACTCATAATTAATTATTTACTTGGAAAAAAATTACAAAAAAATATGCATCACATCAGGACATGAGTCCTCTACTTATATCTAAAATATTATAAAAAAATATTATCATTTAATTGTGGTTAGGGTGCTTAGACAAATACCTAGTTCTTATTTTTTCCCTGAAATTTATGTACTACTGCATTGAAATTTCAAATTTTCACCAAATAGATTTATTTTTCTTTTAAATAAGCCTAGTAGTTTAGAAACTACAATCAATTTTCTATAGATTCTATTCTTACATTATTTTTAAATAATATAGATAACTTATTCAATTTTTTATGTCAAGTTTCCTAACTCTAATTTTTCTGAATCTTTTGCCACTTAAGGGCCTATTTTTTCCATGATGATCCTACACATACCCTTACATCTCACACTACTATAGTAAGTGGATATAGCAAGTGGATATGTGCATGGAAATAATATATTATATGTATACACTATTTGACAAAAGACCATAATGAAATGTTAGCCTACATACTTCAAGCATTTTTGAAAGTCAACTTGATTAAAATTTTAAATGCAACAAGATTTGGCTTATCTTATTCCAAGATCTAGCATTATTTCTTATCATCTTCTGAACATATAAAAAAAAGGTGTTCTAAAATATGTATGTAGATGGACATAAAAATAAATGAAATGTCAATTTAGTAGAATTTTTTACTATGCCTAGTTTTACTTAAATGTATGCAAAATAGGAACGCATCTAAACACCATACAAATTATTTGGAAAAGGGTATGTGCAGGATTATCATGGAAAAAACTGGCCCTTAAGTGGCGATGAAAATTCAGAAAAATCAGAGTTAGGCAACTTGACATAAAAATTTGAATAAGTTATCTATATTATTTCAAAAATATGTAAGAATAGAATCTATGGAAAATTGAATTTAGTTTCTAAACTACTAAGTTTATTTTATTTTTAAAAGTCTATTTGGT
>VDFB02105785.1:475852873-475903652 GCA_007258455.2 Sequoia sempervirens
CCACTCCCTCCCTCTCTCCCAGTCTCTCCAACTCTCTTACACCCTATCCCACTCTCTCCCATCCTTTATCCCACTCTCTCCCACTCTCCCCCACTCTCTCCTGCTCTCTCCCTCCCTCTCATCCACTCTCTTCTACTCTTCTACTCTCTCCCTCCCTCTCTCCCACTCTCTACCACCCTCTCCCACTTTCTCCCACCCTCTTCCTCCCTCTCTCCCACTCTATCCCACTCTCCCACCCTCTCCGACCTTATCCCACTCTTGCAATTCACTCTCTCACACACTAAATCCATCTATCTCTCTCTCCTATACCCTTATAACCCTCTACCATAAACCCTTGACCCTTAAACCCTCTACCATATACCCTAAACCCTAAACCTTTAACCCTTAAACCTTCTACCATCTACCATTAACCCTTAGGTCTATGTCTACACAAATCGGATATTCGTTTCAAATCGGATATCCAATTTGTCGACCGTTACTTTAAAACAACAACAAATTTTGTATATATATGCTTTTTACAAATCGGATATCCAATTTGTAGACCGTTACTTTAAAAAAACAACAAATTTTGTATATATATGCTTTTTACAAATCGGATATCCAATTTGTAAAAAGCATATAAATACAAAAAATATCATTGTTTTAAAGTAACGGTCTACAAATTGGATATTCGTTTCAAATCAGATATCCAATTTGTAGACCGTTACTTTAAAACAGCAACAAATTTTGTATATATATTCTTTTTACAAATCGGATATCCAATCCAAATCGGATATCCGATTTGGATCAGATATCCGATTTGCATTGGATATCCAATATGGAAAACTAGGATTGGTGTTTGCTTTGGTGGTGTGTACTGACACCCAAGCCTAAAAAAAGTCAACACCATATTTTCGTGTTTTTGGGTCGATGAAAGACGTGTTTTTTTCCTCATTGCCACTTTTTGGCCCACCATTATCCTGCACATACCCAAAAATGTGGCAAAAAATGTGATATCATTTATATAAAACTATGGTTTTTTGCGCTCCATTACAACAATTCATCCAATTAAGAGGTGATGTAATTTATTGATTCACTAGACAAAAATAGATTTTTACTCTTAAAATTATTCTCTAGTTAGACTCATGGAGTGACCAATTTGAACATTTCAATCACTTAGATAAAAATTTATCCAAAGAATAATTAAGATAGTGTTATGCAACCAATAATAGAAGTAATAAATCTAGCCTATTAATTTTTCTAAGGTTCCATTCAAGTATAATTTTGAATTCAAGTTTTCAAGAAAAATAAGACTATAATAATATTCACAAATAATATCTCCATGTTGATAATTTAAGCAATGCCTTCAACACAATCTATTAATGGATATAGAGACAACTAAAAAATAGATATACTTGTAGGTTTGGAAATATCCTCAAGATGGAACAAAATTAAATTTTGATTATACATTTTGGGGGAATCTTCGGGCTATAGATGTTGACTATTTTCTTCATAATTCTAATAGCTTTTTTCTAATTAGAGGTTTGAGTAATCTTGGTTTAAAGATGAAAAAAAATAATAGTAGGAAGATCTCATTGTTGGGTTAATGCTAGTATTTAAGAAAGGATATAATGAATTAGTAATAGAAGGTAGTATTTTTACAAAGGTTGAGGCCCCAATTGGGGTATGTGTTCTTATGAAAAAGAAGCATTGAAGTGGTTCCAATTTTTTTATAAGATCATGCATATGCATTTCTATTGGGGAAAAATAAAACTCTAGACTCCTTAGCAAATATAGGGATTGACAATGTTTTGTTTAATCATTATAAAGTAAAGAGGAATGTGTTCAAGGGACAATATAAAATTATTATTAATTCAAGTTAAAAGGTGGTGGGGAGTATCTAAGCTCATCTCTAAAAGATTATTGGTGGTAGTAATTTACCTATGAGATCAATCACGTTCTTGTAAGATCTTGTGTGTGTGAAGGATTGAGATACATTCTTATATTTAAGAAAGGGGTTGTTCTTTGGCTCCATGTAAGAAGTAGCAATTAATCATTTTTTTTTTTTTGTGTTGGGTTTTTCCATCTTATTAAGGATTTGTAGTTAGCTAGGTTTTGGATATTATTTGGCCTTTAGTACATGGTGGAGGAAGGTTAAAGCTCTCCTACAAGCCCTTTTTGTAAAGGGCATATGTCAAATTTAAAATTGAAAAAGGTATTCATATTCCCTAATGTTAAGATGTTGAATTTGGTTAAATAAATTTTGAGTCATGTTCAGGGGTGATGAGTATTAGGCTAGATTCAAATTGTAAAAATCTATTATGGCAGCTGTAAAGCCAAATACAATTGAATATTAGAAACTTTCAAGCAAATGCAATTGGTAGCTGTAAAGCCAAATGAATATTAGAAACTTTCAAGCAAATGCAATTGGCAGCTGTAAAGCCAACTTCCACATCCTTCACCCTCCGTGAGCCAAAATGGGAGCTTTGAAATAGGGTATATTCATTTTAAACAATAAATTTTGTTCTCATAGAATTTTCCTTCATTTTAAATGAAAATTTTGTTTGAAATTTTGGTTTCATTGAATTTTCCTTCATTTTACAGGAAAAATTTGGTCTCATGGAATCCATCAAGGTTTACAATTTTTCAAACAAATAAAATTTTAAATGACGGTGATTCTTTAAGAAAGAATGCCAACCTGATTATGGATATCAAAGTTGGTATATGCTAGTGCACATTGAGATGGTGGTCCCGTTTCAAGCTTTTGTCATTCGGATGAATCTCCCTGCTATTCACATTTGTCGCGCACACTCAGAATGTTCATCATTCATTTGACAGTGATAGCATGCCTCCTTTTTAAAATTTCCTAATGCAAAGTGGTTCGATTGAATAGGGGTGTGACCGAACCCCTTAAAATATTCTTTTTTCGTTGACTTTCTAGTCATTCGGGCGAACCATATGGTTTGACTAAACCACTTGAGGGGTTTGTTTGAACATGAAAGTTCAAACGAACCCCCTATCTATTGAAATATTTAAAAAAATTATGTTCCTTCCTCTTCTCAATTGTAAACCACTATTGTGGTTTCACCCATAAAAAAATATTATCATTTTATTGTGGTTAGGGTGGTCAAACAGACACCCACTTCTTATTTTTTCACTGAAATTTAAGTGCTACTGCATTGAAATTTCAAATTTTGACCAAATGGATTTTTTTAAATAAACCTAGTAGTTTAGAAACTACATTCAATTTTCTACAGATTCTATTCTTACATATTTTTGGAATAATATAGATAACTTATTCAAATTTTTATGTCAAGTTTCCTAGCTCTGATTTTTCTGAATTTCATCACCACTTAAGGGCCTGTTTTTTGCATGATGATCCTGCACATACCCATTTGGAAAGCTTGGAAATCTATGAGATCCTATTTTTTTGGAATGGTTCTAGATTATATGATGAAATTTCCATCAACCACAAGAATATCTAGTGGTCCTCCATTTTTTCCAATCAAGGTTTCCCCCTGATTAAATTTCCTTGGGTGAGGGCTTTAAGATTTCAAAAGGAAGAAATCCAATTTCTTTAGGATTTAATTCTCTAGAGCTTCAGTGAGTCTCATGTCATGGAGTGAAACCAAGATGAAGTTTCACATATCTAATCAAGATTATGAAATGTTTGATATAGTGAATGGGGGTAATTTTGGTTAATATGATTCACAAATTTAGAATCCATTCTCCCAAGCCTTTGTGAATATATTGAAAGAGGGGTTCAAACACCATATTTTGTAATTAGACTCCCTAACATGACTATCAACTTTTCTTTCTCCCTATCTTCCCGTGGTGTCAACTTTAAACTAGAGATTGCATTTGCACTCACCCATTTCTATTTGGCATCACCACTTCAACACCATATGGTCAATTATTTTAGAGCTGAAATTAGACTACTTTGTCTGATGTATTATTTTCCACTTGTCCTTCCAATGGGCTCTAGAATTTCTCATTTGGACATATGTGATCCTCATTGCCCTTTTTATGGGCAGTCAAAGTATGTTAAGCATTTATTTTGGTTTTATCCCATAACATAATTGTTTTAGATTTTGATTAATGATTTCTTCAAGATCTTCGAGCCAAATCATTTCTTCTAGCATATAATTCTTCTTAGGGATTAGCCTCATATCCTTCACAAATTAATCCATACTTGACATTATTTTAGGTTGGAGTTTCTCTTCAACATATGGAAAGATAGGAATTCTAGAAATTTTTCTAATTTATTTATTCATTAACATATATTTATTTATTCTAAAGCTATTATTTATTCTAATGTGTTATTACAGATCTAGTTGCAAACTAATAAATTGGTGTTAGAAGTGGCTCATCTTTAAGTTTTCTTCTTGATCATTGGGGAAATGCTCCTTGTGTTGTGTTTAGAGTTCCCTCATCTCCCGCATCCTCCCAAAGCTGCTCATCTTATGAGAAATGACAGGGATGGATTCATTCTTCTTGTGGCAATAGTGATGATTTCTTGTTGGATTCTCCTCCAACTACCATTAGTGATTATGGACAAGGATAGTCATGAACAAATTTTTGGTGCTTTTCCCCTACATCTCACATGGGTTGGAATTCTATGTGGTCTACTTGTTGAGTCTCTATCTAGTTTGATTCTAGCAAGTCTCCTCAGTTGGCTTTTGTTGTTTTACCTAAAGAAGATAAACATAAGGATGAGAAAGGTTAGGAGTATCATGTGGGTACTTTTGACCCTATAGATGTATAGAGTAAACCATTTAACCGAGAACTTCCTAATGTAAGCACAACAACACTTTCAACAAAGATTCAAACCACAACAACACTTGTCAAGTCAACAATCCCTCAAACTCACTCAATCTCAACAATTCCAACCTAATCCTTGTAGCATTGCAAAACCACTCAATTAGGTAAATCTCAAAAATCACAACCTTTCAACCCAAAACCAGACCCATTTCAGGGACCCTTTTTGACACACAATAACACACCAACAAGTCAACAATGGGTATTTTGCAACAATTTCCACAAATCAGGCTTTTCTCGCCTTCTAGGCCTCCAATTAGGCTAATTTTGCAAAGTACCTAGTCCTTAGAATTCTCACCAATCCCCAAAAATAGTAGGTCAGCACTCAAAAAGTGTTAAAACCATAGACTTCACAATTTATTTGAAGAAAAACTCACTCTGAAGGGCTAAAATAGCAAACCCTCATTTTCCTCCTAGAACTTAGGTTTTACAGAAAAAAAACCATACCAGAACTTTCCAAAGCTTGCAACCACCTCAAAAAAGACTTAAATCCTCTATAAATGCTCAATCTTACAAGAAACAATACTACCCCAAAGTTTTATAACCATTTTCAATCTGAAACCATGCAATTTCAAGTAAAGAACACAATTTTCTTCATTAGGGAATCATGCCCAACACCATACTCGACCTCCCCTGCACCAAAAAATCTTGAAAACACCTATTTTCTATTGTTACAAACCCATTCCACCAATCACAATATTCATAGGGGGTGGAATGGGGTGTTTCACATTTTAAATGGCCTTCAAAACCACAAAACAGGGTTAACAAGATAGTTAAGTAAATATGAGTTTAAACACCACTAATTCAAGATCAAACCCTTAAACCTCTTGCAAAGTGAAGTTCATATGAGCCACAATCAAATTCAAATTTTTTTTTAGAAGATTGAACAATTGTACAGGGTTGTGCAAGTCTGAAAAGGCATGAAAACACAAAAATTCTTCAATAAAACAAAGTTTTCCTTATTTATCTTGCTTTGAAACTTCAAAATCAATCCTCAATCGATGAGATTACATTAAATCAATGATTTTTCCCTCTAATCTAATTGTTTAACTTCCTCCAACTTCCTTTTGAAAAGGCTTGACCGTTGAACTTCCTTACATAATGCAATTTTGCAATATTTTGAAGATAACTTTACAACTTTTCATTATTTTGTACTTTTTTTGCAAACCTGACCCCTTAAAAACCTCATACTCATCTAAAATGACTCAATACCATAGAATATGGTCTTCAAGACTTTATTTAATATCTATTACCCTAAAAATCTAAAGCCTACACCTTAATTTCTCTAATTGACAAAAATACTTAAATGGTGCCCCTACACCATACACCCCAAGTTTGAAAATTTCCAAGTCTCTTGGAAACCTTGATGTAGTTATCCTTTCTTTGTGCTCTTTAGACCTCTAACTTTCATTATTTCTTTCAATAGGTTCATTTTGCTCTTGTCTATCATTGCCTACAACCGTCTTTAGTTTACCTTCACTTGTTTTTTGTTCCAACTATCCTTCCTGTACTGTGGGGTGTTTTTCCACTTTTCCCTATTCAAATCTTGATGTCACATTTACATTTACATTTGTACTCTTACCTTTTACTATTTTTGTCAGACCTGTACTTATTTTTTCCTCTATCTTATGACCAACATTTTCCTCTCTCCCATCCTCATCATGATTTTTTTTTCTTTTCTTTCACTTTCTTGTCAACACCATCAATTATTGTCATGTCATCACAACTCACTATCATTTTCTTATTACAAACCTCTATCCATTTGCTTACTATCCCATCACTTTCACCATTTCTTGGCTGTCCTCTTACCACATCCCTTGCCTTCTCATCCTCAAAAACTTGTGCTCTTATTATCTTCAACTCTCCACTCACTCTTTTTTCCACCATAGGGAAACTTACTATCCCTACAAGGATCATATCACCTTTATCTTTCCTTTCCAAAGGCTCCTCACTCTTGTACTATTATGTCTCAGTTTGAGACACATCACCATTCACTTTTTCTTGCCACCTATAGAAATTCTTCATTGTCACTATCTACAAATCTCTTTCATTTCTTCTATCCACTGTCTACAAATTAGATTCCCTTCTTGTATCCACTGCCCTACCCCTATCAAGCATTGCAACTAAACTCTTGTTCTTTCTTTCCTCCACATTCACACACTCTTTTCTCCCAAGCACAATAATATCACCATGTTCTTTTGTTTCCTCTACTAATGGGGTCAAAATGAACTCTCTCCCATCCTTCTCAATTAGGTAAGTATTTTTCCTTCCATTATACAAGGCTGACTTGTCAAATTGTCAGGGCCTTCCTAACAATAGATGACAACAATGCGTGGGGATTATATCACAAAGCACTTCATCTTTATACTGTCCAATCTAAAACTCAACTCTTGCTTGTTCAGTCACCACCAAAGTTTGACTATAACTGACCCATGACACCCTATAGGGTGTCTCTCTAGGTAATTTTTGTAAGTGCAACATTTCTACCATCTCACTAGACACAATATTATTCATACAACCTAAATCAACAATCACTTTGAATACCTTGTTTCTCCATTTGCAGGTTGTCCTAAATAAAGTTTTTCTTTGAAGCAACTCTTCCTCCTTTGTGGTCTTCAAGATTTTTTTCTTCATCATCAACATCTCTCCAATCTCAACCCTTGCAATCAATTTATTTGAACTTGAACTACTCTCAACTTCATCTTCTTGCACTATTTGTGCTCTTCTATTAGGTTTTCTTTCTCCTCCACTTGAATTTGAACCACCCTTCTCAGGGCACTTCCAAGAAGGATGACCATATTCTTGAGAATTATAACATCTACCTGCAAAAGTATTAGAATTACTTCCACCTCCAAATCTGTCCTGTGTACCTCTATATCCACCTCTTGATTCAAGTGCTTGTTCTCTACTCTTATCAACATCTTCATGTTCTTCTTTGGACTGCATTGTGCCTCTTCCTTTATTCATGTTACCTCTACCCCTTCCTTTTCTTTCTTGTCTTCTCTTGATTCTATCTTCTTCCCTTACTACCATTTGGAAACATTCTTCTATTTTCTTAGGAGGATTCAAATTGATTTCATCTCTTATGTTCAATCTTAAACCACTCAAATACCTGGCTACTCTTTCAACCTCATCTTCATTGTGACCTAACCTAATGCATAATCTATGAAATTCCTTAGTATATGACATTACATCCAACTCCCTTTGCTTCAAATCTTGCAATTTCATAAAAGTTTGTATGGCATGCATGATCTGCTGGTAAAAATAAAGTATTTACTTTTGCTACCATCCTATCCCAAGAGCTTATCTTAGATTTACCTTTCTTGAACCTATCTTCTTGAACAAAATTACACCATGTGAGGGTTTGACCCTTCAATTTTGTCTTTTCATAATTAACCTTCTTAATGTCCTCAATATCTTCAAAATCATAGAAATTGTCTAAGGCATCAATCCAAGCCAAAACCTCTTCACTATCCATCTTCCCTTTGTACATTGGAACTTCAACCTTCACCTTTGGAGTGTTGTCACCTCTTACTGCCTTTAGCATCTTGATTATTCTCCTTTCATTAGGGTCTAAGTCATCTTCATCATTTTGGACTGGAGGATTTCATTTTTCTCCTTCATCTTCCTTACCACTCTAGTCTTCATTCACCATTCCTCTTCTTTGGTTCTTCTCCAGAGCTGCTATCCTTTCTATGGTAGCTTCTTGAGACTCTTTGTAGATACTTTCCTTCTATTACAACTACTCTTTCAATTCTTTTATCTCTTCTTCAATTGCACTGCCCTTTGGAGGCATCTTCTCAATCTTGCCTCTTCACCTTCCAAACTGCAACTTTCTTCTTCAAGGAACTACTTCCTCGCTCTAATACCACTTTGATGTAAGAAGGGGAGGTCCTACAACACTTTCAACAAAAATTCAAACCACAACAACACTTTTCAAGTCAACAATCCCTCAAACTCACTCAATCTCAACAATTCCAATCAAATCCTTGTAGCACTGCAAAACCACTCAATTGGGTAAATATCAACAATAACAACCTTTCAGACCAAAATCAAACCCATTTCAAGGACCCTTTTTGACACACAATAACACACCAACAAGTCACCAATGGGTGTTTTGTAGAAATTTCTTCAAATTAGGCTTTTCTCGCCTTCTAGGCCTCCAATTAGGCCAATTTAACAAAGGACCTAGTCCTCAAACTTCTCACCAATCCCCAAAAACACTAGGGAAGAAATCAAAAGGTGTTCAAACCATGACTTCACAATTTATTTAAAGGAAAACTCACTCTAAAGGGCCAAAATAGCAAACCCTCAGTTTCCTCCTAGAACTTAGGTTTTATAGAAAAACACCATACCAGACCTTGCAAAATCTTGCAACCACCTCAAACAAGACTTAAATCCTCTGCACATGCTCAATCTTACAAGAAACAATACTGCCCTGGCAAATTTTTATAACCATTTTCAATTTGAAACAATGCAATTTCAAGTAGAGAACACAATTTTCTTCACTAGGGCATCATGCCCAACACCATACTCGACCTCCCCTACACCAAAAAAATTGGAAACACCTATTTTCTATTAGAACATACCCATTCCACCAATTGCAGTAGTCACAAGGGGGTGGAATGGGGTATTTCACATTTTCAATGGCCTTCAAAACCCCAAAATAGGATTAACATGATAGTTGAGTAAATATGAGTTTAAACACCACTAATTCAAGATGAAACCCTCAAACCTCTTGCAAAGTGAAGTTCATACAAGCCACAATTAAATTCAAACAAATTTCAGAATATTTAACTATTGTATGGGGCCATACAAGTTTGATATGGCATGGAAACACATAAATTCTTCAATAAAACAAAGTTTTTCTTATTTACCTTGGTTTGAAACTTCAAAATCAATCCTCAATCAATGATCTTACATTATATCAATGATTTTCCCCCTAATATAATTTTTTAACTTCCTCCAACTTCCTTTTGAAAAGGCTTGACTATTGAACTTCATTACATAGTGCAATTTTGCCATATTTTGAAGATAACTTTACAACTTTTCTTTATTTTGCACTTTTTTTGCAAACTTGACCCCTTAAACGCCTAGTACTCATGTAAACTGACTCAATACCATAGAATATGGTCTTCAAGACCTTATTTAAAACCTTTTACCCCAAAACTCTAAAGCCTACACCTTAATTTCTCAAATTGACAAAAATACTTAAATGGTGCCCCTGCACCACCTCCTCCCCATTTTACTAGTAATATTGTCACTTAGTGATTTTTTTCATGTTTTATGATCAAGTTGGATTGTCTCATATGAACTCTATGGGTTTCATTTTATAACTACCCACCTTTTTTATGAATTGTGTAATTTTATTTTTATATAAATTATAATGCTCACACTTATTCATCAAAAAACATATAACATATTTTTTATTATATAATTACTATAATTTTAATCCCTAATATTCCCCTAATTAAAATTATAATTTCTAAAACTACTTTACCAAAAAAAAAAAAACTCTATACTATTTTTTTTTTAAATTAGATGAAACTACTTGTTTCTTTGAAAATAAGAGTTGCAGAGTAGTGAAGTTCCTACCAAAGTGTGCAAGAATGGTTTTGTTCATGATTTTTGTGTATAAATTAACTATTGAGGTATTGTGTTCTTGCCATATTAAAAAATCTACATTTGTTAGAATCAGTTCTCTACATAGTTCTAGGGGTAGGTTGTTGCATAGTATTAGGGCTAGGCTACAAAGGATTCAAGACAATCTCCCTTGCACTAGCAACAACCTCTACCATCACAAATAACACATTGTTTTGTATATCATTTTACTCTATAATTGTTCCTATATTTCATTGGAGCTATGCCATAATGATAATATCTAAAAAAGAAGAAACCTTCGTTAACACAATAGATTTTATTAATATTTGTAGTTAATATTGTCAAATAAAACATGAGTTAAGGCTTCAAATATTTTCTTTCTTCTATTTGGTCCCAAAACTAAAATGTTTTCTTTTCTGGGAAAATAATGGTGCAAATACAAGGAGAATATTACATAATAGATACCATAGTTGTCAAATTTGAAAAATTCAATCTGATCCACAAGCCAAAAAAATAGGTGATCTAGAATGTTCAAAAAGATTCAGAGAAATATTTGAAGCAATTGAAATATCCTAACCAAAATAGATTTGTTAACAATGCTTAAATTCCTTTTATTGCATTATGGTCCAATTCATCTGCCTCTCTTAACTTGTGCAATCTTATTTGACTTGGTTTAAATTGGAAAGTCAAAAAAATATGTGTAGGCATAATGTCTATAGAAGAAGACAATTTTATTTTGTATAGAATTGAATCATATTATTAAAATGATGATTCCCAATAAAAAATACAATCTCCCAATTGATTCTAATGTGGAAAAAATTCAAATAAATATTATAAGGAGTTTTTTCCTTTGTCATATCATTTGACCAAGAGCATTATCAGTGTTCCCATAATTGATCCTATGACCAAGTGGTTGTTTTCCTTCATAAACTTCAAAGACCCTTGAAAACAACAAAGACAGAATTTTAATGTGATGCTCTGTTAATGTTAAATTTTTATCAGTGGAGGGTAATAATAATATGAACATTCATGATAGAGTCAAGCCTAAATCCACCTTACTAATGTAAGAGGTTGCTCAAGTTTTACTAAGAAAAAAAATGGGTACATTGCAGTTTGATACAAATAAATAAAAAACTTTGTATGAACATGTTTTAAATTCAAAGCAAAGTATATGTTAGTGTCAAATAAGTTTAGCATATTGTATATCAATGTTGAAGCACACTATATTAGAGTTGTAAAGTAGATTTTGAGCACACCATAATCAATACTAAAAATTGATTTTTTAGTCTGTAACTACATATTACATAGCATTGTGTTGTATTTCCTTGAATAAGTTAGGGCAACAAAATTAGTATAGAAGATAATTATAATTGAACTATTGAAGAAATATTATCAAATTAATTTTTTTACTTATGATTCAATAGCTCTAAAATTTTTAGAAGTGCAGGCAAGGGTACCACAATTTGAGACAATGAGCTGGCACCACTACTAGTGTAATCTATGGTGCTTGCACAATATTATTCATTCATTAGCTATTGATTTTCATGAAGGCCTATGCATTAATTAAAAAGGTAAGATAAGACTATTAATATTATGACTTCTCAAACCATCATGTCACCTATGCATATTTGAACAAAGGACTATTATACATATTTTTTTGGGGGGGTGGGGAGGGGAGGGGATTGTTAAAAGCTCACAATTGGGAACAACGCATGGTTTAAAAGGAACACCATGGTAAAGATCTAGTTCTTTCCATCCTAGGTTACATTCACATTCTACAAAGGGACAGCAAACAATTCCATGATTCATTATATGTTTAATAAATAATCTGAAGGAAATACTAGAAACACAAAGCATTGATTTTTCCTCAACTTACTTCGATCAAATTGGGATCAAAGGATAAGAAACACCTGGTAATTAGATTATTATCTACAACCAAGAAAAGGATAAACAAATTGAATTAATATTTCATGGTGTGTGTCAAAGTCATGTTATAAGGCCATAGCATAATTCATTACCAGTGCTTGTCTCTATGCCTAGGAGGTGCATCAAGAGAAAAAAATCAAGATCCTATGGCTTAATACTTACCTAATACTTGGTCTAGACAATAGATCCCCATACCAGCTAAACATCAAGATTTTTTTTTATTTTACTATGTTTTTTCTATATTTTGAATGCAATGTGAGTTTCTTTTCAATTTTTTGTAAATTTTCATTTATATATTTGGATTTTTTCAAGGGTTTTGAGAGTGTTGGTGGTAGGTAAGATTATTGAAAAGTGTGGGACTGATATTGAAACTTTTGTTGAAATTTCCTAGAGTTTTCTTTGTTTGACTTTGCATATTAGAATTTTTGTAAATTCTTTTAACACTTGAGGGTATTTATGGCAGCATTGGTAGGTCATACCAATGAAATTGAGAAAATTATAATGGCAGGCATGCTATTGTGTGCTATACATGTTCCCCCACCAGGGAGTTTCATTTTCATTGTAGGGAATGTATATTTTTCCTATGTGTTTCACAAGCTTTGGGATAGATCTTATAATGTGTTTTAGGTCTGTTCTTTTTTCATTCAAAGGCCTCATGGTATGTTAAATGTAGTGAATGAATTCGTGGAATGGTTCACTTTTCTGTAAATGCTAGAGAAAAATGAAGAAAAGTTACAATTTCCCAGCAATGTTTATGGGTGTAGTTTTGGGCACTATCAAGCTTCAATGTCTAATGCCTACTCTAGGTTTTCATCAACTGTTGGGACCAAGGAATGGGAAGAATATCTGAATAGGTCTAGTTTTGGTTATATTCTAGAGTATTCTTTCACTAGCTAATCATCTCTCATCAACAAAGAATACACAAGATAATTTAGTATTCCTTCATTAAATGAAGTGGTCATAGCAGTGGTGCAACAACCATGGGGATCTAGCTTTCACATGCATGCTAATAAATGCACTGAGAAACCCATGGATCAAACAAGAAATTCAAATAGACATAGGGGTTAGATAATTGTGCCTAACAAAAGGTTAGCTTCAATGGACGAATTTGGTTCATGGCATAGACAAGGTGTAAATAGTAAAGAAAATGAGAATGGTTTTAATATTTTACACATTCGCATCGAATTTGAGACGCAAATGGGAAGATCCTAGAAAACCTAAAATTCATCATCTAGAGTAAATTCTTGTCCTAATTTGCAACCTCCCCTAAAAAAAAATTCTAATCCAAAACCAAAACCTGAAGCAAAAGTAGAAAAAAATCAATGCCAAAAGGCTCTGGGGGATATTTTTATGACTTCTTATTGCATATTATTAGCATGGATGAATTCTCACAGGTTTTCCTCATGTCCCAACTTCCTAAAAAGTTTGAACCTTGTTTTGGAAAGTGTCTTGATATAAAGAACCTAGGATACTAGAAATTAACCAACCTTGTCAAAGTTTATAGTGATCTTGTATCAATGGACAAGACAAGAGGTGGACCACCACAACTATATCGCATAGGTTTTGTCAGGGAAGTAATTCCTAATTCCAACCTCAATAGAACAAGTGAAGAATTCTCTTTCAACATGGAAAATCATGTTGCTAAGTAGGAATTAAATCTAGAGGTGAACTACTCTTCTACTATTGGAAGTGACCAGTCACTAGATAATAAGACTTGGAAGGACAATATCTCTCTTGAGCATTCGTCTTACCAGAACTCTGAGTTGGCCATTACTAAAAATGAATGACCATCAATGGGTTTAAACACATTACCATTAATGGGTTTTCCAATATATCAAAGTTGATATGCCCTTGTGAATTTATTTTGCAGTAACAGTCATAATTCTATTATGGCTCACACCTTGATATTCCGAGAAGCCCCTATTGGAAAAACCACCACCCAACTGCATAGAAGAACCAAACTAGTGATGAGATTCAGGCAGAGGCTTACTTGTTTCATCAATGAGAAATTGCATTATTGTAGTTCACGTGCCTTGTCTCTACTACCACATTTTGTAAATGTGCAACTTTTTTCATTGAACATAAGCTGTAAAATAGATGCAACAAAAATCTGAATTGTAATTGATTGTAAACTTATACATTAATCACTATTTAACAACTAAACCCTCTGCAATAGTTCCCTGGGAGGAACTAAAAATTAGCAGCAAGCACCTACATGGATCTAACTGTATGCTCCCATGGGGGGACTTGGGCTTCTATTTTCATGGATCAAGCAGTCCCATGAAGCAAAAAAAATTATGCTACAGGATTAATTGGAATCTTTTCTTGTAAAATAACAACCCCTACCTTTTAGGACTACAAATTTCAGCAGGTGAAATTGAGGTGGGGCTAGAAATTGCCCCTACAACTTAGGAATTTTTTCTACTACTTGTCTGTCACTTAAAATTTTAAATTCCTAAAAAAAAATAAAAATGAAAGAATTTTTATTTATTTATTAATTTGTATCAAAGTACTTCAATTCGTTCCTTAAATTTTGGAGTTCAAACTTTTAAACTGAATTACAAAATTGAATTCATGGGACTACCAACTTTAAAATATTCCTAAGACATCTGAACAGCACCCACTGAGATTTTTTAGGAAGCCCCCTCCATGGAACCTTACCCTAAGAAAGTAAAAATTAGTATTCTGCTAAAAAATATTGCTAATTGTCTTGGGTTATGTGAAAAGACACGCTACGTCGATTCAGCTTGAACAAAACGGCAACAGATGTATAAAATTCCAAGGAGATTTTTTCGCCATAGAGACGGCCCTTTCCTCTTCTCCCATTTTTAAACGGACAATTAAATAACCAATTTGAATGCAATGTGGTGATTCACAACTTTTCATTTCTTACTGCTTTTTAGGGCCTCTCTCTCAAATCTTCCACCATCATACTCACTTGGGTTCCTTCTGATTTGTTGCAGGCTGCCATATTAGATATTTTCCAGTTAGCTGAAAGCATGAAGATATTTGTGAGAAAATCAAACGGAAGTCATTTCAGTTTGGAGGTGAAGAGCACCGAAACAGTCGGTAAGGTGAAAGAAATGATCCATAAGGGAAAGTACTTTCACCCATTGTGGCAAATATTGTTATACAATGAGAAAGAATTAGAGGATGGAAAGAGTCTTGATGATTATGGTCTTCAACACTTATCAACTGTCGATCTCAGGCGTCGAGTTGGTGAAGGATGGAACCCTGACCATCACCGATTGCGACGTCGTTGAAAACTAGACTTTTATTTTCCGTACGGTGAGTTTTTTTGGGTAAAGTATTGCATGCACTAGAATATCATCTGCATTTTATATCACTGTCGATTTAATTGCAAGTTCCGGAACTATGGCGAAACCTTGTTCTCAGTAAGATTGAGAATTTGATGTTTTTCATCTGTAGAGTCCGAGTGTTTTATAACGAAAATATCTGTAAGTATAATTTTGGTATGTGAGGAGTATTTAAATGCTATACCCAGTTCATCACTGCCCTGTTTTCTATTTGTGAACTGCAGTTATCTACAATCTACGGTAAGTTCGTTATAATTCTGAGTTCCCAGAAAGGAAGATTTATTTATTTTCCTGTGGAGGAAACTTCTAATTGAATGGAAACAGGACAGCTATAGCAATACTGTGTACATGGACTTTTTTTAATGAACTGTGTCTATTAAGTTATTTGATATATTCTCTGATGAATACCATTTTATTCTTTTAAAATGAAAGGAATTTCACCTCTAAACATTCCTCATAAACCATACTAAAGATTTCCATTTTTTTTAAAAGAGAACATTTTATTTTGCATTGTTGGATCTCAATTTACTCTTCAAAATGCAATTTGGATTATTTTGAGGTATAATAAGATTATATTGCTTCACATCACTTAACAGAATTTAATTACCTTAAAATACATGTAAATAATTCAAATTTTTGATGATATTCACTAATTATATCATATTAAATTTGTTAAGTAGCTTTAGAAGATAACATAATGGTATATAGTTGGACCAAGTTAGCAGCCACCTACATTTCATAATCTAAATAGTCATAAGAATCAATAATGGAATATCAATGCCCTCACAATCAACAGCCCCAAAAAATAGTGAAAGCCCAAGTCGTGATGCTAGTTTTTCTATTTTGTTGAAAATTTTCTCAACGATTTAAAACAAGCCCATGAAGAAAGTTAGAAGGGTTGGGTATTCATTTTATAATTTTATTTTAAATATTAAATTTTTGTTCAAGAGTACACTTACATATATAAAGGCCATGGCACCCCAACACAAGTATCTAAAGGTTTTCTTCATCCCTTGTGAGCATGCATCTAGAATACTAACTAATAGTAAGATTATATGGTCATAATTGGTTCAACTTCAACTAATGGACAAATTACTAAAAAAACAAAAGGAAGACGTAGTCCAACTCTTTTTTCTGCTTTGTCATAATGACTAAAAACCTGATAAGAAATGGCATGTCTTGGTCACAAATATAAAAGTTATATTATGTGCCTAATTGGTGTTAGAATGAACAATTTATCTATTCACTATAGCTTAAGTGTATTTACATTGATAAGGTTATACAACACCTTATCTAACTGAATGTGTGACCTTTTAGGCCTCTATAGGTTACCAAGTCGTTTGGTAAACCTAATATGCTTACCTTTGAAGTTGGAAGACTTTTCATCTCACCTCGAAGGTCACTTTTGTAGTTTTTCAATGCTTGTCACAAAGGTTGATGACTTGATCAAATAGGTTGTTGGTTTGCACATTCCAAGTGATTCAAAGATTGACACCTATAAAACACTTGTCTACATATTTGTACCACATCATGGGGCACTTTTCATGGTAGATGGATTGCCTCTTCCTTACCTACATATGCAAGGCCTTCACATCATTCTATTTTAGATAGTCTAAATGCATATTTAGATTGTTCATTATGCTTGTTGTTTATCTCTCATTAATTTCTTATTTCTGATATGGTATCAGAACTTTAGGGTGAGATATTTGCAGGCTATAAGGTGAACCGGTGTATTTATTTAGTTTTGTTGTTGTTTGACCGTGCTAATAATTTCCAGGCACCACACAACCCATATGCGACCCCAACATCTCCAGCTCATCATCACTAGTCGCTGCCTAAGGCATATGAAATAGAGATTACTTTGGAGTTTTCGAAGTTTTTTTCCAGGGATCATCCTCCATCATTTCGTGGCTTGATATTCTTGTCAAATCTCTGCCCATCGCCCATCTTTGAAGGGCACCTTTGGAGTGCAAGGTGGCAATCTAAGTTTGTTTGCTGGTCTGCATAAAGTGTGTGAAAGGTCTATGCAGCCGCTTGCACAGAAGGCTCGATTTGCATCTCGTTTGGTGACTTTCAACCTCTGTTTCGAGAGTTTGGGGTGATTTTCATATACCTGCATTTGACTCTTATCCTGGGTGGTGCATCCCTCAAATATTTGACTGCCTGTTCTGTTAGAATCGTGGACGCAACACAAAGTCAAATATTTGTTGGCGTGAGAATTTGTTGTTATGTGTTCGGCCGTTGCGAGAGGTGTGTCCACATTCACAGAGTCAGCGACCCGCGACCATTTGGGTGCCACTATTTGATTAGCAATCCCCTAGCCCGTATTTTTTTCCAGGTTGGACATTATTTGACCGACAATTTCTTGACGTTGTCATCTGTAGGTCCAGAGACCGCGTTTGCTAATTTGCCATGCTTTTTTTGAGACCCCCATTGAATCTGTTGGTTGCACCTTTGAATTTGGAACTTAAGATCCATTACTTGGCAATCCTTCTCTAACCATAGAGATTGACCTGCATTTCAAGCAGCTTGCTATAGAAAATCAATGTTCCCATTGACCGTGCATATCAGCCATCGGCCTACATTGTCTGGCATCAACTTTTGAAGTGCAAATGAATGACACAAAATATAGGAAAAAATTGCGACAATTAATGACGACTCTTTTTGCAACACATACGAATGAGTCTGACTAACCCCTTACACCCTTTCTACAACAGATATAATGTTTTGGGTAGCCTGGTTTAGCTTTATGTCCTCCCTAAAGGTTTCCATGAATCCTTGTCTTTGTTGGGTTTATGAGATAAAGACCTCCCCTCTCCTAGCAAATGCTCCGTTGAAGGGTTGGAAGAGGACTAGACATAAGTTAACGATAAAATGAAAGTGAAAAATAGAGAAAATGTAGGTGGAGAAATGAAACCTAGAAGACCCTCTTAGAATGATTCTAGAGGATTAGACATTCTACTCGAGATGTGCCTTGTGGAAACATAAATCTCTAGATGGCCTCTCCAAACAAAAGAAATAGAATAAATGAATGGGTATGGGGCCTCCCCCATTGTATCAGTGATAGCTTGTCACTCACATGTTTATTAACGACTATGAGGATCTTGTCTTGGAATATTATAGGTTTGAACAATCTGTTTAAGAAACATTTTGTCAAATGTTATATAATTACTTACAAATTTGACATTCTTCTTCTTCTTCAAGAAACTAAGATGTAACAATCCACCTTCGATTAGATGGTAAAAAATATTTGTCCTTCTACCGAATACTCTTTTTGTGATGTTGATGGGGCCTCATGAGGCATAGCTACTCTCTTGAACCCTTTAAGGATGAAAGCTTCAAAATGTACTTTCTCAAAAAAATTCCTTGTAACCCATATGGAGGACCTAAATTTGTTAGAGAAATTGAATCTTGTTAGTATCTATGCTTCAAATCCTAGACCTATAAGAGTTTCTTTTTATAATAAAATTTCTTTTATAATTTTAAGTAACAAAAGGGATTGTTGGATGTTGGTTTGAGATTTCGATACTCCCCTCTATCCATCAAAGAAACTTGGGGCTTTTGTTGACTTCTCAAATAGTATGATGGATCTAATGGATTTCTTTTCTACACATGGTCTATTTGATATCGACCTAGATGGATCTTCATTCACCTAGTCTAATAGGCATCATGGAAACAACCACATGCAGGTTAAACTGGACAAGTTTATGATATCTAATAACTAGAATATTTTTCCAAAGTAAACTCACTCTGCTCTCCCTAGAATTGGTTTGGATCATAATGATATCCTCCTTGATTGGGAAGACACTACTACTAAAGGGTCTTTCCCCTTCAAATATGAAATAATGTAGTCTATGCATCCTGACTTTGAAGATCTAATTCAAAGGTGCTATAACTAGCCTTGCTTGGGGACACTTATTTTTTGTATTGCCCAAAAACTAAAATGGGTTAAGGAGAAGGTTAAGAGTCGGAACCAAATCTCTTTTGAAAATATACTCCGAGAAAAAAAAATTATTTTGTCCAACCTACAAATAATTCAAAAAATATGGAAGAAGGAGATCAGGAAGTGGGAACATCAGTTAAAGAAAAGGATTTAAGAATGAAGTGGCCCAAGTTGTCAAAAAGAGAGGATTCTTTTTGGAAACAAAAATCAAGAGTTTAGTGGTTAAGAGAGGATGATAAGAATACTAAATTATTTCACCAATCTACTTTGAGAGACAAGAAACAAGATAAAATCTTAGTGAGGGAAGATTCCACTATTCTTAAGGAGGGAAAGGATATAACAGAGGTTGTCTCTTTCTTTACTGAATCCTTGGGAGGTCAAAATCTAGATGTTTTGAATTTAGAGGACCTCATTGATATTATTCCTAATGTCATTACTAACCAAGACCTTAATAATTCGATGAATCTTGTGTCGTATCAAGAGCTCAAAGAAGATGTGTTTTCCTTTATTGCTTACAAGTCCCCAAACCCTAATGGTCTTCCCCTTGCTTTATTTAAATATTTCTAGGAAGTGATTTCTACTGAACTTAATGCTATGATGGACTTCTTTAAATCAGAAAAAATTGCTAAAATAGCTAAAAATTTCATACAATGTGCTAGTTCCCAAAAATGGTGAGGCCCTCACTATGATGGATTATGGACTCATTAGCCTATAGACACCTAAAAATTTCATGAGTATATCACACATCTTGATCTCTCTTATTAACACCATTTCTCACATAATTCACCTAATTCCTCTATTTAACTAAATAGTGTTCAATTATTTAGTTAAATTCATCTTTATTTTGCTATTAATTGAATAATTAATATTATTTGATTACTTCATCAAAATTCATCACTTTCTCCCCTCTTAATTAAATAATGCAATGTTATTTAATTAAATGCTAATGCCCCCACTTGAATAAATAATTCACAATTACTTAATTAAAGTTCATAATTCTTCCAACTTGCACAATTAAATGATTTTCATGAATTTTTTAATTAGCTAATGTCCTCCAACCCTCCAACTTGCATAAAGAATATTCCACATGGAATATTCCCTTTTCAAATTCAAAGTCTTCCCTCCAACTCAAAATATATCCAACATAATTCCTAAGATTAAGGGATATTATTGAGTCTCTCATGGATTAGTGACGATTTATCTAATCCTTGATCCATGCCTCATTGACTATCAGCCACTTGATCCATTCTTGATCCATGTCTTTATCCTTAATTTATTTTCATCCATTGATTACCATTTTTAATCCTCAACATTGGTCAATATCTCAAAAAACTATAAATACCAAGCCTATTTCATATCATTCATTCACAATATTCATAACAAAGTTACTCTCTAGGATTTCATACTCATTTCAAGTAAGGAATTATAGATAATTTCTTATGAATCAACCCTCATCAAGCATCTCCAAATCAATATTTCACAACAATGGATAATGCATAAAATTGAGAAGCATACATCCATCTCACACTTATGCATCAATCCACAATGGGATGAAGACATTTGTATCATTAATTACGTTCAATTGCTTTGAATTGCATGTTTAATGCTTTGAATTGAGTCTTTTAGTGTTTCTAATTGAATTTCATTTGAGTATGTCTTTGATTGATCATTATCCTTTTTAATTTTCTTTGTTACATTGTTATTTGATCAATTGAGGTAACATACTTACATTTTGGCACACCTAGTGGGACCTCACATCCTTGATCTAACAATCTATTTGAGATTTTGTCAGATTACAAGCTTAGGAGGATAGTTTGAAGCTTTTGAGAAGAAAGATCAACACTTATGTAACCCTTCGACATGTATGCAATACAAAGGTTGATGCTTCTACAATCCTTCAATATTTTTGTAACAAAGATCCACACTTTTGTAACACATTTCCACACTTTTACAACATAGAGCATATGTCGATGCTTCTATCACATATCTTGATGCTTTTGTCTAATATCTCAACACTTATGTCCATATCTCGATGCTTTTGTCCAATATATCTCAACACTTTTGTCCAATATCTCAATGATTTTGTCATTGTCAATTCAACAATTTTGTTTGATAATGCGACACTTGTGCATGTTAGAACATAGGAATTTGATTTGATTGTCAATTATTTTTAACTAATCCTAATGACCTTTTATGCTCTATTTTATAGTGTTTTGGAGCAAACTATTTGTAGGAAGCTTGGAAGATCATTGGAGAAATTGAAAATCAAAGCATACTAATTTTTCTTTTGCATATTTTCTTAATCTAGGTTCGGACATTTTAATTTTAGTGCATTTAAATCAACTCACATTTATTTTTGTGCTCTAAAATTGAACAAGACAAATTTCACACTTAAATTTTGGTGTACTAAAATTGGACAAACAACTTGAACACTTCATATTTGGGCTTAAAATTGAACAACTTACATTTTACTTTGGTGCTCTAAAATAAACCACACATTTCAATCCTTGGTGAAATTAAAATGAACATGTGTGTGTTTTTTCTTCCATGCTTGGTAAGATAGATTACATATCCCCTCTACTTGTACTTTTTGAGAACTTGGGTGATGAGAAATACTCTTATTTTTCACTTTCTATATTTTAAACATTAATGGAGTTATCTATGTATCCACTCCCTTTGTGCTACATGCAATCTTGGGTGATGAGAAATAGAAACATCAATCATTTCTTATTGCTAGGAGGCTTTCTTGAGAGTACACCCTAGGGTTTGACCTCAAGCATGTTTTTTCCAACGAGCTATATCTATGTAAGGGGAATATGGATCAACAAATTTAGTAAAAATGACCAAATTCAAATCAATTCAAAACAAGATAAAAAGACCCACTTACACATGAAATGTAATTACAAAGCTTAAGAATCCAAATAAGAAAGGTTAACATAAATGAATGAAACACATAATGAATTGAAAAACTACAATTGTAACATCCCATGGTTGAGTATATTTGTGTTGAAGATGGATGTTGGATGGCTTGATTTAACACAAAGCCTCCACGATTGTAAAAGCTTGATAACAATGATGATCTAGTATGAAAGTATATGTTTTCTCAATTTTCTTCAATAGTCAATCTAACATGACCTTTCTACAAATTCTCCAAATTTATTATGAGAGGGATGAGGGTTGTTTTATAGATTTACAATTTTTAGATGAATGATCAGGATTCAACGTGATGAAAGATCATGATCAATGGTTCATGTCCATTTAGAGGAAATAGATGATCAGCTAACTCATTTGATTGATCCAGTTAAGGGAATTAATTGGATAATCTATGGGATTAGATTGAATGATTAGTGGGATTGAAGAAATTAGATTGAGTGATTAGTAGGATTGGAGTGATTGGTGGAATTGAGAAATTAGATTAAGAAATCAGTGGTCCTGATTTATTCAATGATGATATGTGAGGATGATTTATTAATTAAATAATTAGATAATTTTTGAGAGGAACATGCAAGATGTGTTTTGAATTTAATAAATAAAAGTATACTTATTAATTGACCATGTTGAGTGATTTTGGGGAAATTAAATAATTAATTTAATTATTCAAAATAGGAGAAAGGAAAGTAGCTTAATTAAATAATTAATGATAACTAATTAATTAATTGAGAAGAATAAGTAATATTAAAGACATAATTAAATAACTTATGTTTATCTAATCAATTAGGAAGAATATGGTTAAATTAGGTGATGACATAGTGAATTAATTAAACAATTCAAGATTATTTAATTAATAGAGGAATTTAGGGTTAATGATGCAATTAAAGAAGCAAAATACAATATTGATAATGGAAGTGATGACAATAATGGAAAAATGTAGTTCAGTATGTGTGATATTTGTTGAGTCATTTTTACATGTCTAGACATTTTTCCCCTCTTTGACATAATGTACTTGATGCATTGTTTCAAATAATTCAATATTTAGATGAAGAAAGAAAAACTTTAATATGCCCCACTGTGCCTCGATGATCAATGGAAGGATGATAAGATTTTGGACTGCCCCTTGAGAGGTCGGCCAGAAAAGGTAATTTTATGGTCAAGCTTGTGTCAAGGTTTAAGAATAGTTCTGATGCCTAGAGGATGAAAAATTAGGTCCTAGGGGTCTCATTTTTAGGTTTGAGATGATCTAGGGCACATAAATTTTAACCTAGGAGGGAGGCTATTTATAGGGGTGGCAATAACAGTTCAGCTAGTGCCAATTTAATTCATTTTGGGGCCTAAGTGAGGATGAAAATCACTGAACTAGGTGGTATACGAGATAGAGATGCACATGATCCATATGGCTACAGGTATTTCGATCACCTTTATTACACGCAACTAGGAAGACTTTCCTATTGGAGGGTAGTATTTCATGACATGACAAATTTCACTTGGTGACCATAAAGAGATTGTGATGCCTGGCTAGATGACTAGAAGTAGTTGGTATGCTACAAGTAGACTCAATTTTTTATTGGATGAGTTGATATTATTGTTGAGAGATATCTTCAAGATAGGGTGCTCAAATAGTTCAGTGAGAGGCTGCAGACGAGGCCGAAAAATGATTTCCATGTTAGATATGGATAGAATACAAGAGAGGAGACTATTTTCAGGCCTCATGATGATTCTAGAGCAGCAATTCTAGCATTTAGAGCTCTGAGTGGTGCGTTGCAGAAATTTATCAATTTATCACTTGTTTATCATTAAGCCTCTACTCGACTATGGGTAATCTCTCTTCTTACACCATCAAAGATATTGTGGAGGTATAAATACCACAATGAGGTTTCACCTAGGAAAGCACCTACATGGCACAACCTTTCCCCTCTTTCATGTGTGTATGTTTATAGATTTAAAGAAAACTAGAGGAAGATTGAAGATTTTTTTTTATTCATGCATTCAAGCCCTACAAGTTGTCAAATTAATAAAAGTGGATTTTATTAGAGATATATGAAGTTCTGGCAATGATCGCAAAAGAAAACTTGTAGATTTGGAGAAAAAAGAGTGTCAAATTAGATATTGAGTAGTTGTTAGCCAGTTTGGGGCACCCAATACCTCTGTCTAGCTATTTCAGGCCCAAATTTATATCACACATTTTTCTATTTCTATCTTTTACTTCTCTTGAATATGTTTTTATCTATTTGTTTTGTGTTTTCTTAAAATTCATTTCAATTTGTTATATTTTAATAAGTAACCTAGGAGTATCATTGCATTATAAAATTTAGTTAGTAAAAAATAATTAATTATATCCACAGAAACAAACCACATTGATTAAAACCTTGATCCACCATTTTGGCTCTTTCATTGAGGTTCCGAGCCAAGTGGGTAGTGAGATCATTTAAATAATCCTTCCTTAAATGTCCATATTGGAATAAGTGTGATTTAGGATGTAGATCCCCTCTTCCAATCAAACAAAAAATAATGAATCCCCATGTGAGGAAAAATTCCCCCTATAAGAGAGAAGAGATTATCTAATCCTATTGAGCAGAATTCCTCCTCTTAGCAAGAAAAAAATCAAAAATTATGTAGAATGTATTCTCATTCTTGAATGGAATATGAGGTAAAAAGGATAAATATGAGTGATGTCTCTAAAATTTGGTTAAGATTTCCCATGTTAATGATGAAAGTTGTTACAATCAACTAAAATGTTTCAAACCACACTAATAAAGATGGAAATGTAGAACCTCACAGATATAGATGTAGAGCATAATAAAGGATAAAAATACATCCTCTGAAATTCTACTCAAGGTTATCCACACCAACGCAAAACTATGAAAAATGATGATGTAGAGAAGGAATAAGAGGCCCATCTAAAGATTCTTTCACAATATCCAAAGAAGGTGATGCACCTCCTTAAGATCTAACATCAAAGATGAGTGAATATCCTCAATAGTGTCCTCTAAGTCTATAATATAGGAATCTACTCTAAATCATTACAAGTCATGGATGTAGAAACACTTTTCTTAGTAGAAGTAAGATTAGATGGATATCAGATTTGAATGCATGTCATTCAACTACACTACTTATTCCTAAATGATATATCTATACAAGATTCCTAACTATGAAAATTGAATAAATCTACTAATTCTAGATTACTAGAGTCCTCAATATCAAGATTTTGATGTATAGATGAATATTATAAAGCATTTAGATCTAGAGTAGAATTCATAGAAGTTGAAGTATATGTAGGATGATAAGAATTATTTTTAGAAACTCATAAAAAATATACACTTTTAAAAATACATCAAAAATATTTATCGTATGAGCCCAAATGGAGACCTAAAAGCTCCTAAAAGGATAATTTATCAACAACATATATGAGAATCTATCATTTTCTATAAAAATAAAACATAAAAATTAAAAATTGTCTACACCATTATGAATCTTGTGAAAATATGCCTCAAATAAAATAAATTTCTCATAGAAATTAGCCCTCATGACTGAGAATAGATCCTTTGAAGTTTGATTACAAATTAAAAATGTAATTCATGAGGAGGTAGGTTAGATTTTGAAGGATTGATGATTTAAAGCTCTGATAACATGTAGTCCATTGAGGATTTATTCTCTCAATGGAAAGCTCTGACAAAAAATCCCATGCTTAGATCTTTTTGGGATCTAATATTCCCTCATGTTGCTTGGGGTCTCTGGAAAGAACACAACAACAAAATTTATAGAGGCAAAGAAGCTGCTGAAGACATTGTCTTTGATAAAAATGTCAGATTTCTGAAGGAAAATTTCAATACTTTGGTTCAGAAGAACAGCTTGTCCTTGAAAGCCGAGCAGTCCCTATATGACCTAACTGTTGCTAAGGAGTGGAACATAAATCTTGTCCCGTCTAGAACTGGTATGACAACCAAGAAGGACAGAGAGGGTGTTTGTTGGTCTTTCTTGCCTAACAGTTGGATCAAAGCTAATTTCGATGGTGCGGCTAAAGGTAATCCGGGGGCGGCAGGCTGTGGTGGAGTCATAAGGGACTCCTTTGGCAATTTCATAGGAGCGACGGCTTCTCCTCTTGGATCCCAAAACAACCATTTGGCGGAGGCTGCTGGAGCTTTTCATATCATAAATTTAGCTCAAAGTCTTAACATTAAAAATCTATGGCTTGAAGGAGACTCCAAAAACATAATTGACTACCTTAAGGAAAAGTCTCCCCCCTCGTGGACCATCAAGTCATGGATTGAGGAAGCAAAGTTGACTTTGGCTAAATTTAAAAAAGTTAAAATATCACATGCTTACAGAGAAGCCAATGCCATTGTGGATTTTTTTGCCAACGAAGGAGTTAAGAGTAAAGAGGTGTGCACTTGGCTAAATACAAATGATCTAAACTCTAATGTTTGGGCGCTAATAAATTATGATAAATCACATGGAAAAGCTACGTGTTATCCCTTTAATGAAGACAGATAAGACCTTTCACATCACAATCATTAGATTGTATGGGACTGATCCCAGCGACTTAATTTGCAAAAAAGGCTCGCACGCTTTGTGGGTGCTAAGTTGTGGCAGGGCCAATTTTAGTAAAGCTTTCGTTTGGATCTACCCCACTATGTCGGCTGAGATGGGAGGAGACAAAAAGCGTATTGAGCTAGACAGCTATGAAACTCATATGAAAAATGCCAAGGCCTGGGAAAAAGTTAAAAGTGGTGGGCTGCTTCCTTTTCAGGAGAAGCTCCATGGCTCCAGCCAAGAGGCTACGGACCTCTTTGTTAAAAATTAGAATAAAGACAATTTGACCCTGTTTGGCAGGAATGTTGAGCTCAGTGAAAATTTAATCACTGAAGTTACGAGTTTATCTACTGAAGGGAAGAAGTTTTTCAGGGACAGGGATTTTTCTGATGAAGTCATGATTAGATTTCCTAAAAAAGACAAAGAAAGGTTAAGCCTGGTCAAAATTGCTAGCAGTTACTTTGATGTGGATTCTATAAAGACCATCTGGAGGAAGGTGTTGCGGGTCATCATGGAGTACATTACGGTGGATGGGTGTTATACCAGAGTTTATGGCTTCCACTTTGCTCTCCTCAACCACTTCTGCCACAAGGTTAGGATCTCTCTTCCCTATTATCTTTTTTGTTTCCTGAAGAAAAGCTTGGAGGATAATAAGAAAAACCCCAATAAATTTCCTATTTTGCATACGGAGCTTATAAGATTGATTGTCGAGCATTTCCAAAACATGCCTACCCCCACTACCCTGGATACCACTCCTGACTCTAAGAGTGACGACATGAAGCCCAGTGGGTCGGAGTACATTCCTAACCCTAGTTCGGCTAGAAAAGTCCTCAGCTCGCATGCTAGCCCTTCTGGGAAAATAAACCCTACTCTCCTCTCTGGTAAAGCCCGTGCTGAGCTTGAGCTTAATAGTCCCTCCCTTCACAAGAAACCCCAGGGTAAAAGTCTTGTTTCCTATTTTGAAGAATCTTCTGACTCGGAGGAGTTCAATGCCAACAAAATGGTGGTTAATGCTGAACCTATGCTAGATAAACATGTTGAAGATGACTCCCCTATTAACCTTAATTCTGAGAAAATTGTTCCTAATATCGGTGATGAGCCCTCTCTGGATTTTCTGAACCTTGCTAAAGCCAACTCTGAGTCCCACTCCAAACTCCTGGACTAGACTTTCAGTGATATCAATGAGCTAAAAATAAAAAACTGGGCCCTACAAAGAAAATTTGAAGTTTTGGTTGCTAAAGTTGCTGAGATTGAAAAGAAAGTTGGGGACAGAGGGGTCCATGGTCACAGTAACAGAGATACTGACTCCAAAATTGATTATATTATGAATACTATCAAGACCGTAGCTAAGAAAAATAATAGAATGGCCAGACACAATGCCATTATCATTAATGCTATGGGAGAGAAGCTTGACAAAACCTAGCAGGGTTCTCTGGTGGTGGATCTAGAGGAAACAGAGGACAAAAGCCTGGACACGGACGCGGGTATTTCCAAAAGAACTAGAGCCAACTTGAAGTGCAAGGTCCCCCCAACTTCTAGTATGATTCAAACTTTTAAAAAGGGCATCATTAATATGTAGAAGTTGGAGGAGGAGACTGAATTTGTCCTCAAGACTCTGAAGTAATCTCTAGGGTTTCTGCTTTTCCTCTGCTTCGGTCTTTTTGGTTTTGTGCGAATGGTTGCTGCTGATCTTTTCTTGGGCAGCTGGTTTTTGTGGTTGGACTTTTTTGTCCTCTCTTCTATTTTGTAAACTTTGTGGTTTCAGGTCCCTGTAAAACCTGTTTTACCCTTTTATCAAAAACATGTATGATTTAGAATAGAATGCTCTATAATATGCAATATTTGGCTATAGATTTAGCCTCCCAAGATCTAGGAGCTTCAATGAATGTACAAGAGAGACCAAGCATGAGAGAATAATTTTATCATTTCAAAGGATGCAATACATACAATAATGATGGATTATAATGAATTATGATACTATGAATTAAAATTACAATAAGAACCCCTTGGTTATTTAGGCCTTGTTGAGACATAGGACTACATAAGATTATGAAATAGGTATGTGCAGGATCATCATGCAAAAAATGGGCCCTTAAGTGGCAAAAAATTTAGAAAATCAAAGTTAGGCAACTTGACATAAAAATTTGAATAGGTTATCTATATTATTTCAAAAATATGTAAGAATAGAATTTGTAGCAAATTGAATGTAGTTTCTAAACTACTAGATTTACTTTTTAAAAAACAAAATCTATTTGGTGAAAATTTTAAATTTCAATGCAGTACTTAAATTTCAGGGAAAAAATAAGAAGTAGGTGTCTGTCTAACCACTCTAACCACTATAATAATATTTTTTTTTATAATATTTTAGATATAAGTAGAGGACTCATGTCCCGATGTGATGCATATTTTTTTGTAATTTTTCCAAAATAAATAATTAATTATGATTTTTTAATACAACTTTTAAAAACATAAAAAGCTGCATTCTTAACCACTTTACCTTGGTCAAAACTTCATGATTTTTATTTTTTAATCCTATAGTATCTGAAGCATAGAATGTGACACATGTTTTGGATTCAAAAATGTGATACCGTTTGAAAGCTATAGATGTTTTTCAATCGCCTATCAATCGGGACTTTAGTTAAGTAATTCAAATAGAAAATGAATAATAATTATTTATTAAATTCAAAGTAAAGCATAATTTATATTGGTGGAAACCTGAGAATCTCCTTTAAAACCCTTTTCATTTCATTAATTTTGGGTAAAAAAAAAGTCATCAGCCACATACCCTACAAATACCCATCATATTGCCACTTTTTGGCCCATCATGATCCTGCACATACCCAAATGTGTCTTAATATTACAACTTTAAGCATAAATTGATAAGTATCATATGTATACCCTAAGTAAACTAGTGTGAATAAAACCTAGGTGGTGAATTAGCTAGGTAAAACACCATGTTGACACCAACAAGAAAAAAATTAAATTTAGGCAACTAATATTATGCTCAATATATCAAATCCCTCACATTCATGAGTGGCAAGGAAAGCCTCGTATGATTAATTTTTTTCACATCTCTAGAAGGCTTCTAGACATGTGGGTGTGAAAACCATATTTAACCAATGAGAACATTACATATTTCTAGCCACATTAGGGAGGAAGTTTTGATAATTTATTTAGAATCAGTAATTGCATCCCATAATAAAGATTTCACTTTTCCCAATACTACTAAAAACCTTGGCAAAAATTTATTTTTACGTATTATTATTTTTCAAACAAAAGAACATAGATCTTTGCAACATTCTATAGAATGTGGAATTCAATTGAATTATTTTTTCCTACATGAAACTTTAATCCAATTGTTAAAAATTTTCTTATAAGGAGAGCTTCATAATAGAGAGAAAATATATCCCAACAACTTTCAACATTTTTTTTTCTCATTTATAACACCAACAATAATTTTACTAAGAACTAAGGTTAATGTAGAAGACTTTTTACAATAGTGACCATTTCCTTGTTCATGAGCGTGAAGGCACCTCATTCTAGGCCTTGAAACTTGCACATTTATCAACCTTTGCATTCTCATAGAAAACCAATACATTTTCGAAGGACTTTGTATTATATTATCAAAACCATTGAAATCAAGTTTATCAATTTTCACTAATAGACCATATAAAATCCAATTGTGGTATCTTCACATATACAAGGTTAATAGACCAAATTTTAAAAAAATCCATAAAAGCTTTTTCAATATATTAAAAAACAAAGAATAAAGAAAATATTAAAACAAGATAATACAAAATAGAATACAATTTAATAGGGGAAAAATGTTAAATAATATAAAGAAAAAAAGACTACTGATAAGACCTAGAAGACAAAGAACAAAAAAATTTGATTTTTTTTAAATATTATATAAAATATATACAAAATTGAAACAAACCATACAAACATCTCCAAATAATAATAAGAAAATGTTTTCAATTCTGTTTGGCCTCTTAAAACAGCTAGTGAGTGAAACAAAAATTCAATGAAAATTAAGGTTAAAAACTCATTTTTTAAACATAAGCACAATAGCAATCATTGCAAATGCCTCGAGATATTTATACAAACCTTAGTCAATGAACTCAAAGCTTCGAGCAAATGGTACATCCAGCCACGTATTCATCATCATTCAAAGCACTAATAAGTTGATTCTACGTATGCATCCTACTTGCATTTTTCAAAATTCCAAGATTTACCCACCATCCACTATGATAAAGTAGACAACTTGGCAACAAAACGAGTAAACAACGAGCTCAGAATAAAAACCGAGCAGTTGTTTATGCAGAGCACAGAAGGGAAGAGATAAGACCAAACTGTATGAACCGTCTTACACGGATACCTTGTGTAACAAGCACACAAGAGCTGCGGTTTTACTTCCATAAATCCCACGGCTCCAGCTCTTTCATTGTCTATAAATATTTATGAGCAACCTCAATGCATTTCATCCCACTAACTACTACTCAAGTTTTCTACAGTTCAATTTAATTTCTTATCCCGTTGTGTACCTATGGCTTATCCTTTCTCAGCCATATTATTCGCCTTGCTAATGGTGATGGAAGTGATGCTGAGCAGTGGTTCTCAATACGTAGATTCACGGGCAACTTACTATCAGACTTCAGATGGCTTAGGAACTTCCAGTATGTATACACTACCTTTTCACGTTATGCTTTAATTTTGTCTCTGTTGTTAAACAAATGAAGGGCAATAAAACTGAAAATGAATATGTAGGTGGCAACTGTGGATATGGTGAGTATGGGAGAGACATCAAGGCTGGAGATGTTGCTGCAGCAAGTCAGTTATTGTATAGAAACGGGGCTGGATGTGGTGCCTGCTATCAGGTAACTGTTACTATTATTATTCAATCTCTAAAAACAATTAGTATTGTACTTGAAATAACCATCTTGCTATAATACAATAGACCATGCTAAATGGTGTTCCTTATTAAACAGGTGAGATGCAAAAATACGGAACTCTGCTCAGGCAGTGGAGTAAAACTAGTTATCACAGATTATGGAGAAGGTGATAAAACTGATTTCATTATGAGTCCCCATGCTTTCACAACCATGGCCAAGAAGGGGAAAGATCAGAAACTGAGGGCTTTTGGTGTTGTTGACATCGAGTACAAACGGTAAGACTAGAGCAACATTACACTATTTGTTATATTCTCAAATATTACTAGCTAATGCTGATGTTGTACTGTCTGATGCTGATTCTATATATTTTAGAGTGACTTGCAACTATCCAGGCTACAACATCTGGTTCAAGATTAACAATAGCAGCAATTACCCTTATTATTTATCTTTAGTTTTGCTTTACCAAGGAGGTCAAAGAGATGTAGAGGCTGTTGAAGTTTCTGAGGTATACCAAACAAAATCATGTATTACACTACAATTTCTTCTTGATATTATTGTATGTTTCTTATTGCTGACAAGTGAGGGTGTATTGACAGGAGGGAACATCTGATTGGAAAGCAATGGGGAGGCCTTATGGGAGTGTGTTGGACATAGTAATGTCATCTCCCAAAGGCAATCTTGCTCTTCGCTTTCAGCTGTCAGGGGGAGAATGGATTTATGCTCCAAATGTTATACCTTCTAATTGGAAATCTGACGCTCTATATGACTCTGGCATTCAGCTCATATACTGATCATCATAGGTACTATACAACTCGGTGGCATTTAATCTAAATAAATTCACGCAGGGAGATCGAATGTAATCCTCTATCTTCCTGCACTTGCCTCAAATATATGGCTAAATAAACCATCCTAAATAATGTATTGAACCATATAAAAGATTTTTCTTAAAGTTTGAAATAAAATCTATACAAAATGTTTGTCTCACCGCACTTTTCTTATTTTCACATTTCCTCTGCATTAAATTACACATTTTTTCTTTTCCACTTGAATACATGCATTTAAGTTTTCCAATATTAATTTCTAAATTCGAGCTCATGAGATAGAGTTTCCATGATCATGGTGAACAAGCACATGTGGGTTTATTGACATTTTTTTAGGCCCAATGTCAACTATCTTAACTCTTCCTTTGGGAAAATTACTTTAAGCGATAATATAATAAATTTGGAAAATGTAAGCACTTCATTTGGAAATATTATTGTAAGGCAGGTTGGTAGGAGTAGAAAAATGTTTTTTTTAAGGATGTCTAAATGTAACAAATATGTTTTTTCTTCACGAGGATTATGAATCATTCAAACAAGGGTTGTGAATGGGGTCTAGTCTTTTGTATAAAACAATTTAATCTTATGTATCTATTTGTTGATCTCTTATAATTTTAAGGTTGATAAATCTTTTTAGTGGTTCATAATATTTTCTAATTTAAATTGATTTATAATTTTAATAAAATTGTAATATAAAATAGATACTATTTTAATATTATTTAGGCTAATTAAATAAGTGTAACTAATAAGAAAAAATTAGTCTAGATAAAAGGACTTGGGGTTCATAATCGAGATATTATTCATAAATTAAATGTGAGAGATTAAGGTATTGTTCTTTACAAATAGTGATAGAAAATCATTCAAATATGAACCATCAAATCGATTCATTACTATCAAAAAAATATTTAGATTTGTAATAGATATATTTTTAAAGTTATCTATGGTAATTGGACAAGGAAATTATGAAATCAAATCATAACTTTTTTTCTAATAAGGATAAAATTTTAACTTTTAAAATATAGATTTGTAATATCAATATCTATTGCATGGATATTTTTTCATTTTTTTTGTTGCATATATATTTTTTAATTTTAAGTTTTGAAGTCAAGGTAAATTATAATTTGGACATAGGTGTATGTTGTAACGCATAACTTGCTTTGTATATATTTGAATTTTTTTTTTTTATGAAACAAGGGAATCAATACCTAGTGCACAGATATTTTTTGGATTCCTTTTTAGTATTATAATATTTTTCTACATGTGTAGAAAAAAGAACTTGATGTTCGGTGAAAAACTTGTGTTTAGTAAAAATTAGAAAATAAATATATAATAAAATAACAATATATTAAAATTATACTTGTTGAAAAGATTGTTTTGAGAACTGTGATCTTGCAAATTATCTTGTCAAGTCAATTCCATTTGAAGGTCCAACCTAAGTGTTGAAATTGGAATTTCTGATGAAAATTTGAAGTACACATTGAAAGTTTCTACCTAAGGCCCTTCGTTTGAAGGTCTTTCAATTGAAGGTTCTTTGATTTGAAGGTATCCAAATACCTAAATTTGAATTTATGTCGTTACCACTAGAGGCAAAAAAAAAACTTCAAACAAAAATATGTTCGTTTGAAGGTATGTCAAAATGTACCTTTGTTTGAAGGTTGTTTTAAGTTATGTCTAAGATCAAAAGTTTGATGTTCCAAGTTTGAGACCCATTATTGTGGGATGGCCCATGTTATTAGCTAATGTTGATGTTGATGCTAATTGTATACATTTTAGAGTGGTTTGCAACTATCCATGCTACAAAATATGGTTCAAGATTAACAAGAGCAATAATTACCTTTATTATTTATCTTTAGTGTTTCTCTACCAAGAAGCTCAAAAAAATGTAGAAAAAAAACAATGGCAATTGAACCATTCTCAAGGAGCTGGTGGATATTCCCCAAGCCTTTGTTAAGCACTATGAGCATGTTTTCATAAAATAGGTAAACACTTTTGCACAAGACTATGCCTTTAAGGAATGTCTCCATGTTACTCTTTGATGGATTTCCTTTACATAAAAAGCCTTTTGTTATAAGTTTCTCTCCATTCTTGATCTTAAGGAGGTTTTTCACACCATGGCCAATAACAAGGATCCTAAGTGAGATGGTTTTCCTTGTCAATTATTCAAGCTTCTTTGGGAATGTGCAATTAAGGACTTGCATAAATTTTATCTAAAATCTTTCCATTCCAAGTTTGTAGGGAAAATTATTAATAAAGGAAAAATTAATGTCATACTTAATTTTGGAGATCCACATGAGATCCACAATGGAGGTCCATTACTTTGCTCAATGTATCTTAAAAATAATTACCAAAACCTTTGCTTTAAAGGTGTGTCATCTTCTTCCATAAATTGTGCATCTTTAACAAATTAGTTTCATAAGATCTAGATATATATTGTATAATATTATTGTGTTGGAAGAATGAAGAAGAATATTGCATTTTGCAACCTTTGTGTTGTCACTAACGTTACCATGTTATATGAGTTACAACTACAAGGTTAAGTTCAAGTTTGATCTAGTATTCTAAACCAATATTTGAACCGGTATGCAATTATTATAATCTGGTATTTTGGTTTGCAATCCTCTGCTGATGAATATTATAGCTTATGGTTTTGGAAAAGGGTTTTTGGATGTTGGAAGTTTGTATGTTCAGAATCTCATTTTCACAAGTACTCATATGGTGAGTTGGTGTTATTCTGTTGTTGCATTTTACTATTAGGTTTATCCCTAGATGACCTAATGGATAGTTGATATTGTAATGGATTAATTTTATGATGCAGATGTATGTGTGACATATCTTAGGTCCATGACAAAATGTTGTATCATTCTACATGCTTGAATTGTTTTTGGAAAGGTTTTGTACATGCTTGAATCCGACAGTCAATCTTTTTGGTGAATAAGGGTTACATCTAATTAGACCAATCTAATTGATGCTTTCGGATGTGTCAGCTATATATATTGGATATTTTTAAGATGGTGAGTGTGAAGTTGAGATAGAGAAGAAGAAAAGTATGCAAAAATGATGAAGTGTTTTAAGTTAGTCTACTGAGCATCAAAGGAAATAAATCAACACTTGTTAGGTGTAACTTTATCAATTCATTTTCTAGCTGCAAGCCATTTTGTTATTGTATCTTTTGTAGGAAATGAACCTCCCACTTTGGATAGTGAGTCCTAGCAATGAGCCACCCCTTGTAATATATTATAACTGGTTATACTATATTGTGAGCTAATTCTCACTGTGGTTTTTCCCATTTTAGGTTTTCCATGTAAAAAATCTTGGTGTTCATGCGTTGTGTGCTTTTATGTTTTGCTAATGCTCTTGCTCATTTTTACTGTTATATGCATTGGAATAATTGGATGGTATTTGTTCAATAAGTTTAAGAAGATATTGATTCGGCCCCCTCCTCAGTATCTTGGATATTCAACAATTGGTATCAGAGCTTGTTTCCTCTAAAGAAGCCTAATAGCTTGAGGAAGATACTGAAGATTGAACAAATGGATGATAAAAGAAAACTCTGGGATGCTCTTGAAGATCTTGACAAGGTTGAAAAATGAAAAGAGAGATTTGAAAGAAAATTTTGATGAGGCAAATGAATGCATCCAGAAATTGAAAGAGCAATTGAAGAAATCCAAAGAAAGACATAGAGAAGTGAGTGAGCAATTAAACAAAGCAAATGAAGAGATCACTAGATTGAAGGTGCAACTAGAGGAAAAGAAGAGAATTGAAGATTTTATGAATACAAAGGTGCAAAGAAAGAATGATGAATGTGCAAGAATTGAACAAGAAGTGGTTAACCTAAAAGTTGATATGGAAAAAGAAAAAATCTATGAAGATAATTTCAAATCAAGCTCCACCAACTTGATTAGCTAATTGTGAGACATAAACCTACTAAAGAAAAAGGTGGTTTGGGGCTGGAAGAAGGTGAAATCTCAAAGGCTATGCAGACCCCAAACAAAGTGGACAATCAAAAGACTCAAGATAAAGGTAAAAAAAAAGGAAATTCAAGAAAATTTGCTAGAAGACCACCTATCAGACAGCCAAATGCTCAAAGGTAGCCATCCTTCAATGGTGTTTTCTTTCCATGCAATAAATTTGGTCACAAGGAAATAGAGTGTAAAGGTAGAATAAATCAATTTGCTAGTTCCTTCTCCAGACAATTTTTTGCATGCAAGAAAGTTGGACATAGAGCTAGTGAATGTTGAACTCAGATGATGAATTGTTTTAATGGAGGAAGAATGAATCAATCTTTTGTTGGCTATTGCTATACATGTAATAAGTTTGGACATAAAGAAAATTAGTGTAGATAAAGGATTAATGGAGGTCAAAAAAATTAGAAAAATGTTGTTTGCTACAACTGCAACAAACTGGGACACATTTCAAGAGTTTGTAGAAGTAAAGAGGGAAAACAATCTAATCTGATAAAGAAGAATGAACTAGTAAAGAAAATTGACAAGAATGAGGTTAAGAAAAAAATGAACAAGATATGGATGAAGAAAGAAGAGATAGTTGTGTCATAGAAAAATGGCCCCTTGTCATTTTCATGGCCTTTTAGGTCTTGTTTCATAGTGTTTAACATATTTTTCTCTGATTTTATGATGTAACATGGCTTGAACATGCTTATTTATTTACTAAAATTCAAATATTGAAGTCTTGTGAATGTGTTGTGAAGCTTTTTAAGACATTTCTACATTATTCTAGACTCTATTTATCATAATTCACTTAAAAATCACCTTTTTACACATCAACAAGTCCTTTTTTGAAGTTTTTTAAAGTCTTATAATAAAGATTCACACTTTTCTAGGAATATTCCCCTTATCTATCTCTTTCTTATGACTTATTTGACCTCTTTATACACTCATATGCTTTATTTAAGTGTATTCTTGAATATACTCCTAACAAACAATAGTAAATGCAACTTAATTCCTAACACCTAGATTCAAGTCCTAGGTTTGACCCATTTGCCATGGGTGGCGAATGAGTCCTCCTTGGCCACAAAATTCAAAATATTTCAAATTTATTTTGGGATTTATTCAAAAAAATACTTGGTGTCGGCCTGTGATGAGGTATGAACGGTTTCTAAGGCACAAGATTGGTATAAATAAGTGATTTTCACCTCATTTTAGATCTCCAACACATCTCCCACATTCTCCTCATTCATTCAAGCAATCTCATTCACACATCTAATCACTCAAGAATCTTACAACATCTCATCAAGCAATTATTAAAGCACTTTGGAGCAACCATTGACATTACTTCAGACTTGCATTATCAAGGATTTTGGTAAGTTTATGACACTTGTATGTTATCTATTTATCATTCCCTTTATATTTCATTTATCTTTATTGCATCTGATTACCAAAGTGGGGTTTGACCAAGGAAAACCCCTATTTTCTAACCCTCAACCTTTTTTCCCCTTTGCATGTGTATTTGCAGCCTTTTGTTTGTAGATTTAACAAGTTTATAGGTGGTCAAAAGTGGAGAACAATTCAATTAGGTGCTTCAAGTCAAATTATCATTATTTCAACCTTGGTGAAGGTTTTCTATCTATTTCTTACAGAATTGACTTTGGCAACCCGACAAGCAGGTTTTCTAGATCTAGTGTTGTAGAGTTGTCTCCTGATTTTCCACTATTGGTGAATGATTCCCACCTTAGGACTGGAAATTTGAGTTCTATCAGATTTTGGATCCTAACTGTCAAAAACTAGCTCCCAACACTTTTTCATCAGTAGGTGGACCAATTCACCACTGTGGGCGAGTGAGTCCCACTATGAAAAATTTGTGATATCATCTAGCATTCCAAATATTCCAACATCACCAAACTTCATCTAGGTGCACTTATTTTCATCCCTGTTATCTCTATTTTACATATTTTCTTCATTTCATTCATTGTTTGCATATAATAGTGTGTTTTCAAACATTGTTTTAAATCTTAGTTTTGCATCCATTTATATTCATTTAGATTAATTAATTGCACTTAGTTTACTTCATCTAGCATAGACAACATCCTTCATTGCATAATTTGAGTGAACCCTTAGCATTTTTGGATCTAATCTCTCTCCTTTTAGGTGAAAAACCCTATAAGAGCTAGAGAGCCTATTGGGTCCAAAAATCTATGGTTCACCAATGATGAAAGATGTGTATGTGCCCTCATCTAGTGCAGATAGTTCCTTCAACAATTAGACCCAACATGGTCTTAAGGGGAGCGTTAATTGAAAATTGTTTGAATCCCTTAGATATCTGGTGTGCCAATCTTTGGCACAAAGATATGTTGTAAGGAATGAATAAATAGAGGTTATGCAAAAGGAATTGGAAGAAAAGGTTCAGGAATGAAAATTTGTGAATAAAATTAGGGTTTTTTAGTGTAGTGAAGAGGGTTTTTATTAGGTTTTTGAAATCTACCGCATTTAGTGTGAATTAGGGTAGACTGTTGGTTTATAAAGTTAATTTGTAAGGAATTTTTATCACTTGCACATTTGAAGAAAGTGAAGAGTGATTTGGAGCTTCTTGAGGTGATTTGAAGAGTGATCTATGCAAACCTTAGTCCTAGTTTTTGTGAAGGAAAAATGTATTTTACTCTTCTATGTTGTTGTGGGTTTGTGTGAATCTTCTTTTTGAAACCATTTGAGCTCAATTTGTGGAGGAATGGAAACTCTTGTAGTCATGAATGTGTCAAAAATACCTAGACCTTCCTATAAGAAGTATTCCATGAAGGTATCTAAAGACGAACCTCTGGGTGCCTTCTCATCTATTCCTTATGATGTCATGCCCATTGAAGACACTAGAATGTTCATTTGTGTTAAAAATAAGGAACACAATCACAACAAATTGATAGATATGTGGTAGAATGAGCTCACTAGGGATGATTTCTTGGAAAAACCAAAATATGAAAACCTTGTTACAAAGAAGTTGGATCGATAGAATCGATTTCCTAACTTTTTTTCAACTCTTGATGACAAATATGTTAAACCTACTCTTAGCATAATTCATGATAAGTTTTTTGTGGACAGACAAACCTCACCTAATATCTAAAGAAGCAATTAAGGAAATTACCAGAATATGTGATACTGGACTGGTACTAGTGCTGAAATATGTGAAGAATGAAGTGGTGATGGAACTCACCAGTGCAACGTTTGGCAGGAGAGCTCTTGCAACAAAGCCTATCACTAATCCTACTGTGAAGTATGCAGCTATAATGTTTGGACACAAGATCTACTTCATGAACAGGGAGAATTCAATGTCTTCTACAACAATTTACACCGGATATGACATAGTAGCTAAAGGTCCATATTATGATCTATGTGAACTTCTCTAGTAGTAGTTTTTTGAGAACTTGAAGATGACCAAGGAGAAGAAATATTCCTTTAAGTTTGGTTCCCTGATTGTTTGTTTGTTGTTATATTTCCTTAGAAGACTTCCTAGAAGAGATGATGTGGTGATTTAGGATACATCCAAACTAGTTGCACATCAAATTTTTGATTACATGCACAACTTGGGTGATTTGAAGAGTTAGGAAAATTCTCTAACATCATTCTTTGATGTGTTCAAGAGCAACATGAGTGAAAGAGGATTATTCCTTTAATGATGGTGGAGCACGAGTGCAGGAACAAGCGGGAAAAAAAGGATTTTGAAAAATCAGGCGTTGGAGATGGAGGCAGAGCAGGATCTGAGAATTTGCAGGTGGGATCGGCACTTGTTTCGAGTAAGAAGCAAGGTGAGGTTGATCCAGAAGAGGCAGATTCTAGAAATAAAATTATGATGGACCTGGGAGGAAAGGATATTCTAGCTGCTAAAACTGTGGGTTCCCCTAATGGTCAAAAAAGTGAAAAATCTAAAGGCGTGGTGGGGACCGTAGGTGAAAATGGAGGCAATCGTAAACCTTGGACTTCTCTATTTGGGGTTAAACCAAATGGAAAGTCAAGCTTCCCTCCAGTGCAAAATATCTCCATCCCAGAGAAAGGTAAGTTTGCAATCATTGTGCTTAATCTGTTAATTGATCATAACATTGCTTTAATGGAAAGAACCCTGGTGGGTAAATTTATGGGCCCTAGACAAAATATTGAAGTGGTCAGGGATTTTGTCAAAACCAAATGGAGAACTTGTGGAAAAATTTTAGTAGTGGCGCTCCCTAAGGGCTTTTTTATGTTTGAATTCACCGAGAGGGAGGATATCTTGGCTGTTAGAAGTGGCGGTCCATGGGTAATAGGGAAATCTTCCCTGGCTCTTAAAAAATGGTCTTAAAATCTGGACTTATTGAATTCTATTTTTGAGAATGTCCCAGTGTGGGTTAGACTCTCGGGTCTCCCTCTGGAGTATTGGAACAAAGATGTCTTTTATGGCATTGTGAACTCTTTTGGAGAGCTTCTTTCTATTGACTCTATGACAACAACTAGAAAGAGGTTGGTATTTGTAAGAATATGTGTGGGGGTCTCCCAGAATGCTGACCTTCCTTCATCAGTTGAGATTATTTTGAAGTTGGGATCCTGGTCACAGGCTAGTGAGTTTGAAAATTTTCCTTTTGCTTGCTTCAAATGCAGAAAATCTGGGCACTGGGCTAAGAAATGTCCTTTAAATGCCATCAAAGAAAAGGAGAAGCCAGTTGGAACTTCAAAATCAAAAGGGGAAGGCCTAGAGAATAAAGAGTCAATTGTTCATGGAATTTTAAAATAGGCTAGTAATGATTTGGGGAATATGCGCGTGGTTCCCCAGGAACCCTAGGGTAAGGAATTTGAGGACACCTTGATAACTAAGGAAAAAGGGTATCAGGACATAATAACCTGGCCAAAATAACCCTGGACAGAATAACCCGGCCAAAATAACCCAAGGACAAAATAACCCAGGGTCATAATAACCCATGGAAAAAATAACCCATGGTCAAAATAACCCATGGACAGAATAACCCATGGTCATTTTAGATCAAGCTAGTAAACTAGAAATGACATAAAATAAATTATAAATATGATTGTGAGGCACCATAAAGGCTATTTAGGTCATTTTTAGACCATATATCCATTATATACCCCTAAAATAGCCTTAAAACACCTTTAATATGCTTAAATAACCTATAAAATGGTAAATAATTATAAAAATAAAGGCAATTTTGTGGGAATAAGTTGATTAAGAGGTATTATGAAAAGATATAAATGAAAAGGCATTAAGAAGATATATAAAATGGTAGAATTAAGAGAAGTAAAGAAAGGAAGAAGGGGAGAAGAAGTAAGAGTGTGTAGAGTGATAAGAAGAGGATAAATCCAAATTCATAAAAGAATATATTTTGTAATATATTTTTTTGAACATTATTTTAAATTTTCCTAGGGTTTTCTAAAAGAGTGTACAAAAAATCAATATAATTTTTAGGGAACCAACACATTCTTCATAATTTTTAATATATACAATGCCTCTTCAGTTTTTAACAAGTAAAAAAACAAGAATTTACTTATTATAGATGGTTACACAGTTGTGTTTCATCGACAAGGCATCAATAAAATGATCTGGCGTTGTGTGGAATATTTTACAAATAAATGTTTAAGTCGATGCTATACTATGACACAAACAAAATTTGGTGATGTGATCCAGGATTTAGTGAATTGCTTCAAGCATCGCATAGCTCAGTCTAGAAATTCATCAAAGCAGTGAAAAAAGAACAGAGTCTCCAAGAGAATAGAATAGAGAAATATATGGCTAGATACACTGGGCAACCAAGTAGGAAAAAATATCGTGAACTCAGAGAAAGACTAAAAATATTGGTTGATGGTTATGACAACCATAACATTTTAGATTATATAAGAGGTATCGCTCATAATTTGAAACTTTAATTGAAAATTTGAATAATAAAGTTTTTTTAGCAACATACATGTAATTTATAAATTTTGTTTTCCTTTCTCTATATTCTTATGGGGATATTTTGTCCACAGGTTATTCTGACCACAGGTTATTTTGGCTTGGGTTATTATGACCCTGGGTTATTTTGTCCCTGGGTTATTATGACCGGGTTATTTTGTCAAGGGTTATTTTGGCCGGGTTATTATGTTCCGTAACCAGGAAAAAGAAGCAAGTGTAGAGCAAGCGGTTGGTGAAGAAAAGCAAAGCTAGGATGCTGGTCCTTTATGCCAAGAGAAGAGCCCAGTTGAGAATATTGAAGGGAATCTGGGTTTGGAGAATATACCCATCCACGGTCTATCCCTAGAACTGAATATTCCTTTTCTGCTTCCTTCCTCTGAAGGTTTTCTTCCTTCGGGTGCTAATCCCTTTACGGATCCTATCTCCCTAGAATTGGTAAAGGACTCCTATGATAATCAGGGCCAAGCTACTAAACTTTCTAGTGATTATTCAACCTATCATTTAAATGGCCTCATGGATACTTTACCCTGGGAGCAAAGACTTCTGACTGATAAGGAGTGGGAATCTAGTAAAGAAATGGATAGTTAAGAAGATACTAATAGAGAGGAGGTTTTATCCAAGTAAAAGAAGAAAAAAGATAAACAATGGAATACTCCAAGTGGTATCTCCACTAGGTCAAGAGCCAAGGAAAACTTTGGAGCAACAAAGAACTCTCGTGGAAAAAGATTTACTAAATGGACAAGAGAGCACAACAGTTTTCAGGATATTGCGGATGGCTTTCAGAAAACCATCCCAGAGTTTCTCCACTCCCCTGGAAAATCATGAAGATCATGTCATGGAATATTAGGAGACTTAATAATCCCCATAAGTAGGATGTACTATGCAATTTTGTTAGAGATCATAAGCCAGATATTCTCCTTATTCAGGAAACAAAAATGTCGAAGGAAAACGTGGAAAAGATGAAACTATTTCAGTATTGTAGTATACATGGTAATAACTCAAATGATGCTTGAGGAGGTATTGCCACTTTTTGGAATAGTCACATAATTAAAGGGAATCTGATTTTGGAAGGCTCGAACCACATTGCTACTAGATTCACCAACATTAGGGACAATTTTAGTTGGATCTAGTCAAATATCTATGCTCCTAATGGAAAAGGTACCAAAAAATATTTTTGGTTGGAACTGGCCACTTTCTGAAGGATTTTTGACAGTGATTCATGGGTTGTCATGGGAGATTTTAATACCCCCTTACTAAATAAAGAAAAATTTGGAGGATCCTAGATCAATGCAGAAAGGAAGGAGGATCTTCATAAATTTATCAATAATCAGGCGTTGATCGATCTGGATTTGCAGGGAGCTTCCTCTACCTAGTCGAATCACAGAAATGGTATGGACCTGATCTAGGTTAGATTAGATAGAAATTTAATTTATGACCATTAGTTCTTTAACTATTATTGTTCTCTTAAAGCTCTTTCAAGGATTGGATCTAACCACTTTCCCATAAGTTTTGTTGCAGATCCTTTAAAGATAAAGAAAAACACCCCCTTCAGAGTTGAAAAAATGTGGCTTTCCCATCCTCTATTTAAAGAGGAAATTAGGAAAAGTTGGACATTAATATTACTAGGACAGCTATGTTTAGAGTTGCCAAAAAACTTAGGGAATTTAAATTCAATTTTAAAAAATGGAAAAAAGAGTCTTTTGGTAACATTTTTAGGATTAAAAATTATCTTCAGATGGAGTTGGGGGGTGATCCCACAAAACTAGTTTACAATTTCTAGGAGGATCTAATTTTTGCTGAAATCGCATATTTTTAGAAAATATAATGATTTAAGCCTTAAAATGTTCCATTTAAAGCATTCCAATTGAAGAGGTTTTGATGAAACTACCTTAAATCAAACCCCCTTGGATAGAACCCCGCTAGTTTTAAACCATACCTACAACGGAGGCTCCTTTACACCTATCAAAATGCTGATAAAAAACCACTTTTGATTTACCTTTTGGGGATCAAATGAATTCATTTAATTTTCTTTTGTAAGTATGTAGTCCTTATTATAAGCTTCCCAAAAAGTATAATTTTAAATAAATTTAATTTTATTATTATATTTACTTTTTTATTTCTTATGAATGTAGGTTTTTCACCAAAAATCAAGCTCTTTGTTCTGCACATGTGGAAAAATAGCAGATTATAAAAAAAGAAATTAAAAAATATGAGTGCACTAGATATTGAAGTTCTTGATCCAACAAATTAAGAAAACAAAATTGAATTTCGATATATACAAAAAAAGTTGTGCGTTATACAGTCGCTCTATGTTTGAATTATAATTGGTTTGACTTTGAAACTTGATTAAAGAAAAAATATTTAATAAAAAAATATCTAACCAAGTGGAAGCACTAAATGTCAAAGTTATAAATCTAAATTCGAAAGAATTATAATTTTAGGGCAGGTGCATGAAATTGGGTTACAATTTTGTGGCCAATTCCAAAAAAAAATTGAAAACTCATAATGCGAGCACATTATAACGTGCTCATGTTATGTCTTTTTAAAAGAAAAAAAAAAGTGAAAGTGATTCATTTTCTGCTGACTGTTTTTCTTCTCTGCCCACGGCCAAAAACCCTCATTTTCGTGCTTGTGTTCTAGGAGGAGGCATTGTGAAAAATTCTTCAACAACTATTTCTTTTTCTTTGCAAGGATGGTGCCACGATGATGAAGAGGTGCAAGAGGTAAGTATTGTTTGCTATTTGTTTTGAATTTCTTAGTTTTAGGTTGATTTTGTTTGTTTTAGGTTAGATTTCATTTTTATTTTTTTAAATTGTAGGAGATGCAAATGATCCTACAAATCCTCAAAATCCTCAACAAGAAGAGCAGACAAATCGTCAACAACAAAATCAACCTCCCCCACCAATCACTCAACACCCTCCTAGCACTCAACAAAATTTGAGGAGTGAAATTGAGAACAACAAAAAATAAATTAAGGATTTTATCAGTAGGTTGAGTGATCCAAATTCTTCAACCATAGAAAGAATGACCCTAGCAAATTGATTGAAAGAGATGTTCAAAAATGTAGATTCAATTACCAAACAAATAACTGGATGGCAAGATAGGAGGTAGGTAGCTAGGGCATATTATGTAGATAAACTATCATATAAACAAGTAAAGGATTTAAAAATTACTAATTTAGGTGATTTGTGCTCTTTATTCACTAAACCTAGAACACATCAAAATATTATCCTCAATGCGAAGAGGTTTCGTATTCATTGGTACCACCACCAAGAGATTAGGAACCATTTTTATGATAGGTGGTACATGGTCTTTGATTACCCATTGTGCAAACATTGTGAAGTCCCCCAATATTTTCTTAGGAAACTATACAGTGAGTTCCTATTGAACCAAATCCAAAATTATTTTGATATGAGGGAGTTCCAGGGGAGAGGTGGGGGTTGGCTCAGGATAGGCCTGGTGCACAGTCAGATCCTACGTGGCAAGGGAGACAAGCTCTCGCTAGGTTGCCTCGTGAGCACATTGTTATGCCTGTCATCATGAAGGAGAGTTCCAACATAGAGACATTGCAAGTGATCAACACTTTGACCCAAAATGTCATCCATCATACTAGCCCTATTGTACATCACCATCTAAGGGAGTCTTTGGGTGGTGGCCTGCGAACCCATGTGTGTCGATCTTGCGGGGCGACTTGTTCATATGACCCCATCAACATTCAAAAGGATGCTACGTAGGATCCATATGCATCTACGGGGATGGAGAGAATGGATGACATTTTGCATGATGCGTATGGCATTGATACTCAGGTAAAAGTCAACATATTCATTGAATTTAATTTATTAAATTTTGATTCTGAAATGCAAGATTAACTAATTTAGTTTTATGATTTTAATAAAATTTTAGGGTCACAGTGTTGAGACTAGATACACTAGTCCTCCACCTACTTATTTCTTTAGTACACCTATTAGTGGGGTATGTAACTAGTAAACAATTATAAATTTATTACATGTTAATAGCATTTTTTTATGAATGGTATTTTAATATGTGATTTTGGATGTTGAACAGGGTAATATTGGAGGTTTCAAGGGAACACCTCCTAGTGCTAGTGGATTTACTCAAATGTACACGTGGGTAATAGAATAAAGAGAACTTAACTAATGAATTCTACTTAATATATTTGTGTAGTTTATATTCATATTGCTGGTTACGTTGCATTACACATCATTCAAACTCAAAGCATTACTTCACATTCCATAACTAATAACTAGATGTTGATAGATGACAAAATTTCAACTACAATATAGTTGTTTAGAAAGTCAACATAAGCAACACGATGCAATTACTTCACATGAAGGCATGTGCTTGCAAAGGTGCACCAGCACGACAAACTATGGATGCTTGGAAAAAATCTATGAAACTATAATAGTAAGCAATAGCATAGACAAGGCAGTTAGTAGTTTGCATTTCTTCAAACTGCTCACCACCTTTTCTATGATACCACATTTTTCATACATGTTCACCAAAGCATTTTATCAAACTACTCACTTCCTTGTAGTTGTTGCTATGGATAAAAGCCTAAAATAGGTGCTTTCCAACAAACTATATGGATGCTTGGAAAAATATCTATCAAAGCATAATAGTAAGCAATAATACCATAGAGAAGGCAATGAAATTTTTGAAAAAATGCCTAGAAGAAATGCGATATTATGGTGATGGAATGCCATGACATGTATTTGTTTGTAATGGCATGCCATCACCACGAGACCCCATTTCTTTTGAGGCATTTTTTCAAACAGTTCACTACCTTCTCTATGCCACCATAGTTATCGTACATGTCTACAAAAGCATTTAATCAAATGGTTTAGTGGCTTGTTGTTATGGGTAAAATCCTAAAAACAAATCCTTTCAAACAAGATATGGATAGGGAAAATAGTAAGCATGATAATCAGAAATATATAGTTTAATACTTGTACTGGAACTTACCAAAATTGGCTTGGGAGGACCAAGCCTTAGGCTTGGTTATCCAAACTATTTGGAGAGTATCAAATTTGGTGATCATAAAATGCTCATTTTGGGAAAAAAAATGAATGTGGCATTCTTTTGTGTCACATTTTTTTGCACTTACCCATGTAGGTGGCAACTATGGGTATGGTGAGAATGGGAGATAAATCAAGGGTAGATATGTTGCTTCCACCAATCAGTTAGTGTATAGAAACTAGGCTAGATGTGGTGCTTTCTATTAGGTAATTGCTATTATTATTCAACCCCTAAATACCATTAGTATTTTTTTTTAAATAACCATCTTTCTATAATATAATAGACTAGTGTGCTCAATGGTGTTTCTTATTGAATAGGTGAGATGCAAAGATATGGACCTTTGCTCAAGAAATGGAGTAAAACTAGTGATCATAGATAATGGAGAAGGTGATAAGTTGTATTTCATTATATGGCCCCCTGCTCACGTAGTGGAGTAAAAGTAATGATCATAGATAGTGGAGAAGGTGATAAAATTGATTTCATTATGAGTCCCCATGCTTTCACAACTATGGTCAAGAGATGAAAGATGAGAAACTTGGGGATTTGGGTGTTCTTGATATTGAGTACAAATGGTAAGACAAAATATTTTTACATTACAGATGTAGCTATGTTATTTACTATTACGAGCTAATGTTGATGTTGATTCAATATATTTTAGAGTGGCTTGCCACTATCCAAGTTATAACATCTATTTCAAGATTAATGAGAGTAAGAATTACCCATATTATTTTTCTTTAGTTTTTCTCTTCCAAAGAGGTAAAAGAGATGTAGTGGTTGTTGAAGTTTATGAGGTATGCCAAACAAAATCATGTATTACACTACAATTTCTTCTTGGCATTATTATTAATTTCATTAAATGATGACGAGTGAGGGCGTACTGGCAGAAGGGAACATCTAGTTAGAAATCAATGGGGAGGCGCTATGGGAGTGTGTGGGACATAGTAATGTCATCTCACAAAGGCAATATTGCTCTTCACTTTCAACTGTCGATGGAGAATGGATTGATGCTCTAAATATTTTACCTTCTAATTTGAAAATTGATGCTGTATATGACTCTGGAATTCAGCTAACATACTGATCATTATAATAACTATATATCTTGGTGACATTAAATCTAAATAAATTCACATAGGGAGATCGAATATAATCCTTGATCTTCTTGCACCTACCTCTAATATATGGGTAAATAACCCATCCTAAATAATGTATTGGGCCATATAAAATATTTTTGTTAAATTTTTCAATAAAAGATGTTTAAATATTTGTCTCTTGCCACACTTTTTCTATCTCCACATTTCCTCTGCATTAAATTGTACCTTTTTCTTTTCCATTTGAATACATGCATATTAAGTTTACCAATATTAATCTCAAAATTAAAATTCATGGGATGAAGTTCCATGATAATGGTGAGCTAGCACATGTGCATTTATTAACATTTTTTTAGGGCCAATGTCAACTATCTTAACTTATCCTTTGAAAAAAATATTATGACATATTAAATACATGTTTAAGGGAAATATGCTAAACAATTGGAAGGATGAATGTTCCAAGGAAATTATTTTCAGCAATTAAAAAGTTTGTGTAAAGATTGGCCTTAATCTCAACCAACTGTAGGTAATCTTTGCAGTGAAGCCATGAGGTCAAATTTTAGTTTGGAGTGTTAATGATTTGTTATGAATTAAATGAACAAGAAGATAGAAAAAAATTGAATGCAGAAAAATACATACAAACATCAAGCAGCAAAGTACAAAGACACAAAGATTTATAGTGGTTCGTTAGAATGACTACATCCACTTTCAGAAGTAAGGGAAATCATTTCATTATTTCTTCCTTTTGAATACATTCACAATAGTATCAAACATGTTCTTAGCATAATTAATTATCAATTATATTATCCATAAAGGATAAGTCTTCAAACAAAAAAGGAATGTGAAGAGATAATATGTTGGAGGGAAAAAGAGCATGACCATTGGGCTTTAGTACCCTACAAAAACCCACTTGAAGTCCAATCTCTACTGAAAACACAAATTTATTCCCCCACTTCACCCCTATTGTCATATCTTGACAATGCCAAGAGAATTACTAAAAAACTCAAACTTCTCACCTTCATCAATGGAGCAGTTGGATTCACTTTTGTATCAATTTTCTCCACCAACAACTTACCCTCTTCAAGTAAATGTGTCAAATAAAATGATATCATATTTCTATATGCTTGGTCCTATTATGAAAGGTGAAGTTCTTTTCCAAGTGAATAGCATTGTTGCTATCACAAAACAAAGTGAAAACTGATTTGTTACACTACAATTTTCCCAATAACCGTTATAACCATATCATCTCCTATGCTCCTTCGGTGAGATAAACATATTCTACCTTAGTAGAGGAGAGTGAAACCACCTATTGCAACCATGAAACCTAGCTAATTGTGGCCCTATAAAATGTAAACACATAACCTATTGTAGACCTCCATTTTTCCAACTCTCCCACCATATTGGAGTCAACATAACCTCCCAACTAAGTATCTTATCCTCCAAAACACAAAACATGATCTAAGTACCTTTTAGGTACCATAATATCCACTGTACTACCTGCTAATGAGATTTAATTGGATTTCTCATAAATCTACTCACAAATCCCACTGCATGAGCAATATCCAAACAAGTACAAACCATGGCATACATGAGACTACAAACTGTTGATGAATAAGGAACACCCTTCATGTGTTGTTGATCTTCTTGAGTTTTTGGACACATTACTGATAATAAGCGAAAGTGATCACCCAATGGAGTACTAACAGACTTGGCATTCTTCAAATTGAACATATCCAATATTTTTGCAATATACTTCTCTTGAGACAATTTGATTTCTCCGTTCTATTTGTCCCTAATTATTTTCATCCCAAGAATCCTCTTCGCTGCCCCTAAATTCTTCATAGCAAAATGTTGGGCCAAATGTTGCTTCAATTCATGAAATATCCTCATGCTAGTGTTGGTAAACAACATGTCATCAACATAAAGTAATAGTAGAACAAACTCACCATCAGCAAGATTCTTGTAGTAAACACATGGGTTAGATTCACAATGAGTAAATTGATTCTATGTCATGAAGCCA
>VDFB02105785.1:475903752-475920089 GCA_007258455.2 Sequoia sempervirens
TCGTCGCTTTTCCAACAAAGATTTGTCGAACGACCGACGAACGTTTTTCAGAAAGTGGTGTCAAATTCAGTAGTGGGAGTATAGGGTTTTGAATTTGAATAGGTCTTCCATAGAAGAAGGTGTTCATTTATCTCTGAATTTTCTTGGAAATTCATACACAACAAATCCATTTAGTGCATATCCTCCAATCATTTTGACAACTTTTTCTTAGCATTCTCCCTTATTGATTGCCAAGATGCCCTCAAACAGAAGTTCATAGCCTCTTCAAAATTTTCATTCTGGACAAGAAACCCAATCATTGCAGTCCACAAGACAACATTTCTTTTAGGTATTTTCCAAAAAAGCTCCAAAGCTTTATCAACAAGTTCATTCTGCGTATACCCTACAATCATCGAACTTCATAATACCTCTTTCAAAAATGCTCTCAAACAGTTCTACGACTTTAACAACACACCCATTTAGTGCATATCCTGATCATTGTGTTAAAACGAAATAACATTTCATATAGGCATTTTTTCAAACATATATAATGCATTCTCTATGCTTACAATTGAAACCCACCTCTGATTATCCAACACGGTGACGATTGGCAAGCAACAAAAACTTATGTGCTCTGTACAACTTTGACATAGGAGTGTTCTTAATTCCACTTAATGATGCCTTAGAGGAGCAAAAGGTCGGCGATCTTCCATGTTATTTAGTAGTAAACTTGACTTCTCCTTCTGTATCGACAACTTGATTCACATTCAGAGTCCCTGCATCATTTCTAGCGGCATTTTTAAGAAAATCAAAAGTCTCTCAATTACTGGTAGATTCCTTTCGGTCCAGTTTCCTTGACGTTATTTTCAAAGGTTTCAGAGCTTCCTTGGGTCGTTTCTTCAAATTTGGCACCGAATTTCCAGTTTCGGGAAAGAAACTTTCTTGAAATAAATGTGAATTGTGTTCTTCGAGCCTTCTTGGGTTTAAACTTAGCCTAGGCAAATATGGAGCTGTTTCTTTTGGAAATTCCTCAAATGAATCTGAATTTAGATCCTCGAGCTTCCTAGGGTTTAACCTTAGCCTCGACAAATGTAGTGTTGTCTCTTGTGAAATTTCCTGAAACGACCATGAATTCTTGTCTTCAGGCTTACTAGAGTTCTCCGACAAATTTACCCCTATTTCTTGTGAAATCTCTTGAAATGAGAATTTACTTTGATCTTCAAGCTTCAGTCTTCTTGAGGCTAAACTTTAAAGATTTTGAGGATTCTTGAGGCAAATTTTGGGATTCCTCAAAAATGAGCCTGGTTTTAGCTGTGCTTGTGAAAATGTCCCAAGTGGGAGTCGTGATCACAAATGTAGCATGATTTATTTTGACATTGCAGGTCTCCTTGTCACACAATCCCACTAAATTTGGAGAAACCGAGGCATTTTTGGTAGAAAGACCGGTTGAATTTGTAGAAATTGGAGCGTTTTTGGCAGAATTCGTACGGTGGCGGAGGAAAGAAAAACCAATGGAAAAGCGAAAATAGAACTGACGTCAAAAAAGTAAACGAAAAAATACACGCGAAGAATTGGACGGATGAAATAATTTTTATCGTCTCCCGAGGAGTTTCAGCGGTTGATAGCTAAAAACAGGTTGGCTCTTTTAAAATTCGATACGCCTTTGGCATAAAAAATATTTTTCTAGATGATATTTGTGTATGGAAAATAATGTTGTGCTAAAGAGCATCTTAGTAGAATTTATGTGGGTATTGAACTATGAATTTTTATGAGCACTATTCACGATTTAGGTTGAGTTAACAATTTTAATGGGAGATAAAGAAGTGTTAGTGAATGTTGATGTAAGTAGTGAGAATGAGACTTAATGTAATTGTTGGTAATGAATGTTGTTAATGTCTAAAAAAAATACACTTGATATATGCATTTAGATTGAGTTTTGATTATAGAATTGATAATTTGAATAGTAATATTTGAATGCTAAATATTCTTGATATCCAATTCTAAAAATGAAAATGACAAATTAAGCCTTAAAACAAAGAATCTCAATTTTTTTAATACTTTATAATCTCTTAATTATATATAACTATCTTCTAATAATATCTTTATATATAAATTTATTTATTTTTCACCTCAAAACCCCACATCTAGAAGTAACAATCAAATCTCAAAAATATTAAATACATTTTTCTATAATCGTGTCTAGGATACGTGTAGAAGGAAAGAACGGTTCTTATTCACATATGGGAAGCATCTTGGCCGAAGTCTACATAGACACGCTATTCCCTATTCACGTCAGTAATAAACCCAATTTTGTGGCGGCATACGCTATTCACACGTTCAATGGTGATGTAGAGATGAAATGGAATAAGTTATAGAAATGCCTCTCAATGGCTCGGCTCTTCCTCTGTGGTCCCTACGACTTTGGCAACCATTCCGTATAAACTTCTTCGAGTGAATCATTCCTAAAACTTGAATTTCAAGATAAAACAGAAGATATTAAAGCCCATTGGCATGTTAAAATCTACCAAACGCATTTTTGTAACGTTGGTGGCATGCTATCGCAATGGCTACTTCATTTTCTTCCGGTCTTGTATCTGTGCTAAACTATATATCAGTGGTAGTCATCATGGCCCTTCTGGTAGTTTTGACAATTCTTATAAAAGCTGTTTGTGTGAAATCTAGGTACGCTCGAACAAGTGCGACCGCAAGAAGGCGAAATAGATTTGACTACCCAGAAAATGATTTCTCAACCATGGAAAACACCGGTTTAGATAAAGAGACTCTGGATGCTCTGCCTATAGCTGAATATAAATCACAGAATATGAATGAAGATCTGGAATGTGTAGTGTGTCTCTCTAAATTTGAAGAGAGTGAGAAAATTAGGGTTTTGCCCAACTGCAATCATAGCTTTCATGCAGAGTGCATAAATATGTGGTTACATTCCCACACTAGTTGTCCTATTTGCAGACAAATTGTGCCATCGAATAGATCTCCCACTGTAACGAGTTCAAGCATAGGGAGAGAAGCCATTTCCTCAAATATTGATAGTACAAGTGAGAGCGTTGTTCGTTGGCATCTGGTGAGAGGGCAGAGAAGCTCTAGTGCACTGCAGTTCTCGAACCCAGTAAACGAATTAGTGTTGGCGAGCCAGGCTTTGAGGCATCAAGAAATGAACGTTGGAAGACCAGTGCTACACACTGCTATTTACATTGGACCTTACTAGTCTAAACATAGCTTTGCTTTCTCAAATAAGCTCTTTTTTCTTACGTGATATGCTCTAAGTTATTTGCCTTACAATACTTGATAGAATTGCTGCGTTCTCCATTTAAATGCGGATATATCGCAGAGATTTGTATTACGTTTGTCCTCCCAACCGTTCATAGGTGGTCAACTTAACTATTACGTAGTTTGGCAGGTTAAATATGTTTTGACCCTAAACTAGCACAAAATGATAATGTACCATATTATATATCGCGGATTGTTATTTTTGAACAGTTTGGTTCCCTTTTACGTCAAAATTTTAGAGTATGTTGTTTAAGTTAAAATTTTAGAGTATGTTGTTTAAGTCAAAATCTAATGTAGAAGAGATTGTTGCTTTCAAATTCAAACATACATGATAGATATGCTCCCCTGTCCACGATCAATGTATAACTATTATATAATGATTCAACGTTAATCCAAATTTATTGATCATGAACATCAAAGACTTACCTTTGCTCTTCTCTTTGTGAGTTCAATGCCTATGAATATATGGTTATATCTATCATACATGTTTCCAATACATAAGTAATAATGTATTATATTGTTTCTTGTTTTAAATAAATTTGAGCAATTGTAAAAATATGCGATAAGCATATTATTTAAGGATAATAGATAAATGGTTGAATCTATCTTACATGTGTGGAATATAGAAGTAACAAACATTGCTTCCTATCTAAAAATAATTTGTACCATGTTTAAAAATGTGCAAGATGAATATTATTTAAGGATACCGTATTACATAATAATTTTTAAATATTCATTTTATGAGACTTTCATTATGGCTAGAAAATAATTTAATATTAATGGCTTCATAAAATTAAAGTAAGTTAAAGTTCTCAGAAGAAGGCATTGTATTCAAAATGATGAAATTTACATTTCTGTACCATTTCACATTTAGTTTTGGGTCCAGTTTGAGAGAATGGTTTAATACAATTACATGTTGGCAAATGACACAATCTTGTGTAAGGTGGGGCTCATTCCTTAATTTTTCAAAAATCTATATTTATGTACATTCTCATGTATTTAACCTTATCACATCTATTCCTATTCATCTTTATGTATACTTAATATTTATTACATTCCCCATGTAATAAAACCTTGGAATTTGAAAAAGAGAAAAAATAAATGCATGTAGTTGATTATAATGTGTAAAATATAGATACCTAATGTTTTGGTTACACCATTTGATTTTTAATTTCATAGTTATATTTTATTATGTTCTTTGGAAGAAAATTAGTGAAATATAAGTTGAGTGTTCTAAAATTTTGATGAATTGGTGTATTGCATGCATAATTGAATTTGCACAAGTAAATTTAGCTTTTGAATTTGAATTCAATTTTAGCTAACTACTACCCATTTCAATATGTATTATGAGCTAACTATACAAATGTTTGCATGATTTGTTGTTATGTCCTTGTGTCAAAGGTATTCAATTGGATTCATTTGTTTATATTACATAATCATTCATATCATTCAAATTTAGGAAAGGGGCATGCTATGATCACTTCAATTGGAATGCCTAAAAGGAATATAATTTCATATAGCACCATCATAGTGTTTTTACACATTTAATTCTTGTTGTTCTCAATTATATACATGATAATATAGATCCTTTTCATGGGTTTACCTAAGGAGAATGTGTTCCTCTAGTAATGATTTAATTATATACCTTGCAGCTTCCTTATTTTTCTTTTGCATTCATTTTATTTTTCATCAGATTATTATATGTTAAGTCCATTTTAAAATTATTTTACCATTTTAGTGGCCACAATTTGACAAGACACATTTTTAAACCTTATCCAATCACCCTATGATCTATTGGATGGTTACACAACATGCCCCAAGTTTGTAAAAGCTCGAGGACCCAAATTTCAAAAGTTACCTCCTCAGCAAGGTTGAGGAAAAATGGTGCTAAATTTAAGTCCAAAGTATGATGAATTACGGCTTAGATCATGAAATTGAAGGGGAAAATCAGAAAATCGGGTGTTCGGGTAAACAGAGTGCAGGTTCATGGTCCGAGTTAGGTCGACTGTACTTGTCTAGCGGTAAGTCAAATCACTGTCGAAGGATGTAAGGTTTCAGGTGGTAAAGGTGAAGATTCGTGAGCCCGTGGATTCAGTAAACAAGGTATCCAAGGTATGTTGTCATAAGTCTAGCAGTTGAATTGAGATTCGCAACAGACGTGTCGAAGTGGCAATTCAGGTGTTCGAGTATTCGGGAAATCGGATGTTCGATTATCTGGGTATTCGAAAAGTGTAAAAAAAAGTAAAGCGCTAAGCGTGTCACCTAAGATGTCTTATAACATATAACACCTGAAAGCTCGCATAAGCATACATACTCGAGAAATCTTAAAATGCATTATTTTAATTGTAAAATTCAAGAGTCGAAACCAAATGCGTAACTTTAATAATGATTTATTTTCTAACATATGAATTAAAGGATTTAAATATAGCCGAGCAAAATGATGTAAATTGTGTGGATTCATGTATGAAAGGTGGCAAACCATGGCAGAGATGCAGACATACGAGTGAATCAAACTTGTAGATAAATCTAGTGATATTAAAGGAGGGGGGATACGTAATTAAGAGACAGGTATGCGGAAGAGGTGTTCGATGCAGAGGTGCGGATAACCGGAAGAGTGGAAACCCAAGTTTTCTCTGGAAAACAAACATAGTGTCGAGTTTCTTTGTTCTGCATCGGAAAATGTATTGCCCAAACCCATAACTTGATGGCGACACTTAGAAAGGAGATGGATGGGTTCTTTACATCCGCCTGATCAATTTGAATAGCCAGCTTACATCCACTTGATCACTCTGAACATCCAACTTATTCCTACATTTTGAAGAAACGAGCAGACCCCACATGCATTCACCCACAAATTCAAAGCATGTCAATTGTGAGAGGGAAGTCAATATGCCTTTGACTTACTTTCAGAATGGAGCAAATGTCTTCTTGTTCCAACTGTCTTTTGTGCCATGTGTTATGTTATGATTAGCTTAGTTCTACTTAGTCATGTGTTGTTTTGAAACTCTTTTGAGGCCTTGTATTTTATAAAAGGCTGAGTCTTATTCATTTTAATGGATCGGAATTTGTTGAACTTGGTAGACATAAGATTGAAATTTTACGAATTTTATCATGTTTTTTTTTTTTGTTGTTGTTGTTGTTTAATTCTAGTTTAAAAACTTGTATATTTCACAAAAGTTAATAATATTAAAGCTAATTCGAAAGCTATTTGTTGATAATAAATCTTACATAGCTGATTATTTATTCCTATTGGAAAAGCCAATGTGCTACATAAGATTTGGGTGCATATTGACACTTTTCAGTGGTAAATTGTCATTTTTTTCTTTAAACTTCTTGCATCATTCTATACATAGCTATGAAGCAATATGGTGAAGTGTAGAGTGGTTTTTGCTCTGATGTAGTTCATTTCTTGGTGTATATATAATTGATAATAGCCAGAAGATGTTAAATCTTACAATCTTTACATACTTTTTTTTAATTAGATGTTAGTATTTTCTTACAAAAGGTTTGGATTGATGAGAGATTTCTTGTAAATGGTCTGGATTCATGAAAGTGTGGAGTAATACATGTTGAATGTATTACATCTTTATGTTGTAACTTTGTTTGGTACAATTATCATTGAGCTTCAAAATCATAAGCCCCTCATGATTAACAACAATTTTTCACAACTAACCCTTAGTGAACCATAAGAAGGGGCTTAGTGGTGTTCTAAATGTAGATTTTTTGAAGCTGAATTTGATGAAAGAGATAATTTAATCCTATGCTAATTTTAGTAACAAAGGGGAAATAGAGAAAAGGAAAGAGAGAAAGAATGAAAGAGAAAAAAAAATATAAATGAGCAAAGAGGATACATTCATCATTTAGAGTCATATTCTATAAATTGTTAAATTAAAATGTGCTCCATAAGTAAGAAAAACTTGTATTCTTTCATCCATTACTATTACTTTCACTTTTGAAGAATATGTAGCATTGTAAATTGTCAACCTTGACAATTTCATACTATATTGAAACCCTATTTTTCCTATAACATTAATTATATTAATAATTTATTCATTTTGGTGCTAGATTGGGAAAATAAATCAAATCCTTGTAATCTCAAGAAATTTGAGCCAAAAAAAATTGGTTAGGGGCGAGGGTTCCCCTGAACGAAAGGTGACCCATTTTAATAAATATTGTTTTAATATCAGCTTTGAGCATTATAAACTGACCTCAAGTTGGTCTATAACGAAAAATAACAATTGGGATATGTATATAAACAAGTTTTCCTTTCATTTGAACACTAAGGAGCATTATGGAGAATTAATTATTACAATCAATCATGCTCTTATTATGAAGATGTAGAAAATATGAGTTGTCCTCTATATTCTAGCCATTACAATCTACTGTGTTATGTGGACTAACTTATTGCATGTCTTCGAGCAATTCAAGCATCCACCAAATAAACTTTGGTGGAAACTTATGGTGTGGACATCACTTTCACAAAGATTTCATACCTAAGGTAACATTATCCATTATCACTTCTTATTATATTCAATTATTCTTTATTTTTCTTTTACTTGACCTAAGGTAAGCCCTCTTACCATCATCATTTGTTGCTTGTGGAGGTAGAAACACCAAAATGAGGTTTGACTTCAAAAATCCCCTATACAACACAACCTTTCCCCCTCTTTTCATGTGTTCTTGGGTCAAATTTAGAATTTTCATCAACAAGTTGTAGAAAAGTGTAGAGAAGACCTATATATTCTAGACCAAACTTCAAGCATTCAAAAGCCCTTAATTCAAGATAATGGCTCCCTCGCCCTTGTCTCTTAAATTGAAGCTCAAATTTTATATGCAGATTCCTTTCTCTCCATTTCTCATATTTGTAAATATTCCATCAAATTTTAGTTCCATTAGTGTGATAAATTACATTTTCAGATCTAGGATTTATGTCAAATAAGATTATTAAAACATACATCAAATTTCTCCTCTTTACAACCAAAAGAACACAAACCTAGCAAATTGGCTCTCCTTTGAGGCAATTATCCAATAATCAAAACCTAGTTGGTTTGTATTTGAATGTTAGGTCAAGGAAAGGTTGATGCTTGTTAATCTACTTATTAGATCTAGGATCACTTTTCCTTACTCTATAGAATAATCTTTCAAAGATACATTTTCTTTGAATATAAATGATATGAAGTTATTGTCGCATATTTTTCACAACTATAAGCAAAACTATTGTAAAATAATTTCATGCTTTTAAACTCCATGTTTTCTTTAAATATTTTTTATTGGTCTAAATTCACATATCACCTACCTTTTATCATCAAAAAAATTATTTAATTTAATATAAATGTTTATTTTCATTTAGTGTTATTGTAATCATATCATATCTTGTTAAAACCACTTCATGCATCTTCATAAACCTTTGATAAATTTGAGCAATTTTTTCTAGATTTTATGAAAATGCTTTTTCTTATAATTTTATTTTTAGATTTAGATTTTTAGATCTAGTAGTCTAAATATCTTAACAAAACCTTTCCAAAGATTCTAAACTAACTAGGTCTATGATACTCATTTAAAAAAAGACTAGATCATTTGTTTATATACTCACTTGGTTGTATAAGACGTTAAATTTCATTTTAAAGTTAAATATTAGACTTTTTGATCATGCATATTAAGTTTAATTATTGACACATTAGATTAAAAGAGTTAATATCAAATCATTCCTAAAGGTGCTGATATTTTTTAGCTCACTTTTTCCAATTCCTTACAACTTGCTCTATCCTAACCTCAAAAGGTCAAGTATGTCATTTTCTAGTCATATAAGACCCAACTATGAGTGTAAATTTGTACCTTCAATATGACTACACCTATTTCCTAGTCCCCCATATAACTGTTAGATTTTCTATAGTTGACATATTTAGAAAATATCGACATTACCTATCAAATTGCATATGAAAACACATTGAACTAAGCTCAAACATCTTTTATTTGTGGAAAACCCCAAATTATTATATCCCATTTCTATTACATACAACTTACATCTATGCATCTTGTATTTCTTCACAATGTTTATTCAAATATATTCATTAGTAATGGGGATTGAGTAGTTTTCAACAATTTTTTCCACACATTTCCATTTTCACACTAGTGGTCTCCCCAACTTACTTCTCAACAACACCCACCATTATGGATAGGAACATAGATTAATAGGATTTGCATGAGTAGAGAACATTTCCATACCACCAAAGACTGCATTATGTCAAGATGATAGGAGTGCAACTCTATCTAAAGAAGAAGATATATGTTTTAAATAGACTTTTAATAATTCAACAAATAATAATTTAATTATAAAAATCATATTTCTGTCTTTGATTGTATCTTATACTTAACCATCCTTCATTAACCACCAAAATAAATATAACAAAACTAAACTACTATAACCATCTAGTTTTTTTATTTCATTTATAATATCAACTCTTATTTTAAGAGTAATTTCTATTTATTATAAGACTATGCTATTCATATAAAGATTGGAAGGTAAAAATCTGACTGAGCATATTTCATAAAATTTAAGTATATAAAAGAATGTTGGTTTTTGAAGTGAACCCTATCTAAACATTTATCTAGATTTCAAATCAACTCTTTAAATCTTATTAATAGCGAGAATAAGATAAATTACAAATCTATGTACCCTGTATAAAGAAGCTTATCAATAAACCTAGTGATGCCCACATGGAATCCTTCAACAGTGGCTAGCCGTTTGCAAATGCTTAAAAACTAGCCATCAAACAAACCAAGCATAGAAAAAATCGGATTGGCTATAAACTCTTTAGATACAAGAATTGCAAGAGAGAAATGAGCTGTTTATTTATTGAGCAAGAAAAACGTTTAGGCTAGAGAGGCGTAATCTCTATAGCAATATGAGGATATGATCTTCCACCTGAAGTCCCTTGACTCGACTCATTTTGTCCTATAAACAGAAATACAACGAGAGCTTCTCTCGCCTCTCGGAAGATGCCCATGAACAGCCATTCCATTTGTTTCAGAATCAATTCTTGAGGAAATGGGTTCTTGCGTCACTGAGTTGCTTGTCCCAATTGCTTCACCAGAAGCTCCCGAATTCTCTGCTTTTGGTTGCACTTTGGTTCTACAGAGAGGACAGGTAGTGTGAGTATAAAACCACATATCAATACACTCTGTATGAAACATGTGATCACAGTTTGTTAACATACGGACTTTCTCACTCTCTTTAAATTCAGACAAACAAACTGCACATTCAAGTTCTTCCTTGGAACTCTGTGATTTGTACACATACTTTGGCAGGGCGTCAATGCTTTCTTTATCCAAACCTATGGCACGTATGGCTGGAGTATTTTCTGTCAATACATCGCCTCTAGTGAATCAAACCATGGCAGAGATGCAGACATACGAGTGAATCAAACTCGTAGATAAATCTGATGATATTAAAGGAGGGGGGATACGTAATTAGGAGACAGGTATGCGGAAGAGGTGTTCGATGCAGAATAACCGGAAGAGTGGAAACCCAAGTTTTCTCTGGAAAACGAACATAGTGCCGAGTTTCTTTGTTCTGCATCGGAAAATGTATAACCCAAACCCATAACTTGATGGCGACACTTAGGAAGAACATGGATGGATTCTTTACATCCACCTGATCAATTTGCATAGCCAGCTTACATCCACTTGATCGCTCTGAACATCCAACTTATTCCTACATTTTGAAGAAACGAGCAGACCCCACATGCATTCACCCACAAATTCAAAGCATTTCAATTGTGAGAGGGAAGTCAATATGCCTTTGAATTACTTTTAGAATGGGGCAAATGTCTTCTTGTTCCAACTGTCTTTGTGTTATGCTATGATTGGCTTAGTTCTATTCAGCCGTGTGTTGTTTTGAAACTCTTTTGAGGCCTTGTATTCTATAAAAGGCCGAGTCTTATTCATTTTAATGGATCAGAATTTGTTGAATTTGGTAGACATAAGATTGGAATTTTACCAGTTTTATCTCCATTTTCATGTTTTTTTTTTTTGTTTAATTCTAGTTTAAAAACTTGTATATTTCACAAAAGTTAATAATATCAAAGTTAATTTGAAAGCTATTTGTTGATAAGAAATCTTACATACCTGATTATTTATTCCTATTGGAAAAGCCAATGTGCTACACATGATTTGGTTGCATATTGACACTTTTTAGTGGTAAATTGTCATTTTTTTCTTTAAACTTATTGCATCATTCTATACATAGCTATGAAGCAATATGGTGAAGTATAGAGTGGTTTTTGTTCTGATGTAGTTCATTTCTTGGTGTACATATTGATAATAGCTGGGAGACGTTAAATCTTACAATCTTTACATACTTTTCTTCAATTAGATGTTAGTATTTTCTTACAAAAGGTTTGGATTCATGAAAGATTTCTTGCAAATGATCTAGATTCATGAAAGTGTGGAGTAATACATGTTGAATATATTACATCTTAATGTTACTTTGTTTGGTACAATTATCATTGAGCTTCAAAACCATAAGCCCCCCATGATTAACAACAAATTTTCACAACTAACCCTGAGTGAACCATAAGAAGGGGATTAGTGGTGTTCTAAATGTAGATTTTTTGAAGCTGAATTTGATGAAAGAGATAACTTAATCCTATGCTAATTTCAATAACAAAGGGGAAATAGAGAAAGGGAAAGAGAGAAGGAATGAAAGAGAATAAAAAATATAAATGAGCAAGAGGATACATCCATCATTTAGAGTTGTATTCTATAAATTGTTAAATTAAAATGTGCTCCATAAGTAAGAAAAACCTTTATTCTTTCATCCATTACTATTACTTCCACTTTTGAAGAATATGTAGCATTGTAAATTGTCAACCTTGACAATTTTGCACTATATTGAAACCCTATTTTTCCTATAACATTAATTATATTAATAGTTTATTCATTTTGGTGCTAGATTTGGAAAGTAAATTAAATCCTTGTAATCTCAAGAAATTTGAGCCAAAAACAATTGGTTAGGGGTGAGGGTTCCCTTGAATGAAAGGTGACCTATTTTAATAAATATTCTTTTAATATCAGTTTTGAGCATTATAAAATGACCTCAAGTTGGTCTATAACGAAAAATAACAATTGGGATATGTATATAAACAAATTTTCCTTTCATTTGAACACTAAGAAGCATTATGAAGAATTAATTATTACAATCAGTCATGCTCTTATTATGAAGATGTATAACATATGAGTTGTTCCTATATATTCTAGCCATAACAATCTATTGTGTTATTAAATTTCCTAAAAAAGACTAGGAGAAGGCTATGATGGTTAAGGTTGCCAATAGCTACTTTGATGTGGAGTCCATCAAATCTATCTAGAGGAAAGTTTTAAGAGTTATAATGGAATATATCATGGTTGACAGGCACTTCACCAGAGTATATGGTTACCACTTTGCCATTTTGAACTACTTCCGTCACAAGGTTCGTATCTCTCTGCCTTTTTACTTATTCTCTTCTTTGAAGAATTGCCTTGATGAAGTTGAAAGAAACCCTAGGAGGACTGCTATTATTCACCCTGGTCTTGTCAGGCTCATATTTGAGCATTATCAAAATTTACCTGTTTTGCCTAAAACTATTGAAATTGGAGATTTGGATGATGAGATAGAAAGTAGTAGGGAGAACAACCCCCGGGCCCCCCTACTTGTGCTCCTGTTGGTCCTAAAACCATCACTCCCCAGTCCCTGTCTTGTTGGAAAGCCCTTAAGGATTCTGCTCCGCCGTCATGTCCTAAGTTGCAGCCTCTGCATGAGTGCCCTAGCCCGGGTTTTTCCTCACCGCCATGTCTTAATCCCCAGCCGCCTCCTGGATGCCCTACTCCGGGTTTGGTCTCTGGTTTTAAAGGCACCTCTGTTACGAAACTTGTTTCGTATTCTAGGAATTCCATGGAAATTCTTTCTGATAAACCCATGGTTAGTAAGGAATCGGCCCCTAGTGCCCTACGTCTGGAAGATTTGGGAATGGCCCTTATGACTCCCCTATTCAGGATGAAATTAACTCGGCCTTGAATAAGCTCAAGCCTAAGGATATTGTGAGTGTGGCAGAAAAAAGTACGGATGGCCTTTTCACTATTCTCAAGTGGACCCAGAAGGAAGTCTGTGATTTGAAAGGCCATAATATTGATCTTAGCAATAGAGTCATGGATTTGGAGCAGAAGATTAGCTGGAGTTGTAGAGAGAATGAAGGACAGGAAAATCCCTTACCAAGGAAAAGACAGCAATCACAGGAGGAAAGATTGACTAGTATCGAGTATAGTATGTCCAAGATAGGCCAAAATATTAGGGCCACTGTGGCGAACAATCACAAAATTTCTAGGCATAACACCATTATCATCAATGCAATGGTGGAAAAGCTCAAAAAAAGCCAAAAGGGTTCGTTGGTCGTGGATTTGGATGCGGACAGAGGAGGCTGCAGATCTGCTGGTGAAGGGATTTTGACTCGTACCCGGGCTAACACTAAGAGGAAGACCTCGACTTCATCACATACAACTCAAATCCTCAAGCAGGGGTTACAGGATATGAAGGATGTTGAAAAGGAGGCTAAGGAATTATTGAACACCATGGAGTAGTGCGGTGGTGTTTGTTTCTGGTTTTTTGGGCGGTCCTTTTTTGGGCCCTGTTGTCTCTTTGTGCCGCGCTTTCCTTTTTGGGATAGTCGCTTGTTTGTTTGGACTTATTTTGTTATCTTTTGTTGTTTAAACTCAAGGGTTTTAGGTCCCTATAAAAACCCGTTTTTCCTTTTCAAAACTTATTGCATGTCTTCAAGCAATTCAAACATCCACCAAATAAACTTTGGTGGAAAATTATGGTGTGCACATCACTTTCACAAAGATTTCATACCTAAGGTAACATTATCCATTATCACTTATTATTATATTGAATTATTCTTTAATTTTCCTTTACTTGACCTAGGGTAAGCCCTCTTACCATCATCATTTGTTGTTTGTGGAGGTAGAAACACTAAAATGAGGTTTGCCTTTGAAAAACCCCTATACAACACAACCTTTCCCCCCCTTTTCATGTGTGCCTAGGTCAAATTTAAAAATTTCATCAACAAGTTGTAGAAAAGTGTAGAGAAGACCTATATACTTTAGACCAAACTTCAAGAATTCAAAATCCCTTAATTCAAGATAAGGTATCCCACACCCTTACCTCTTAAATTGAAGCTCAAATTTTATATGCAAGTTCCTCTCTCTCCATTTCTCATATTTGTAAATATTCCATCAAATTTTAGTTCCATTACTCTAATAAATTACATTTTCAGATATAGGGTTTATGTCAAATAAGATTATTAAAATATACATCAAATTTCTGCTCTTTACAACCAAAAGAACAAAATCCTAACAAATTGGCTCTCCTTTGAGGCAATTATCCAATCATCAAAACCCTAGTTGGTTTGTATTTGAATGTTAGGTCAAGGAATGGTTGATCCTTGTTAACCTACTTGTTAGATCTAGGACCGCTTTTTTTTACTCTATAGAATAATCTTTCAAAAATACATTTTCTTTGAATATAAATGATATGAATTTATCGTCACATATTTTTCACAACTATAAGCAAAACTATTGTAAAATCATTTCATGCTTTTAAAATCCAGGTTTTCTTTAAATATTTTTTATTGGTCTAAATTCACATATCACCTACCTTTTATCCTCAAAACACATATTTAATTTAATATAAATGCTTATTTTCATTTAGTGCTATTTTTAATCATATCATATCTTGTTAAAGCCACTTCATGCATCTTCATAAACCTTTGATAAGTTTGAACAACTTTTTCTAGATTTTGTGAAAATGCTTTTTCTTATATTTTTATTGTTAGATTTAGATTTTTTGGTCTAATAGTCTAAATATCGTAAAAAAGCCCTTATAAACATTATAAACTAACTAGGTCTATGATACTGGTTTAAAAAGAGACTAGATCATTTGTTTATATACTCACTTGTTTGTATAAGACATTATATTTCATTTTAAAGTTAAATATTAGACTTTTTGATCATGCATATTAAGTTTAATTATTGACACATTGGATTAAAAGAGTTAATTTCAAATCATTCCTAAATGTGCTTATATTTTTTAGCTCACTTTTTCCAATTCCTTACAACTTGCTCTATCCTAACCAGAAAAGATCAAGTATGTCATTTTCTAGTCATATAATACCCAACTATGAGTGTAAATTTGTACCTCCAATATGACTACACCTATTTCCTAGTCCCCCTTAGATTTTCTAAAGTAGACATATTTAGAAAATATCAACATTACCTATCAAATTGCATATGAAAACACATTAAATTGAGCTTCAAACATCTTTTATTTATGGAAAATCCAAAATTATTATATCCCATTTATATTACATACAACTTACATCTATGCATCTTCTATTTCTTCATAGTGTTTATTCAAATGTATTCATTAGTAATAGGGATTGAGTAGTTTTCAACGATTTTTTCCACACATTTCCATTTGCACACTAGTGGTCCGCCTAACTTTCTTCTCAAAAACACCCACCTTTATGGATAGGAACATAGATTAATAGGATTTTCATGAGTAGAGAACATTTCGATACCATCAAAGACTGCATTACTTCAAGATGATAGGAGTGAAACTCTATCTAAAGAGGATGACATACTTTTTAAATAGACTTCTAATAATTCAACAAATATTGATTTAATTATAAAAATCATATTTCAATCTTTGATTGTATCTTATACTTAACCATCCTTCATTAACCACCAAAATAAATATAACAAAACTAAACTACTATAACCATCTAGTTTTTTATTTCATTTAAAATCTCAACTCTTAATTTAAGAGTAATTTCTATTTTTTTATAAGACTGCTATTCATATAAAGTTGGAAGGTAAAAATCTGACTTGGCATATTTCATAAAATTTAAGTATATAAAAGCATGTTGGTTTTTGAAGTGAACCCTATCTATACATTTATCTGGATTTCAGATCAACTCTTTAAATCTTATTAATAGTGAGAATAAGATAAATTACAAATCTATGTACCCTGTATAAAGAAG
>VDFB02105785.1:475920189-476045010 GCA_007258455.2 Sequoia sempervirens
GAGTCATCTTTGTCTCAACCTCCATAGCCTCCTACCACTCCTACTCCTAAGGAAGTGAACGGGAAGAGTCCCAATGTGGAGTAACTTAGGCCAAATCCCCCCACCACTCCTCAACCTATTCCTCCTGCTCCTATTCAAGAATTCGTTCCTCCACCGAAAAACGACTATAGTGGACATCCCCATGATTGAGTAGGATCCTTTTGTTTCATCGCAGCCTCTGACCTTTCGCTCAAATATTTGTAAAAAATGCCTCGTGTGTGAGTGCAAGCATCGACGAAAGGCTCTCTTAGCTGAGCAGGCCACCTCGGAAAGGAAGGAGGAAGAAATGACCACCCCTGCTTCAGGGATCCCTACAGTGTCATCCCATTCCCTTCCTTCTACCTCTCTTCAATCTAGTCTAGCACTGCTTCTAGTTTCTACTGTGAGTGTGAATACACCTAACCCTAAGGGGCTACAGGTGTTCATCACTCCTTTGGTGGAGCCACCCTTGCTGATTTTTGTTTTGAATATCCATCCTTTCCCAAAACTTGTGGATATGATTAATACCCTAGTTGTATCCACTGTAGTTCTTTCCTCCTCTTCCTTTGGGCCTCTAGCCTCATCTATGGAGAGTTCATCTCCTCTGATGAAGCAAAAGGTGGAGTTTAGTCCTTCTAGCAATGAAGGACATAAGACAAGCTCGCCTTCTCCACAAGGTAGCCCCATGTTGACTTGTTATGCCTTTGTGACAGAACTAGTCCCAACTTCCCCTCAGTTTGTCACTTCTCCCGAGTCATTCAACGATCCTACAGATGAATCTTAGGTGTGGCCTACCCATTCCACTGAAGTTAAACATGGCGCTCTTGTGAGGTGCATGTTTAAATTTTTGGATGAAGTCCCGTCCTTGTTAACAATCTTCATGAAGTCACTAACCTTAGCTCCACAAGAGCTCAGTAAAGAAGACCTTGCAGGACCTTCTTCCTTGGCCCTTGTTGTGGGAGGGCTGGATGCTCCTCTTCTTAACCTCCCTCCATTGAAGGCTCGTCCTCCTTCCCCCTATGATGACCTAGAGTGTGAAGTGAACTACCTCTTGGTTGATCAATGTTAGGAGGAGGCCTCTTCTTGATCTTGTGTGTGTGTCTGTGTGTGTTTTGTGATGTGTTCCTTGGTGATCATGCTATGTGTGCTTGGATGACCCTTGTCACCCTTGTTGGTGGTTAGATACAGGCATGGTTTTTTTGTCATAAACCCTCTTCTATTTGTATCATCATTCTTTCATGTTTGTGCTTGATTTTTGATAAATTGGGGACAATGTAAAGTGTTGGGAGAATTTAGGCTTCTATTCCATGTTGACCCAATTTTTTATTTTTTTCTTTTTTTTTCTATGCATTCTTCCTAATCCAGTTGGGGATTGATGATCTTCTACCTTGCACCATGGTTAGCTACTATTTATATGAGCATGGATAGATCTGACCCCGCTAAAATAGATCCCCCTGTGCCCTTTATTTGTATTTTCTCCTTTGCTTTCTCTTTCTCTTTCTCTCTTTTTTGCTTGAGTTGTCCCTCTCATGTGTGAAAACATCCTTCTTCAACATTTTGATTTTCAAAAAATGATTTCATTTCCAACAAATATTTTCTGAAAAATCATAGAAAACCTTTCTTCATAATCGCATTCTTAACTTGGAACCCTAAAGAAACATGTTTCCTTCATTGTGGGTTCATAAAGAAAGGACTTGAAAACCTCCCTTTGAAGTGGGAATTTATTTGACCTTCCCCTCATGTGGGGGTATATTCTTCCTTTTGAATTCCCTGATAAAGTGATCATCTTTTGAAATGATCCTTTGATGATGGATTGATTCGAAAAATAGAACATCTACTTTTGAACTATGCATCCCTTGAGTGGACCCCCTCTTCACATTAGGTGCGCAAGGTACCAGGCTTTGAAAGTTTTTTAAATTGTCGACAGTCTTCATGACTATTTTCTTACTTGCCTATGTGGCCGCTTCTTGACTCTACAAAGTCAACTTTTCTAGGTTTCCTCCATGTGAGAGATCATGGGGGATACCTCCCTGTAGGTCTAAAAGCCTATAGGGTGCTTCCTTTGAGCTTCCTGCATGTGAGAGATCTTATGGGTGGCTCCCCTGTAGGTCTGTGAACTTGTCGTTTGCTTTCTTGGGTTTCCTCCATGTGAGATATCTTGGGGGTTACCTTTCCAATAGGTCTGTGGGTCTGTAGGGTGCTTTCTTGGGTTTCCTCCATGCAAGAGATCTTGGGAGTTACCTTCCCTACAGGTCTGTGAGTCTGTAGGGAAATTCTTTGGGCATCCTTCATGCAAGAGATCTTGAGGGTTACCTTTCCTATAGGTCTATAGGTCTGTAGGGTGCTTTCCTTGCTTCCTCCATGTGAGAGATCTTGGGGGACACTTCCTAGGTATCCTCCATACGAGAGTTCTTGGGGGACATCTTCCTTGCAAGTGTGTGGGCCTATAAGGCGCTTGCTTCATAGGGGTTCCTTCATGCGAGAGATCTTGGGGGTTGCCTCCTTGTAGGTTTGCAGGCCTGTAAGATGCTTTCTTTCCTCAACTTCATAGTTCTGAGTAGCTATGGAGTTCGTCACATGCCTTGCACCTTTAGGTTTGTCAAATTGTGGTATGTTTCCTTGACGGTTTAAGTATACATTTCTAACCTTACTCTTTCCTTGATCTACTTTACTGAGCACTCATCAGTACTCATGCTCGCTAAAGTGGGGGAAAATGCATAGGAGTGAATTTGCACCACTTATGTAAATTCTCCTATTTCCTTTCTCCACTTTAGAAAACCAAGTTCAGAGTCTTAATTACACATAAGCTCACTACTTTTGTCCCACTTGGTGCCTATTTTGAGCATTGGCAGAGGAGTTTCTATTGGGGATGCCTGCACAATGCACAGATGTCCAAGTGCTGCGCTTACATCCCTGGCAGATTCTTGTGGCTGAACCTATAGAGGCATTACCCTTCTCATTGTTAGTCAAGTTGTAACACCCTCTTCGACAGAGAAACTTGAATATGGTCATTTTCTTCATCTCCTCTTCAAATTATCTCTTTCTACATGCATTCTAACTTCTTCACTTCATTGACAAGCTCACTTTCACACTCTTGCACTCACTCCAAGCATTTCAAGCACTCCAAAATTGGTTGGAGACCAAAAAAAGCTAGAGGACTAGGTCTTAGAAGAATCAGAACGGTTAACAAAATTCTTCTCACAAAACAAATTTGGAAAATTTTCTCATCTTCAGGGGAATGGACAGATATCATGGCTAGCAAATATTTAGAAAACAACCATTCCTTTATTATCCTAAAAGATTCCCACCTTCTTCCTAGAGGTTCTATTTGCTAGAATAATCTAATCAATGGCAAAAATATTGTGGACTCAGGAACTGGATGGAAAGTGAGAAGCAGAAACCATACTAGATTTTGGGAGGATAGATGGCTTTTTAAGGAGCCCCTTTTAAGAATCAATTCCTTTAATGAATGGGCTGAGAACTGCAAGGCCCGTTATGGATCTTATGTGAAAGACTACAGAGTGAATGGTAAATGGGTGGATCTGTGTCTTGTCAGTCAAGCTCTTGCTCCTATTCAATCTTCATTGCTGGCTATTAGACTTTGTTCTGACCAGTTGGATGATTGTCTTGTATAGTTTGACGAACCCTCAGGAAATTATTCTATTTCGTCTTCTTTTTCCAGGATTACCTCTTCCCAGGAATCTCCTCCTTTCTGGTTGAAGGCTTGGTTCAAACATTTGATCCCTAAAATAAACATTTTTTTCTAGATCCTTCTCCAAAACAAGGTGCTCATGATTGACAACCTTAGCAAATGCAGATTTCAAATACCTAACAAATGTTATCTTTGTAAGATGGAGGTCGAATCTGTGCATCATTTGTTCCTTCATTGCTCATTTGCTGCTGCTATTTGGGAAAAATTTATCAGTTTGTGGCATCTTTCTTGGGTTTTTCCTTCGTCCATTGAAGACTTATTCCTTCAATGGAAAGCCCCAACTAAAAATGTTTTGCTCAGGCTTTTATGGGATTTCTCTTTCCTTCATGTTGGTTGAGGTCTTTGGAAATAACACAACAATAGAATTTACAGAGATAAAGAAGCTTCTGTGGATATAGTTTTTTATAAAATTGTCAGATTCTTGAAGGAAAATGTCAATGTCTTTTCACAGAAGGTTTGCTTTTCTGAGAAAGTGGTTCATTCATCCTATGACCTTATTGTTGCTAAGGATTGGAATATTAGCCTTTATTTTCCCTGCACTCCTAAGAAAGCTACAAAGGACAGAGAGGGTGTTCGCTGGTCTTTTCCACCTAATGGATGGGTCAAAGCTAGCTTTGATGGTGTGGCTAAAGGTAATCCTGGGTTGGTAGGTTGTGGTGGAGTCATAAGGGATCCCTTTAGAAATTTCCTTGGAGCGATGGCCTCTCCCCTCGGTTCCCAAACCAATCATTTGGCAAAGGCGGCTTGCGTTTATCACATTATAAATTTAGCCCAAAGTCTTAACTTTAAGAATCTTTGGCTGGAAGGTGACTCCAAAAATATAATTGACTGCCTCTGTGGCAACTCTCCCCCCTCATGGACAATAAAATCTTGGATCAATGATGCCATCTTGACATTGGCTAAGTTTGATAAAGTTAAAATATCACATGCTTATAGAGAAGCTAATGTTGTTGTGGATTTTTTTGCTAATGAAGGAGTTAGGAGTAATGATTTGCGCACCTGGCTTAATGTTAGTGATCTAAGTTCAAATGTCTGTTCTTTATTGAATTATGATAAATCACATGGACAAGAGGCATGTCATCCCTTTAATGGGGATAGGTTGGATCTTTCACATCACAATCATTAGATTGTATGGGACCGAGCTCGGAGGCTTAGTCTGCAAGGAAAATTCGCATGCTTTGTGGGTTCTCAGATTTGGTGGGGCCAGTTCTAGTAAAGATTTTGACTGTTTCTGCCCCACTGTGTTGGCCAAGATGGGTGGAGAAAGGAAAATAATCGAGCTGGACAGCTATGAGATGCACGCCAAAAATGTTAAGGTTTGGAATAAAGTAAAAAGCGGTGGGTTACTTCCTTTCCTGGAGAAGCTCCATGGTTCCAATCAGGGAGCTATGGACCTTTTTGAGAAAAATTGGAATAATGGAAACCTTACCCTATTTGGTAGGAATGTGGAGCTCCATGAAAATTTGATTGCCGAAGTGACGGGCTTGTCTACTGATGGAAAGAAGTTCTTCAGGGATAGGGTTTTTTCTGACGATGTCGTTATCAGATTTCCTAAAAAAGAAAAAGAAAGGCTGAATCTTGTGAAAATAGCTAACAACTACTTTGAAGCTGACACCATAAAATCCCTTTGGAGAAAGGTCCTACGGGTCATCATGGAGTACATTACGATGGACGGGCGCTTCACCAGGGTCTATGGCTATCACTTTGCTCTGTTGAATCACTTCTGCTACAAGGTAAGGGTTTCATTCCCCTACTATATTTTATGTTCTCTTAGGAAAAGCTTGGATGATCATAAGAAAAACCCTAGAAGATTCCCTATCCTACATACTAGGCTGATTAGGTTGATTCTTGAGCATTATCAAAAATTTTCCGTCCCCGCTAATCTAGAAACCCTTCCTGATTCTAAGGAAGATGACACTGAGCCCAGTTGTTCAAAGTATTTGCCCAATTTAAGTCTGGCCAGAACTGTCCTTAGCCCGCATGCTGTCCTTTCTAGCAAAAAAACCCTATCCCTTTTTCTGATAAGGCTCGTGCTGAGTTTGAGCCAGGAAGCCCCTCCTTCAAGACCAGTACTGTTGATAAGAACCCCCAGGCTAAAAATCTTGTTTCCTATTCTGAAGATTCCCCTAAATCTGAGGCGTCTGGTGCTAATAATACTGAGTGAAGTGCCGACCTGTTGTTGGTTAGATCTACTAGAGATGGTTCCCCTATTACTCCTGACCCTGAAAAAACATGTTTAAACACTAGGAGGGATCCCGCTTTGGATGTTCTGAATTTAGCCAAAACTAATGTTGATTCCCATTTCAAATTTTTGGAATGGACTTTCAATGAAATTAATGAGTTAAAGATAAAAAAATTGGGCCCTTGAAAGCAAATTGGAAGAGCTGGGAGCCAAGATTGCTACAATTGAAAAGAAAGAAGTGGATCGTGGAGACCATGGTCTCAGCAAAGAAACTCGGTACCACACTGACAATAACAAAAAGATTGAAATTGAGGTTGAGAATATGAGGAACACCATCAAAATTGTTGCAGAGCAAAACAACTGAATGGCCAAACACAATGTCATTATAATTAATGCTATGACTGGGAAGTTAGACAGAGCCCAACAGGGGTCTCTAGTGGTGGATCTGGAGGAGACCAATGATGAAAGCTAGGAAATGGATGTTGGCATATCAAAGAGAACTAGAGCCAATCTAAAGAGAAAGGTCCCCCCTACTCCGAAGATGATTCAAATTTTTAAAAAGGGTGTCCATGACAGGCAGAATTTGGAGGCAAAGACAGAGTCTGTCCTCAAGACTCTAGGTTAGTTGCGGCTGGTTTTTTGTTGTCTGCTCTGCTGGCCTTTTTTGCTTGACCTTTATGGTCTGTTATGGTTGGCTGCTGTTTGCTCTATCCTTTTCCTTTCTGGCAGCTGGTGTTTTCTATTGGACTTTGTTTCCTTTCCTTATTTTGTAAACTTTGTGGTTTAGTCCTGTAAAACCCGTTTACCCTTTATCAACAACAAATTCACTCCATCACTTCAATAGAGCAAGTTGAGGACAACACCATTGCAGTAGAGGCTAGAGTACTCTCATTTTCTCCCCCAGGTAGCCTTGAGTGCTCTTGGTGGAGGTGGGAAGCTTCCCTTTCCTGTCCTCTATTACTTGGTAGAGTAAGCACATTTACTATTTTGTAGTGATTTAGTGTTCTTTGTTATACATTATTTCCTTTATCTCGCTTTCTTGGCTATCCATGGACGTGGAAACACCTAAACAGGGGTCTGACTGAGGCAAGCCCCTATACAACCACCCAACATTTTCCTCATCTTTGTGTGTAGGTGAACGTGCTTTGAAGGCACTAGCTGGTGAATGAGTTTCTTTTTTAGATCATTCTTGCCACCCTAACTCTTCCATTTTTGCTTTATCACATTAGAGAGTATTTTTCTTACTTAATCACGTTATTTTTTCCCTTTAATAATATTTAGCATGACCATTCACTTGTTTTCTTAGATTTGACATTGTCTCTGTAGTTGTTTGGTCGTATGGACACCAGTGCACTTGAGCGATGAAAGCACGCCACGTTGTCATCCTAGGACTGCACTTTTGTCCTCAGATAGAGAGCTTCCTAAGGAATAGTGTTGAATCTAAAAATTAGCTCACCTAGCCTGATTCTATATTTCAGGTCTATAGAGTGATTGAAGGACCATATAGTCCTCATCATGCTCATCCCACATATCCCAACATCCTGCTAGGTAAGGTAAGTTAGGGCAACCTTCCACATCTTGGAAATTCGTGACTTGGGGCCTTCCATGTGGTGGTCCCCCTCTCTTACAATTTAATGCAACAAAATTCTTGAAATGCATGTTAAATGGTTAATATGTATATTTTTGTGATGTATTGATCTTTTATTTTATGTTAGGTAGGAAATTTGGAGTAGGCTTTCCTAATTTTTGAGAACAATCTATTTTTTAGATTTAGTGTGGGTAGGCCAGGCTCGTGGGGAGAGGCGGATTGTATGGAAAGAGTAACCATGCATTCTTATGATGATTTTGGTGTAATATAAGATATGTTTTTGTGTGGCTTGCTAAAATGGAAGAAAGGGTTGTGGAGAATGTTAGAGTTGATATGCTCGAAAGATGAGAAAGTATTGTTAATACTAATTTATTTGTTCGTTTATGGAGTGTGTTGACTACTCCTCCTCTCATGATTCTATGCGAGAAATATTTTTTAATAATGTAACCTTGAAGTTTGATTGATTTTTTTTTAATTTTTTACTAGTTTTAAAAAAATGTGTTGTGTGTATTTGAGGCCATGTCAATAAAATTATGTTATTGTTGTGTATGCTTGTAATGTTGTGAACTTGGTATGATGTGGTAACCCAAAGCTTGGGGTAGATTTTTGCACCTCTAAGGTTTGGAGTTAAGATCCCATTTACCTATGTAAAACGTTTCTTGCTATTTTTTTCTTTTGATATGGTAGATGCAATTTGGTAATATATTTGAATTATTTTTTCATCGTCAATTCTAGAGAATAATATCTCAATCCCTTATATTTTATTTTTGAATATTTATTAAAATTATTATTTCAAACTATTTAGTCTAAATTTGTTGTTATCTTATTAATTACACTTATTTAAATAACCTACATAACTTTTAAAAACACATCTATAATTTATTTATAATTTTATTGAATTCATGAGTTAATATGAATAATGAAATGCTATAATATGCTACAAAGATGTATCAATCACAAAAATGTAAGACAAAAATAAATATAAAAAAATGAATTATTCTTTTGAAAACTTGTCAATTTTGATTAAGTATACACCTATCAAAAAACTTATTATTGATCTCTATTATTACATGTACTCATCATTAAAAGTAGATCTGAATAGCACACATGTTTCTCTCCACTCTTGCAAATCATATACCAACTCATCCTAAAATAATATTTAATGCAGAAAAAATGTGCAAAGAAGAAAATTATTGAAAAGCATATATTTTTTGTACGGTTTTTTATTGCGTTGGTGAACTAGAGCGAGTTACCCTCACCCGAAGCTCAATACATTATTTAGAATAGGTTATATAGCCAGAGTTTGGAGGCAAGTGCAGGAAGTTACAGAATTTCATTCCATCTCCCTGCTCAGTTTATTTAGATTAAATGCCACCAAATTGCAGAGTTATTATAATGATCAGTACTGGAGCTGTATGCCAGAGTCATATAGAGCGCCAGCCATCCAATGAGAAGGTATATGTTTTGGAGCATAAATCCATTCTCCCCCAGACAGTTGAAAGCGAAGAACAAGATTGCCCATGGGAGGTGACATTATTGTGTCCCACACACCTCCATAACTCCTCCGCATTACTTTCCAATCAGAAGTTCCCTCCTGCCATCAAACCCTCACATGTCAGCAATAGAAAAATATAAGATGAATATGAATTTGCGCTGTAATATATAGTTTTGTTTTGTATACCTGAGAAAGCTCAACAGCTACTACATCTCTTTCTCCTCCTTGGTACAGCAACACCAAAGATAGGTAATAGGGGTAATTGCTGCTCTTGTTAATCTTGAACCAGATATTGTGGCCTGGATAGTTGCAAGCCACTCTGACATATTGCGGTCACCATCAACATTAGTTAGTACTAGTCGAGAATATGGTAACTAGTGTAATGTGAAAGCTCCAGTCTTACCGTTTGTACTCAATGTCAACAACACCCAAAGCCTTAAGTTGCTTATCCCTCCCCTGCCTGGCCATAGTTTTGAAAGCATGAGGACTCATAATGAAATCAGTTCGATCACCTTCTCCGTAATCTGTGACAACTAGCGTTACTCCACTGGCTGTGCAGAGGGCCTGATTTTTGCATCTCACCTATTTACCCAGTAACTTTATTCAGCAATACAGTCTATTGTATTATAGAACTATGGTTATTTCTGATAAAATAATAATGGATTTTAGGCATTGTATAATAATAATTACCTGGTAACAGGCACCACATCCAGCCCCATTTCTATACAATAACTGACTGGCGGAAGCAACATTTCCACCCTTGACGTCTCTCCCATAGTCGCCATATCCACAAGACCCACCTACATATTCATTTTTAGTTTCACTATCATTCATTTCATTCACAACAAAGAAAATAAATTGTAATGTGAACAAGTAATGTATACATACTGGAAGTTCCTAAGCCATCTGGAGTTGCGTAATAGCTTGCCCGTGAGTGTATAAATTGACCACTGCTTAGCATCACTTCCATCACCATTAGCAACGCAAATAATATGCCTGAGTAAGGATAAGCCATATGTAAACAAAGGAATAAGTACTAATTTCAACTGTAACAAACTTGAGTGTTATTACGAGACTAGTAGTGAGCGGGATGGAATGCTTTGAGGTTGCTCATAATTATTTATAGACAAAGGAAAGAGCTCGAGCCGCCGGATTGAAGGAAATAAATGCGCAGCTGTTTTATGCTAGTTACACAGGATATCATCACTACCTACTCCTGTTTGAATTTTGACAATCCATGTACGCGCGCAAGAGGTTGACAATCCATGGATATAATCAACAACTACTCCTGTTTGAATTAGAATTTTTGTCGTCTTATTTATTTTCTTTGTTTTGCATAAACAACTTTTCTTTTTCACTTCGAAGCTCCTTCCATACCTGCTTCTTTTACCTGTTTCATATCGTCAACATAAACCTGCATGAAGCAATGCATACGCATTGGGTATAAGCCAGATCAGATATTCGAATTATTGATGTACTCCGAAGAATGAAGTGTAATGCTATAAGCTGGCTGCACCGAAGACATAGATGGGTTCATAAATCCTGAAGAAATAAAATAAAACCAAGCAGAACGAAAACATAGTATACAGTTTATTAGTATTTGTCTTTGGCAAAAATATTATTATACACAAATATTGTATTGTTTGATTAGGTATTATTAGTTATATTTCTTACCGAATTAGAACATGGATATTTTTTCTTTCAAGAAATATTTAAAAAAATTTAAAATTTTAATAAAAATTACTTTTAAAAACTAATTATTTAGTAAGATGTACAATTTCTTTGTCCGATTCGTCTACTCTACATGGTCGGTCTATTTTTGGGGATAAAATTTGTGTCAATCTATGCACCTCTTTGCCTTCTTCATATGTTGCATTTGTGAGCCATAATCATTCTATGGTGGTCGCTCACTTTCTTCTCACACTAAGATTGTTTTCAGTCACTCATCGTCTATCCAATCTCTAATAAATGTTTGTTGTTTAGATATTGCCAATTGTAGCCTTCCCTCCCCTAGTTGCATCTGTATATTTTAGAACATTCGCTTTCTATTTTAGAGGTAAAGATGGCCATTTACCCACATGCTAATGGGTTCTTCATGGTTGATTTTGATTATTCTATGGGCATGTATACCATTTTGGAACTACCATTCATGTTATAAGTTTAATCATGACCTCCTTCATTCAATCTTCTAACATAGTCTACATACATTATGTCAGCTTGGGTTAGATTGCCTTATCTACAATTTCAATTTTGGTTTTACTCTACTTTTAAAACTCTTGAAAATACTCTTTGTTGCTTTCTAAAGGTTGACACTACACTTGTGAAGGCTCTTGAGGGTGATTATTGTATTTGTGGAAGAACAACCTTGGACTTAATCAATTGAATATGAGGCTTTTCGTTTCCACTACATTTGTTGCTTTTCCAAAAGACATTTGGATATAGATTATGGTCATTCTATCTCTAATTTGACATCTTCTACATGATGGTGAAATGTGCTTCTCCACCACCTAGCAATTTTTTGTAAGGATTCCAGCTCTAAAGAATATCATTTGACTAATTTCTAGCCTATTTTGATAATTTTTATTCCTAAATTACTTCTTACTAAGTATAATTTTGAATCCTCCAACTATTTAGCTATATTTGTGGGCCTCTCATGGTTCCTAACCTGGTTTATCCAATATTCATTTTTATTGCTCCTAAGCTTCCATGATATTTTTATAACACCCACTTATTTTAAATAGGGTCCTTGATGGTTGACATCATCGTTTAGGGATTCTTCCCCTCACTTGACACCTATGGTCATCATTGTTGGGATGTTTTGTCCCCCTTCTTCTCAATCTATGGACTTAGAGAATTATGTTTCCTCTATGATAATTCAAATAAATAATAAATGCCTTCACAATTCTATTTCTCAATTACAAACTAGGATTAAAAGTGTGTTTAAGTCCTAGCTTTTTTATTGTTTAGGTATACTCTTTAGGTGTTGTGTTTTTCTTTGACAACTTCAATAATGTAGTGTTGTCTCTATCTAATTTAGGCAGCCCATCTCTTATGGAACTCATTTTGTATGGTGTTGTATTTTTATTGTAAAATGGTTTGAGACATCTTAAAAAAAAAAAATTGACCATAGTAAAAAGCAATATGATTGGCTATTGTACTTTCAATATTACTCCAAACCTAAAAACATAATAAATATTAAGTTACAAATTATATTAATGATATTGAATACTTTCATAGGATCAATTTAATGGGAATAAGAACTATAGATAAAATAGATGAATGAGAAGGATTAAGATAATACAAAAAGGAATTTACACTATTAATAATATTTCAATATATTTTCCTTTCATCTAAAAAAGGAAAAGATAATACAAAAAGGTTGGGTGATTCGACATGCCATCAAAGCTATATAGAAAAAAGCCAACAATATGTCCTATTGTAGGAGATGACTTATATTATTTGTGAAGTGTGCTCCAACTTTTTACAAAAGAAAAATGTGTTAGTCTGTACACATGTCTCATTCAATAACCTTTTAATGACACTTTTTTTCTTTGTTTATTATTTTAAGAAAAATTTCAAGTAAAAAGTTTCAAACAATTGCTACTCTATAGGATACTCTACAAGAATTGCAACACTTTGAAAAGAATATATCCTCTTACTACCCACTATGACACTTCCTTTCTACTTCTTTCCTTTCCATATTCTTTCACCTATGTTTCCTTGACAATTCCATTCAAATATATATCCCAATTTTAATATGATCAAATTTCTATTGAGTTTTGAATAATGTTTTAGAATTAAGGCATCTCAATATTAGGATTTCCTATTATTTATTTATTAGTTTTGTAAAAGGTATTTAATTTAGTTACATTTACAAAATTATTATCACATAAGAGTTGTGATAGGGATAGGGTTGGATTGAATCAATCACTGACTCAATGCTCCGGGTCACACCTTTGATAACCCCTTGGTGTCACTCTCTCCACCACACTACCTATAAGTCCCCAATGCTGACTAGGCACCCCTGGTACTTCTGGCCAATCCTGCTATCATTTCCAAATGCATTACCAAGCCAAACTTGGTGCTCTTCCTCTCTCACTCTCCCTAGCCCTTAATCCTTTTAAAGACTAGTTAACCTCTAATGCCTCCTAACTTGTTTGCAGGGGTGTGCATAGGCTTCCATGGCTTAAAAACTATCTAGGAAAGGTTCTTGTTCAACCTCCATTCACTACTTCTCCATCGCTGTCACAAAACCCTAGTCTAGGGTTTTGGAAGGCTACTAGGCTTGAGCCCCTTTTAGGTCTCCTCACTCAGGTAAACTGGTTAGAACTTCTCTCCTTTATGAGATTGTGCCAAACTTTCTTCTGACACCCTGGCTCAATTTCCAAGCTCTAAAATATTTTTAGGGTTTGGGACCCTCTCTGCCTGTACATAGGTACAACTCAGATTTTGCAAGAAACTAGGGTTTTTTTACCATTTCTTGGCCTGTTTTGCTTCTTTTGATCCACAAAATGATCAGTCAAGAAATCTGCCTTCCTGCCAACCTTTATGAAGACTCATACAACCACTACACACTTTGCATTATAAAATATTCATCACCCCTGCCACATTAGGACTGTGAGTTTCACTGTCTTCCCAAGCCGGGTATCAACAAACTCGCCTAGGGAAAGACTTTGATCATGATTCCAAAACTCCTAATGAAATCTACCACTAAGATATTTACAGAGATGGAGCCTAACCACGTTCCCAACAAGTCCATACTTCTTGGTACGGAGAGAATGCAGCCTAGAACTCCATTTTTACATAGTTCCAGTCAAAACAACAATAAGGAGAAAACAAAGAATTTACAAGAATGGAAAGCAACGATGAACTAGCTATCTAAAGTGCCACAAGAATGCTTCAAAAGAATTCTCTACATGCTAAAGAAACCAACAAAATTCCTTGTTCAATTCATCTAACTACTGTCACGCAAACAAGAACAGAAAAATAGATTTTCCACAACAAAATCACTATTTCTTTGTTATTCTCATGAAAACTGCAAACATTCCAAATCTTCCAACATTCTTCAAAGGTCGAGAGCTCCCTTTTAAAATTCTTGGAAATAGTTAGGTTTCCTTTTTCGAGCCTAGGAACGTCCAAAAGAAAAGTGTTGCCACCTTGGTCTATTGCATAGAAAGCAACCAAACATAGGCTTCCCAGAACTTATTCAACTACACCACTTCTAACCAAAAAACAAAGGTCCTCAATCACAAATAAGATGGTCCACAAGACCTTACAAAACACAACAAAAAGAACTTTAACCAAAACTTCAAATAAGCTTGCACTTTGACAGGTGCTCCTGCACCAAGTTGAGAATAGATGGACTTGTTTTCATGTTGATTACCATCCATGATAATAATTATTTACTACTTTTAAGAGAATATCTTGAATAAGGAACTTAGTAATTAATTATTATATATTCCTTATAAGTAAGGAGCGAAAGACTATTCTTGGATGTTTCACATATGTGAGGTGTGTGGGAATTCAATACTCCACTATTATGAGTTACATTTGGGTCCTTGTGGTAATTTTTGGTACTTAGTTTTGGCACATGGTATTAGCACTTGATTTATAATACCATTTGTGATATCTTGTTTTGTATTTTCCTATATATTGAGGGTTTAGTAGAGTAGTTTGTATATTCCGAGTTTACATCTACAAAAATATGATCGAGGTGTATTAAAAATGACACTCTCATTGAATGTTGGTGAATTAATCTTGTAAAGGCATACATAAAGTATATTGTTTATTATTATTATAATTTTATTTATACATTTTTAGGTTTCAAACTAGGGTTTTTCTAAGGTAAATCATTACATTTTATTTTATGCATTATGGATTATTTATATGTCTTCCTATATAATTATTTCTATAATTCTTCAATTATTTTTAAAAATTTGTGAGATATATATATATCCTCTAAATAATAGTGTAAGGTGTTTTTTGTACTGCTATGTCTTTCATGTACATGTTGCATTCTATTTTGTTAACCTTTGGTTTTGGTTGTGGCTTGTTGTGTTTTCTAAACTATTCAAATTTCAATGGGATCTTATATAAAACATTTGTTTTTTTAACTTTTCATATAAATTTTTAAATATGGAACACATACGACAAAATTAAAAGGCAGAAGAAATTTTTATTAAATTTCAGAATTGTGGAGGTTGAAGATTGAAGATATATTAGGTTTTAAGATCTATGGGATGTTACTAAAAAAGTTTACAGTATTGTAGATTATAGTTTGGTTTCTTAGCATGATGTTATGGACTATAAAGCCATGTTTTTTATTATATAATACCTAGTAGACTATGTTTTAATCAATTTCCATGAAGATTCCTCTATCAAGAAGCTATGAAAGAACTTATGTGAGATATATCAAAGAAAATCATTAATGTCAAAAAAAATAGAAAGAAGTTATATATATTGAGAATAGAAGTAGGAAGATGATCTATATACCACCTAGAATTTAATACAATATATTGGTTGCTCAATTTTCATCAAGAAACATAAAAGTATGTGAGGAGAGATGCCATATTCTACATTATTTTCCTCATTTGTGATATTTTTTAATTATATTTATGAGGAGTACATCGATTTTCTTGAATGTTGATGATGTGAGATTATTTTATTTCCTAGGAAAGGAAAATGAATGGATGCATTAGTACAAATGAGGCCTTGGATTTTTGTGGATGACACTATGGAATAGGTAGGAAGAATGATATTCAAGATTAATAAAAAAAATGTCCAAGGGGCAATCCAAAAGTTCTACAAAGTCTAAAATTATTTATTATAATTACAAAAATCAAAGACACTGTTGGTGTTCCAAATTGACCAGACTAGTCAACCCTATAGAGTAGCTACTTTCTAATGATTAGATTCAATTGGGGATTTGGCCAACTGACATGAGATGGAATTACAACCCATTTCCCCTACACTTCAGACTCTGTAAGACCTAGGGGGTGGCCCTTCAGCAAAATCTAGAGATTCAAACACACAATTAATAGGATATTAGTCAACATATGATTTTCTGATAGAAATATGTTGAGAAACCTAAAATACCACTCAATATTGGCAAGACATTAAGTGAGTTTCAGAAACTAGCATGGAGAACATGGCAGATACAAGTACTCACAACACAAAATTAAAATGATTTTTGATTTAAAGAATAGGGACCAAACTGAAAATAGTAGAAGCATAATAATGGACCAATGCCAAGAAATGGGCTATGGAGTCATATACCCATCCCTCATCCTATAGTGTTGAACATGCTTTGAAGATCTTTGCAATTTTTATCACATTATGACAACCAAATCACTGAAGCTTTATCTAGTAATTCTTCTTAGGAATCCACCAAAGACATAAAACTCTTGTCACATTTGTTGAAGAAATTACACTATTCCCTAAACAATAGGAAATAATAGAATGCAACTTGTCATTTATTAAATAAATTACATTATTCTCATAATAGAAAGCAACAACAAATGTAACTCAAATGCATCAAATGTCCATGAAAATACTTAGACAATTTTATTATTTCAATCCAAAAGAGTAGTACATCTCAGCCATGGAGACAATCATCAGCTAAAATAGACATGAAATCTTAATTCAGAACATAGACACTTTTAGGTTAGTGACTCAGTCATATTTCATCCTAGCATTACAATCTACCTAGAGCTTCTACCTACCTTGCTGAGCTTACATAAATTGGAACCCAAAATTAGAACAATGAGAAGAGAAGAGAATTAAAAGAATAATAGAGAACTCCAGAAGTTGATATGAAAATTCCATCTTGCAACTCCATTCCCATTGATTTGCAGTAGGAAAAGAATCTCTCATCTCTCTTCAACAAACAAAATTTTCCTCCAATTTTCTATTTGCACTGAGTTTCCCAGCAATAGAAAAAATGCCCATGTAAGAAAATTCTCATAATTTTCACCCAACTACTAGAAAATGTCTTCTTTTTCCTATGAAAATCCTTTGATCTCTATTTCTACCCTTTGTTGCACTATATTTGCATATTCATTTTATTTCAATCCCTAGCAAATAATATTAAAGTAAATATTTTCTTCACCTTTTTGAATTATTTCTTGTGCTTAAATTTCACCTTTATTTCATACTTTATACTTTGCACATGATGAAAATTTATTCACTTTATTGTAAAATGCCTCCCGCGCATTTTATAACTTTATCCATTTACCTCCACCATTAACATAGTTCATTTAAAATGATTTTTTTTTAAATGTGTAGGGCCACTTAAAACATTCACTTATTTACCCTTACTTTCCTAGCACATCCCATGTTATTTACTTTAGCATTATTTAAAATATCCACCCTTTACATCTGAAGGCATTTCAAAATATTATCGTACATCTCCTTTAAAATCACATTGTCGGGCCCACCATTTATATTGGCCCCCTTTTGTATTAAATTTAATACAATGTTCCTTTAAAATGATATACAGAGACCATTTAATTCAATTTTTTTGAGCCCACCACTTTACCCCATGTGCTCACTAAATTTAACGAGCAAACACTTTCATCCTGCGAGGTAGTGAGGAACAGATAGATCTTGTTAGAGTTTATCCTCCAATCTTGGTCATTGATCTCCTCTTGTCTCATTTGTTGCCCTAACTTGCTTTCATCTCCATGCTCGTGCTCTGCCTTCAACTTGGCCACCATTGCTTCCCCTTTGCAACTCTCAAATTCAAGTTGCCAAGTATATTCATAACATTTGATGAGCTTCAATCACCATGGAGTGGCCCCATATATTGAACACCATTGAAGATAAGAAAAATGACCACCATTTCACTTGCTTGGAGGGTTTTAAAGTCCTTCAATAAACACATTTTGTCTGCTATGTTGCATTTGTTTCCTTCATTGAGACCACATTTGTAATGGCCTTTCATACTGCAAGCCACTTTTACATGAAAGTCTCTAAAACCTTCTAACAAATCTACTTTCTCTAGTGTTTCCTTAAGATAAATCAAACAATGTGTAGCTCCTTTTACTACATTCTTTAGAATCTCCAAAGACTTTTCAATTATTCATTTTTGGTGTTTTTTGTTAAAGTTTCTAAGGCCTTTCTAATGAATCATCTACATGTATTATGTTTTGGCATTGCTTGAGGCCACACTAGAACAGGTACTTTATCATAGATAAATCCCCTATGTTTTATTTCTCCCCAAATCTAAAAGGAATTCAAATAGAATGTTTTATTCTTTTGTGAATGCACCATCACCATGTAATGGAGGTTCTTCTCCCTCACTCCCAACTCCTTCTTTGTTTATGGCATTTCAAAAACATCTTCAATACAATTTTTTGTACTGTGCATATCTAGGTACCCTTCATTTAGAAGTCGTGTTCTCCATTGCTTTTTCTCTTATAGTTTTCCTGGAATTTTCTATGGTGTCCACTTCTTTTATTTCACATTTGTTTGAAGGTGGTTGATGTGCCTTTAACAAGTCCATTATGCCCATATTGAACAATTTTTCAGCCAACTCGATCCTCTTTGCTCTTTGATAAATGCATATACCCTATTCCTCTCTTTATGTCGTGTAACCCTCCTTCAACAATACTAAATCCCCTTTTATATTTTGAATCTTATTAGCATATCGGGTTGCCTTTGCAGCCATGAAGTATTTGACATTTCAAATACTTTCCTTCTCAAGAGATTTTCACCTTTGTAAAGATATCCCTGAACAATGTTCATACATATTCACTCCATAGTGATTATTTTCCAGATCGAACCATCCATTTAGCAAAACTATTTCTCATTGGAAGCTTAAACTGTGGTTCATTAGCTATGCCTGAGTTATAATGTAGAAGTTGGCGAAGTCAATTGTCGTTTAATAATATAACACATAACTATAAAGAGAAAACACTACATTTGTTCCAACAGTTCTGTGGGGATATCAAAACATGTTGGAGTTTCACTCTCATCAATTTCTTTTCACATAGCAAGCAGATTAGAATGTTGACTTGAATTTATCTCTGGTATTTCAACAATATCTGTAGCAAGACATAGAAATTCCAACCTCTAGTTGTGGCCCCTTTAATAAAGCTGCAAGATCTTCTAGATTATCTTTCTCACAATTCAGTGTCAATATACCTGAACCAGACAACTCAACTGAAACAAGAAACATCAAAAGTGCAACCCTTGCTCACATCCAATGTTTGAATAAAGCATTTCTCCTCTTTTCAATTTCACATATCATTCAAGTCTCAAAGGTATAATTAAAGTCTCATTTAAAATACTATGCTCAATTTCAGCATGAAATATATTTTTCTCTTCAAATTTAGTGTTAATACCTTCATTGGAAACTTTGATTTCACAACTGTGCAAGGCATGTCGGCCCCCCTTGTGGGTCGACTAATTTTTTATTTTTTTTCAAACAACTTTATGCTCAAATTTATTAGACATGACCTCTAAATGCATCTAGAGTGAAAAAAAAACTAGGTTTCCATTAAAACTCACCTCTTGACACATTTGGAAAATGGTGAAAAATGGCCAAGTTGGCTCTGGAATCGCCTTTGAAAATTGGCTAAACGACCTTCTGGGGACATAAAAACTTGCACGCATGTAGCCATTGGTCCAGAAAATGCAATGAAAAAGACAGATGCGAGAAATCAATAATGAGGAAAACGTTACTAATTGGAAAATTTTCTCTCTTGGACTTTCTGCAACAATCAAGTGTTCAAAACCAATTAAAACTCATCCAATCACCAATTTGGAAAAATACCAAATCAACTTCTAGCGAGCTACAACTAGACACAGTAGCTCATTTTGGCACAGTATCAAGTGGCAACATTTGGGGATAGTGATTGAGACCATATGAAAGAACATTCTAATCACATTCATTGACATCCTCATAATGATCATGCTTAGAGGAGATATCATGGATGAAAAACAACATTCCATCCTCTTGTATGTTGATAAAATATTTCTCATTCATTTGTAATTCCTCTGGCTGAACTACATCACAAGTTGGTTTATCATCATCCAAACACCACAACTCGAACACATTGTCATGTGTTTCAAGATTCTAAAAATCTGGTTTGTCAACACTAAAAGTATTTTCATCCCCATGCATATCATGGCATTCAACAAAAAATGTCAGCATTTGATGCATAAGCAATGTTCTCTATCTCAGGTTCACACATGTTGTCAATTTCATTATTCAAACCACTATGCAAGTCCATATGAAATGTTTCAAATAAAAGATTCAGACTATTCAAAATTTGACCCTAAACCAAGGTTTTCACATTGATTCTTCACAACATGTTCAATGCTATCATTTTCAGGAGTAACAGGGTCAACAAAGAAACTTTCATGTGCACTATCAACTTCATGTGTACTTTTAGCTAATAAGTATACGATTGTATGTGCCAAGGAATCACTATTATCTAAAAATTGTTCATCAACAATGAAGCTAAAACTTTCATTCTTTTTCACATTAAAGCATTCTTCATTCAAAGGAAACATGTCCACTATCATACCATGAAGACGAGAGAGATCATCAAAGAAATCTACCAAGGGTATGTGCAAGATCATCATAGAAAAAACAACCCCTTAAGTAGCAAAAATTTTAGAAAAAATAGAGTTAGGAAAATTGATGTAAAAACTTGAATAAGTTATCTTTATTATTTCAAAAATATGTAACAATATAATCTGTAGAAAATTGAATTTAGCTTCTAAACTACTAGATTTTTTTTTTAAAAAAAAAATCTATTTTGTGAAAATTTAAAATTTCAATGCAGTAGAACTTAAATTTTAGGGAAAAAATAAGAAGTAGGTGTCTATCTGACCACCCTAACCACAATAAAATAATTTTTTTAGTTATAATATTTTAGATATAAGTAGAAAACTCATGTCCGGATGTGATGCATATTTTTTTAATTTTTTTTCCAAGTAAATAATTAATTATGAATTTTTTATTACAACTTTTAAAAAATATAAATTTTTTAATGTCTAATTAGCCTATCAATTAGGACTTTAGTCGTAATTCAAATAGAAAATGAATAATAATTATTTATTAAATTCAAAGTATAGCATAATTTATAATGGTGGAAAGCTAAGAATCTCCTTTAAAAACCCTTTTTGTTTCATCAATTTTGGGTAAAATAAAGGTTGTCAGCCACATACCCTTCACATACCCATCATATCACCACTTTTTGGCCCATCATGATCCTACACATACCCCACATACTACATGTCATGTTGACCAACCTCACATCCACTATCATTTGCATCATGTGGTTGCTCCACACATTGACTGAAAGGTTTGCGATGTCACCAGATAATAAGGTTGATCCTTGATCCATGTGACTATCACAATGCTTAACTTGATCATTCAAAACTGAGCTCCTTCCTTCATTAATGTGCACTTCATCATCCTTCTCATGCAGAGCTGACATTTCCATCTCTGCTTCACACAAAAAGTCATGAGCAACAAAGATATAAACAGGTTTATCAATATCCTCATCATTTCCAACCCTATGTTCATAATTAGCAAATTGAACATTCACATGTTTATCTCCACATTCTTCATCAATCACTGAATTGACATGCTCCATTGATGTAAAATTTTAACTACATTCCAAGTTAACATCAAGTGCAATTGGATCATTCACTTGTGGACAAGTGATTTCATGAGCGTTCATGTCATTGCAATCTTCATGTGAAGAAAGTATCTATATATCATCCTTATGAGAGCATTCATAATCAGCAAAAGAGAAATTATTTTGGATGCCACCATCATCCTCATCACAAAAAGACTTATCACCACACAAATCATGTTCATATTCTTTAGAGTGAGTGCTTGAACTTTCATCTTCAATGTCTTGGTCACTAACTTGATAAGAAATGTCATCAACAATTGTATTCTCTTCACTGACCAGAACATGACATGGAATGATGTCTTTCATCTGTTCTATTTCTTCATCATTCAAGGTATTGCAAGAAAAAAATTCATGCATATCCATTTCCTCATCATACCATGTATCTTCTTCTTCATTACTACTACAAGGGTCTGCACATGTGTTGATTTTGAGTTGATTCCATTCAACATTCTCAATCATACAACACATATTTTCATTTTATGATACACTCTTTTCAATCTTGTGTATAATGTTTTTATTTTCTTCAATAAGATAGCTACTATCTTCATTTTGAGACATCACTTTTCATGCATGATTAATTCAAGATCCCTTAATAACCTTTATCTAGTCAAGTAATTGATTCAAGCTATGAGGCTTCAACCTCTTTGGCAAAGAACTCAGCCTAGGCTCACAGATTTTACAAAAAAAATCAATGCACATTGAATCCTTAGGTCTGAAATTTGTGGGGACTTTCAACAAATCATTCAAGAACCTTGAAAACAAATGATGTAATGATTCCCCTTTGAGTCTCTTCTTTTTAAACAATCCTTCAACAAGAGATGTTTGATCAACATTGCTCAATTCTGGATGACATTCAACTTGAAGTTCATTATGATCAACATATTGTGATCATGGAGAAATCATAGCAGTAGCATTAACATCTTGACAAACACTTCTATAATCTGATCCATGAGTTCTAAAATACTAGGTTTATTTAATAAAAGAAAAATCTATTTGGTGAAAATTTGAAATTTCAATGTAGTAGAACTTAAATTTTAGGGAAAAAATGAGAAGTAAGTGTCTATCTGACCACCCTAACCACAATAAAATGATATTTTTTTTTCTAAGATTTTAGATATAAGTAGAAGACTCATGTCCAGATGTGATGCATATTTTTTTGTAATTTTTTTTCCAAGTAAATAATTAATTATGAATTTTTTATTACAACTTTTAAAAAATATAAAAATTTGTATGTCTAATTAGCCTAGCAATCAGGACTTTAGTCGTAATTCAAATAGAAAATGAATAATAATTATTTATTAAATTCAAAGTATAGCATAATTTATAATGGTGGAAAGTTGACAATCTCCTTTAAAAACCCTTTTTGTTTCATCAATTTTGGGTAAAATAAAGGTTGTCAGCCACATACCCTTCACATACCCATCATATCGGCACTTTTTTGGCCCATCATGATCCTACACATACCCCCCAATACTCAATCTCATATTGACTGACCTCACATCCACTATCATTTGTATCGTGTGGCTGCTCCACACATTGACTGAAAGGTTTTTCTATGTCATGGGATAATAAGGTTGATCCTTGATCCATGTGACTATCATGATGCTTAACTTGATCATTCAAAATTGAGTTCCTTTCTTTATTAATGTGCATTTCATCATCCTTATCATGTAGAGCTGACATTTCCCTCTCTGCTTCACAAACAGTCATGAGCAACAAAGATATAAACAGGTTCATCAATATCCTCATCATTTCCAACACTATGTTCATAATTAGCAAATTGAACATTCACATGCTTATCTCCACATTCTTCATCAATCATTGAATAGACATTCTCCATTGATGTCAAACTTGAACTACATTCCAAGTTAACATCAAGTGCAATTGGATCATTCACTTGTGGACAAGTGATTTCATGAGCGTTCATGTCATTGCAATCTTCATGTGAAGAAAGTATCTCTATATCATCCTTATGAGAGCATTCATAATCAGTAAAAGAGAAATTAGTTTGAATGCCACCATCATCCTCATCACAAAAAGACTTATCACCACACAGATCATTTTTAGATTCTTCAGAGTGTGTGCTTGAACTTTCGTCTTCAATGTCTTGGTCACTAACTTGAGAAGAAATGTCATCAACAATTGTATTATCATCATTGACCAGAACATGACATGGAATGATGTCTTTCATCTCTTCTATTTCTTCATCATTCAAGGTATTGCAAGAAAAAAATTCATGCATATCCATTTCCTCATCATACCATGTATCTTCTTCTTCATCACTGCTACAAGGGTCTGCACATGTGTTGATTTTGAGCTGATTACAGTCAACATTCTCAATCATACAACACATATTTTCATTTTCTGATACACTCTTTTAAATCTTGTGTATCATGTTCTGATTTTCTTGCATAAGACAACTACTATCTTCATTTTGAGACATCACTTTTTGTGCATGATTAAGTCGAGATCCCTTAATAATCTTTATCCAATCAAGTAATTGATTCAAGCTACGAGGCTTCAACCTCTTTGGCAAAGTACTCAGCCTAGACTCACAGATTTTACAAAAAATATCAATACACATTGAATCCTTAGTTTTGAAATTTGTGGGGACTTTCAACAAATCATTCAAGAACCTTGAAAACAAATGATGTAACGATTCCCCTATGAGTCTCTTATTTTTAAACAATCCTTCAACAAGAGATGTTTGATCAACATTGCTCAATTCTGGATGACATTAAACTTGAAGCTCATTATGATCAACATATTGTGATCATGGAGAAATCATAGCAGTAGCATTAACATCTTGACAAGCACTTCTATAATCTGATCCATGAGTTCTATCTACATGAGGTGTGTTAGGATGATCAACACTCACAACCCTGTGTTTTTTCATCATTGAATATCTCAAATTATGCTCAATATCCATATCCATTTGATATGCTTGGTACAGGGTTGTAGGCTCTTTATCCCTAAACAAATAACTCATCTTTTTTTCGAATGATCCTAACTACACGACCAAACATTTAGCATCATTTGGTCTTATTTTCTCAAGAATCTCTCATATGATCGGGTATTTGTAGGATCACCATAGATAAAACAGGCCCTTAAGTGGCTAAAAATTTAGAAAAATCAGAGTTAGGAAACTTGACATAATAAAATTGAATAATTTATCTATATTATTTCAAAAATATGTAACAAATGAATCTATAGAAAATTGAATATAGTTTCTAAAATACTAGGTTTATTTTAAAAAAGAAAAAATCTATTTGGTGAAAATTTGAAATTTCAATGTAGTAGAACTTAAATTTTAGGGAAGAAATAAGAAGTAGGTGTCTATCTGACCACCCTAACCACAATAAAATGATATATATTTTTTATAATATTTTAGATATAAGTAGAAGACTCATGTCTGGATGTGATGCATATTTTTTTGTAATTTTTTTCTAAGTAAATAATTAATTATGAATTTTTTATTACAACTTTTAAAAAATATAAAAATTTGTATTTCTAATTAGCCTAACAATCAGGACTTTAGTCGTAATTCAAATAGAAAATGAATAATAATTATTTATTAAATTCAAAGTATAGCATAATTTATAATGGTGGAAAGTTGGGAATCTCCTTTAAAAAGCCTTTTTGTTTCATCAATTTTGTGTAAAATAAAGGTTGTCAGCCACATACCCTTCACATACCCATCATATCACCAATTTTTGGCCCATCATGATCCTACACAAAGCCCCCATACTCAATCTCATATTGACCGACCTCACATCCACTATCATTTGCATCATGTGGCTACTCCACACATTGACTGAAAGGTTTTTCTATGTCATGGGATAATAAGGCTGATCCTCGATCCATGTGACTGTCACAATGCTTAACTTGATCATTCAAAACTGAGTTCCTTCCTTCATTAATGTGCACTTCATCATCCTTCTCATGTAGAGATGGCATTTCCCTCTCTGCTTCACAAATAGTCATGAGCAACAAAGATATAAACAGGTTCACCAATATCCTCATCATTTCCAACACTATGTTCATAATTAGCAAATTGAACATTCACATGCTTATCTCCACATTCTTCATTAATCATTGAATTGACATGCTCCATTGATGTCAAACTTGAACTACATTCCAAGTTAACATAAAGAGAAATTGGATCATTCACTTGTGGACAAGTGATTTCATGAGTGTTTTGTCATTGCAATCTTCATGTGAAGAAAGTATCCATATATCATCCATGTGAGAGCATTCATAATCATTAAAAGAGAAATAATTTTGGATGCCACCATCATCCTCATCACAAAAAGACTTATCACCACACAGATCATTTTTAGATTCTTCAGAGTGAGTGCTTGAACTTTCGTCTTCAATGTCTTGGTCACTAACTTGAGAAGAAATGTCATCAACAATTGTATTATCATCACCGACTAGAACATGACATGGAATGATGTCTTTCATCTCTTCTATTTCTTCATCATTCAAGGTATTGCAAGAAAAAAATTCATGCATATCCATTTCCTCATCATACCATGTATCTTCTTCTTCATCACTACTACAAGGGTCTGCACATGTGTTGATTTTGAGCTGATTACAGTCAAAATTCTCAATCATACAACACATATTTTCATTTTACGATACACTCTTTTAAATCTTGTGTATCATGTTCCGATTTTCTTCCATAAGACAACTACTATCTTCATTTTGAGACATCACTTTTCATGCATGATTAAGTCGAGATCCCTTAATAATCTTTATCCAATCAAGTAATTGATTCAAGCTATGAGGCTTCAACCTCTTTTGCAAAGTACTCAGCCTAGACTCACAGATTTTACAAAACAAATCAATGCACACTAAATCCTTAGGTCTGAAATTTGTGGGGACTTTCAACAAATCATTCAAGAACCTTGAAAACAAATGATGTAATGATTCCCCTTTGAGTCTCTTCTTTTTAAACAATCCTTCAACAAGAGATGTTTGATCAATATTGCTCAATTCTGGATGACATTCAACTTGAAGCTCATTATGATCAACATATTGTGATCATGGAGAAATCATAGTAGTAGCATTAACATCTTGACAAGCACTTCTATAATCTATTCCATGAGTTCTACTTGCATGAGGTGTGTTAGGATGATCAACACTTACAACCCTGTGTTTTTTCATCATTGAATATCTCAAATTATGCTCAATATCCATATCCATTTGATATGCTTGGTATAGGGTCGTAGGCTCTTTATCCCTCAATAGATAACTCAACTTTTTTTCAAATCCTCCTAAGTACATGACCAAACATTTAGCATCATTTGGTCTTATTTTCTCAGGAATCTCTCTTATGATGGGGTATGTATAGGATCACCATGGAAAAAACAGGCCCTTAAGTGGCTAAAAATTCAGAAAAATTAGAGTTAGGGAACTTGACGTAAAAAATTGAATAATTTATGTATATTATTTGAAAAATATGTAAGAATAGAATCTATAGAAAATTGAATATAGTTTCTAAAATACTAGGTTTATTTAAAAAAGAAAAATCTATTTGGTGAAAATTTGAAATTTCAATTCAGTAGAACTTAAATTTTAGGAAAAATAAGAAGTAGGTGTCTATTTGACCACCCTAACCACAATAAAATGATTTTTTTTTATAATATTTTTGATATAAGTAGAAGACTCATGTCCGGATGTGATGCATATTTTTTTGTAATTTTTTTCCAAGTAAATAATTAATTATCAAATTTTTATTACAACTTTTAAAAAATATAAAAATTTGTATGTCTAATTAGCCTAACAATCAGGACTTTAGTCGTAATTCAATAAGAAAATGAATAATAATTATTTATTAAATTCAAAGTATAGGATAATTTATAATGGTGGAAAGTTGAGAATCTCCTTTAAAAACCCTTTTTGTTTCATCAATTTTGGGTAAAATAAAGGTTGTCAGCCGTGTATACCCTTCACATACCCATCATATCGGCACTTTTTTGGCCCATCATGATCCTACACATACCCCCCATACTCAATCTCATATTGATCGACCTCACATCCACTATCATTTCCATCAGGTGGCTGCTCCACACATTGACTGAAAGGTTTTGCTATGTCATGGGATAATAAGGTTAATCCTCGATCCATGTGACTGTCACAATGCTTAACTTGATCATTCAAAACTGAGTTCCTACCTTAATTAATGTATATTGCATCATCCTTCTCATGTAGAGCTCACATTTCCATCTCTGCTTCACACAAACAGTCATGAGCAACAAAGATATAAATAGGTTCATCAATATCCTCATCATTTCCAACACTATGTTCATAATTATCAAATTGAATATTCACATGCTTATCTTCACATTCTTCAACAATCATTGAATTGACATGCTCCATTGATGTCAAACTTGAACTACATTCCAAGTTAACATCAAGTGCAACAGGATCATTCACTTGTGGACAAGTGATTTCATGAGCGTTCATGTCATTGCAATCTTCATGTGAAGAAAGTATCTATATATCATCCTTATGAGAGCATTCATAATCAACAAAAGAGAAATTAATTTGGATGCCACTATCATCCTCATCACATAAAGACTTATAACCACACAGATCATGTTCATATTCTTTAGAGTGAGTGCTTGAACTTTCGTCTTCAATGTCTTGTTCACTAACTTGAGAAGAAATGTCATTAGCAATTGTATTATCATCACTGACCAGAACATGACATGGAATGATGTCTTTCATCTCTTCAATTTCTTCATCATTCAAGGTATTGCAAGAAAAAATTTTATGCATATCTATTTCCTCATCATACCATGTATCTTCTTCTTCATCACTGCTACAAGGGTCTGTACATGTGTTGATTTTGAGCTGATTATAGTCAACATTCTCAATCATACAACACATATTTTCATTTTTTGATACAATCCTTTAAATCTTGTGTATCATGTTCTGATTTTCTTCCATAAGACAACTGTTATCTTCATTTTGAGACATCACTTTTCGTGCATGATTAAGTCGAGATCCCTTAATAACCTTTATCCAATCAAGTAATTGATTCAAGCTATGAGGCTTCAACCTCTTTGGCAAAGTACTCAGCCTAGACTCATAGATTTTACAAAACAAATCAATACACACTAAATCCTTAGGTCTAAAATTTGTGGGGACTTTCAACAAAGCATTCAAGAACCTTGAAAACAAATGATGTAATGATTCCCATTTGAGTCTATTCTTTTTAAACAATCCTTCAACAAGAGATGTTTGATCAACATTTCTCAATTCTGGATGACATTCAACTTAAAGCTCATTATGATCCACATATTGTGATCATGGAGAAATCAAAGCAGTAGCATTAACATCTTGACAAGCACTTCTATAATCTGATCAATGAGTTTTATCTACATGAGGTGTGTTAGGATGATGAACACTCACAACCCTATGTGTTTTCATCATTGAATATCTCAAATTATGCTCAATATCCATATCCATTTGATATGCTTGGTACAGAGTCGTAGGCTCTTTATCCCTCAACAGATAACTCATCTTTTTTTCAAATACTCCTAAGTACACGACCAAATATTCAGCATCATTTGGTCTTATTTTCTCAGGAATCTCTCTTATGATGAGGTATGTGCAAGATCACCATGGAAAAAATAGGCCCTTAAGTGGCTAAAAATTCAAAAAAATCAGAGTTAGACAACTTGACGTAAAAAATTGAATAATTTATCTATATTATTTCAAATATATGTAAGAATAGAATCTATAGCAAATTGAATGTAGTTTCTAAACTACTAGGTTTTAAAAAACAAAACTAGTTGCTGAAAATTTGAAATTTCAATTCAGTGGTACTTAAATTTTAGGAAAAAATAAGTAGGTCTCTAAACACCCTAACCACAATAAAATGATAATATTTTTTTATAATATTTTAGATATAAGTAGAGGATTTGTGATATATTTTTTCTATGTAAATAATTAATTATGATTTTTTATTACAACTTTTTAAAAAATATAAAAACTCATATGTCTGACCACCTTAACTTGGTCAAACCTTCATGAAATTAAATTTTTATTTTTTTAATCCTACAGTATGCGAAGCATAGAATGTGACACATGTTTTGGATTCAAAATATGTGATACCATTTGAAAGCAATAGATTTTTTTCAATCAACCTATCAATGAGGACTTTAGTCCTAATTTGAATAGAAAATGAATAATAATTACATATTAAATTCAAAGTAAAGCATAATTTATATCGGTGGAAAGCTGAGAATCTCCTTTAAAAACCCTTTTCATTTCACCAATTTTGGGTAAAATAATAGTCGTCAACCACATACCCATCATATTGCAACTTTTTGGCATGTCACGATCCTACACATACCCAATCTTTGAAAATATGAGATTAAAAGATGGGACTAATTCATCGTTTCCTTTCTCCATGTTCATGAACTTTCTCCTTCTCAAAGCAGGGTCAATCCTTTCTCCTAATTGCTCCATGAACACTGCCTTGAACTCTTCCCATGAATGAATGGAGTATGTTGGTAAATAAGAGAACCACTCTCTTGCATCTCCTCTTAAGGAATGCACAAATAGTCTCATGATGACATCCTCATCATCATCCATCACATTACTGAACTCTTGCAGATGTTTATTTGTTGATGCTGACTTATCACCAATGAATATTGGTAACCTATTTCTAATTTTAGCTAGAATGTCATTTGGATAACCACTAATGCCACTAAAATTGATGGCTCTGTGCTTTCCAATGCTGAAAATTCTTTGACAATCTGACTGGGACTGATCGCAAACCATGGTTGCACTAGGAACCATACCTGGATGCATATATTGAAGCATTTTGGCATGCCTCTTTCAAATTTCACATATCAACTCTAGAATTGATCATTCATTGCCCTATTTATATCTTTTATCATGATCTTAGAATATTACATTGCATAATTCAAATGCATCTAAGCCTAAGATCTATTTAATCAGAAAATTGAAAAACTAGCATACTTCTCCAACATAATACATAGGTTACAAATTACAATTCAGAAGTATGCAAACTTAAATCTATTGTCCCTTCCCTTTATTAGTGCTAATCACTTAATAGGGAAGCAAAATTTTCTCCTAAAATGTTCAAATATGGTTTTCATGTATAAGTTTCTTGAAAACCAAGAATGACGAATACGTGGAAATGTTGCAACTACTGCAAATTGTCTTCTGATTGTAGATCTAAAACTTTCTTCAAATATTCAATAGGTTCTTCTAACAGATTCACCACCTCTTCTATTAGAGGACTGAACTTCAAATAACATGAAGTTCTTTCACAAATAAATCTATCTCTGAGTTCCTTCTACCATCAAAGCACCACAGATCTTGAAATATCTAGGTTTACTGCAACAAATATTTCTCCAGACTTGAAATCCTTCAATATTTGAACTCAATTTCAGAATGGCAAACAATAATATGACTCTATTAGATAACCGACTACAACTGGAGAATGAGAATTTTCCCCAACAAAGCTGCCATTCTATTGGTGTTCTAAATTGAACTAGACCAGTGAACCCTATAGACTAGCCACTTTCTAATGATCAGATTTAGTGGGGGATTTGGCCAACTGACAAGAAATGGAATTGGAACACATTTCCCCTACACTTCAGGCTTTGTAAGACCTAGGGGCCGACCCTTCAAAAACATCTAGAGATTCAAACACAATTAATAGGATATCGTTCAATAGATAATGTTCTCACAAAAATATGCTGAGAAACCTATAATACCACTCAATATTGGCAAGAGAATAAGCGAGTTTCAAAAACTAGCATGGAGAACATGGCAGATACAAGTACTCACAACACAGAAATAAAATGATTTTTGATTTAAAGAATAGGGACCAAACTAAAAATAGAAAAATCATAATAATGGACCAGTGCCAAGAAATGGGCTATGGATTCATAGAACCAACCCTCATCCTATAGTGTTGAACATGCTTTGAATATCTTTGCAATTGTTATCACATTATGTCAACCAAATCACTAAAGCATTATCTAGTAGGGTATGTGCAGGATCATGATGGGCCAAAAAGTGGCAATATGATGGGTATGTGGCTGATGACTATTTTTTACCCAAAATTAATGAAATGAAAAGGGTTTTTATAGGAGATTCTCAGCTTTCCACCCATATGAATTATGCTTTTCTTTGAATTTAATAAGTAATTATTATTCATTTTCTATTCAAATTACAACTAAATTCCTGATTGATAGGTTGATTGAAAAACATCTATTGCTTTCAAATGGTATCACATTTTTTGAATCCAAAACATGTGTCACATTCTATGCTTCACATACTATAGGATTTAAAAAAGAAAAATTGAATTTCATGAAGTTTTGACCAAGTTAAGGTGGTCTAACATATGAGTTTTTGTATTTTTTTAAATGTTGTAATAAAAAATTCATAATTAATTATTTACTTGGAGAAAAATTACAAAAAATAAGTATCACATTGTGGCATGAGTCGTCTACTTATATCTAAAATCTTATAAAAAAATATTATCATTTTATTGTGGTTAGGGTGGTCAGACATACACCTACTTCTTATTTTTTCCCTGAAATTTAAGTACCACTACATTGAAATTTCAAATTTTCACCAAATAGATTTTTTTTTTTAAAAACCTAGTAGTTTAGAAACTACATTCAACTTTCTACAAATTCTATTCTTGCATATTTTTGAAATAATATAGATAACTTATTCAAATTTTTACGTCAAGTTTCCTAACTCTGATTTTTCTATTTTTTTTCCATTTAAGGGTTTGTTTTTTCCGTGATGATCCTGCACATAACCAGTAATTCTTGTTAAGAATCCACCCGAGACATAACACTTTTGTCACATTTGTTGAAGCAATTACACTATCCCCTGAACAATAGGAAATAATAGAATGCAACTTGTCATTTATTAAAGAAATAATATTATTCTTAAAACAGAAAGAAACAACAGATGTAACTCAAATGTAGCAAATGTGCATGAAAAGACTTAGACAATAGGAAATAATAGAATGCAACTTTACCCCGCGTGCTCACTACATTTAACGAGCGAACATTTTCATCCTGCGAGGTAGCGAGGAACAGACAGGATCTTGCTAGAGTTTATCCTCCAATCTTGGCCATTGAAATCCTCTTGTCTCATTTGTTGCCCTAACTTGCTTTCATCTCCATGCTTGTGCTCTATCTTCAACTTGGCCACCATTGCTTCCCGTCTGTAACTCTTAAATCCAGATTGCCAAGTATATTCACAACATTTGATAAGCTTCAGTCACTGTGGAGCGACCCCATATATTGAACACTACTGAAGATAAGCAGGTCGTCCACCATTTCACATGCTTAGAGGGTTTTAAAGTCCATAAATAAACATGTTATGTTTGTTATGCTGCATTTTTTGCATTCACTGAGACCACATTTGTAATGGCATTCCATACTACAAGCTGCTTTTACCTCAAAGTCTCTAAAACCTTGTAACAAATCTACTTCTTTGGTGTTTCCTTAAGATAAATCAAACAATGTGCAACTCCTTTTATTGCATGGTTTAGAATCTCCAAAGACTTTTCAATGATATGTTTTTGGTGTTTTTTGTTAAATTTTCTAAGGCCTTTGTAATGAGTCATTTGTGCATACTCTTTTTTGGCATTGCTTGAGGCCACAATGGAAGAGGTACTCTATCATAGATAAATCCCCTATGTTTGATTTCTCCCCAACTATAAAAGGAATAAAAATAGAATGTTTTATTCTTTGGTGAATGCGTCATCACCATGTAATGGGGGTTCAAGCCTCTCCCTCACTGCCAACACTTCCATTGCTGATGGTGTTTCAAAAACATTTTCAATACAATTTTGCGTATAGTGCATATCTAGTTGCCTTCATTTAGAAGAGTTATTCTCCATTGCTTTTTCTCTTACAATTTTCCTGAAAGTTTCTATGGCATCCACTTCTTTTATTTCACATTTGTTTGCAGGTGGCTGATGTCCCTTTAACAAATCCACTGTTCCTATATTGAACAACTTTTTAGCTAGCTCGATCCTCTATGCTCTGTAATAAATGCATATACCCTATTCCTCTCTTTATGTTGTGCAACCATCCTTCAACAATACTAAATCCCCTTTTATATTTTGAATCTTATTAGCATATAAGGTTGTCTTTGCGGCCATGAAGTATTTGACATTTCAAATACTTTCCTTCTCAAGAGATTGTCACCTTTGTAAAGATATCCCTAAACAATGTTGAGACATATTCACTCCATAGTGAATATTTGCTAGATTGAACCATCCATTCAATAAAACCATTTCTTATTAGAAGCTTAAGCCATGGTTCATTAGCTAGGCTTGAGTTATAATGTAGAAGCTAGCGATGTCAACTGTCATTTAATAATATAACACATAACTATCAAGAGAAAACACTACATTTGGTCTAATAGTACTATGGGGATATCAAAACATGTTGGAGTTTCACTCTCATCAATTTCTTTTCACATAGCAAGCACATTAGAATGGTGAGTTGATTTTATCTTTGGTATTTCAACAATATCTATAGCAAGACATATAAATTCCTACCTCCAGTTGTGGCCCCTTTAATAAAGCTGCAAGATCCTTTGCATTATCTTTCTCACATCTTAGTTTCAATGTACCCGAACCAGACAACTCAACTGAAACATGAAACATCAATAGTGTAACCCTTGCTCACATCCAATGTTTGAATAACACATTTCTCCTCTTTTCAATTTCACATATCTTTCAAGTCTCAAAGGTATAATCAAAGTCTCATTTAAAATACTATGCTCAATGCCAGCTTCAAATAAATTCTGCTCTTCAAATTTAGTGTGAAGACCTTCATTGGAAACTTTAATTTCACAACTATGCAAGGCATGTAGGGCCCCCATGTGGCTCGACTAAAAAAATTTTGTTTTCAAACAACTTTATGCTCAAATTGATTAGACACGGCCTCTAAATTCATCTAGAGTGAAAAAAGAAACTCGGTTTCAATGAAAACTCACCTCCTGACACATTTGGAAAATGGTGAAAAATGTCCAAGTTGGCTCCAGAATTTCCTTTGAAAACTAGGTAAATGATCTCCTGGGAACATAACAACTTGCAGGCATGCAACCATTGGTCTAGAAAATGCAATGAAAAAGATGGATCTAAGAAATCAATCATGAGGAAAAAGTTAATAATTGGAAAATTTTCCTTCTCAGGCTTTCTGCAACAATCAGTTGTTCAAAACCAATTAAAACTCATCCAATCACCAATTTGGAAAAATGCCAAATCAACTCCTGGTGAGCTGCCACTGGACACAGTAGCTCATTTTGGCACAATGAACATGTTTGCGGAAGGGATTGGCTTGAAACATCATTCATCAAGAGTTATTCAAGGTTGAAGCTGACCTCCCAAGAAGGGTTTTGGAACTGTAGATGCAAAACTAGAGAAATTGAATTTGGTTTTGATCTACTAAAAATAGCAAATCAACTCATAAGAACCTGAAAATTGATATGGGAGTTCACCTTGGTATGGAGAATGCATCGCAATAATATTTTTCTCCTAACGTTCATTTGGTTGCAAGTTGCAAGCTCAAACGGGAGATAACTTTGCAAAACTGAACGTTTGCAAACAACAAAAAAGTGTCAAAACCCTCCAACTTCGCTTTTCAAAACCTTGAAAAAACTCATCATGGAAAGGTGAAAATTGACATGCACACTTACATAGGACACATGAGTGAGTCTACAAATGGGTTTTTAACGAAAATCAACAGGCTCCAAATTACGACCCTCCAAAGTGGGTCACTTAGGTAGATTTCTCATGTGCATTTCTGAAAGTGCAAAGACAATTTTTGAAATGGGCATCTCCAATTTGGGACATTTGAGAGTTCTGACAGACACTTCCATAAGAAATATAAAGAAAGAAAGGAAAACTAAAAATAATAAATTTAAATTTAATTTTGAGATTGTCAAGGAAGATGATAGTGTGGCATTTGCATCTTTGGCCACTCATGAAGGTAATGATTGATGGTTAATTGACACAGGTGCAGCCTTTTAGGTGAACTCTAAGAGAGACTAATTTTACATGAGTGAATAATTTTATGGATTTAATTTGTACTTGGGTGATGATTGATATTTAGATATTGTTCTAGTTAGCAAAGCTAGCATTCGATACCCCAATACTATAATTAAAATAATTATTTGATTTTTGTATATAAATAGGTTAGCACAAAATTTATTATTCGTGATCAAACTAATAGATGTAGGTTTACAAGTAGTACTTTCAAATGCAAGGTGAAAAATTGTTAGATGCTTTAAGTTTCTTACTAGAGGTTTTAGACTTTACTAATGGTATAAGCTTGATGCATGTACTATTAAGTCCAATAGTATTTCAATGAGAATAAATTATATCTTCTTTATTTTAGAAGGATTTTATTTCACCTTTAATATATGGTCATGGATTCATGGTACTTAATATTTCTATTTCTTCTAAATCCAAAATACATGAAAAGAAGACTAAGCTATGACACAATAGATTAGGGAATATTATAGATAGTGATGTAAGCAATTGTTGATATTCAAATTTTAAGAAAATAAATAATTATACCAAAATTAGAAATATCATTGTTGTATGAAATTATCTATGGAATAACCTTGATATTTTTAAGTTCTCTATTCATATAATTACATATCTTATAACTTTCTATTTGTAGCATTAAAAATTATACTCCCTTTTAGATAAAAGCATAATTTCACACTCTATTTGGAACCAACTTCATTGAGCTTTACATCATTTCACTTTAGACATTCCCTAGCCCTAAAAACCTTTTAGGAACCTATTAGTATTTGTCTATACTACCATAGAAAATGTTGAATTGATTAAAGATCATCAAACAAATTCTAATAAATTTCCTCACCATGAACAATTCATGACTCTAGTAAACTCAAAACACCCAAAGAATTTTTTTTTGAGTATAAGTAGGCTAGTCTAGGGAACACTCCACCCTGGACTAGCTATTTTTTGCAACAAATTTGATTTACCAATTTTCTGGTCTCTAATTTTTGAGGTGTAATTTCAAATTCGCACGTTGGTGGTATTTCAATCTCAAAAATTCAAATTTAAAGGAGTCAGCCTAAACTTTAATTTATCCTAAGTTCCACTATATAAACATGAATTGTTATTTCAAAATCAAGGAAAATAATCATAAGAGAATTATACACCACCAAAATACATTCAAAGTTACAAGCTTTCAAGAGGAATTTCATATTTGAGGAAGTTTTCATGATGATTGGAGTTTGATGTGAATTGAAGAAAGTGATAGATTCTAGGTTTTGGAGATTGCAATGACACTCTTCAAATACCTAATCACTTGTTTTCAAATTATTCTCATCTTCAATGTTTTCATATAGTTACTACCCTAAGCAAGATATTGTTGCATTTTAGATTTTCCTAAGGGTATTTGACTTTCTCTTAATTGATCCCATTTATGTCATTTAGGAGGCATTCTTTAATACATTTTCGTAGGTTTTTTGAATTTTAGCTCTTTACAACCTTGGATGCACTTGAGGTTAAGAACATCCACATTATTTTTTTAAATCAATTGGCTATTCATGGAGGTAGAAATATAAAAAAAGGGTTTTGACATAGATAAAATCCTCTGTAGCCACCCCCTTGTCTCTCATCATTATGATTTTTGAAAGTTTAGTTCTGAAGATGAAAATTTTAGTGTAGGATTTTAGAAGGTATACTAGGAGTTATAAACTTTTAAAGACATATTTGAAAAATATGGAGCTCAATATGGGGTGCACTATTCCAAAGATTAGCTATTTCAGCTCCAAATTGTTTTCACAAGTGCACAATATTCAGCCTTTTTTAGATCTACCTTCATTTTTCATCAATTTACTTTTTCCAATACAAAACTCTTGCATTATTAGATTAGTTCATATAGTCAAATTAATTAAAATAATCCACAATAATTTTGACTAATTCCAAAGGAAACAAAGGAATAGATTCAAGGTAGAATAGCTCTCCTCTTAGGTTGTTAGCCAATCACATACCTTTGTTGATTTTCCTTGGAATTTTATTTGGAAAAGGATTGATCTTAGTAGGATATACACTAGTCCTAGGATACCCTTCTCACTCTAAACATTTTGGTGAACTCAATGCTTTAAGAAGAAAATAAATATTCTAATTTTTAATCAAATTCTTGTAGATTTGAGATATTAAGTGAAAGTTGCAAAAAAATTATCAATTAGATCACTTTTTATTTTTACAAATGGAGTGTTTTCAATTGGAAATTATTATTTATTGAATTTTTTACAAATATAGAAACATATTATTTATTTTCAATCCAAAATACATTAGATATTTAGGAAAATTTACTAATTTTTTTGAGCTACTGCATGATTTGTGTTCAAAAGAAAATCATTATTACACAATTGAAAACCCTATCTCATTGCATTAAGCTACGTTGTGTAAATTTGGTAAAAATAGTAGAAATTTCACTTTTAGATCTTGAACAACCATATATCAAACCTCTGTTACCTATCATTATTGTCTCAAGTCTTAAAATTTTGAAAATAACCAAACTAGTTTGGGGTGCACTATGCTTTAGACTTGCCATTTCTAGCTAAAATTTTAGTCAAAGGTTGATAGATCTACATTTCATCTATAAATCTAGACTTTGTTTCTTACTTTTGTTACCATAATAGAACTATGAGGGTATATTTGGTTGTAGTTAACATTCACAAGATTAAATTGGAATACATCATTAACATTATTAAATATCTTGGAGAAAGTGTAATAATATGATTATGTCAAATCTCTTTCTACAAGTTTCTTATAAATACAACAAGACTTTTATTCATGATGATTTTGTTATGTTAGATGATGCTCTTGAGCATTTTATCTCTCCTAAAGTATCCACTAGGAATTGTAAGGCTTCAACATGTCAAAGAACAATGGATATGATCACACCTCAACTAGTGATTTACCCACCTTCAAATCAACCTCAACCATAAAACAAACCCATGATCATCATAGGACCACCATCAAATAAACCAACCCTTTTTCATTTCTTAAAATTTGCAAGACAATTCACCCAATACAATAATATGCAACAAGACACATTGCAACAACAACAATATTATCTTGTGGCTCATACATAGAAAACATGAAACAACAAGCAATCAAAAAAACTACAAACCATCCCTTCATCAATCCCTTTCTCATAACCCATTTACTAAATCTCTTTTGGCTTAATATAATGGTAAGCATTATGATCTTATGGGGCAAATTTTTTCTACTCCCACTAAGATTTCACTATGGGATTTGGTTCAAAAATCACCAATTTATCTTAACATCCTTCAAGAAGCTTTACAAAAGTTGTTGCACCTTTTAGTGCTAAACCAAATGATGTAGAAGCTTTACTCGAGGGTATGAATTGCACAAATTTGGATATTTTCTTTTATTAAAATGAATTACCCATCGTGAGATACAAAAACAAAATGATGCCTTGATGATAATGACTAATGTGAACATAGTTATTGTTAGATGTACTCTTATCAATACAGGGTCGAGTCTTAATGCTTGTAGCCTTGATATTTTAAAAAAGTTAGGTGTACACAAGTATCTTATTCAACATGATTATCTAGCTATTCATGGTTTTGATAATGTGGGTAAAAATTCTTTTTGAATGATCACATTACTTATTAGAGTAGGTCATATTGTGTTACCTATAATATGATTCATTTCATGTTAGATGCTCTCTCATATAATATTCTCTTAGGAAGATTGTAGATCCATGACATGAAGGTGATTCCCTCGACTTTTCATCATCTTATGATGTACACATATAATAAAAAATTACACATAGTGAAGACTAATCCTAAGTTCAAAAATTGTTTGTAAAGAAAAATAAGAAGAATAAGACACTTTAATACATTAATTCCATAATCCAAAGTGGAACCCATACATGTTAAATATTATGTGTTGCTTGTTGTTACTCCACAGAGTGTTTTATGGTTTCTCTAAAATAGGTTGTGGTCTAGAATGAATTTTTTTGTTGGTCTATGCTTTTGAGGCCAACTAGGGTATGTTGATGGTAGACACCACTAATTCAAGATTGAGCGGAGATTAAGGAATGTTTGAAGGTGTTGTATGGGTCATGTTGACTCATTTGGGAGAATGGAAAGTAATTTTTTATCATTCTTGTGTATTGCCAATGGTTGTGAAGGCCAACATGCTACACGTTACATACTCTTGTTTATGGCTGACCTATTTTGTAATTATGAAGCATGTGAATGATGTTGATAGAAGATCAAGGAAGTGAAGAGTGTTTTGGGACCTAGTTAAGCATTTGTTGGAATCTACAAGGTGTGTTCCTCTTCCTAATGTTGTGTGTAGTCTTTTGGGTCTTCCCCTCTACATGTTTTATATTCCTAAGATCATCAACTGTAGAAAACCTTCACAAAATAGCGAGAGAGACATGAGGTCATTAAGGAGAGAAACTAGAAGAACTGATGGTAGTAAAAAAGATATCAAGATCTCTTCCTAAATCTTATTATCCTGAAGTATCTTCTATTGAGGAAGCTAGAGAATTAGATAATTTTTCTATCCAGATCAATTATATGGTGCTCTATTATTACTATGAAATTCATTTATAGTTAATGCATTTATATTTTTTAAATTATTATTTTTGTTTACATTATTTACTTTATTTTATTTGAAGATCTATTAATGAAGAGTTGTTTTATTCTCTTCTTTTTGGACTCTTTGTTAAAAAAAATTACTTAAAAATTAATTTATTTTACATTAAAATTATTTTAAATTTGTTTATTTATATTTTCTTGGCTTATTTTATTTTATTAATATAAAATATTTTTATAATTTTTTTTTTTTAAATATATTTTATTTTTTTAATAATTTTGTTTACACACTAAAAGCATTATACTCTATCTTTTGCTATCATGAATAATTAGACCTCTACTATAATTAAAATATCAACCCAAACAAATATCACTTTAAAGACTCTCATAATCTTTCCCTATCTATACATCCAAATGCGCTAGTTTATGATGAACGTGGAACCTCCATTTCATTATTTTAAAATTTTAAGCAGTATGTCGAGACCACTTACTAAAACACATGATACAAATTTAAATTTTGGTCAATAAAGATGATGTATTCAAAGTAATCATTAAGTAGAAGGTAAGAGACGATGGATAGTTGATTCCTATAGTTTTCTGTTATCTTCTTCCTCTTCTTTGTTTCGCATAAACAACGGCTCGATTTCACTTCTTGTATTACTCATTTTTGTTTCATACGATCGACGTAAACCGACATGAAGTCATGCACACATCGGTGGGATATAAGAAAAACAAAAACGTCGAAGACACGGTATTCAATTCATTAATGTCCTCTTATTAATTAAATTTATAAAGGAAAGAGTCGGTGGCTGGATAAATATTAGAAGTAGATGAATTCATGTTACTTAATTTATTAATTCTTCGAATAAAGATAGCTGTCAATACATTTGATAGGTAATTTTTATTGGTCAAATAATGTTTAAAATTTTATTATTTTATTTATTTTATTTTTTATAAGTGGCCGTAGTTTTAATTAGAGAATAATATTACATATTTATTAAAAAGGTGGGTGTATATTAATTTATTTTTATATGGGTCCGAGAAATGGGGTCTCTCAATGATTTTTGGAGAGATATTTTCATATTTTGTGTTTGAGTTTTGCATGTTTTATATCATATAAATTATTTTTAAATTAATAAATTGAGTCGATAATCATTAAAGAGTGAGGAGACTTCATGTTCAAAGTTAAAATTTGTTTTTCATTGTTTCTTTTTTTTCTTCTTTTTCTTATTATTTTTGTTGTTGATCTTCTTGTTATGTTAATCTTATTCATATTATTTTTGTCATGTTATTGCTTAATATTCTTTTTTCTTTTGAATTCTATATTATTTTTTATTGTAGTATTTCGAGTTTTCCTCTTTACCTTTTTTTAATATTGAAAATCCCTTGCTAGTTTTGTATTCTAGTGGAACATCCCTCAATGTGTGAATGAAATATAGGTATAGAGTAGGATATCATCTTGTAGGAAACTCAACCTTTATACAAGTTATATAAGGTGAAAGAAGAAACCCTAGGTCATCTAATTCTACATTTGACACACAACATAAAATCCAATTAAGAGAGTTGTGTAATGAGGGTTGATAAGGCTCAAAGTGTGATCAATTATAGATATTACATGTGAATGATACATTGATTCTTGAGTTGTGCATGGCTCTCAAGTTCATCATTATATATGAGTATGATTATACCTAAATGTAAACACTAAATTTATTCTCCTCATCATCAAACCCTAATAACCATCATTAATAATTAATTCTGCTAGTCATCAACCTTTCATCATCATTATCACATCATCATCAATAATCATTTAACATAATAATTTATATTTATATATTAAATAATATTTTTTTATTTAATTTAAATGAGTCCTTCTCCAACCCTTCAGTTGGCTCCTCATTTCTCTGCACTCTATTACTTCTCCTCTAATTAGTTAACCTAGTCTTCATTTGGAAATTTTATTTCCATTCCATCAGTTAAATTAGTCTCCCTTTAGAAACTTATTTATCTATTAGTCAAATTAGTCTTGAAATGGATACTTCATATTCACATTTATTTATCAATTTAATTAAATTCATGATTATCGCCTCATTCGTTTGCAATGGAATTTTTTCATTTTCTAGTTTAGCTTCCATGAATAGTTCAATTTAATTAGGTCTTCATTCTCATCCTTATCTTCTAGTATATTTTTTCCTTCAAAAATATATAAATAGGATCAATCCTATGAGACCCACCTTCCAATGATTAAATTTATTGCTTTTTTTCATGAATATTTTTCATGATTATGGGTCATTTTATGTAGTTCTTTATTACTATGTTTTAGACCTTTTATTTCAACATTTATATTTTATTCATGACACACACATATATATGCATGCATGGGTTGGCTTCGGTCATGGTTATTGTGATGTTATACGAATGATTAAATTAATCAAATGGTTTTCTTTCTTTGTAATTTCTATGTATGTGTTAATCTTATGACATAATGGTTATGGTCCATTGCACATATGATAAATCTAGCATCTTCTATCCTAGAAATGTTTTTCATTTGCTAACATATAATGATTATGGCGAGTAATGGAATTATGAAATATAAATGTTTAGTTATTGAATGTTATATGTGAATTTATATTATATGTTAAACTATGTTTCTTTGGCTATGAGTTTCGTCCTAATGGAATGACATTCAAAATTGAGTGTGCAAGTATTCTATGACCAATAGACTTAGGATGATCACATGGTAATCCTATTTTGAATAACTAGTGGAGCTAACGTAGCCTTTATGAAGAGGATACACTCTTATATTATGTGTAAATTAATTTTGTGATATAAAATTTATCATTTGTAATGTTAAACTCATCCTTTAATGTTGTGTAGTATTTTCCTTTTATGAGTAATTTATGTTTCTTGAGTGTTGTGTTGGTGATTCAAAGTGGAAGCGTATGTTTCTTAAGAGTGAAACTTAAATTTATATTTTACATGGTTTAAGATAGTTTTAATGTGTTAATTTCATCTCATTTTTGGATTCCTAAGGTCTTAGTTCATGGGAATAGGGATTAGACCCCTATTTGAGGGCATAAATTAAACTATGACTTAGTTTTTAACTCTTTTTCATGGTCATTTATAAATTTCATGACTTTTAAACATGTGTGATAAAGTCATGATATGACCATACTTTAGTGGGGCACATGGAATGATCCTAGATAAGGAAAATCCTCCCACTACCCTCCTCACACAATTGGGATACCAAAGTGAGCAAGAAGAGATTCCATGAAGGTTTCTCATAGACGAGTGAGGAAGATGCTTAGGTTTTTATTAAGAGATTAAGAGACGAGCAGTTTGTTATTTCTATTTAATTCCAAATTTTTGATATGAAAGGGACTTTATGGTTCATTATCTTTTGAATTATTGAGTGGAGAGTGCATTAACTATGAATAAGTTGAGAGAAATCTTAGCTATGAAGGATATGATTGGAAGATTTTTCTAGTAGAGTTTTAACCAATATTACTCAAGTGTTGAAACCTCGAGGGGTAGTTCTTATCTAAGTTTGGTTTTATTTAATGCAACAAAATACTTGAAATGCATGTTAAATGCTTCATATGTATATTTTTGTGATGAGTTGATCTTTTATTTCATGTTAGGTTGGAAATTTGGAGTAGGCTTTTGCAATTTTTGAGAGTAATCTATTTGTTAGATTTAGTGTGGGTAGGCCCTCGTAGGGAGAGATGGATTGTATGGAATGAGTAACCATGCATTCTTATGATGATTTTGGTGTAATATAAGATTTCTTTTTGTGTGATTTGTTGAAATGGAAGAAAGAGTTGTGGAGAATGTTGGAGTTGATATGCTTAAAAGATGAGAAAATATTGTTAATACTAATTTATTTTTCTTTTTGTGGAGTTTGTTGACTATTCCTCCTCTCATGGTTCTATGCGAGAAATATTTTTTCATAATGCAACATTGATGTTTGATGGTTTTTTTTTAATGTTTTACTAGTTTAAAAAATAAGTGTTGTGTATTTTAGGTCATGTCCATAAAATTATGTTATTTTTGTGTATGCTTGTAATGTTTGAACTTGGTTTCATGTGATATCCCAAAGCTTGGGTTGGATTTTGCACCTCAAGAGACAAGGGAGATCCCATTTACCGCCCAAAATTTTTCTTGGGTTGGTTTAATTCAGTAATTATTAAGTCCTTTTCAACATCCATCATAAGGTCTTAAATTTCAGGTTGTATGTGATGATAGTCGAGGTCTTAAAATTGTGTGTCTCAATATCTACCAAATAAGTAGGCAGCTTGTGATACTTATTCATGTTGCTACAAAGGGAAAAATGGGAAATAAATAAAATTATACATAGGTAATGAAGATCAAGTTGTTATTATTACTCACATAAGTAAAAATACCATATTTTTGAAATGGATTAAGTCTCCTATATACTAAATAGTAATACTATCTTACATGCTCATCATCATTTAGAGGATTTCTCAACAATTATTTTTTTCAATAGTGAAAATCCCAATCCGTTCTTCATAAGTGCAAAAGGTAATGTTTCTAATAAAATTAGGGTACAGATTTATACTAGGGCACTCATTTGGCAACTTAGGACATACGGCGGAGCAGAATCCTTAAGGGCTTTCCAACAAGACATAACATTTAGGACCAACAGGAGCACAAGTAGGGGGGCCCGGGGGTTGTTCTCCCTACTACTTTCTATCTCAAAAAGAAAATCTCCAATTTCAATCATGACCATCAAACCAGGGTGAATAATAGCAGTCATCCTATGCTAACTTGGATGGGCATTCTTCAAAGAAGAAATAAGTAAAAAGGCAGAAGATATTGTGACGGAAGTAGTTCAACCAATGTCCAATAAATTTGGATGACAACTATCAAAAGTTCATTTTTCTGGAAAGAAAGCTGTCTATTTGGAAAAAAAGCTTTCATGCCACCACTTCTATGCATCTATAGGCGTGGGACACTTTCACTTTATCAAATTTATTTAGTAAGATTTTTGTATCTTCGATCCACTTTTTGATGGTCCACGAGGGAGGGGTAAGCCCAAGAATGCAATTTATTATATTCATTGAATCACCCTCCAACCAAAGACATTTTGTGTTCATCTTGAGGGCTAAGCTAACCGCATGAAAAGCCCCAACAGCTTCCGCAACATGATTAGTTTGAGTGTCGATGTCCATAGCAAAAGCCGCAATAAAAGCCCTCGAATTGTCCCTTAAAACACACCCACTGCCAGCTTTCCCATGATTTCCTTTAGCCACACCATCAAAATTGGCTTTCACCCAACCCAAACGTGACAAAGACCAACTAGCATTCTCTCTCCCACAAACAATAGGTTTGAGGACATATGACCCAACTAATTTTGAATTCCACTTTTCGGCTATAGAAAAATCAAGAGGAGACCAGTTGGCTTTCTCAACCATTTTTCTTGGAATTAAAGATAAGTTTTCTTTTATAGCCCTTACGATTTTAGCGAGCAAGTCCCCTTCCAACATCTCTTTATCCCTAAACACTCTGTTGTTCCTTTCCTTCCAAATATTCCAAGACACAAAAGGTAGAACAAAAGACCATAGCTTTCGAACAAAAGGATTTTTTGAGGGAGCTTTCCATTGCATGAAGAGTGTATGCTTGTAATGTTGTGAACTTGGTTTCATGTGATATCCCAAAGCTTGGGTTGGATTTTTGCACCTCTAAGGTTTGGAGGTGAGATCCCATTTACATATGTAAAATTTTTCTTGGTACTTTTTGTTGGTTTAATGGAGAAATCTAGTAATTATAGAAGTCCTTTTCAACATGTCATCATAAAATATGGTCTTAAATTTCAGTCATTAACCCATGGTAATTTTTTAAATATAAATGATTGTTAAAATGGTGTTTGAATACCTCCATTGTATAATTCTTGTAAATTCCTTAATTATGTATATAAATGTTTTATGATGTACTAAAATTGTAATAAAAAAATTTAGTCTATGATATCTACCTAAATAATGTAGGATTTCTTTTTTATTGTGATAAAGAATTGAATAGTGATGTAGAAATGTATCTTATTCATGTTACATTATTGCTACAAAGGGAAAAACATGGAAATAAATCAAAAGTTATACATAGAACTTTACCTTAAATATTTGTAATGAAGATCAAGTTGTTAATTATTAAAACACATAAGTTCCTTTAAAAATACCATATTTTTTGAAATGGATATAAGTAGATAAAGAGACTATATATATACTAAATAGTAATACTATCTTAATATTTTTATTGTGTGAATGGAACATGAATTTTTTCATTAATTATTACATCATTTAGAGGATTTCTCAACAATTATTTTTTTCAATAGTGAAAATCCCAATAAGTTCTTCATAAGTGCAAAAGGTAATGTTTCTAATAAAATTAGGTACAATAGAAAATTATATAGATGAAATTAAGATTAGGCATCTAATGAACAAAGCCTTTGGCATATATCAAGTGTATGAAGGAGAGCATCCCTTGAGTTCTTTCCCTCCAACTATAGCTTTTGGGTCCCTCACATACCCTTCATAAGTGTGAGGCCTCACATATTAGTGGGAATTAAAACATTGTTTCATGTTATCCAAAAAAGAAAAAGATAGCTTGTCTATCAAAAATGAGTGATGGGAGAGGGTAGGGTTGGATTTTTTACAATTTCATCTTAAGTATAATGTTATGATAATTTCAGTAGATTAAATATGCTACTATTGGATGGAATATTCTTCAAAGTGCTAAAAAAATTGGTGGCCAAAGAACATGAAATTTGTTGAAAGTTTCCATATGTCAAAAAAATGTATCACTCACCAAAAAAAAATGTAGTGATCAATAAATTTGGATGAAAAAGTAATCACTATCAAAAGTGAACATCATTTTTTGGAAAGAAAGTTCCATGTCTAAAAAAAAAATTTGGAGGAAAAAAGTAAAAGCCACCTTCATGGGAAGAATGGTGAATCCAAGAAAATTCTAAATTATCACTAAAATTAAGGAGAGCTCATAGTAGAGTAAGGAAACTGATGAAAAATATGAGAACTCTTGTCAAGAATTGGTGGTAGCATGAAAACTTTATGGATGCAAAAAATAGGTCAATAGAAAATTTGATGAGGGAAATAGAAATGGGATAGATAAATAAGTCAACTAGCCTTGACAAGATGGCTGCTATGAGAGGATTGAACAATCCATAGTTTAAATAGAAACATGTTTAAAAAACAAGCATCATCAAAAGTTTTATAAAAATGACTATTCATTATTGTAAAATGCGAGATTTGAGTAGAAATATTGAATCATATTTGTGACTCTCAGAAATCCAATCCATTGCAACCTCGAGAAAAAAATAAAAAATCACATGACTCAAGTAAGCTCAAGTAGATTACTTAGAAATCACATAGATGCTCATATGAGTAAAAAAATTCTAAACGATATTCAAGAGAAAAAAATATTAAAGCTTGAAAACATCGTTTGTTATAATGATCATATATTTTATATTGTAGACATTTATAAAATGTACATGTCATAATGTACATGTATAAGGTCTCATACACATTTAATTGAGCTCATACATATTTAATTCAAATTATCATATTTAGTAGCATTTTATTCCCTATGTTGGTGTATTTTTGCTTTCCTATTGACTAAGAATGTACATGCACTTTGAAATGAATACTAATGTTTGATTTATACACACATCAAAGTTAGGGCAAACTATAGTGGTGAACTTTACTCACAACCATTTCTCAACTATTTTTGTTCCCACTTTGGTGCAATATCATACTACATTGGCATGCATATATTTGGTATATTCTTATGCTTTGTTTGGAGAATGGTTTAATCCCTATTCACCTTTCTTCACCTCCTTTTATAAGTGTTATTATTCATTCACCATTAGATCACCCCCATTGACCTATATTTCCATGCATTCTTTCCTTTAAAATTACCATTTTAGTCCCATGATTAATTATCAATTAATATAGAATTAATTTAGTTCAATATTGTGGTCTATGGAAGTGAACATGATATTCAAGCTATCCAATTTAATTATAATTTTTCCCCTTCCTACTAGCCATTATGAGCTAACTTCCACATTATTTTAGTGGTGTGACATCTAGTGGCATTCAATGTTAACTTAATTTCATAATGGATAATATTAGAACATATTTCAATTTCTAAAGGGATGAATAATTGGATCCCCATCATTTGGATAATGACCATTTGTTTCCTGGTGAAATTTATTTTTAGCATCACTCATTATCATTAATCCATTCCGAAATGGGCATTGATTTGGTAAAATGTTTTGATCTATCATGCTGGAAATCTCCCCAACAAGGTCCCTAGACATCACCTTAATAGTCTCACTTAATAATATGGAGAGGAATATGTTTATAGGTGGAAAAAAAAACTATTCATGTCACGGGTCAATTCTACACATGAAATCAAATTTTCAAATACTCATCAATTTGAAGACATAATTCTTTTAATAGGGCGGATTCAATTCCGTAATATATTTGAATTATTTTTTCATCATCAATTCTAGAGAATAATATCTCAATCCCTTACATTTTATTTTTTAATATTTACTAAAATTATTATTTCCAACTGTTTAGTCTAAATTTGTTGTTCTCTTATTAATTACACTTATTTAAATAACCTATATAATTAAAAAAAAACACATCTATAATTCATTTATAATTTTATTGAAATCATAAATTAATACAAATAATGAAATACTATAAGATGCTACAAATATGTATCAATCATCAAAATGTAAGACAAAAAAGAATATACACAAAAATAAATTATTTTATGAAAATCTTGTCTAATTTGATTAAGTATACACCTGTCAACAAACTTATTGTTGATCTCTATTATTACATGTACTCATCATTAAAAGTAGATTTAACTAGCACACATGTTTCTCTCCACTCTTGCAAATCATATACCAACTGATCGTAAAATAATATTTAATGCAGAGGAAATGTGCAAAGAAGAAAATTAGTGAAAAACATATATTTATTGTACGGTTTTTTATTGCGTAGGCGAACTAGAGCGAGTTACCCTCACCCAAAGCTCAATACATTATTTAGAATAGGTTATATAGCTAGAGTTTCGAGGCAAGTGCTGGAAGTTACAGAATTTCATGCGATCTCCCTGCTCAGTTTATTTAGATTAAATGCCACCAAATTGTATAGTTATTATAATGATCAGTACTGGAGCTGTATGCCAGAGTCATATAGAGCGCCAGCCATCCAATGAGAAGCTATATGTTTTGGAGCATAAATCCATTCTCCCCCCGACAGCTGAAAGCGAAGAACAAGGTTGCCCATGGGAGGTGACATTACTGTGTCCCACACACCTCCGTAACTCCTCCGCATTGCTTTCCAATCAGAAGTTCCCTCCTGCCATCAAACCCTCACATGTCAGCAATAGAAAAATATAAGATGAATATGAATTTGCGCTGTAATATATAGTTTTGTTTTGTATACCTGAGAAAGTTCAACAGCTACTACATCTCTTTCTCCTCCTTGGTACAGCAACACCAAAGATAGGTAATAGGGGTAATTGCTGCTCTTGTTAATCTTGAACCAGATATTGTGGCCGGGATAGTCGCAAGCCAGTCTGACATATTGCGGTCACCATCAACATTAGTTAGTACTAGTCGAGACTATGGTAACTAGCGTAATGTTAAAGCTCTAGTCTTACCGTTTGTATTCAATGTCAACAACACCCAAAGCCTTAAGTTGATTATCCCTCCCCTGCCTGGCCATAGTTTTGAAAGCATGAGGACTCATAATGAAATCAGTTCGATCACCTTCTCCGTAATCTGTGACAACTAGCGTTACTCCACTGGCTGTGCAGAGGGCCTGATTTTTGCATCTCACCTATTTACCCAGTAACTTTATTCAGCAATACAGTCTATTGTATTATAGAACTATGGTTATTTCTGATAAAATAATAATGGATTTTAGGCATTGTATAATAATAATTACCTGGTAACAGGCACCACATCCAGCCCCATTTCTATACAATAACTGACTGGCGGAAGCAACATTTCCACCCTTGACGTCTCTCCCATAGTCGCCATATCCACAAGACCCACCTACATATTCATTTTTAGTTTCACCATCACTCATTTCATTCACAACAGAGAAAATAAATTGTAATGTGAACAAGTAATGTATACATACTGGAAGTTCCTAGGCCATCTGGAGTTGCGTAATAGCTTGCTCGTGAATGTATAAATTGACCACTGCTTAGCATGACATCCATCACCATTAGCAACGCAAATAATATGCCTGAGTAAGGATAAGCCATATGTAAACAAAGGAATAAGTACTAATTTCAACTGTAACAAACTTGAGTGTTATTACGAGACTAGTAGTGAGCGGGATGGAATGCATTGAGGTTGCTCATAATTATTTATAGAGAAAGGAAAGAGCTCGAGCCGTCGGATTGAAGGAAATAAATGCGCAGCTGTTTTATGCTTGTTACACAGGATATCATCACTACCTACTCCTGTTTGAATTTTGACAATCCATGTACGCGCGTAAGAGTTTGACAATCCATGGATATAATCAACAATTACTCCTGTTTGAATTTGAATTTTTGTCGTCTTATTTATTTTCTTTGTTTTGCATAAACAACTCTTCCTTTTTACTCCTAAGCTCCTTCTATAGCTGATTCATTTACCTGTTTCATATCGTCAACATAAACCTGCATGACGCCATGCATACGCGTTCGGTATAAGAGATACATTCGAATTACTGATGTATTCCGAATAATGAAATTGTAATGATATAAGCTGGCTCCACCGAAGGCGTGGATGGTTTCAGAAATCTTGAAGAAATAAAACCAAGCAGAACGAAAACATACTATACAGTTTATTAGTAATTGTCTATGAGGGAAATATTATTATACGCAAATATTGTATTGTTTCATTAGGTATTATTACTCCCTGCCTTTATAGGCGGGAGATTAATGTTTTCGCACGAGCAAAGAGGTCTATTAATCTCTTCATTGGGAACTGGGCGAATAATCATATGCGATGTTAACCAAAGTTTGTATTTTTCCTTTTTTTTCGTTGTAGAAAAATTGGCCATTTATCTACCTCTTTATTCGTCAACAGCTATTTTCCTAGGGGTTTAGATTTTTGTAAGAATAATTTTGATTAGCTTGTCCACTAAGGAGAAGAGGGCAATGTATTACACATATTTTCCTAATGTTTTGTCTCTTTTCCTATGAAGGGCACATGTAGCTGGAACGAGTGCATGGCGTTGTAATGCTCCCACATTTTGTAGTCATGCATGCTAAGGCAGCTACTAGATATGACATTTATGTCATGTATGCACCTTTGGCAAATTGAACAATGATGAATTGCATGCATCTTTTGATTGAACCAGTGTCATTGTATTCCATCTACAACTAGTTCATATTATCAATCAATAACATCCTAAGGAATAAAAGGTATGTTATTCTCTATAGGCTTTCCTCACTCCCAAAGGAGTGATTTAATTGAATCTATAGAGGGAACAAATAGGATATATCAAGGAAATGTACCATCTTGATACTCCAAGAAAAAGAGTCCTTTCTCTTAATGCTTCATGCATCAACTATAGATCTGACATGGTAACTCTTGGGAAATGTGCTATTTGCATGTATTACTTTGAAGGACATTTCAAAAATTGGATAGGCTTTTAAAACAAGGCTTCTAATGACAATTGTGAACACAACAACATATAGATCAAATATAAGCCACTAAAGGCTTTAGTTGTTTTTGCCCAAATCATTACGTTCGGATGAGGATGAGGCATGGTATGCTATTCCTTCCCAGATATAAGCTACTTTTTTTTCATTTTGTAAACTTTATATAGCCCGCTAGTAAATGTGCTTTTAGAGTTTCTTATATGAGTTCTCCATTGTGTGATGTATCTCATTAGTAAGCCCTTATCCTAAAAATTGGGTCACCACATAAAAGTGAAAAAATCCCAAAGTGTGTCTCATCACCCAAGATCATCAAAAGATTCAAAGGGAGACGATACACACTCGGCTTGCTAGTCATAGTAAACATGATGGACAATTCATAGAAATTTAATTTTAATCTAAAAGATGAAGTATATAAATATAATAATTCATTTTTTAGATGCACCAAGTTCAAAACATTTGAGACTTCAAGCAAGAAATGCCATTTGCAATCAGAAAAGATGATTTGTTCAATTTTATTCACCAATTTGAAGCATGGAGATTGTAACCAAGTTCTAATGCACCAAAGTAAACATTTCAAGTTGTGTTGTTCATTTTTGATGCACCAATAGAAAATGAGTTCATTTTAATAGCACCAAAATAAAAACATACAATTTTTTTTGTTCATTTTTATTACACCAAAATAAAATGTAAGATTTGTAGGATCCTTTTAGGTACACCAAAATGTAATGTGAGATTTGTAGGTTTTTTTAAGGTACACCAAAATGAAATGTGAGATTCGTAGGTTCTTTTTAGGTACATCAAAATGAAATTTGAGATTTGTAGGTTCTTTTTAGGAACATGAAATGTAAATGTTTTAACTAAAAAATGTTTTGACAATTTGAAGGCCTTGGACCATTCGCCAACTCTAAAAGAAAATGATTAGTTGTTCACCCAAAAAAATGCCATAACCCTACAAGGGTTCCACAAACAATGTTAGAAAATCTCACAAGCATAGCAAAGAATTAGTGGTTAGGGTTAGGTAGACTAAAAATCCAAAAAAACTTTATAAATTGAAGCAAAAACATAAATCACAATAGTAGCGGACCCATTACCTCCAATAGTGACCTTCTCTCTAGAATGACTATGACTACTTCATATGATAGTGGCATGAAAAAAGTACAACGGTTCTATTTAGGATGAAAGCGACTTTGTGAATGTTAGTTCCCTCATAAACCTACAACATAGAAAAAACAATAGTATCCTTTCTATCAATAGAACTTAGGTTTAGGATGACAATAGATTGGATTTACGATTACCACAGTAAAACAATGACAACTACATTTAGATTCTAGGGTTTCCATGACCTAGATAGCACTAGTGATTCCTACAAAATACCTTAGCATTATGGAACCTATAACTGCTCACAAAACCTTACGAAAACATTAGTGTTAAGGACCTAGGTCCCATCGGGCATTCCAATTATTATAAGGGGGAAATAAGCATAAGAAAACAATAATGAAATCAAATGAAAGAGATCAAAACAAAGAAAAATATCAACCTACTCATGAAATAAAATCATAAAGCAATAAATCAAGCAATGCAATTATATAAGAGAACATAAACTGAATTCATGAATTACAGTATTACCATCCCATGTCACAGTGTGTTCCTATTGATGTTGGATTTCTTGGATCAATACAGAGCCTTCATTGTTGTGCAAAAAATTCAAAATTTATGTTAATGATGATCAAAGATGTAATTATTTTCTCTTAAGAATTTGATAGTCAATTGAGCATGACCTATCCACACAAATTGTCTAGATTCTTCAATTGTTTTTGAGAAGGAAGAAGGTTGTTTTATATATTTTCTAGTTTCAAATGGACGATCAAGATTGAATATTGAAAGATCATGATCAATGGTTGAGAACCATTGAGAGGAAATACATTGATCAATTAACTCCTTTAATTGATCCAATTAAGGATTTTAATTGATCCAATTAAGGATTTTAATTGGATAATCAATGGGATTAGATTGGAATGATTGGTGGGATTGAGAAAGTCAGGTTGAGTGTTTAGTGGGATCGATAAAGTCAAGTTAAGATAGGAAATATATGGGTTAGTTAACCAATTAGAGTGTGAAATCAGTGTTTATGATTTACTCAATCAAAAAAGGAGTGAGGATAATTAATTAATTGAATAATTAATTACTATTGGAGATGAACACATGCAAGTTGCTTTTTCACTTTAACAAATAAAGATATATATATTTGTTGACCATGTTGAATGATTTTGAATAATTGATTTAATTATTCAAATTTAGAGAAGGGAAAGTGGTTTAATTAAATTATTAATGATATCAATTTAATTGATTTAGATGAATAAGGTATGCTAGCGGCATGATTAAATAACTCAAGTTTTTATTTAATTAATCATGTGGAATAAAGTTAGATTAATGATGAAATAGTGAATTAACTAAATAATATAGGATTATTCAATTAATAGATAGAAATAGGGTTAATTATTGAAAATGATGTGAAATGCAATCGTATTAATGATAATGATGCCGATGATGGAAAAATACAATTTAGGATGTATGATATGTGATAAGTCTTTTTTACATGTCTATAAAATTATTATTTTTAATTACATTATTTACAATATTTTATTTGAAAATCTATTAATGAAGATTTGTTTTATTCAATTTGTTTTGGACTCTTTATTAAATATTTTTACTTAAGAATTAATTTCTTTTAAATTAAAATTGTTTACACACTAAAATCATTATACTCCATCTTTTACTATCAATAACAATAATTAGACCTCTACTATAATAAAAATATCGATCCAAACAAATATCACTTGAAAAAAATCTCATAAACTTTCCCTATCAATACATCCATATGCACTAGTTTATGATGAATGTGGGACCTCCATTTCATTATTTTAAAGTTTGAAATTGTATACCACTTACTAACACACATGATACAAACTAAAATTTTGGTCAATAAAGATGATATATTCAAAATCATCATTAAGTATTAGGTAAAAGATGATGGATAGTGGATTTTGATGCCTCCCTTGATGTCATTGAGGAGTTCACTCAATCTTTTGTATAAAATCTATTATCTCTATGCCTTTCTTTCATTTTTTATTACGAGGCTTATGTTTTGTTTTGACCTCCATACATCAAGTCCCTAGTATATGGCACATTTTGTCTTAATCCCCATACCAACTTATTCTATAAATTTCTATGATATACTTATGTAATTTCAACACTTTTTATTATTAATAATGTTTCAGACATTTTGACTTTTATCTAAAAAAAATGAATGAATAAAGATGAGTGAAAAAAAAAACATGGCCGTTTGATTATTTATCCATATTTTATAGGTAAGAGCAAAAAGATAGATGTTTACAGTGTATCTCCCTACCTGATTCTATTTAGATTAAATACCACCAAAGGTATGTCCTTATTATAAGGATCACTATTTCAGCTGAATGCCAATCATATAGAGTGCTAGCCTTCAAATTAGAAAGTATAAAACTTGGACCATAAATCCATTATACCCCTGACAGGTGAAAACAAGCACCATATCCAGCCTTGATATCCCTCCCATAGTCACCATATCCACAAGCGCCACCTAATTACAGTGACATATTACAGGATTCCTACAGTTTTGTTTTATCATAAACAGTATTGCATAAACAATTGCTCAATTTCCTTATGTGATCCTTGATTAGCTCCTTGTATTACCGATTATTCTTTCATATGCTCGACGTAAGCTTGACATGAAGTCTTGTGCACATCGGTGGGCTTGAAGAAAACAAAAACCCTAAAGAAACCATATTCAATTCATTAATATCCTTTTATTAATGAAAATTATAAAGGAAGGAGTCTGTGGCTGGATAAATATGAAGTAGACAAAGTCAAGATAGTTGTATATACATTTGACTAAGTTACGTATAAATGTCTCAACTCATTCACAATGATTGATATAATCTTAATTTATGTCTATCCACCATAAATTTGGTTTTACAACATTTTCATTAACTAGTACTTTTAATTGGTCAAAAAATGTTTAAAATTTTATTTATTTTATTATATTTTTTTATGGATAAGTGTCAAAATTTTATTAATTAGAGAATAATAGTATATATATTTATAAAAAAATGGGTGTAGATTAATTTATTTTTAGTTGGATAGATATTTTCAAATTGTTTATTTCAATTTTGTATATTTTATATCATATTTTTTATTTTTAAATTAATAAATTGAGTTGATAATCATTAGAGAGGGAAGAGACTTCATATTCATAGTTAAAATTTGTTTTGTGTTGTTTTTTTTTTTTTTTCTTTTTCTTACTATTTTTGTCATTGCTGATCTTCTTGTTATGTTAATATTATTTCATATTCTTTTTTTCATGTTATTGCTTAATATTCTTTATTCTTTTGAATTGTGGATTATTTTTTTATTGTACTATTTTGAGTTTTCCTCTTTCCTTTTTTTTTTATATTTTAAATCCCTTGCGAATTTTGTATTCTAGTGGAACATCCCTCAACATGTGAAGAAAATATAGGTATAGAGTAGGTTATCATCTTCTAGGAAACTCAACCTTTATACAAATTATATAAGGTGAAAGCAGAAACCTAGGTCATTTAATTCTACATTTGACACACAATATAAAATACAATTAAGAGAGTTGCATAATATGACTGCATGTTTCATATAAGATCTTTACAAGAATCTTCTCAAGATTCACAACTAGGTCATAAGGGTTGATAATGCTCAAAGTGTGGTCAATTATAAATATTACATGTGAATGATACTTTGATTCTTGAGTTGTGCATGGCTCTAAAGTTCATCATTACATATGAGTATGATTAGACCTTAATGTAGACACTAGAAGTATTCTCCTCATCATCAAACCCTAATAACCATCATTAATAATTATTTCTTTTGTTCATCAACCTTTCATCATCATTAACACATCATCATTAATAATCAGTTATCATCATAATCTTATATTTATATATTTTAAATAATACGTTTTCATTTAATTAAATGTGTCCTCCTCCACCCATTAGTTAACTCCTCATTTCTCTTTAATTGATTCCTTCTCCTCTAATTAGTTATAGTAGTCTTTATTTAGAAATTATATCTCCACTCCATCAGCTAAATCAATCCCCTTTTAGAAACTTCTTTATCCATTTAAAGTGAAATTAGTCTTTGAATGGAAATTTTATTTTCACATTTATTTATCAATTTAATTTTAAATAATTCATTCTTATCACCTCATGGGTTTGCAATGGGAATTTTTCATTTTCTAGTTTAGTTTCTACAAATAGTTCAATTTGATTCGATATTCATTCTCATCCTTATTGCCTAGCATATTTTTTCCTTAGAATATATATAAATAGGATCAATCCTATGAGACCCACTTTCCAATGAGAGTTTATTGCTTATGTTCATGAATATTTTTTTTATCATCATGGGTCATTTTATGTTGCTCTTTATTACTATGTTTTAGACCTTTGATTTTGATGTTTATTTTTTATTCATGATACACATATGTATGCATGCATAGGTTGACTTTGGTTGTGATTATGAAAAATTTATGTGAATGATTAAATTAATCAAATGATTTTTTTCTCTACTATTTCTAGATGTATGGTTTAATCTTATGACACAATGGTTGTGGTGTGTTTAACATACTATAAATTTAGTATCTTCTATCGTAGAAATCCTATTCATTTTCTAAACATATAAAGATTATGGTGAGTAATAGAATTATGAAATAGAAATATTTAGTTATTGAATGGTATATGTTGTAGTTTATTAAAATGTACTCCTTTAACTTTTCACACTTTGTTTGGGCCCTCTCAATTGGACTTAATTATGCCTTAATAAGCCCTATTTTGCATCTACAAGCCTAATAAATTACATTTTTTGAAGGGAAAACCCGACAAAAATTAATGCCAACACATAATAGTTTACCTTGAGTAGTGTGTGTTCCAGGAATAGGGACTTCAAACCCATTCCCCATAGGAAAATGGGTCCTGTCTAGGCCTTTGAACCTAAATTTGAAACATGTTTTTGGCAGTATTTTAGTGTCCCTAAATTCAAATTTCAATATCAACTTGTAATGTTTATTTTTTATGAAATTAAGGGTATATATTCATAAATACAAGGTTATTTCATCAAATCAACTAGAGATTTTTAATTAGTTTTTTGAGAGATCAATCCTAAGAGATAAGATTAATGTCAAGGGTATTCAAGAGTAGATTTATTAGTGATTTATTGCAACAATCGAGATCTCAAGCATAATGTCAAAGTCTCTTGCAAACATGCATGTTTTTGGAGCTAACATTGTGTTGTAGGTTTCAAAGATTCAAGTCAAGCATTTGAATCAAGATCCAAGCTATCAAATCAAGATCCACATCCATTGAATCCATTTCATGCAATATCAAGATCAACATTTTAGACTTCCAACGGCTTATTCAAGGGTTTGGAGAGTTGCAACATTGCATTGTTCATTCATCATTCCTTTCATGTTTCATTATTTCAATTTAATTTTCAATTACCAAAATGGGGTTTGACCAAGGAAAACCCTTCAAACCCCTATCCACCAATAAATAAATAATTTTTCCCCTCTTGTGTATGTGCAGGTTCATAGGTTGAAGAATGATTAAAGTTCTCATGAAGATCAAAAATGGAAAAGTTGTCAAAGTTGTTATCAAGCCATGAAATCTCACCTATATATCATATTTCCAAACTTCTAACACTGAAACCTGGACCAAACAAAAACTACAAATTAACATCAAAGGCTTTTGAAAGCTAGTTGAAATCCTTAAGTAGGGACCCATTCACCCATGGGTGAATGAGTCCCAGACAACCTCTTGAAATTTCCTTTTGGTGACTAGTACACGATGTTTAACCCTTCTCAGATCTATAAAAAACTTTACTATTTCTATTTGTATTGAGCTTTAAATTGATGTTTCAAGTTTGAATGGGCATAATTGAGTTGATTTCCTATTTTTAGATTTTCTCCCAAAAGTGTCATTCAAGTTGATCTACCTCCATCCTTAATCATAAGGAAATCCATAGATTCCCTCATTGAGTTAACTCACCTAAGGGTTGTAAGTCAATTATTTGTGCGGATCTCATTTCCTAATGAAATAAAGAATAGTAGGTCCATATTTGGTGAACCCCTTATAACAAACACTTTAACCCCCAACCTATATTTCATTATTTTATATGTGAATTTATATTATATATTAATCTATGCTTCTTTAGCTATGAGTTTCATCCTAATGGAATGACATTTAAAAATGGAGTGTCCAAGTATTCCATGGAAAATGGACTTAGGGAGATCACATGGTAATCCTATTTTGGATAACTAGTTGAGTTGACCTAGCCTTTATGAAGAGGATCACTCTTCTATTATGTGCAACTTAATTTTGTGATGTAAAATTTATCATTTGTAATGTGAAACTCATTCTTTTATATTGTGTAGTATTTTATTTATATAAGTTTTATATGTTTCTTGAGTATTGTGTTCATGAGTCAAAGTGGAAGGATATGTTTCATATGAATGGACCTAAAATTTATGTTTGACATGGTTAAATATAGTTTTAAAGTGTTAATTTCATTTCATTTTGGGATTCATAAGGTCCTAGTTCATGGGAATAGGGTTAGGCCTCTATTCGAGGACATAAATCAAAGTACATGACTAAGTTTTTAACACTTGTCATGGTCATTTGTAAATGTCATGATTTTTGAACATGTTTGGTGAAGTCATGATATGAACATACTTTAGTGGGACACATGGAATGATCCTAGATAAGGAAGATACTCCCACTACCTTGTTCACATAATTGGGATACCAAAGTGAGGAATAAGTGATCCCATGAAGATTGCTCACAGATGAGTGAGGAAGATGCTTAGTTTTTTTAAAAATATTAAGAGATTAGTAGATTGTGATTTCTATTTAATTCCCAATTTTGGATAAGAAAGGGACTTTATGGTTCATTATATTTTGAATTATTGAGTGGAGAGTGCATTGAGTAAGAATAAGTTGAGAGAAATCTTAGCTATGAAGGATAAAATTGGAAGATTTTTCTAGTGGAGTTTTCACCAATATTGCTCAAGTGTTGAAACATTGAGAGGTAGTTATTATCTTTTAAAAATAAAAATAAAAATTATGCAACCAATTTCTTGAAATGGATTTTAAATGGTTCATATGCATATTTTTGTGATGTATTAATAATTTATTTTATGTTAGGTTGCAAATTTAGAGTAGGCTTTCCCAATTTTTGAGAGTACTCCATTTGTGAGATTTAGAGTGGGTAGGCCCCTATGGGGAGAGATCAATTGAATGGAATGAGTACCCATGCATTCTTATGATGATTTTGGCATAATATAAGATTTGTTTTTGTGTGGCTTGGTTAAATGGAAGAAATGGTTGTGGATAATGTTGGAGTTGATGTGCTTGAAAGATGAGTGTTAGTACTAATTTATTTGTCTCTTTATGGAGCGTGTTGAGTACTCCTCCTCTCATGGTTTGATGAGAGAAACAATTTTTCATAATGCAACAATGAAGTTTGATGGGTTTTTTGTAATTTTTTTACTAGTTTTAAAAAAAATTGTTGTGTGCATTTGAGGTCATGTCTATAAAACTATGTTGTTGTTATGTATTCTTGTAATGTTGTGAACTTGGTATCATTTGTGATATGACAAAGACTGGGAGTGGTTTTTTGCTCCTCTAAGATTTGGAGGTGATATCATTTACCTATGTTAAAAAATTCTCACTATTTTTTATTGGTTTAATCGATAAATCTAATAACTATAGAAATCATTTCCAACATGTCATCATAAAATGTAGTCTAAAAGTTCATTCATCGACCCATAATGATTTTATTTTATTTTATAGGAAAGTGCAGGAAGATAGATGATTACATTCTGTCTCCATACCTGATTTTATTTAAATTAAATACCACCAAAGGTATGTCCTTATTATAAGGATCAGTGTTTGACCTGAATGCCAACCTTCATATTAGAAGGCATAAAACTTGGGCCATAAATCCATTATACCCCTGAGAGCTGAAAACAGGCTACATATCCAGCCTTGACGTATCTCCCATAGTCACCATATCCACAGTATATGTGTAATAGGTTGACATATTACATGATTCCTACAGTTTTGTTTTATCTTCTTCCTCTTCTTTGTTTTGCAAAACCAAAAACGTCGAAGACACAATATTATTAATGAAATTTATAAAGGAAAGAGTCGATCATTGGATAAATATTAGAAGTATATAAAGTCAAGCAAGATGAATGCATGGTACTTAATTTAGTAATGCTTCGAATAAATGTATATACATTTGACTAAGTTCAACTCATTTGCAATGATTGATATCTTTATTTATATCTATCTACCATTCATTTTTATTTTACAGCTTTTTCATTAACTGGTACTTTTAATTGGTCAATAAATGTTTAAAATTTTATTTATTTAATCATATTTTTAATGGATAAGTGTCGATCAATTTTATTAATTAGAGAATAATAGTCTATATATTTATCAAAAAAAGTGGGTGTATATTAATTTATTTTTAGTTGGATAGACATTTTAAAATTGTTTTTGAAAAGGAAAAAATAGGTTTTACAGGGACCTGAAACCACAAAGTTAAAAACTACAAAGATAGAGCAAAAAAAGTTTGAACAAACAGTCAACTGTCCCAAAAAGGAAACGACGACACAAAGAGACAATAGGGTCTAGAAAATAGGACCGCCAAAAAGCCAAAAACAACCACCGCAACATTACTCCAAGGTGTTCATCAACCCCTTGACTTCCTTTTCAACTTCATTCGTATCCTGTAACCCATGCTTGAGGATTTGAACCATGTGTGGAGAAGCAGGGGCCTTCCTCTTCGTATTAGCCTGGGTGCGAGTCAAAATCCCTTCAGCAACAGATCTGCTACAACCTCTATCTGCATCCAAGTCCACGACTAGCGAGCCCTTTTGATTTTTTTCTAACTTTTCCACCATGGCATTGATGATAATGGCATTGTGCCTGGAAATTTTGTAATTATTTGCCACAGTGGCCCTGATATTTTGGCCAATCTTAGACATATTGCACTCGAGCCCAGTCAATCTTTCCTCCTGCGACTGCTGTCTTTTCCCCGGTAAGGGGGTGTCCTGTCCCCGGTAAGGGGGTGTCCTGTCCCTCATTCTCATTACAGCTCCAGCTAATCTTCTGCTCCAATTCCATGACTCTGTTGCTAAGATCTCTATTACGGCCATTCAAGTCATAAACTTCCTTTTGGGTCCACTTAAGAACAGTGAAAAGGCCATCCGTACTTTTTTCCGCCACATTCATTATGTCCTCAGGCCTGAGGTTATTCAGGGCAGAATTAATTTCACCCTGATTAGGGGAATCTTTAGGGGCATTCACAAATCTTCCAGACGCAGGGGCACTAGGGGCTGACTCTTTACTGACCATAGGTTTATCAGAAAGAATTTCCATAGAATTCCCCGAGTACGAGACTAATTTCGTAACCGAGGTACCTTTAAAACTAGAGACCAAACCCGGGGTAGGGCAACCAGGAGACGGCTGGGGATTATAACAAGACAGCGAAGCAAAACCCAGGATAGGGCAATCATGCGAAGGCTGCGGATTAGGACAAGAAGGTAGAGTAGAATCCATAAGGGCATTCCGACAAGAAAGGGACTGGGGAGCAGTGGTTTTAGACCCAACAAGGGAAAAACAGGAGGGGCCAGGGGATCGTTTTCCCTGCTACTTTCCGTATCCTCATCATCCAAATCCCCAACATCAACAATTTTAGGCAAAGCAGGTAAATTTTGATAATGCTCATAGATGAGCCTGACAAGACCAGGGTGAATAATAGAAATCCTCCTAGGGTTTCTTTCAACTTCATCAAGGAAATTCTTCAGAGAAGAGAATAAGTAAAAAGGCAAAGAGATACGAACCTTGTGACAGAAGTGGTTCAAAATGGCAAAGTGATAACCATACGCCCTGGTGAAGCGCCCGTCAACCGTGATATACTCCATAATGACTCTTAAAACTTTCCTCCAGATTGATTTAATGGACTCCACATCAAAATAGCTATTGGCAACCTTAACCAGCTTAGCCTTCTCCTTGTCTTTTTTAGGAAATCTTATGACCGCTTCATCAGAGAACCACCGGTCCCAATAAAATTTCACACCCTCAGTCGAAAGACCAGTAATCTCACTGATAATTTGCTCATTCAACTTAACATTCCTACCAAACAACACAATCTCACCATTTTTCTAGTTTTTGGCAAAATAGTCCAGCGCCATCTTGTCAGTACCATGGAGCTTTTCCAAAAACAGGACTAAACCTCCCTTTTCAATTTTTTCCCAAGCTTTAGCATTCTTTCTGTGCTCTTGAAAGCAGCTCAGCTCAACACATTTTCTCTCTCTCCCCTCATCTTCAAAGCTCTATTATACCACACCCTACAATTGCTCTGGGTCCCGTTAAGACATATATTACCAGACACCCAGAAAGCATGCCGGAAACTCTTTTTGAAAAGGAAAATGACGTCAGTCCCATCAAATCTAATGAAATCGACGTACCTGATCTTTATCCGCTTCATCATGGCGAAGAAAAACTTCTCTTCCATGCATTGAATCATAATAAATTAGCACTTTCACCTTAGAATGGAGGTAGTCATTCTTCCTCCACGTGTTTTCCCCACCCTTCTTAACCCCTTCATTGGCAAAGTAATCAGCCACCTTATTGGCTTCTCTGTAGGTGTGGGAAACTTTCACTTTGTCAAATTTACTTAATAAGGAAATTGTATCTTCAATCCACTTTTTAATGGTCCACGAGGGAGGGGTAATCCCAAGAATGCAATTTATTATATTCATAGAATCTCCCTCCAACCATAGACATTTCGTGTTCATCTTGAAAGCTAAGTTAACCACGTGATAAGCCCCAACAGCTTCCACAACATGATTAGTTTGGGTGTCGATATCCACAGCAAAATTCGCAATAAAAGCCCTCGTATTGTCCCTTAAAACACACCTACTGCCAGCTTTCCCAGGGTTGCCTTTAGCAGCACCATTAAAATTGTTTGTTTCTTTGTATCATATTATTTATTTTTAAATTAATAAATTGAGTTGATAATCATTAGAAAATGAGGAGACTTCATGTTAAAAGTTAAAAAAAAAAAAAAAACTGTTGTTTGCTTCTTTTCTTCTTTTTCTCATTGTTTTTTATGTTGTTGATCTTTTTGTTATGTTAATTTTTTTCATATTCTTTTTATCATGTTATTGCTTAATATTCTTTTTTCTTTTGAATTGTGTATTATTTTTTTATTGTAGTATTTTGAGTTTTCCTCTTTATCATTTTTTAATATTGAAAAATATCTTTCTAGTTTAGTATTCTATTGGAACATCCCTCAACATGTGAATAAAATATAGGTATAGAGTAGGATATAATCTTCTAGAAAACTAAACCTTTATACAAATTATATAAGGTGAAAGAAGAAACCTAGGTCATTTAATTCTACATGTGACACACAACATAAATTTTAATTAATTGAGTTGTGTAATATGAGTGCATATTTAATATAAGATCTTTACAAGGATATTCTTAAGATTCCTAACTATGTCATAAGGGTTGATAAGGCTCAAAGTACGATCAATTATAGATACTACATGTGAATGATACTTTGATTCCTGAGTTGTGTATGGCTCTCAAGTTAATCATTACATATGAGTATGATTAGACCTAAATGTAGACATTAAAAGTATTTTCCACATCATCAAACCCTAATAACCATTATTAATAATTAATTCTTTTAGTCATCAACCTTTCATCATCATTATCTCATCATCAATAATAATCATTTATCATCATAATTTATATTTATATATTTTAAATAATACTTTTTCATTTAATTAAATGAGTCCCTCTCCAATCCATTAGTTAACTCCTCATTTCTCTTCACTCAATTACTTCTCTAATTAGTTAACATTCTCTTCATTTAGAAATTATATCTCCACTACATCAGTTGAGCATTCTACCTTTACAATTTTTTTTATCAATTAGTCAAATTATTCTTCAAATGTAAACTTCATCTTCAAATTTATTTATCAATTTAATTAAATAATTCATTATTATCACCTCATGAGTTTACAATGGAAATTTTCCTTTTTCTAGTTTAGTTTCCATAAATAGTGCAATTTAATTAGGTCTTCATTCTATACTTACCTCCTAGTATATTTTTTTACTTGGAAAATATATAAATAAGATCAATCCTATGAGACCCACCTTCCAATGATAGACTTTATTGCTTTTGTTCATGAATATTTTTTATCATCATGGGTCATTTATGTTATGATGTATTACTATGTTTTAGACCTTTCATATTGAAATTTATACTTTACTCATCACACACATATATATGCATGCATACATTGACTTTGGTCATGGTTATTGTGATGTTATGTGAATGATTAAATTAATCAGATGCTATTATTTCTTTGTAATTTATATGTATCTATTAATCTCATGGCACAATGGTTATGGTGCATTGCACATATTATAAATTTAGTATCTTCCATCCTATAAATTCTATTCATTTTCTAAACATATAATAATTATGGTGAGTAATGAAATTATGAAATATAAATATTTAGTTATTGAATTTTATATGTGAATATATATTATATGTTAATCTATGTTGCTTTGGCTACAAGTTTCATCCTAATGAAATCACATTCAAAATTGAGTGTGCAAGTATTCCATGGTCAATGCACTTAGGGATATCATATGGTAATCCTATTTTGAATAACTACTTGAGCTTATAAAGAGGCTACACTCTTCTAGTATGTGTAACATAGTTTTGTGATGTGAAGCTCATCCTTTAATGTTGTGTATCATTTTATTTTTATGAGTCATTTATATTTTTTGAGTGTTGAGTTAGTGAGTCAAAGTGGAAGAATATGTTTCTTAAGAATGAAAATTAACCTTATATTTTACAAAAAATGTCCTAAGCCTACATGTAACATTTTATCACTATTTGAAGAGTAATTAACATTGTCATATTTTGGTAGTGATGGAGGCACACGAGCGCGGGCATGGGAAGGAAAAGAAGGATTTTGAAAAATTAAGCTTTGGAAATGGAGGCGAGGCAGGATCTAATAAATCATAGGTGGAACAGGCGTTGGGATCGAGTAAGAAGCAAGGCGAGGTTGATTCGGATGATGTGGATTTTGGAAACAAAATCCTGGTGGATTTGGGAGGAAAGGATATTCCGACAGCTAATCCTGTGGGCTCCCCTGTCGGTCAAAAAAATGGAAAATCCAAAGGTGTGGTGGGGACCACTGGCGACATTGGAGGCAATCACAAACCCTGGACCTCTCTATTTGGGGTAAAACCAAATGGAAAGTCATCTTTACCTCTGATACAAAATATCTCTAACCCTGTGAAAGGTAAGTTTGCAATTTTTGTGCTAGATCTGTTAATTGATCATAACATTGCTTTAATGGAAAGAACCCTAGTAGAGAAATTTATGGGCCCTATACCAAATATTGAAGTGGTTAGGGAGTTTGTAAAAAAAAAATGGAGAACTAATGGAAAAGTTTCAGTAGCAGCACTCCCAAAGGGCTTTTTCGCGTTTGAGTTCACTTGCAGAGAGGATATCTTGGCAGTTAGAAGTGGTGGTCCATGGGTTATAGGGAAATCATCCCTGGCTCTAAAGAAATGGTCTTCTAATCTGGACCTTTTGGAATCTATTTTTGAGAATGTCCCAGTATGGGTCAGACTCCTGGGTCTTCCCCTGGACTATTGGAATGAGGATGTCTTTTATGGTATTGCGAGCTCCTTTGGAGAGCTCCTTTCTATTGACTTTATGAAAGTTGTTAGAAAGAGGTTGGTATTTGCAATAATATGTGTGGGGTCTCTCAGAATGTTGACCTTCCCTCATCAATCGAGATTCGGTAGAAGCTGGGATCCTGGTCGCAGGACATAGATTTTGAAACTATCCCTTTTGCTTGTTTCAAATGTAGAAAATTTGGGCATTGGGCTAAGAAATGTCCTTTAAATGTTAGCAAAGAGAAGGAGAAACCAACTGGTTCTTTGAAATCTATTTGGCGAAAGAAATCAAAAGGAGAAAGCCTTGAGAATAAGGAGTCTAATGCTCAAAGCACTTCAAATAAGGCTAATGGTGATATGCGAAATAATGGTGAGGTTCCATAGGAACTCCAACGTAAGGATCTTGAGAATACCTTAACAACTAAGGAAAAAGAAGCTAGTGTGGATCAGATGGTTGGTGAAGAAAAGCAGAGTCAGGAAGCTAGCCCCTTATCCCAAGAGCTGAGCCCAATTGAGAAAATAGATGGGAACCCTAGTTTGGAGGATATTCCTATCCAGGGGTTGTCCTTGGAGTTGAACATCCCTCTCCTACTCCCTTCCTCTGAAGGTTTTTTTTACTTTAGGTGTAGATCACTTTCTAGATCCTAATTCCTCAGAATTAGTTAAGGATTCCTACGATAATTAGGACCTTTCTACTGAACTTTCTAGCAATTATTCAACCTTTCATTTGAATGGCATCATGGAGACATTACCCTAGGAGCAAAGACTCCTTTCTAATAAGGAATGGGAATCAAGTAAAGAGATAGATAGTCAATAAGAGACTGACAAAGAAGAGGTTTTGTCAAAGAAAAAGAAAAAAAAACAAACAATGGAAGACTCCAAGTGGCATTTCTACTAGATCAAAAGCAAAGGCAGATTGTGGAGTAACAAAGAACTCTCGAGGGAAAAAGTCTACTAAATGGACAAGAGAGCATAATAGTTTTTAGGATATTGCAGATGGTTTTCAAAAAACTATCCCAGAGTGCCTCAAATCCCCTAGTAACTCATGAAGATCATGTCTTCGAATATCAGGGGACATAATAATCCCCACAAGCAGGATGTTCTACACAATTTTGTTAGAGATCACAAACCTGATATTCTTCTTATTCAGGAAACTAAAATGTCAAAAGAAAAAGTGGAAAAGATGAAACTATTTCAGCATTTTCATACACATGGAAACAACTCGAATGGTGCTTCAGGAGGTATTGCTACCTTCTGGAATAGTCACTTAATCAAAGGGGATCTAATTTTGGAAGGAACGAACCATATTGCTACTAGATTTACCCATATTAGGGATAATTTCAGCTGGATCCAATCTAATATATATGCCCCCAATGGAAAAGATCTCAGAAAATCCTTCTAGATGGAGCTAGCTGCCTTTCAGAGGATTTTTGATAGAGAGTCTTGGATTGTTATGGTAGACTTTAATACTCCCTTACTCAATGAAGAAAAATTTGGAGGTTCCTAGATCAATGTGGAGAGTAAAGAGGATCTTCAGAGCTTCTTCAACAATCAGGCACTGATTGATCTGGATTTGCAAGGAGCTTCCTATACCTGGTCAAATCATAGAAATGGTATGGATCTTATCTAGGTTAGATTAGATAGATCTTTAATCTCTAATCATTAGTTCTTTAACTATTATTGTTCTCTTAAAGCCCTCTCTAGGATTGGATATGACCACTTCCCTATTATTTTTGTTGTAGAGCCTATAAAAAAAAGAAAAATATCACGTTCAGAGTTGAAAAAATGTGGTTTTCTCATCCTTCTTTTAAAAAAGAAATTAGGAAATGGTGGAATATTAGTATCTCTGGCACATCTATGTTTAGAGTGGCTAAAAAACTAAGGGAAGTTAAATTCAACCTAAAAAAATGAAAAAAAGAGTCCTTTGGGAACAATTTTAGAATTAAATCTGATCTTCAAATGGATTTGGGGGAGATTCAAAACAAAATTCAGAAGGAGGGATATTTGAATGATATTAAGGAAAAAGAGAATGAGCTCCTTATCAAAATGCATGATATTATTGGAAAAGGGGAGGAGTTCTGAAGACAAAGATCTAGAGCTTTATGGTTATCTACATGTGACAAAAATACTAGGTACTTTCATTTGTCAGCCTCAAAACACAGGGTGGTCAACAAAATTTCTCATATAGAAGTGGATGGTATTAGGTATTAGGAAGAGGAGGACATCAGAAGGCATGCTATTTTATTCTTTAAAAATCTTCTTTCTCAGAATGATGAAAATAACCTAAATGACCAAGATCATCTAACAGAGGCTATACCTAATGTGATCAATTAGGAAAATAACTCTATGTTGTCTACTATTCCCACCAATGCGGAAGTTAAGAAGGTTGTTTTCTCCTTTGAAGGGAGTAAAGCTCCAGGTCCAAATGGGTTCCCTATGTTTTTCTTCCAATGGTTATGGGAGATTGTTGGAGAGGATGTGGCAAATGCTGTTAAATAATTTTTTGGATCTAGAAGTCTCCTAAAAGAGTTGAATGCTACTTTTCTGGTTCTAATCCCTAAGAAGCCTGGAGCAGTGAACTTTGAGGCTTTTAGACCCATAAGCCTTTGCAACTCGATCTATAAAATCATCTCGAAGGTTTTGACTTCTAGACTCTTAATTCTCTTTCCTACTCTGATTTCACCTCAACATAATGGATTTGTCCCTGGTCGACAGATCCTTGATTCAATTGTCACATTGCATGAGAATATCCATTCCTTGGTTGAATCTAAGACTAAAGGCTTTTTGTTAAAGCTTGATATCTCAAAAGCCTATGACAGAGTTGACTGGAAATTCTTGTTTAAAATTTTAAAGGCATTTGGGTTTTGCAATAGGGTTCTTCAAATGGTGGAACAACTTGTGTCTACTACTTCTATATCTGTAATGGTTAATGGATCTCCCATGACTTTCTTCCAAAGTTCTAGAGGTCAAAGACAAGGAGATCCTATCTCTCCTATTTTATTCACTATTATGGCTGAAAGTCTTGGAAGAAATTTGAAAAGGTTGATCAATAATAGATCCCTTGTTGGTCTTAAACCATCCTCAAGTAATCTGATTTGTTCTCATCAACAATTTGTTGATGATACCATGCTCTTGGGAAAATCATCTGTTTCAGAGGGAAAAAATTTGAAATCTCTGTTGGATGAGTATGGGAGGGCGTCAGGACAACTGATTAATAAACAGAAAAGCTCTCTTTTCTTCTTCAACACTCCTATTCACAGACATAATAAAATTACCAGAATCCTTGGTTGCAAGATGGAGTCCTTGCTTGCCACCTATCTTGGATTACCCTTAAGTCTTAAACCCTCATAATCCTTTTGGATTTCATTGGTTGAGAGATTCAATAAGAAGCTTGCTGGTTGGAAAGGAGCTTTGTTAAGCCAAGCGGGTAAACTTCAACTCCTCAAAGCTACTCCTCAAATTTTTTTGATTTATGCTCCGAGCCTCTTCAAAATCCCTGCTAAGTTCGCGGCTGCTATTGAAAAGATTCAAAAAAGATTTCTTTGGTCGGGTGTTGAGGAAAAAAAAGATTGCCCTTAATAGGATGGGATTTGGTGTGTAGACCAAAAAAGGCTGACAGTTTAGGCCTTAGAAAAATCAGAATGGTTAACAAGATACTCCTAGCTAAACAAATTTGGAGAATATTTTCATCATTAGGGGAATGGACTGATATCCTAACAAGTAAATATTTGGAGAATAATAGATCTCATATATTAAAGATGGATTCCCATCTCCTACCCAGAGGTTCAACATGCTAGAATAATCTAATTAATGGAAGAATAATTGTTGATGGGTCATCCCACAATAATGGGTTACACTTTTTTGGCCAAACTTGACATTGAAATCAACATCTTCAAAGAAAAATTCACTTTCTAACACTTATAATAGGTAAACTATTAGGAATTTGAAAATTATGTAAAATAGTGATTTGTGAGATTTTTTCTGTAGATTTTAAATGTATTTTTTTTTTTTTTAAATTGAAATTAAAATGTAATTTTTCGTCTCCTTTGATAACTAGTTTTTAATAGTAAACAACATTTTTAAAAAGTGGTGTGTACTTCGGCAGCATAACTTTTTTCTACAAAGGATAAAATTCTAATTCTTTTGAATTTAGGTTGGTAACACAAGTATCTAGTTCTTTCATTTTGTTTCATAGCATTTTGTTGAATATTTTTCTTTTAATTAAGTTTTGAAGTCAAAACATTTATAATTTAGACATAGGTGCACTTCGACACGCATAACTTTTTTGGTATGTATTGAAATTCAATTTTTCTTTTTTTGTTAGAATGAGGACATCAATACCTAGTGGATATATATTTTTCAAATTTTGTTCCCTCAAATTTACTATTTTTCCACAATGATTTTTCATCGAACTTGACATTCGGTGAAAAACCTATGTACAGTAAAACTAAAAAATAAAATATAAAATAAAAACAAAATATATTAAATTTATAGTCGTTGGAAAGCACGTTTCGATCACTACAATCCTCCAACTTGGTTTATCAAGTTCACTCCATTTGCACCTCCTTCCCAAGCTTCGATAGTAAAAAAAATGCATAAATTTTGAAATGGTGGAGGGGAAGGTGAAAAAAGGGGGTTCATTAGAACCCCCCTTCTAATGAAGGGGGTTCATTCGAACCCCCCTTATATTGTGCAAAAGGGGGTTCATTATAAGGGAGGGGGGTTCATTAGAAGGGGGGAGGGTTCATTAGAAGGGGTAAACCATTTTAAATTTTTTGATGAGAATTTCTAATTTTTCTTCATTCGAAAAATTGTAACCCACTATTGTGGGTTTACCCTGATACTGGAGTGGATTGGCAAGTTAGGAGCATAAACCAAACAAGATTCTAGGAGGATAGATGGTTGTTTAACGAGACCCTTATCAACACTGAACCTTTTAGTGGGTGGGATGAGATTTGAAAAGTTCTATTTGGCTTGCATGTTAAAGATTATTGGGTGAATGGAAAATGGGTGGATCTGTGTAGTGTTAGTCAGGATCTTGCTCCTATTCAGTCATCTTTGTTGGCTGTTAGACTCTGCCTAGATCAGATGTAAGATCATCTTGTTTAGATGGATTAACCTTTGGGCAATTATTCTATTTCATCTGCTTTTGCTAGGCTTAATTTTGTCCAGATTCCTCCTTTTTGGTCTAAGGCTTGGTTCAAACATCTAATCCCTAAATTCAACATCTTTTTCTGGATCCTTCTTCAAAATAAGGTTCTCACGGTTGATAATATTTGCAAGCATGGCTTTCAAATACCTAATAAATGCCATCTCTACAAAATGGAGGTAGAGTCAGTTTGTCATTTGTTCCTTCATTTCCCTTTTGTTGCCTCGATTTGGGAAAAGTTACTCTATTACTGGCAATTATCTTGGGTGTTCCCCTTGTCAATTGAAGACTTCTTCATACAATGGAAAGCCCTGACTCATAATCCTGTACTTTGAAAACTGTAGGATTTTTCTTTCCCTCATGTTGCTTGGGGTCTATGGAAAGAACAAAACAATAGAATATACAAAGATAAAGAATCACTGGTGGCCATTGTGTTTGATAAAATAATTAGACTATTGAAAGAAAATGTTAATGCTATGTCCCAGAAGGCTTGTATAACCAAGAATGTGACTTGCTCGTCCTATGATCTCAAGGTTTCCAAGGAATGGAATATCAATTTTGATTTTTCTTGTGTCCCTAAACATGCTAAAAAGGATAGGGAGGGTGTTTGCTGGTCTTTTCTGCCTATTGGGTGGGTCAAAGCCAACTTTGATGGGGCAGTGGGTTGCAGCGGAGTCATAAGGGATTCTTATGGTAATTTTCTCGGTGTGATAGCCACTCCCCTTGGTTCTCAAACCAGTCACCTTGCTGAGGTAGCTGAAGCTTATCATGTTCTAAATCTGGCCCATAGTCTTAATTTTAAAAACTTTTGGCTAGAAGAGGACTCAAAATATTATTGATTGTCTTTTAGGTAGATCCCCCCCCTCATGGACTATAAAGTCTTGGATTGATGATGCTATTTCGACCTTAGCCAAGTTTGATAATATAAAGATTTCACATGCCTATAGAGAAGCCAATGTTGTGGCAAACTTTTTTATGAATGAAGGGGTTAAAAGTAAAGGACAGTGCACTTGGCTAAACATGAGTGATTTAGGTGCTAATGTCCGAACCTTATTGAACTATGATGCCTCACATGGGAAAGAAGTGGTTCATCTCATTAATGATGATAGGATAGGGTAATTACATCATGGAGTACCTAAAAATCTGCAAAACTCTAAAATTTGAAACATAGATTAGTCAATGCAAATTCCTCCAATACTTCTATGAAATAACAATGTCAATGCTCAAGAAATGCAACAAATAACAAAAGGGATCCAAAAGAAGGAATTTGCAAAAGCAAGACAAAGTACCTATTCCATAGTGGATTGGTGTCAAATGTGCCAATGACCCTTTCCCAATCCATGCTAAAACTTGAAATGATGAAATGCAATGGTCAAGAGAAAAATTAGTTCTCAATTCAAGAGAGTAACTTTGCATAAGAGTTGTAGATGAGTTGATGAAGAATGAGGATCTTCATTTATAGAATATTTTGACGAGAGAATGGCCAAATGGATGAATGTGGGACTAATAACAAACCAATGAAAAGAGGCCACTTGTCAACTTGCCATAGGTTGAGGAATGTGCAAGTTTTGGCCAATGTGCCCAAGAGAGGGAGATTTGAAATTCAAATTTGTGAAATAAATGTTGAGAGGGGGACATGAAAATGAGAAGTTAATGCAATGTTGGAAGGGACAAGTCAACTTGTCCTCATTTTCAAACTTGAGGAAATATTCTATTTTTATGCCAAGTTGATGGAAAATAAGGATTTTAATATATCAATAAATTGATTTATTTGTGCAAGTGGGAAAAGCTAGAGGATGTGATGGGTGGTTAGGTTAGTTTAATCGGGAGTAGATTATCTTAATGATGATTATGATGATTTTTACCTTTTTGACTTAAATATTTGATTTATTTAAATCAGAAAAGGATGGAATATGCATTTGGATTTCAATTTAATAAAGTTTGGTTTATTTAATTAAAAGGTTGATGTTTGATTTATTTAATTTAAATGAAAAACCTTAGGAATGAACCTAATGAGTTTAATTTACCTAATGAATGGATGAAGGTGAACTTGATTAATTTAATTAGTGGATGAATGTGAAACCTAGTTTACTTGATGAATGGACCTAATTGAATGCATAATGCTAATTTTGCATGTCTACACATCACAATCATTAGATTGCATGGGACCGAGCCTAAGCACTTAACCTGTAAGTTTTCCTGGCTTGCTTCGTGGGCTCATAGATTTGGCGGGACCATTTCAGGTAAAGTTATCATCTATGTCTTCCCCACTGTGTCTGCTAATATGGGTGGTGACAGAAAAAGAGTTGAGCCAGACAACTTTGAAATGCACACTAGAAACATTAAGGCATGGAATAAAGTCAAAAGTAGGGGCTTATTCCCTTTTCATGAAAAAATCCATGGGTCAAATCAGGAAGCTACAGAGCATTTTGAGAGGAATTGGGATAATGGGGAATTAACCCTTTATGGTAGGAAAGTAAAGCTTGACCAAAACCTCATAGATGAAGTGACTGGCTTGTCTGCTGAAGGACACAAATTTTTCTGCGATAGGGTTTTCTCTGATGAAGCGGTGATTAGATTCCTGAAGAAAGACAAGGAAATAATGAAACTTGTAAAAAAATTTAATAGTTTCTTTGAAGTCGACACCATTAAAACTCTCTAGAGAAAAGTTCTTCGTGTTATCATGGAGTATATCACCTTGGATGGTCATTTCACCAGGGCCTACGACTCACTTTTCCCTGCTCAACCATTTTCATTATAAGGTTAGGGTTTCTCTCCCCTACTATCTTTTCTGTTCTTTAAGAAAGAGTTTGGAAGACCACAAGAAAAACCCAAAAAGATATCCTATTTTGCATACTGGTCTGATTAGGTTAATTGTTGAACATTTTTAAATTTTGTCTGCCCCTGCTATTGTGGATGTCCCCCTGAGTCTAAATACGATGATACCGAACCAAGTTGTTCGGGGAATGAGCCCAACTTGAGCCCAGTGAAAGAGGTCCCGAGTCCGCCCTCTGTCCAAACTGGTAAGAAAAGCCAAAACCCACAATCTACTAAAGCCCGCACTATGTCTAAGCCTAGAAGTTCTACTCTCATTCCCAAAGGTGCTGATAAGAATCTTTCGGTTAAAAACCTTGTTTCGTATTCTGAAGACTCTCCTGATTCTGAGGATTTTGGTGCCAATACCAATTCTCCTTCTGATGTCCCATCATTAGACAAAGATGTTAGATTGGAATCCCTTGGAGTCCCCGACCTAGCTAAAAGTTGCTTTAATCTTGATAGGGAACCCTTTGTTGATTTCATGGGTACAGCTAGGAAAAATGCGGTGGACCAATTCAGAAACTCAAAATGGGTTTTTCATGAAATCAATGAGCTGAAAATAAAAAATTGGGCCCTTCAAAGTAAACTAGAAGAAATGGGAGCTAAGGTCACTGCATTATGCAAGGAGGAAAAGTGTAAAGATTACAGTTCTAGTAAAGAAATCCAGGACAATGCAGGCAAGGATAGAAGAATTGAAATTGATTTGGAAAAAATGAAAAACACTATAAAGATAATAGCTGATCTAAATTATAGGATGGAAAGACATAATGCCATCATTATCAACGCTATGACTGAGAAACTGGAAAAAGCGCAATAGGGGTCCTTGGTGGTTGATTTGGAAGAGGTTAAGGGTAAAAACCAAGAAGAGGATATTGGAATTTCAAAGAGAACGAGGGTGAATCTGAAAAGGAAGGCCCCTCCCACGCCGTAGATGATCCAGACTTTTAAGAAGGGAGTTCAGGACATGCAAGACCTGGAGGCTGAGACAGAGTCTGTTCTGAAGACTTTGAGTTAGTTTCGGCTGGCCTTTTGCTTGTGCTTTGAATAGTTTTTTGATTGACCTTCCTGGTCTTTTGTGGTTGGTTGCTGCTTTTTTTGGTTTTTTCCTTCTATGTGGCCTGTTTTCTCTTCTGGATTTTTTTGTCCTCTCTCTTCTGTTGTAAACTTGGTGGTTTCAGGTCCCTGTAAAACCCATTTTTCCGTTTATCAAAAACATTTTATCACTATTTCACCTTCTTCCATGTATGATTAAATAATTCTAATTATTTAATAGTTTTCTAATGTCATAATTCTTCTATTAATTAAATAATTCTTAATTGTTTAACTGATTCACTTTATCCTTAGTCCTCCTTGATTAATTCAAATTAATATTAAATTTGTTTAAATTGTCACTAATTATCCTTTTTCCCTCTATAATTAAATAATTATTTAAATTATTTAATTATTCATCAGCTTTTTTCTCCATAATTAAATAAATTATATTTATCAAATTATTTTATCATTTTTCTCTCAGACCTTATAATTAAATAATGGTTTTTATTACTTAATTATTCCTCATTTTAATCCACTCTCTATTAAATAATTATTTTAGTTATTTAATATTTAGCATTCCACCTCTTCTTCTATAATTAAATATTAATTTTTATTATTTAATTATTCATCTTACCATTCCCTAAATTAAATAATTGTTTTAATTATTTAATTTACCTTTTCCTATCCAAGGCCCATCTCTTATTCTAATTTCTTGGATCACAGTCCCTTCTTCTTGTCCTTACCTCTTCTCCTCTCAATTAATCTCATCTAGTGATCACCATACATCATCTCTCAATCCTAGCCCTTCATTTGAATTGAATTTTTATAAAATCAAGCCATCATCCTCATTTGAAATTTAACCATAATCTTCAATATTTTGCTTCTGATATCATTGATCTTGAATAACCACAATCTTCAATATTTTTCTATCACTATCTTGAGATCTAAGGTCATCGTGCATCAACATCAAGCTTATTGAGTACATTGCATACTACAAATATGAGAAAAAATAAAGCAAAATGGAGAAGAGCAATGGAGATGAATCAATTATGGCATAGGAATTGACATTTATTGCTTCATTATTGTGATTTATATTATCATTTGTGCTTCATTGTTGGATTAGGGTCTTGTTAGCTTGAATTAGATAGTTTTTTGGTTTTTATTATTGATTCATGCTTATTCCCTAAATTTTACCTCAATCTACATTTAGTGAACATGACGTGAATTGAACATGCCTATTGTATCTTTATTTTTTGAGTATTTCTAACCTTATCTTGTTGTTTTGTAGAAAGAAATCAAGAGTAACCTTATGCAGATTAGGTTGAAGACAAAACCTTAGGATTCTTCAAAGATTTCATCATATCTTTCAAATGGTTACAATTTTTTCTAGGTTTTTTTTATTGTAAGTCAAGGATCATATCAGAAGCCTACATTCCAAAAATTAGATTCAACTTGATATGTTTTGAGTGAATTATGATATTTAGTAATTTATAAAGATTTCATCATATCTCCCAAATGACTATCAATTTTTTTCGCAGTTTTTTTATTGGAGGTCATAGATTGTCTCATAAGCTCACACACTCCAAAAATTAGTTTCAATTCAATTTTTTTGAGCAAGTTATCACATTTTATTTTTATTTTTCATAAATCTTAAATTTTGGTCATAAATTAGTGATTTTTTCAAAAAGAATTCAGATTTAGAAAGCTCTCAAAATTTTACAAGGGGTTTGTTCTTTACATTTTTTCATTTTGAACTCAAATAATTAATCTAAAATTAGATATTAAAAAAATAGTACTCCTTAAATCTATTCCCTATGACATGAATTAAAGAATTTTTTATTTTTTTTACATTTTTGGAAATCTCTTAGAATTTCATCAGGGGTATCTTCTTTGCATTTTTATTTTTGGGATAAAACATATAACAAAACAATCAAATCTTAGAATCATGTTGATAGCATGCAATTTTTTTTGGTTACTGATATTTAATTTTCTTCTTGTGGTAATCATTGGGAGAAGACCTTTTGATCTAAACTACTAATCTAATTTCTTGTAGGGTTCCATTATGTGTTTTCAATTTTTAAATTAGGAAAATTTTGAATTGGTGCTTAGAAAGAACAATTGTCTTCCATTTCTTTTGTACTTGCACATTGTGCTAAATTCTAGATTGGTGTGTGTGTATCCTCTCCCCTTCTACTTCATGTCATCTTGGATGCATGAGAAACACATAGAATTTTTTTTTATTTTAGTAGAGAGGCCTACCTTTGAGACATATCCTAATAAAGAACTCAAAGGTTATGACCTCAAGCACATTTCTCTATGCGTTATATTAAAGGGGTGAAGACGAATGTTAATAACTCTACTTGGTCAAGTTATACCTTGTGTGCCAATTTTTATGTGTGTGTATAAACCACATTGTGGAAAAATATTTTTGCAACCTAATGCTCTCTTGCACTTTTAGGGATTTTCACCTAAAAGGAGAGAAATGGGCCAAAATGGGCAATGTCGTCATTCAAGATTAATGTAAAGAGGGATGCAGTGTGTCTAATTATGATGTATAAAAGCAATAAATTGATAAAATATGTTGATCATTAATGTAAAACCTAAGAAATAGAACTTGTTGGAAAACACATTGTGATATGCAAAAATGTGATAAATCACCTAGAAATGTAAACAATACTAGACAGAAAGCTATGAAACAAAATGTGTGCACTTGAAAAATGTGTTATAGACTTGAAGCAACTCTGAAATTCTAGAAATTTTGATTTTTAAGCTTGTCAGGACACTTACACCAGATTGGGGAACTCGGTCTTTTTTCGTGGCAATTCTGAAAACTGCACCGAGGCTTGTTTTGGCAAAAAGGGTATCCAGATCTATAGAAATCTATGAAAAATTTGTTCAATGGGACTAAGTCACCACAACTGGTGAAAGTGTTCACTTTGAATTTTATGAAAATCCAAAGGTTGAAGCAAAAGATCTCAACCTACACTTTCTGCCCCTCCGAGTATTCAAACTTGAAACTGCAAAATTCAGTCTGTGGATGTCTTTTTCTGTAGGTTTCTACCCTATTCAACAAGGAGATGGATTCAAGAAGTCTTCAATATTTTCTTCAATGATCTTCAAACCCTTAAAGCTCCAAAATCTGCAAACAGACAAAGAGAGAAGAATAAAATATTGATTGTTAGGGCATGGGGGTTTGCCTTGGTCAAACCCCTTTTTAGGTAATTAAACTAAATGAAGAAATAATGTAATGAATCATGTAACAATGAAGTTAATACCTTTCAATGATGTTTGATCTTGAATTTATGTAGCAAAAAATGAAGAATCTTCCCTTGAATGTCCTAGAAAGCGATCTTGATGACTTTCAATGACAAAACCCTAGCTTGTTTGACTTGAGAATATGATGAGTGATGAATGAATGATAAGATATATGAATTAGGGTTTAGAGACTTGATTTTATAGGAAATTCACTTTATGTAGCCGTAAATTGGATCCCTAAGGCCGACAAGAAGAAGGAATAAACTTAAATGAACCAAAATTTCCCACTCAAACCTAAAAAATAGGCCAAATTGGACTAAGTCGCCATGTTGGGTGACTTAGTCCCACATTGAAGGGACTAATTCACCCAAATGGGCGACATAGTCCCAAAGGGGCCCTTTTGACAACTGGAATGTTGGGGAATGAGGAATTTCAGTCCTTATGTTAATTTCATCGGGTATTTGATCAATTCAAGCCTCAGGATGCACAAAATGGGGCCATAGGCAACTATTAATGATGACGTAATGGTGAATTAGGGCTTGGTACATAGAATTCAATGTGAAAGTATGATTAAATACACTTTACAACATTAAAATGAGGTCCACATAGCCTAGAAAGGCACAACATCCAATGTGAATGTGTAAGACACATTACAACACTAGATTGAAGTCAAGTTTAATTTGCAAGGCTTCTAGATTGGTGTGATAATGCATTTAAATACATTTTGCAACATTTAATTTTGGAAATATGGGTCCATTAAGTCTAGAGAGGCATGAAAGTCTTTTACAACACTTTACAACACCTTCACAAGACATAGATAAATGCATTTTATTTAGTTTACAAGGGTCCAAGACCTAGTGTGGATGTGAAAAACACCTCATGCCACCAAATCAAGGCCTCATTAAGTCCAATTTGTCATAAATTATTCCCATATGAAGCAGGGCATACACTTTTTGGTGACACATTAAGCCCCCACTTTAGTGAGAGGATGAACTTGCTTTGAAACTCATGCTAAAGTAGCCATTCAAGAGGAGTCCAATCGTACTAATGCGGATGAGAAACGAGGTTGCATAAGTGCCCTAGGATCCAAGATCCTAAGTCAAACCAACATAAGCACAAAGGAAACACGCAAGGTGAATGATTTACAACAAGACAAGATACATTATCATACAATGGTAAGAACTAGAAGGAAATGAAAATGGGGTGGATCAAGCTTCAACCGTTTGTCCAACATGTTGTGGATTAGATCTAGGGTTGTTTTTTTGGAAAGAAAATGCATACTCACTCTAGGCCAATAGAACTCTTGGTTGTCCTTCAAGTGAGAAGGCCAAAGTATACTCACTCTGGGGGCCACAAAACTTCTAGTTTTCTGTGGGTGAGAAATCAACAAGGTAGCTATGGGGAAAAGTCATGTTGTAGAATGGGCTTCTTGCTCAACCATACCAAAGTTATACCTCCTGATAACTTTAATAAGGTGCCACAATGAAAATGATTTTCGAGCTCTATGAGGTAAGAAAAACTTCATAAGCTTGAAACTCATAGAAAAATAGGATGGCACCATAGGCATGCAAGCTGTATTATGCAAGGTGGCCATATGCGAAAATAGTGTAAAGTGTGCTCAAAAGGATTTTTCTTAGTTCATGCAAGGTCTCATCTTTGGGGACATTGTGCTTAATGTCTCCAAGAGAGGATGTGTCAAAGGAGTATCACACTCTTGGAGGGAATCAATCCCAATGACTCCACCAAGAAAAGGAAACATCACACAAATAAATAAATCACACAATGAGATGTGAGTGGTGATGTATGCCCGCAATTTAAAGTGGTTGTGAATACCAGTACTATAAGAAATTGCTTTAAAGTATAAGAAGAAAACATGAGATCTTACTTAGAAAGCTCTATGTGAAGTCAAATGTTTCCAATAAACTATGTCATGAAAAAGGGAGTATGTCACATGTGAGCCAACTTAAGGCATGTCATCCACATCCCAAGCTTTCTCTTATATGTTCATGAAAGGTTAACGACTAGGAAAAATAAGGAATGGCAAGTGACATAAAAGGACAAGGCTACCTAACCCATTGCCCCCACTTAGTGCAGGAAAAAGGTGAGCCGAAATGATTAATGAAATGCATGCTAGAGTGAAAATCAGGATCAATTAGAGGAATTAGGTGCCCCCACATAAGGAAGAATACCAAACTCCTTAAAATGTTGGATTTTACTACTCAAAGCCTTACATTCATTAGTTGAGTGACCATTAATTCTACGATATGCACAAAATGAATTGTTGTAATAGAATTATTTTTGAGTTTTTGGAGGAAGGGTGATCGAGTGATATTGGAGAAGTCTTGACAAGATATCCTCTTGATCAATGGGAGAAGGGGTCATGTAGGTTGTGAAAAAGATGTTTCTTGTTTAGTACAATATGTCATACATATGCAAGGCTCTTTAGATTGTGAGATTTTGTTCCCCCCTTTGTAGGAGGGTGTAAAATCTAAGGAATTCAATTCATTAGCATTTTGCGTGATGACATTGACATTAAGCGAAGAGTTCTTTGTTTGGTTCATGTTTTGTGAATGAGAACAATCAAGACCACTAGTTTCTATTAGTTCAAGAAGCTTTACAGTTAAAGTTGGCTTAAAAGAATGTTGTGTGAGAGTGTTGATGTTGAGGGAAGGCTTGATTACTTCTATCAAAGGACAATAACCAAGACCATGGGTTGTTTGTTGTGTGATAGGATCTATAGGGCTATGGATACCTTGTTCATGAGCACCACATCCTTTTCCACTATAGACAAGTTGTTTCATACGCTCCTAAACTTTTCCATAAAGCTTTTTTATTACTTTTGAATTGGGTGGTTGTTCGTCATTGTGTTCATCAAAGGTTGTATAATTTGTTATGATTTGGTATAAAGTGGTTAAGTTGGATGCTTTTGAAGGGTTGTCTAAGTTTTGTGTTGACATGATTTCTTTTTCATTTTCCTTTTTAGATTCTTTTGTTGTGATCTTGTATTCCCCCATGGATATTTGTATGAAGTCTAAGGAACCCCAATCATCATCTAATAGCTTTGTGACTTGTTCAATATGCTCTTTATCTATTTAGTGCATAGGTTCCACTTGCGTGGTTGGTGTTAAGGTGTTCAATGGGTTCTCTTTGTTTTGCTCAAGTTGCAAGACACTATAAGGCTCATGAACAATGTCAATTGTGTAGATTGTGTTATTATAAACATATTTCATTTTACGATGAAGAGTTGAAGGAACTACATTCATTTCATGAATCCATGGTCTTCCTAAAGGAAGATTCTATGAAATATTATGGGGCATGACATGGATTGGTGTTTGCAATGTGACTACACCAACTATAATAGGTAAAGTAATTACACCAAGTAATTTATTTTCTTCATTGTTAAAGCCCTTAATAGAGAGAGAATCAGGTTGAATTTTTTATTTATCCACACGAAGCGTATCCAAGAGTTTTATGCTACACACATTGAGAGAAAAGCCATTGTCAACAAGGGTTCACTTTATCCCTGTTGTATTGTATTGAGCGATGATCATGAAAGCTTCATTTTTTTTTGCATGTCAAAAGGGGAGAGTTTACTTTGGTGGAAGACAATGTCAGCATTCAATCCTTGAATTATTGCTGCTATGTCATTTGGCTGCGCATTAGAAGGAATAGGAACTTGTTGTAAGGCCATTTGAAGCATAGCATGATAGGTGGGTGAATTTTGGAGTAGATCTATTAGGGATATCTTTGTAGGAGTATGCTTTAGTTGTTCAATAAGATCATACGCTATAGGAGTTAATCGAGGAGTGTAGTGTGTGTGAGAAAGAGTATCATGCGTAGGTGGGTAAGTGGTAAACTCAGGTTTAGGTGGAGGTGATTGGTAAAGGATGAGTTCAGGTTGTTATTGAGTTTCTTGTTTGTGTGAAGGTGGGTAGAGAAATAGAGGATTCTTAGGATGGCCCACAGGGTATGTATGAGATCCACTAATGGAAGCTTACACATTCATAACCTCAACGATCATGGTTTGATGTATCTCTAATAAAGGAAAATATATAATCACCTTTTTATTTGAGGAAGAGACAATACTAATGTTTTCATTTTCTTGCACCATGATATTCTCCCTAGGAGGGGAGTTTTTAGGAGAACTACAAATCAAATGTGCTTGACATTCATGGATTTTTTCTTGTGAAAGGACTTCATCGCTATTAGGGGAATGATCAATGGTTCAATATTCTTGCTCAAGAAAGGTTTTTCTAGGTGAAGGTGGACAACTAAGATATTCATGACCTTCATCAATCAAATATATTCTTCACAACTAGGAGATATACTAGGAGAAGAACAAATGTAATTGTCATGATTACTCATGGTTGTGTTGTTCTGTTCATCAATATCTTGTCCACTAAGAGAGGTAAGAGGAGAGAAAAAACTAGGATTGTCCAAACTCTCATTAATTGATTCTTCTACTAAAATATCTTCATCACCAAGAGGAGACATATTATGAGAAGAACAAGTATGATCATTAGGAATGTCCAAAGTTGTGTTCTCTTTCACAAAAACACTCTCATAGGGAGGGGATAGGAGATGTTTCGTAACATGTCTAAATATGCAAGTTACTAACAATGTTTGAATAAAAATGAAAATCACATGTAACCATTTCATGCAATATTTCACCAATGTAAAAAATGTATATCCAAAGATGCAAAACATTTTTATCCAATATATGCAAATTTTTAAGAAGGAAGAAAATGTACATGCAAGAATGTAAAGCACTTTTATCAAAATTATGCAAAGATTTATTAATATAAACATCATGTAAGAAAAAGTGAAAAGTACTTTTAGTCATGTGATGTAAAATTCTAGAAATGTGAGCATTTTCAGATCTAAGGATGCTTGTAAGTGAAATGATTTGAAGAATGAGTAGTCTAAAATGATTTTTTTGAGTTATATGCAAAAAAAAATGTTCACAAAACTTTCCAAACTTATAGTATATGACACTAGGAGGTCTAAGAAGCACATAAATGAGGTTTCTAGCACTGTAATAGATAGTTAAAAAATTGGACTAGGACTAAGTCGCCCAGAATGGCAGATTAGTCCCAGTTAGGGTTTTTGGAATTTTTTTTAGGGATTTTCAATGGGTTTTGATGTTTTTTATGTGGTATGATGTGCATATAAGATGAAAATGAAAATTTTAAGAAAATTTTAATGATTTTAGATGTCAAAATTGCTAGCTAAATGCATTTTGTATGAATGGAAAACTTGAAGCATAACATGTAAACTAACCCATGCAAACCCTAATGGAAGGTTAATGGGAGCTAGAGCTATGATGAATGACTCCAAATCAGAAAAGAAAAGTATTCAAAAATCGGGTTCACCAAAATTTGGACAAAGATTTTGGCACCCTAATGCTCTCTTACACTTCTATGGGTTTTCAGCTAAAAGGAGAGAGATGGGCCAAAATGGGCAATGTCCTCATTCAAGATTAATGTAAAGAGGGTTGTAATGTGTCTAATTATCATTTCTAAAAGCAATAAATTGGTAAAATATGTTGATCATTAATGTAAAACCTAAGAAATGCAGCTTGTTGGAAAACGCATTGTGATATGCAAACATGTGATAAATGGCCTAGAAATGTAAACAAAACTAGACAGAAATCTATGAAATAGAATGTGTGCACCTAAAAATGTGTTGCAGACTTGAAGCAACTTTGAAATTCTGGAAATTTTGATTTTTAAGCCTATTAGGACACTTACATCAGACTGGGTGACTTAGTCCTTTTTCAAGGTGATTTTGAAAAACTACACCAGGGCTTGTTTCAGCCAAAAGGGTATCTAGATCTGTAGAAATCTCTGAATTTTTTTTTCAGTGGGACTAAGTCACCACAGCAGGGGGAAGTGTCCACTTTGAATTTAATGAAAAATCCAAAGGTTGAAATGAAAGATCTCAACCTACACTTTCCGCCCCTCTAAGTATTTCGATTTGAAACTACAGAATTCGGCCTATGGATGTCTTTTTATGTAGGTTTTTTCCCTAGTCAACAAGGAAATTCCTTCAAGAAGTATTTGATATTTTCTTCAATGATCTTCAAACCCTTAAAGTTTCTATATCTACAAACACACAAAGAGAGAAGGATAAAATATTGATTGTTAGGGCATGGGGGTTTGCCTTGGTCAAACCCCTTTTTAGGTAATTAAACCAAATGAAGAAAGAATTTAATGAAGCATGCAACAATGGATTTAATACCTTTCCATGATGTTTGATATTGAATTTTTGTAGCAAAACATGAAGAATCTTCCCTTGAATTTCCTACAAAGCTATCTTGATGACTTGAAATGACAAAACTCTAGCTTGATTGACTTGAGAACATGATGAGTGCTGAATGAATGGTAAGAGATATGAATTCGGGTTTAGAGACTTGATTTTATAGGAAATTCACCTTATTTACTTGTAAATCGAATCCCAAAGGATGGCATGAAGAAAGAATAAACTTAAATTCAAAAATTTCCTACTGAAACCTCGAAAATAGGCCAAATTGGACTAAGTCGCCAAGTTGGATGACTTAGTCCCACTTGGCAAGAACTAATTCACTGAGATGCGCGAATTAGTCCAAGAGGGGCCCTTTTGACAGCTAGAATGTTGGGGAATGAGGAATTTTAGTCCTTATGTTAATTTCATGAGGTATTTGATCAATTCAAGCCTTGGGATGCTCATCATGGGGTCATAAGGACATATTAATGATGATGTAAAGGTCAATTAGGGCTTGGGACATAGAATTCAATGTGAAAGTGTGATTAAATATACTTTACAACACTAAAATGAGGTCCACATATCCTAGAAAGGCACAACATCCAATGTGAATGTGTAAGACACATTACAACACTAGATTGAAGTCAAGTTTAATTTACAAGGCTTCTATATTGATGTGATAATGCATTTAAATACATTTTACAACATTGAATTAGGGAAAGATGGGTCCATTAAATCTAGAGAGGCATGAAAGTCTTTTACAACACTTTACAACACCTTCACAAGACATCGATAAATGTATTTTATTCAGTTTGCAATGGTCCAAGACCTAGTGTGGATGTGAAAAACACATCACAACACCAAATCAAGGCCTCATTAAGTTCAATATGTCATCAATCATTCTGATATCAAGCAAGGTATACACTTTTTGGAAACACACACATGTGGGTTGACTACTGGCTTTAGTGTCTCACGTATGAAGTATACCACTAGTGGTCATGAAATTCCCCCACTATAAACCCATTGTTTTAGAGCCTAAGACCCATTTTGATCATCTTCTACTATAGGTGCATTGAGATAGCATCATCCTAAGAAGTTACTTTCCATGTCTAGTTCTTGGTTGAGGTGGAAAGTTTCCTTGTTTGGTGTTACTCCTTTCAAGGTGAGAGGTGTTAAGGTGGTCCATGACCTTGTCATACTCTAGCTTCACCCACTCCTCATTCATGGATTACATCACTCCCCCGGGCTGAGGTAAACCCAACTTTATTAGATAAACCCTATTACTATTAGTTAGGTTGTGCTTATATGTATTGTTTATGAACTAAGGAAAAGTGAGTTTTGTGGAAGAAAACCTGCAAAAATACTCACTTACCAAGAAGTCAAAGAGTCAAAATTAGCAAAATCCACTTTTCAAGTTTTTTTTTATGTTTTATGATCAAATTTGAACTTACCAAAAGCAAAAAACAACCTAGAAAACATCAAATTAGGGCCAAGAAGTAGAACAATGCAACTGTTAGGATAAAAAACATTGGAAAATTATTTGTAGATCCAACTTTCAGTTTCCTTGTAGACTATGACTGTATACTCAAATCAAAAACTTGTTTAGGTTTAGTCTGTTCATTCACAGTATTTGATAATTCACCTCAGGTTATCTTGCATAGTCCTAGTTTTCATATACTACATCTTAGATTCATTTCAACATCATCTTTGAGTCTTGATATTAGGAATCTTATCATACTATGGGGACCATTAATCTCATTTTTAGGTTTCTTGACCTTATTATACCTCTCATTTATCCTATCTTTAGGTTGGGCCTACAATTCATGTGTCTAGTTTAGGTTCACCTTTTATAAATTATCATCATCATCTTGGTTCATCCTCTTGTGGTCTTGACATTTAGAGCTATTACTTTGGTTCATCATCGGGTTGTTAGCATCCTCTTTTAAGGATCAAGGTTGCATACCCAATCTAAGCATAGTCATAGTCATAATACCATGAGCACTTTGCATCCCAAGCATAATAATAGCATCATCACCATTCTTGCATATCAAAAAATTGGATTTACTTTGCATTGTCATCCTTATAGTCTAAAAATAAAAAAAACATATCATAGAGTCATCTTCCATTTTCATTCTTAGTTTGAATCTTCATCTGAGTTGCATATTTTTCAAAATCATCAACATCCAAAGGTCACAAGTATTATATTTTCCCGACAAGGTCACAAAGGAAACAACAAAACATGGATAACTCATATGACCCCTATATCAATCTAACTAGCAACATGATCTTTGGGTCAATATCAAACCAACCTCAGTGAACACAAAGTGAAACAAAAAATCCATTTGACAATTTAACATTGAAGCAGGTTAACCAAAATCTAACAGCTAAGGAAATTGAAGAAGCCTCCCAAGATGCTAAGATAGTGTGAATTGTAGAGGAACTAGTCAATGTAGATCCTAATAAATATTTTCTTTCACTTTCCAAGAATGGTGCTAAGCCCCCTTTAATTTTGAAACTTCCACAATTGTAGAAAAAGAAACTCAAGGTCTTTGTCACAACATATTTTCACAAGGTCAACCATCCTCACAACAAATGCACACTAGTTTACCACTTGGGTGAACAACAAATAATATGACAACTACACACATCCCCTCTCCAACATTTGGGACTAAGAGAACACATGCAACATCCTAAGGAACAACACTGACATTTAGGAATCAATTTGTTTCATCTTTAAGTACCATGGGTATGACTTTTACAAATTTATTTTCCACAACATCCACACAAAATACCTCACCATCAACTAACACGAACACAAATCAAAACCCAAACCCACCAAGAAAAACAAGAAGGATTCATATTGTCACATTAAGAGCGCAAACCCAAATGACCACCACTACACCAAACATCAATATATATTTTGGGTCAAACTTGAACACGAACCAAGCTCCACGACAACATGTCACTCCAAACACCAATTTTGTACCACAACCTCAACATATAAACCCAACTCCATCACGAAATCAAACCAATACTAATACCAATACCAATACCATGTTCACATAGCACTTCCAACAAGGAAATCAAAATCCTTTGCAACAAAACACCAACCTAGATCTAGCATTTACATCCAACTTTCAAAACAAAAATTCATTATACAACTATCCCAACACACTCAACACCAACACCAAAATTCTCATGAAATCTCAACCAAAAATTCAACTTCACCTATGGATACTTTGATGGAAAAGTGTTATTATCACCTAAGTATGCACCCCTTGCTAACTTATAGAATCTTAGCTAAGACTAGTGAAACATTGGATCTCTTGCAGATTTTTGGGTCACCTAGGATTGAAGAGAACCTCTAGAGAGGATTGGTTACCCTTTAGATCTCCTAGAAACTAATAAATATTATGGGAAAAAGGAAGAAGGATAGCTGATAAAAGGGAAAAGCTAATTATAGGAGGTGATGCACCAAAATATAACTAACACGCAGCTTGATTCACAAGTACTTCTCAAAAGATATATTTACATGGCTAAATTTAGGCAATCTAATTTAACATAAATACTTCATAAAAGGCTTGAGAAATCTATATTATTTGAAGGAAAACAACATTTTCTCAACTTGGAAGATAAGAAAAATCAATGACATAATCTATGACCTATGATGATTAACTACTTTGTATACATGCAACCATGAATGAGACAAAAATTTAAAGGTTTAGATGCTAAAACACATGAAATTTTCATCAAGATCAATCGTAAGAGACAACACCTAAAAAATAGAAGGTAAACACATAATTTTATTGAATAATAGAAGGAATCTCTACAATAACTAAAAAAATAAGCTAAAATATTTGCTATTGTATCAAAATTGTAAAAATATGCTGAGCTACAAAACTCTAAGTCTCTCTCCAATGTTCAAGAGAGGAAAAAAAGCAAGAATTGATGAAAAAACATAAGCTTTATCTCCTATAATACAAATTCAATCTCCAAGAGCCATGAGGAGTCAACCACACTCCATAATATCCATCTCAAGATGTTGCAAGAGAAAAATAGAAAATCCTTAAAAAGGGTGCTCATAACTACTCCAATTTGAGCTAGTTTAACTCCAAACTCTCCCTCTCAAGTTGTTTGATCAAAGATAACTCCAAAAATAACTTGGTTTGACTTGAAGTCAAAGATAAAACTCCAAATGCATGCATAACACTTTAGTTCAACTAATTATTATTCAACTCTCTTTCTTTGTTTGCTTAAATGACACCTATTAGTCTATTTTAACAAGTATTAAAGGTAACACTAATAGTTACTTACCTTAATAAATGTTAAAATAAATAAATATAACAATTATTATAACAAGTATCATAAAGAAACATAGTGAAATAAAATTGAAAATAAAATACTTTGGTCGGCCAAAGTTAGGACTTCATTGAGAAACTCAAAAGAATTTTCTAACCCTACTCATAGGCTCACTCTATGTTCATTTTCACCTGTTATGTTTTTCATGTTGTTGCTCTTGCTAACAAAGGTTTGAAGCTTTTGAATATTATTTGCATGGTTTAATATGTCCTCCTTGCTACTAAGCCACTCCATGTGAATGAAAATGTTGAGATTTTTTTCATATATGTGAAAGAAAAATTTATTTGTGCTTTGGTTGTGACAAAAAAATGATGAAATCTGTTATTTGATGTGGTATTTTGTTTCCTCTTTGAGTATAGAAATATATTTGTTGTGCATATGGCTATTATTATGTTGGGTATGACCTTCATGGCTTCCTTAGCATTCACTGCTAATACATATGGATTTTCTCTCAACACATTTTTTTCATAATGCTACTCGAAGTCCCTGTCACTGAAACCTTTGAAAGCCTCTGATGGCTTCACACCTTCATTTAGATCCTTAAAGCCATCATTGTTTCAAGTTATTATCTTTTGTCTTTTCTTAAAATCTTAAAACTTCTTATCCTTTAATCTCCCTTATCATAACCATTACCTGCTTATATTTTCTCTTTGCATTTTATCTTTTAAAATTTATTAATTTTTGCATTTTTCTTCATCAACCAGGACAATAGGGTGTGTTATTCCCAACTTTTGATGGCTTTTCTGCTCTTGACTTTCTATTACTTCTCTGTGAACTTTAGTGGCAAATCAAGAAGATTTATACAATAGTCAACATGCAACTCTATCTTCTTCTCATCAAAGCCATGTGCATGAGGGCTTGCCATAGTTGACAGTTGGCTAAACACACAAAGTGCATTCATTACTTCTAACATTGCTTGACAAACCTCATCAGTAGTATGTTTTTTTTTTTCTTTTGAAAATTTGAAGTTGAAAACTTCTGCATTGCAACCCGAACATCAAAGCATAACATGTAATTTGAGGGTGCCAAATGTACTACTCTTAATAATGTTCTTTTACAATCTTGCCACTATTGATGTACCTTGACTTGGCCCTTGCCATATTTTTATTCTCACAATGCATTAACTTTTGCTAGGAATCTCTCTCTCTCTTTACTACATTAAGACTCCATTACAGTCCTTAATCACTTGTCAATGGAGGTATCGCATTCATAAAGACTGCTGATAAGATTGATGCCCTTGAAACCATGTATTTCCCTCTTAATAATGCATTATTTTTGAAGAAATTGTCCATTCAATTACAATTTTATTCTTACTTGCAAGCAACTTGTAAAGCTTCAAAATATATTTCTTTTCTTGCAATCTCTCATCTTGAAAATTGCCATTTAATGTGACTATTATTTGAAGGCTGCCTCTTTGGGTTAAAACATGTTGCCACTTATTGTTCTTGCACTATGTAAATTTTTTGTCTTTTATCATCCAAGCCTACTACTATTCTTAATCATGATAATCCAATATTTCCTATAGAAAACTTCTTTTACAAAATGTTATCATCTTTGTCTCTCTTGGAGTGTGCTCTTGAAATATCTTTAGTGAGCGTCTTTGAGGTGCATTCTATGTAATTTAATTTGACTGTCCTTTAAGGCATGATCACTACACTATAAAACTTTTCCCCTACTTCAAATTTTTACCTTGAACATGATGTTATATCTTTATATGCTAAGGGTCTATCCCTTGAAATGACTATGACGGTATGTGTAGGATCATGATGGGCCAAAAAGTGGCAATATCATGGGTATGTGGTTGACAACTATTTTTTTACCCAAAATTGATGAAACGAAAAGGGTTTTTAAAGGAGATTCTCAGCTTTCCACCGATATAAATTATGTTTTACTTTGAATTTAATAAGTAATTATTATTCATTTTCTATTCAAATTATGACTAAAGTCTTGATTGATAGGTTGATTGAAAAACATTTACAACTTTCAAACGGTATCACATTTTTTGAATCCAAAACATCGTCACATTCTATGATTCACATACTATAGGATTAAAAAGAAAAATTGAATTTCATGAAGTTTTGACCAAGTTAAGGTGGTCAAACATACGAGTTTTATATTTTTCAAAACTTGTAATAAAAATTCATAATTAATTATTTACTTGGAAAAAAATTACAAAAAATATGCATCAGATTGGGGAATGAGTCCTCTGCTTATATCTAAAATATTATAAAAAAAATATTATCATTTTATTGTGGTTAGGGTGGTCAGACATACACCTACTTCTTATTTTTTCCTAAAATTTAAGTACCATTGCATTTCAAAATTTCAAAATTTTCACCAAATAGATTTTTTTTTTTAAAACATACCTTGTAGTTTAGAAACTACATTCAATTTTCTACAGATTCTATTCTTATACATTTTTTAAATAATATAGATAACTTATTCACATTTTTTCATCAAGTTGCCTAATTGTGATTTTTCTAAAGTTTTTGCCACTTAAGGGCCTATTTTTTCCATGATGATCTTGCACATAACCATGATCACTTGCGTTCTTATTTTTAAATATGATTTCAATTCCTTTAATGACTTTTCTTTATATTTTATATTACTTTGACTTACCATCTCAAGGAGACTAACTATCTTATAACTCAGATATGCTCCACATCATGCAATATTGTTCCCCTTCCTCCTCCAATCACTCTCATTCCTCAAATTTCATTTGAGTGGGCTATCCGCATTATAAACCAAGACCAATATTATTTTCCTTCTTGATCCTAACTCTGACTATCTTTTTATCCTCTATTGATTTTCTTTTGAATTTGCTAAAGTCTTTTTCCTTTGATGCATTGATAGTAAGCATTGTGATTGTTCCTCTTATCTCAAAGTGACTTCCCTCATCATACTACTCTACTCTTGTTATTACTTCTCTGTTGATTTGTATGATAATTTTATACATGTACCTAGTATTGGTGTTTGAAATCAACAGATCAAATGAGTCCTAAAGAAAAGCCAATTTCTTATACTCAGAATCAAAGATGGATTTGGCCAACTGACAAGATTTGATCAAAGACTGGAATCTCCTACACTTCTAGCTCTACGAAACTAAGGGGAGTCTCCCTTCACAATTCCTAAAGACTTACTTCAATTATCCATAGACATTGCATTTTATAGTAGATAATTCCCAATGAAAATATACCAAGGAAAGCATTGTCAACTTCAAATTTGGCTATATTTTGGTATCTCAACACTCACTCAGCAATTGGGAAAAAAAATCCTACACCAAACCTAAACCTAATAGTTCACAAATTAAAATTATCTTGTATTTATAATTTATTTTGAAATGCATTTAATTGAATGATAAATTGGTGCCTAATTTTGGGCCATGGAGTCAAGTATATAATCATAAGACAATTTCATCATTAAATAAACTTCAATAAGTGGATTCACAATCACTAATTCCTTTCATAAATAAATCCACTCTTGTTGTCATCCAAATTTATTTGATAGATCCACCTTGCACACTTGAAATCACAATTATCTACTCAAAGTAATTTAACTATTTCTTTGAAATAGAACCATGAACAAACAATACAATCTCAAGGAAATTAAGATAACAAATTCAAACATCTTTGATATATTGAATTCATATGATTCAAAGTGTACAAATTTGGAGACAATTTGATGACATTCATGCTTTGCTTGCACAAACTGACTAATATTTACTTATGAAACTTGAACATTACAATCACATATCCAATTAATGACTTAGACTCAACATTTCTCTATCTACCCAACCCATACAAAAATTCAGAACCTTTTAGAATGAGAAAAGAAGAGAAGATATATAAGGAAGAAGAGACCCAAAATTAACCTATTGAAGACACCTAGAAGCTTCATTCTCTGTTGATCAACAACAAGAAAAGGAAAAGCCTCTCTCTTCTCTCTTCCTTTGAAATAAAAAACTTTTCCTTTGTTCTAAAAACCAATTTACAACAAAAAAGCCAACTCCCCGTCAAAAATATCTTCATTTCATCTTCCATCTTTCCCATTGTTCCTCTACAACTCAAAACAACTTCACCCATGCACTCTTTATAATTTCACTTCCCAGCCAATAGTGTTTTCTCACTTTTATAATAGAGGATTTAATAATATATTTGCATTAGGAAAAATATTTCACCCATCCTTCACTAAAGAATATTGAAAAAATCAACATAGGCAGTGATTTATTTAAAATCCACTGTGCTACATAATATTTTCACCTGTATGTTTACCTTTTACTTCCCTGCAAAAGAAGGCTCTCAACTATTACTTTACCCATGCACAACATTTTGCATACTTTATTTAAAATATTTTTCCTTTAAAAGTGAAAGGCCCATAAATATTTACAAGGAATTTTATCTTTAAATTCTCCATCATTTAGAATGTGAGAGTATTTTTGTCGGGCCCGCCACAAGCCACGTGGCTCTTTCTTGTAGACCTCATAGCACTCCTCACTAGCATCAGCCTCACCTTGTGAGGCTTTCGATTAACGGTGGAGATTTGGATGCATCACTTGGTTTTTCCTGGCTGCTAATCTCATACTTCTTCCCTAATCCCTCTTCATGTGTTCTACAACTAATTTTTAGCAATGACAACAACAATTTCCTGAAAAAAAATAGATACATTTTCACTGCAACGTGGCCACCCTTCCTCCTGTATCTGACAGGAGCAATCCTTCAACAAAGTAAACATGTGCTAGATTTGCTTTGTTCCCTTTAGCAACTCTTTGCATCTCTGTAAAAATTTCCTTTGTAATATTAAATCAACCCCCATAGTGAGCATAATAGTTTCCTTCATTCTGCTCTATACACATTACCTTGAGTTCAACTAGATGGAACTAGAGATTTGGAGCCAAAAAAGTGTTCATCAAAATATTTTGATTTGGTCTCAATGCAAATGAAATCTATCTAGCTAACCCACGTGAAGAGGCTTGTGCATATTTTCATCACACAAAATAGATTTCTTATGCAACCGCTTCATGAAATTGTGTGAGAATGCTCTAAAATATCAAACAAACCCCTTATGCCAGTGTTAATGGCTGCCCCACTCAATGTAGCCTCATTTCTTGTCTGTACCAACATACCAACATAATCCATGACCTTATCCAAGGTGTTACCACATACAACATATCCCTTCTCAGCTTGTTCGATCGCACTTAAAAAAGATAAAACGTTTGAAATTCCTTTCATTTTTCATAAGTTGTGTCCACATTGATTCAAAGCTTGGAAAAAATAATCAACATATGTCAAATGAGAAAACTTCCCCATCCTCTTGTATGGTGGCGCCTTCACAAAAATGTTGACCCATTCTTTGGATCTCTCCTCTAATGCGTAAAGAAATCACACATAGTTCCTTTATCCTCTATGCTTTGGTGGATGTCCATACCCTGTGACAACATCTTTTGTTATTGATCCATATATCCTACCTACCCTTTGCACTCCTTAACAAAATCTGGTCTCACTTTGTTCTTGGTAAAGTATCGCTTTACATTGAAATAAGTGTCAGGATTGCATGGCTCTATGTTGTTCTTTCTGCAAAATGGTACCCAGATTCTAGAAAAACTTGCTACCTCTACAAGAGCTTCAAATGTATGAAAAGCACCACCATCATTAGAAAAATAGCATGAAAGTTTTGCCATCGAGCAATTTCCAAGTGAAAAAACCACTTAAGAATACTCTACCTCCAATTAACTTTGTGGGGATTTTACTTATTTTATTTTCTCAATTGAAACTAATTCCTATCCTGAACCATGGTAGCAAGAGATAGATAGACACCCACATTAACAAGAAACTTGAGTGCTATAAGCTTGTATAAATGATTTTCTATTTATATGCAAAGCTATTGCAGTTTCTAGTGTCATGGTTTCTTTGATGGGATGGTAAAAAAATGTAGTTGCTAGTTCATAGTCTCTCTTTTGATTACTGACATTCTGAATAAGGGATCCTTTAGGAGCAAAAGACCATATTGTTTAAGTTTTACATCAAAATGAATACTCTTGGGATAAATTATAAATCCAACTTGAGTATTCTCAAACTTCCCATACATGATTTGCATCCCTTGATTACTTACAATGTAAATGACACTTTCTGATCATGGTATCCAAAGAAACCTATACCATGATATGAGGTTATTTGTGAAAAAGTGCAGAGAAGCCTTTCAAAGGATCATAGCTTAGTACATTAAGCCTCTTCCATTCCATTTTAATTAACCTTTTGGATCATTATCAATATCTTTAGATGCTTTCAAATGTTTCCTTTGTTGTAATAAGACATTGAGCAAGTATTTTACCATCTCTTCAAGGCATTTTATCAAAGAATTCACTCACCATATTAACACTGGTACCTTTATACTTGGTATCCCTTGTTCAATATCTTTATGCACTTGATGACATGACTTTCAAACTCCATATTTGAAAGGTGGATCTTGCTTTGCATTTTAAAACATGAAGGAAATTATAGTGGTATAACCCTCCACATGTAGACCAATTCAAAGCAATTTACTTGAAGTGATTGCCACAATGCAGCACTTACATTTTCATAATAGGTGTAAAGCATGTCGGGTCCCCATGTGGGTTCGGCTAAAATAAAAATCATTTAAAAAAAATATTCATCTTCAATTGACCTTGAGATTACCTTTGAGTGCTCCTAAGATGAAAAAATGAACTGGGTTGTCATTAAAATTTACTTTCTGGCCTATTTGAGCAATGATCAAAACTAGCCAAGTGGGCTCTGGAATTGCCCTGGAAAACCAGTCAAACGACCACTTGGAGCTGTGAAAATCAATAGGAATGTAGAAATTTGACCCAATAATGTAGTGTAACAAATGAATTAGAAAAAAAATCCTGAGGTACAAGATATTCAATGTCAAATTTGCTCAGTCAGACATTTCGACAGCTACACTTGTTCAAAACCAATTATGGCTCACCAAGTCACCACTTCAAAAAAATACCAAATCATCTCCTAGGAAGTTGCCATTGGAAACATGAGATCATTTAGGTACATTGAGTATGTGTGCAAGAAGAGTTTCCTTCAATCATCATTCTTCATGAGATATTAGGGTTCAAAGTTGACCACCTTGAAACATGTTGAAGAAATCTAGATGTAAAATGAGCGGAAACTGCATTTTGCTTTTGATCTCAAAAAAATATCAAATCAGATCATGAGGATCTGAAACTAGACCAAGGAGAAAATTAATGTGGTGAGAATACAAGGAACCAATGCATTATCTTGAAAATCATCCATCTATGAAATTTCAGCTTGAATAGGAGGCTACTTCATAGGACAAAGAGTTTGCAAATAGCAAAATAGTCCCAGAACCCTTCAACTTTTCTTTTTGAAACCTTGTCAAAACTCATCATGGGGAGCTGGAAATTGACAAAAACGTTCACATATGTTAATTAAATATTCCAACCAAGGGATTTTGCATGAAAATCAATAGGAAACAAATTATGACCCTCCAAAAGAGGCCACTTAGGTATATTTTTCAGGTGCACTTCTTAGTGTGCAAAGGAAATTTTTTCAATATGGGCACTTCAAATTTGTAAAATTTGAAAGTTCCAATAGTATATGTTACTTGGTATTTATGCTTCCTATGGGAATATCAAAAATTTAGATATCTAGGGAGTAGACCAAATGCCGAGTCCATTGGGCGCTCTAAAACTACTCCTTTATTCAACCTTTTTTCCAATTTCACTTGGTGACCATAGGCCACCAAATGAAAAGGGGAGTCAATGTTTACCCTTGTTAAACACCAATCTATTAAATGAGTTAATCTCCCTCAATCCATGCTTTCCTTTGTCACACTACAACAATATGAGTGACTACACTTGTGCAAATACAAATGTCAAGTTCCCTTTGTACAAGTGGAGATTTACTCCCCGTTTAGCTTTGTTATCACATGGAAATCAAATAACATAGACCGTATCACTTCCAATCTCCCCATTTTTTGATTTTGGAGCAAGTGATACTATATGAGGATAGTGATCAAGACCAAATGAAAACATCATCTTATCACATTTACTAACCCCCTCATAATGATCATGCTCAGAGAAGATGTCATGCCTCAAAAATAATGTGCAATCATCTTGTGTGTTGAGAATGAAATGATCACACATTTGTATCTCTTTCAACATAATTACATCACGGGTCATATTTTCATCATCCCAACAACACAACCCAAGCACATTATTGCATGCTTCAAGGTTTGAAAAATTAGATTTATCAACACCCATAATACCTTCCTCTACATTCAAATTAGGGTATTCAACAAAAACATCAACCTCCAGTGCATAAACAATGTTTTCCACCCCAGGTTCACACATGGTGTCAAATTCATTATTTAGACTACTATGCAATTCCATATGGAATGTCTCAAATAAAGATTTAGATAATTTCAAATTTAACCCTGAGCCAAAAAATTCACATTGATTTTTCATAACATGTTTGATACTAGAAACATTTTGAATGCTATAACTTTTAGGATTAACAGGGGCAGAAAAAAGTCTTTCATGTGCACTAGAGACACACTATTATCTAAAATTTTTTCATTAGCAATAGGGCTAGAACCTTCACTATCTTTCACACTAATGCATTCCTCATTCAAAAAAAACATGCCCACTTTCATACCGTGAAGATGAGAGAGATCATCAAAGAAGGACCCATATTCAATTTCATATTGACTAACATCACACCCACTATCATTTGCATCATTTGGCTACTCTACACATAGATCAAAATTATTTGCAATGTCCTCAAATTGTTTCACATTATCAATGGGTAATAATTTTGATCCTAGATCCATGTGTTTGTCATAATGCATAACTTGATCATTCAATAATGAGCTCCTTCCTTCATCAATGTGCACCTCATCATCCTTTTCATGTATAGATGACATTTCCATCCTTGCTTCACACAAACAATCATGGATAGTAGGGATAAAATCATGTTCATCAACATCTTTATCACTTCTAGCACTATGTTCAAGATCAGAACACTGAACACACATATGCTTATCTTCAAATTCTTCATCATTCACAGAATTAACATGCTCCATTGATGAAAAACCCAAATTACATTTCAAGTATGCATCAAGTTCAATTTGATCATTCACTTGTGGAAAAGTGACTTCATCAATATTCATATCATTACATCCTTCCTACGAATGAATGATCTCTAAGTCATCTTTATATGAGAATTCATAGTCTTCAGAAGAATAAACAGGTTGGCTATGATTATAATCCTCATCACAAGAAGCTCATCCCTACATAAGCCATGCTCAAATTTTGCAGAAGAAATACATGAACATTTATCTTCAATGTCTTGATCATTAATTTGTGATGAGATGTCAGCATCACTTGCATTATTTTCAATGATCAAAAAGTTATCGAATAACATCTTGCATCTCTTTTACTTCTTGATTACCCAAGATATTGCAAGAACTTTCATGTGTATCTATTTTTTTATCATACCATGTATCTTCATCTTCATCACCATTGTATGGATATGCACATGTGTTGATTTTGAGATGATTAAAGTCAATATCCTCATTCATACAACACAGATCTTCATTTTCTGATACACTCTTTCCATTCTTGTGTATCATGTTCTGATTTTCCTCAATAGGACAGTTGCTATATTCATTTTGAGACATCACATTTTGTGCATAGTTACGATGGGTTCCTTCAACAATCTTTATCTAATCAAGTACCTAGTCTAGGCTATGAGGCTTCATCTCCTTTGGCAAGGCATTGAGCCCAAAATTGTAGATTTCACAAAATAGATCAATGCACATTGAATCCTTAGGTCTGAAATTTATGGAGACTTTCAACAAGGCATCCAAAAACCTTGAGAATAGATCATGTGGTAATTCTCCTTTGTGTCTTTTCATTTTAGAAAATCTTTGAACAAAAGATGTTTTGTCAACATGGCTCAAATTATGTTGACCTTCAACTTGGAGCTAACTATGATTTTCATGTTGTGATGATGGAGAATTTAGAACAGTAGAAGTATTACCATCGTGACAAGAATTTCTATTATCTGACCCATGAGTTCTATTTTCCTTAGGTGTGTTAGGATGAGAAACATTCATAGTCCTATTTCCTTTCATCATTGAATATTTAAAATTGTTCTCAATATTTATGGTAATTTTATATTCTTGGTATAGGGTTGTGGGCTCTTTGTCTCTTAATAGATAACTCATCCTTTTATCAAATGCACCTAAGTACACAACCAAACATACTACATCATTTTATCTTAGGATTTCTGGAATATCCCTTATTTCCTTTGAAAATATGAGATTAAAAGCTAGGACTAGCTCATTCTTTTCTTTCTCAATGCTCATAATTTTTCTCACTAAAATAGGATCAACCCTTTCACCAAATTGCTCCATGAACACTACTTTAAACTCATCCTAGGAATGTATGGAGGATGATGGTAAATAGGAGAACCAATCTCTTGCATCTCCTCTTAAGGACTAAAAAAATAACCTCATGATCACATCCTCATGATCTACCTCTTAATCATCCATTAAATTATTAAATTCTTGTAGATGTTTATTTGCTGATTTAGACTTATCACCAATGAATTTTGGTAATTTGTATCTGACTTCAGCTAGAATGATATTTGGGTAACCATTAGTGCCATTGAAATTGATGGTTTTGTACCTTTCAGTGCTAAAATATCTTTGACAACCTAGTTGGGGCTGATCACAAACCATGGTTGCACTAGGAACCATACAAGGATGCATATATTGATGCCTTTTGACATGCCCCTTTCAAAATTCTATAGTTGATCACTCACTTCCCTGTTTCTAGCTTTCATCATGACCTTAGAATATCATAATGCATAATTCAAATGCATGTACACCTAAGATCTATTTAGTGGGCATATTTTAAGAACAAGCATACTTCAACATAATACATAGGCTATAAATTATAATTTAGAAGTATGCAAACCCAATTTTAGTATCCTTTCCCTTTGTTAGTGTTAATTCACTCAATAGGAACCGAATTCTTTCAAGAATTTCAAATATGGTTTTCACACACAAATTTCTTGAAAACCAAAAGTGAAGAATACCTAGAAATATTGAAGCTACTGCAAATTCTTGAAGTACTTGTATATCTAAAACTGTATTCACATCTTCATTAGGTTCTTTTGACAAAGTCACCATATCTCTTTACAAAGGACTAGACTTCAAGTAGTGTGAAGCTCTTTCAAAGATAAATCTCCTTCCGAGTTCCTTTCACCAGTAAAACACCATAGATCATGAAACTTTCAGGTTCATTGCAATAATTTCTTTCTCTAGGTTTGGATTCCTTCAATATTTGAACCAAATATTTAGATTAAAAAATAATTGAATCTATGAAATATTAGTTTGCACTTGGAGATTCAAATTTCTCCCCAATAGATTCACCATTTTTTTGTTTCAAATCAATAGATCAAATGAGTCCTAAAGAATAGCCAATTTTTTATACTCAAACTCAAAGATGGATTTGACCAACTGACAAGATTCAGTCAAAGTCTGAAATCTCCTACACTTCTAGATCTTTAAAACCAAGGGGGGTATCCCTTGAAAATTCCTAAATACTTACTTCAATTATGCACAAACATTGCATTTTATAGAAGATAATTCCCAATGAAAATATACCAAGGAAAGCATTGTCAACTTCAAATTTGGCTATATTTTGGTATCTTAACACTCACTCAACAATTGGGAAACAAAATCCTACACCAAACCTAAACCCAACAACAAAAATTAAAATGATTTTGAATTTATTTTTATTTTTTAAATTGATTTAGCTGAATGATAAATCAATGCCTAATTCTGGGCCATGGAATCAAGTATATAATCATAAGACAATTTCATTAGCAAATAAACTTCAACCAGTGGATTCACAACTGATAATTCCTTACACCAATAGATCCACTCTTGTTGTCATCCAAATTCTTTGTACACATCCACCTTGCACACTTGAAATCACAATTATCTACTCAAAGTAATTTAACTATTTCTTTGAAATAGAACCATGAACAAACAATACAATCTCAAAGAAATTAAGATGAAAACTTCAAACATCTTTGATATATTGAATTCATATGATTCAAAGTTTACAAATATGGAGACAATTTGATGGAATTAATGCTTTTCTTGCATAAACTAACTAATATTTACTTATGAAACTGAAACATTACAATCACATATCCAATTCATGACTCAGACTCAACATTTCTCTATCCACCCAATCCATACAAAAATTCAAAACCCTTTATAATGAGAAAATAAGAGAAGATATAGCAGAAAGATGAGCCCCAAAATTAATCTATTGAAGACACCTGGATTCTTCATTCTTCATTGATCAACAAGAAGAAAAGGAAAATGCTCCCTTCTCTCTTCCTTTGCAATAACAAACTTTTCCTTTGTTCTAAAAACTAATTTACAACAAAAAATCCAACTCCCCATGAAAAATATACTCATTTCATCTTCTATTTTTCCCTTTGTTCCTCTGTAGCTGAAAAAAATTTCACCTATGCACTCTTTATAATTTCAATTCCCAGCCAATAGAATTTTCTCACTTTTATAATAGAGCCTTTAATAATATATTTGCATCAGGAAAAATATTTCACTAATCCTTCACTAAAGAATATTGAAAAAATCAATGGAGACATTGATTATTTAAAATCCATTGTGATGCATAATATTTTCACCTATATGTTTATCTTTTACTTCCCAACAAAAGAAGGCTCTCAACTATTACTTTACTCGTGCACACCATTTTGCATACTTTATTTAAAATATTTTTCCTTTAAAAGTGAAAGGCCCATAAAGATTTACAGGTCATTTTATGTTTAAAGTCTTCATCATTTAACATGTGATGGCATTTAAATGTTATGCTATTAGGCCACATTTTAAATTTAAAAACCTTACCCTTAAAAAGTAAAACATTTTAAATGTTTTACTTTGGGCTTTTTCCTTTTTTTATTTAAAACCCCCCAATTCTCCTCATCAGACAACATCTTTAATTCACATCAACAATGGCTACTGCCTTTTAAAAATTTTGTTGGGCCCACCATGAGCCACGTGGCTCTTTCTCACAGACCTCGCAACACTCCTCATAGGTGTTAACCTCACTCCATGAGGCTTGCAATTAACGGTGGAGATTCAGCTTCTTCCCTTGGTTTTTCCTACCAATTAGTCTCATACTTTTGACCTAATCCCTCTTCATGTGTTCTGCAACTACTTTTTTGCAATTGTTTCCTGAAATTTTTTTGATAGATTTTCACTACAAGTTGGCCGCCCTTCCTCCTACATCTGGTGTGAGAAATCCTTCAACGAAGTAAACATGTGGGTATGTACAGGATCATCATGGAAAAAATAGGCCCTTAAGTGGTGAAAAATTCAGAAAAATCAAAGTTAGGCAACTTGAAATAAAAATTTGAATAAGTTATCTATATTATTTCAAAAATATGTAAGAATAGAATCTATAGCAAATTGAATGTAGTTTCTAAACTACTGGGTTTACTTTTCTTTTTTTAAATCTATTTGGTGAAATTTTGAAATTTCAATGCAATAGTACTTAAATATTAGGAAAAAATAAGTAGGTGTTTGTCTGACCACACTAACCACAATAAAATGATAATATTTTTTTATAATATTTTGAATATAAGTAGAGGACTCATGTCTCGATGTGATGAATATTTTTTGTAATTTTTTTCCAAGTAAATTATTAATTATGAATTTTTTATTACAACTTTTAAAAAGTATAAAAACTCATATGTCTGACCACCTTAACTTGGTCAAAACTTCATGAAATTCATTATTATTTTTAATCCTATAGTATGTGAAGCATAGAATGTGACGCATGTTTCGAGTTCAAAAAATATGATACTGTTTGAAAGCTATAGATGTTTTTCAATCAGCCTATCAATCAGGACTTTAGTCATAATTCAAATAGAAAATGAATAATAATTATTTATTAAATTCAAAGTAAAGCATAATTTATATTGGTGGAAAGCTAAGAATCTCCTTTAAAAAACCTTTTCATTTCATCATTTTTGGGTAAAAAAAAGTCCTCAGCCACATACCCTACACATACCCATCATATCGCCACTTTTTGGCCCATTGTGATCCTACACATACCCATGTGCTAGATTTTCCCTATTGCCTTCAACAGCTCTCTGCATCTTTGTAAAAATTTCCTTTGCAATATTAAATTGAACCCCATAGTGAGTATAATAGATTCCTTCATTTTGCTCCATACACATTACCTTGAGCTTAATTAGATGGAAATTAGGCTTTGGAGCCAGAAAATAGTTCCTCAAACAATTTTGATTCAGTTTCAATGTAAACGCAAGCTACCAGGCTAACCCGTGTGATTAGGCTTATGCATATTTTCATCACCTAAAATAGATTTCTCATGTAGTTGCTTCATGGAATTGTGTGAGAATTCTTTGAAATATAAAATGAACCCCTTCTATCAGGATGCCTCATGTTGGCCTCCTACAATGATTTCAACAACTAAGCCTTTACAGCCATAATTCAGAGACTAGAAATCCAACCTGAATATCCATTCAATCATCATGAAGGTGCATTTAACTTGTCAACCCAAGGACGTGAACTTAAAATGGGTCAAAACTATATGTTCACTAGGGGCTTAAGTAGTCATTGCATTCTACAACTAAGAAACACAATGCTGAAAGGAAATAAAGAAAATGTTGAACATCAACCAACAAATATGCTTAAGCTGAAATGCAGAGCAAGAATGAAAATATGTGCAACAAACAGGGACTACTCTGTTTGATTTGGCTGCATGAACAGACACATAATGGACTTCTAGTGGTTGTAGGAATAGTCAATGGAAGATTTCTAACTAAGTATCAAACAACAATTAATACTAAACTAATGCTAAACTAAGAGAATGGATTACTCACCAAGTGTGCCCCCTTGGATAAGTATCCTCTAAACTAACATAAACTCAGATGCTTGAACTCAAAACTTTATTTTATTCACTGTAAATCATGCATACAAAGATTAATGTATCTGTATCACTAAAAATGAGAGTACAATGTAAACTCATGCAACCTCCTGAAGAAGGAGCATCAAATTATTATTTATACTACAGCTAAATAAGTCAGTCAACTCCATGACTGGGAGGACACCATTTAGGGAAAACAAGAGAAAGTGAAGCAATGGTGGTTACACATGCATGGAATCTGGTTAGACATGCAAGTCAAGCGTAGATTGAGCACAACAATAATGCCCATGCATGCTCAATAATTAAGGTCCACTGCAAGGCAGTTATGTTCAGTTGCATGAAGAATATTTACTGTCGACTACCTTTGACTTGGAGTGACTTCTTAGCTGGTCATGATGGTGCATTCCCAACTAGTGGTGTCTTCCATAACTTGGCATATTAATTCTGTAGGTAAAGGTTAGTATGCATACTAACTGCACATTAATAACCACTCTAAGAAACATTCATTAATCACATGCAAAATCAATATAGACAACCCACATATTATGTTGAATATCATTAAATCTTGCAGAGATAGGGTAATGTCAAATGTCAATGGTTTGAGGGAAAAATTATGCCAATACCAACAATTAAGCATTAAATTCCATGACATCTATGATCCAATAGACTATAGATTATACCCAAAACTAGACCAAAAACTAGGCTCATCACTCCCCCTAACCTAAAGTTTTGTTGGTCCTCTAGTAGGGGAAGAGTTGTTCTTCTGCCTGGTCAAAGATCTAAAATTTGTAACTGAGAGTTGTCCAACATCAGTGGTTGCAATACGTGAGCCAGGATCCTAATAGAATCCTCTCAATATATCAAACCTATCCCATCTTTTCCTTTCTATAGCAATATCACTCTAGTAGAATCTGAAATTTGGCATGGACCACATGAGCATGGGTGGCTGAAAAGTTAGGGGAAGCCAATGTTGTCCCTAAGTTCTCCCAATCTGAATATGTTTCTCAATTTTTTTTAATGCTGCAACATTATTGTGGATGGAATGAGGCTCAACTTGTTTTAGCTCATCATTCAAACTATTCCATCTCTGGGATAAACATCTCCTCATAGTTTCCTCTTTTGTTGTTGTTTCTACCTCATACACAGTGTAAACTGCCTCAATCTAAGGAATAATCCTATTGCCATAACTTAGTCTGAGCAACATTCTATGCCATTCTTTATAAATATCCCTTAGGTTAATTGATTTAGCTCTAACAAGTAGAGGGATATCAGATCCCAATTGTTTATAAGCACCATGTTGTTGTTCCCAACTAATTTCATTTTGCACCCAAGACATGAATTCTCTCAATTGAACATCCCCAACATACAGCAGCGGGTTCCAATCATGGTCCTTTGTGACAACATAATTATTTTAATAAAAGTCACATAACAATTTCTTTATTTCAAGAGAGGCAATCCTATAAGCATTGAAAAATTCCATAGGGATATCAATAAAAGAATTCAAACCTAAGGCAAGTCTTGAAATATTAAAAGAGAGATACTTCTCTTTCAAGAGTAGAGCATAGACCCTTGGGGGTTCTCTACATTCCACAATCCTTGGCACAAAAGCTACCATATCATCTACCCTCTGCTTTAGGGTAGTAATTTCTGCATCTTTTTCCTCAATTTCTTCATCCTTCTTTTGAATTTCTTCCTTCAACTTTCATTTTTCTTTTTCCCATTCTTCCTCCCTCCTTTGTATCTCTTTCCATATATTCAAAATTGCTGCATGTACTAAAAAACTAGGAGGATTATGAATGCCTACTAGTCCTTTTGTTGATGGATGCTCCTCATATGATACTATTTGCATGGACTCAAGCTGTCTAGTTATCTCCAGCTGTAAGGGTGTTGTTTCTTCTTCCTTTTGCTGCAGGGACTCTTGTTCTTGTAGGAACTCCTGGTTTGGTTCTAACTATTGCTACAAGACTTCACACTATAGGACCTCTTGCTCATGCTGCAGGAAGTCCTGATTTTCCTCCAATTCTTCCGCAATGCTAGCAAGATCAACCAGTGTTAGGTTTGTTTCTCTCTTAAATATGTGTTCTTCTTTTTCAACATACTCCTGCTCCATTAGAGCTTCAAGGTCCTCATGTGAGGTCTCACCAAGTTTAGGGCTTTCCTGCAGAGGTGTACCAATCACAGGCTCGACTAGTCTTGATTTTCTGCGAGGTCTTTCACGTTTTCCTTTAGCTATAAGATGAATAGTATCAACATTCCTCTTTTTTGGACTGGGCACTTTTATTTGTACAGGCTATGTTTTAGACTTTCCTTTATTCATTTCTACCCTTCTTTGTTGTGCCCTAGTTTTCATGAGGGTTTCAAGTGGAACTTCATCATCAAAATCCAAGGAAGAGCTTTCTCTTTCTAAGTTCTTTGTTCCAAAAGAACTAATTTCAATGGTTTCCTCTACTGCAAGAGGATTCATGCTAGAGCCAACACCAGGGGTTGAAGCACTAGGAATAGATTCAACCATGCTTACTCTTCTGCTAGATCTATGGTATCGAGGTATAGCCCTAGGTGGAAAATGTTCAACATCGACAAAAACCTAGTGATAATCTTGATCAACCTTAATAAACTCTTCCCAATTCATTCTAGAAACATCACACAAAGATTTTTTAACTAGCAATTTAATCAAGAAATGGTGGGAAACAGAATTATCCCTACCTTTCTAGGTCTCAACTACCATGATTGAGAGAAGGTTATACAACACACTGGGCACATTCATCCTTCTCCCATGCCTCATGTGATTCAAAAGCTTGAAGTGGATAGAATGCAAGTTTGACTTATGACCCTTGCAAGTAATGTTTTTGATGACATACACAACTATCTACTTCCATGGCTTGGACAAAGACATTCTTTTTCTGCCCGACTTGTCTATGGTCAATGGAGGGTCATTTGGCTCTACAAGTTTAGCCCTCATTAACCTGGTGTCTTTGGAAATAGGGTAATTTTCAGCATCAATAGGTAACCCTATAACTTTTGCAATTCTTTCCTTTATTGCCAAAAATTCTAACCCTTTTACTGTAGCTTTTCCTTCTGAAAGTTTCTGGGAAAATTCAAGGGAAATTCCTTCATCAAATCGATCCAACTTCAAAAAGTAATGTATCCATCTACAATTTTGAAATTCGGCTAGGAATTGTGCATCCTACAATAAAATATCATGCACCGTGGGTTTTTTTCAAACTAACCCACCTCCCATTGTCTGCATTCAACCAAATGATCTGCAACTTCTTTTCTCGCAATTCCCCTTCTAAAAATCAAATGCACTTCCCTGCAGTGCTTGCTAATTTCTAGTGTCGGCATCGACTAAATTTCCTTTCTTTTTTTTTCTTTCTTGCTTGCAACTCAAGATTATGAAAGGGAAATAATAGCAATAAAAGGAGTGATAAAGGGAAATTATGACAGGAAGAATTGGTGGTTGCAGTTATTGTCACTTCACACATGCAATCAACTCATTTTAAAATTTCTGATGCAGCCTAATATGGTTTGACACATGGACAATAAAATATTTGTATCTTTTTCGTTCCCCTCCCCCCAACCTAAATTTGGACATGTGTCCACACATGTGAGATGGGAGTGGTGATTGACAAACAATGATGGCATTTACGTGAATACCTATACTAGCATACAATGATTAAATGAACGTACTTAAAAGATGATTAAAGATAGCAATTAATGCGCACATACCTACATGTGGAAGATTTGTTACAAATATCATAGATAAAGTAATGCTTTCCTTGTTGGCAAATGGATTGAGCAATGCATGAGGATGGGGTGCAATGAGGTGAGGTGGAATGAAGTGATGGAAGAGAGAGGAAGGTGGTACAGATGGGTGGATGGGTCGACGATGAAGAAATGGACTTCCACATAAGTGAAAGTCTTTATTATGAAAAGTACGTACCTTAATTAGGTTGAAGGAGGGACACTAGGTCCACTGCCTTCGGCAGAAAGAAGCTCTAAGTGTTGGGTGAATTGTTGCAGGAAGTCTTCTTTAGAAGCTAGCTTATGATATAATCTAAGTCGATGATCATTGAAAAGTAATTTAAACCTGATGGGGTCAATGGTGATAAGCTGAACAACTCCATTGGGAAAGACCTCAACAACCTTGTATGGTCCTAGCCACCTTGTTTGTAATTTTCCTACATTGTCCTAGTATCTTGAATCATAGAGCAAGGCCCAATCTCCTGGTTTGAACTTGTCCTTGATAAATATGTCATGCCCCTTGATTCTTTGATACTACACTACTTCTGTATGCTACAGGGCTGCTCTCCTTATTTCATCCAAAGCATTTAGCTGCATGATTATTTATCTCCATGCTTCATAAATGTCCATCCCTAAATCCACTACAGTTCACAAAGTTTTATGTTCAAATTCAATTGGCATCATGGTTGTCTTTCCATACAACAACCCAAATTGGGAGAAGCTTGTAGTTATTTTCCATGTTGTCCTATAAGCCAAAATAGTTCAATTAATCTATTTTCCCAATATTTCCTATGGATAACTACTGTTTTAGTCAGAATGGATTCAATTTTTCTATTTGTCACCTCAACTTGGCCATTAGCCTGGGGGTGATAAGGAGTAGACTTTATGTGCCTAATATTATAGTCATTTACTAGTGTTGTAACAAGAGTTAATGTGAATTATGGGCCTTGATCAGTCACTATCTCTCTTGGCACTCCATATCTTGTGAAAATATTCTGATAAAGAAATTTTTCAACATTGTTATCCCTTGCATGCTTCATGGCCTTAACTTCTACCCATTTTGTTACACAATCAATGCATACCAATATATAATACTTACCATTTGATGGAGGGTCAATTGGTCCCACAAAATCCAATCCCCACTTGTCAAAGGGAGTGATTACTATATGAGGGAATAGTGACATCTCATCGTATCTAGTTGGTCTGCCCATTCTTTCACATCTCTCACATTTTATGGTATACCTTCCTGCATCCTTGTGGAGTGTTCTCCAGTAGTGCCCTATGTTCAAGATATTCATTGTTGTCCTTTTTTCCACAAAGTGTCCTCCATGTGCTTCATTATGACATGCATGTAAAATATCATATGTCTCATTCTTCTCTTACAAATCTTCTCATGACATGGTCAGGTTCAGTATAAAACAAACATCCAACAATCCAAGAGAAAGGAAAATATTTTTCAATGAGTTCCATTTTCTCTTTTGGGGAGAAGTGAGAAGGAACTCTACCTATAACCAAGTAATTGGATATGTCAGCATACCACAATATTTGTACACTGAGAGAGAATAGATGATCATTAGGAAAAGAGTCATCTATGGGTTGATTGTCTTCTGATGTAGTTAGCCTTGAAAGAAAATATACAACATTAGCCTTCCATGGCTTATCTACAATAGTTATATCAAACTCTTGCATCAACAATAACCATCTTGCCAATTTTCTTGTAATCAAAGGTTTATTCATGAGATATCTAATGGCTATAGGATCAGTGTGCACAAAGATTGGGTAGCCCATTATGTAATGTATAAATTTTTTTAGTGCATAAACTATTGCCAACATCTCTTTCTCTGTCATTATATAATTGAATTTAGCTCCTTGCAATATTTTGCTAACAAAGTAAATAGTATTTTTCAATAGCTTCCTCTTTCTGTCCTAAGACTACTCCTATGGAATAATTTGATGAATCAGTGTGAATGTGGAAAAGAAGCTCCCAAATGGGTCCCTTAAGTACAGGAGCATTTTTCAAAGCTACCTTCAAGGTAGAAAATTCGTTCTCACAAGCTTCAATCCACTAAAATTCAACATCCTTAGTGAGAAGGGTATACAATGGTGCTGCTACCTTGTTGAAATATTTGATAATTCACCTATAATATCCTACATGACCCAAGAAACTCCTAACATCCTTTTGTTTTACAGGTGTAGGCAGATTTGTGATTACCTCAATTTTTGTAGGATCTACTTGAATTCCCTTGTGGGAGATGTAGTGGCCAAGAACTACACCCTCTTGCATCATCATGAAGAATTTTTCACTATTTAAGGACAAGTTTTGATCCTCACATATTTGTAGGAATCTCTTGAGATTATCCAATGCTTGATCAAAATAAACACCATAAGTGGTGAAGTCATCCATATAAATCTCCATGCAATCATGAGAAATGTATGAAAATATACTAATGATTGCCCTCTAGAAAGTTGCAGGTGCATTGCACAAGCCAAATGGGAGTACCAAATAGGCATAGGTCCCCCATGGAAAGGTAAATGTGGTCTTCTCCTAGTCTTCTAGTGCAAGTTGAATTTGGTTGTAGCCACTGAATCCATCTAGAAAAGAGAAGTATTGCTTTCCTGCAAGTGTGTCTAAAATTTGATCAATGAAAGGTAAAGGAAAGTGATCTTTCTTGGTGGAAGCATTAAGTTCTCTATAATCAATACAAACTCTCCACTTCCCTCCTTTCTTGGGAACAATCACTAATGGAGACACCCATTGACTATCCAAAATGGGATAGATAAAACTTGCATCTAGCAATTTATGTAGTTCTCCATTCACATTTTCTCTTAGTGTAGGGTTAATCCTTCTTTATGGCTGTCTTATTGGAGTGCAATCATCTCTGATATAAATTCTATGGGTACATAGTTTAGGATCCAATCCCTTCATATGGTGATAATCCCTTGTAAATACATGTTGATGGGCCTTTAATATATTTTACAATAACAGTTGTTTCTCTTCACTCAATTTACTATTAACATTCAAATATTTTCCTTCTGACACCTGTACTTGTGTAGCTAACTCTACCATGGTTGCTTCATTAACTCATGGTACCTTTAGTTAATACAACAACAATATATGAAACGTTCATGTTGCTACAGGAAGTCTGTTTGTAGGAAAAAATCTGTAGGAAGAACATCTGTAGGAACAATGTCTGCAGGAATAGTGGTTGTAGGAAGAACCTCTGCAGGAATAGTGGCTACAGGGAGAAGAGGCAAAAGTGTCCTGACTAAAGTAGAAGATGATGCTTCCTCCACTCCATAATGGTTTTGAATGATGTTAGTCAACACTTCATCCTCATATTGTAGCTATATGAAAGAGATTCTACCTAGCATCATAAGCTGCGCCATAGAATTGACTTCCTCAGCCTCTTCACCAACGTGTGGCCATACCGAATCTTCTTCATCATGAGATGGTTGAGCAGGTGGATAAAGAACAAAAGTTTTAGTAATCCTTCCATTTGAAATGGTCATGTTACCAGACCGACATCCAATGTTGGCATCTACAGTGGCTAACCAAGGTCTTCCAAGGATGATGGGATACCCGCCTAGTGTAGCCTTAGGAGAAAGAATCGTAAAATCTGCTAGATATTCCTAGGAGTCTAGAACTACCACAAGATCCTCCACTACACCATCAGGCTTAACAGTAGAGCTATCTACAAGCTAGAGGACAATAGGGGTAGATCTCATACTTGCAATTATTAGTTTCTATAGGATGTCTTTGGTCATTACATTGATTGCTTCCCCTAAATCAATCAGAGCATTCTTCACTTAAATCATGTTTATGACAACTGCTAGTACAAGGCTACCTAGGAGATTGTACTTGGGAATAATCACCTTTCCCAACATGATATCAACTAGCTAGCCTACCACATGAACTGTAGTTGGGTATTTCTTCTTACTTCCTAGCTTCTTAAGACAAGCTTCCTTAATAGCTTTGTCATAGATTGGAACATCTTTTATGGCCTAAAATAGGGGTATTCAAACACATATATGCTTTAGCTGATCCAGGATGTCAAAAGTAGTATCCTCTTTTTCTTCTTTCTTTTTGGCAACTTCCAGTCTATGAGAAAATCATGATTCTTGCTCTATCTGCTTGGTTTGGACTGGTTCAGGACTTTTAGGTGCATTTGGCTGAATAGGATCATTCAAATGATATTCCTCCTCTTCCATAGGAAGCTCAGTAATGATGGGCTTGGAAGGCGCTGGTAGTTTGGTTCTTGAACGCAAATGGATATCACTTACACTCACATCATATGCAAGGAATTGATTCGAATTAGCAAAATATGCAAGCTACTACTGTGGTTTATTATTAGGATTGGGTGTGAAATAAGCTGGTAGTTGAGTTGGTTTAGGTTCATTACAAATTGCATTAGTAGGTGGAGGCATTATAGCAGGTTGTTGGGACTGAGAAGGTGGTTGCATGTAGTTGGTGTTTTGAGTAGGCCATTGTTGTCCTCCTCTCCATTGATTTGTTTGCTACCAATTTCCTAGAGGTGGCTGCTAGTGCCCTTGAAATTGTTGCCAATTCCCCTAAGGTTGCTACCATTGAGGTGGAGGACTCTGATGGCTAGGCCAAGCATTTGGAAGGTTACTCCAAGGATGTGGTGGATATCCTCCATAACTAGGTGGATATGGGTGCTTCCATTGGCTACTAGATGAATAAGAGTTAAAATATGGTCCAACATAGGATAGTGGATCTGGTGGCATACCTTGTCTTGGAGCCCAAGGCTTCCTTTATGCAACATAGTAGACTTGGTCTTCTTCAATTTGAATTGGCTTGAACTCAAGTGAAGCCTGATTGATTTCTAGGTTAGCTACCATCTTACATCTTCAATCCTTATTTTTTTTTGTATTGGGTACAATACTTTTTCAACATCATTTTTTCCTCATCTTGCTTCTTTTTGGGTTGAAGTGTATATAGCTGAGTAGCTATATTGTTGATAATTTCTTTCTTGAATTTTTCTAACAAAAGAGTGATCTTCATTCTTGAAACTTCGCCAGTAGTTGACTTACCCATGGAAGATTGATAAGCTCTCCCTTTCTTTGAAGTTGTCCTAGAGTAATTATGGCATATTTTCTTGATATCCTCCCAAGGAACTTGGGAGATTTCTCCTCCTGCCATGACATCCAAAGCATCAGTGTAGCTATCATTGATTCCTCTCAGGAAAAGCAAGTTTTGCGAGTCCTCATTAAGTGCATGGTGTGGAGACTTTTGCAAGAAAAGCATAAACCTTGCAATGTAATATTCAAAGCTCTCATCCTCCTTCTACTACATCCTGAAAATGTGTCCTTCTCTCATGTCACTACCCCTGCAGTATTCCTTGTATTTCTCAAGGAATTTTGTCTTCATGTCTTCTCAAGTTTCTATAGTATCTCTTCCTAAGCTCATGAACCATCTTAATGCAACCTCTTTCAAAGTGGTGGGAAATAACTTAAGCCTATGGGCATCAGTAGTATAATCATAACTCTTGTAGAGTATGTGAAACTCAAATAGGAAAGTATCAGGATCTTTTGTCACAAATCCATAAAACTTGGGGAGTGATAAGGTAGGGATGTTCTTCATGTTGTCAAATTCATATTGATGAGCAATGGGGAAAGGAAAAGCTGGTTGATTTTGTATGTTCCTATTTGCATCACCCATGCTTGCTTGATGTGGTTCAACTACAAAGGGTTCCCAAGCAGATTTTGATCTTTCGAGGAGACTTCAAAGCTGGTCAGGTTAGGATATGCATCTGCAAAGGGGTGTGGAACTTCTTCTTCTTCTAGGAGATTGTGGTACTCAACTAGCTAGAATGGATGAGGATTGTTAGGAGGAAATCTCCCATAAGCATCCCTTCTCCTTCCTCTATGCATGGGGTATCACTCACTATCAGTCAGCTCACACAAAGAATTGGTAAAGAATCAGGGTGAGTCATTACTTCCTAAATGAGGATATGCTAAGAACAACTTTAAAATACACTACAACAAAAACTACCAATGACTCCAAAAACTTCCTAGCTTGACACCATCCTCGGCAACAGCACCAAAAATGTTGGCCTCCTGCAATGATTTCACAACTAAGCCTTTACAACCATAATTCAAAGATTGGACATCCAACCTGAATAGCCATTCAATCATCATGAAGGTGCATTTAACTTGTCAACCTAGGGACGTGAACTTGAAATGGGTCAGCATTGTATGTACATTAGGGGCTCAAGTAGTCATTGCATTCTATAGCTAAGAAACACAATGTTGGAGGTAAATTGTTGAAAGGAAATAAAGAAAATGTTGAACATCAACCAACAACTATGCTTAAGTTGAAATGTAGAGCAAGAATGAAAATTTGTGCGACAAATAGGGACTACTTTGTCTGCTTTGGCTACATGAACAAACACAGAATGGACTTCTAGTGGTTGCAGGAATAGTCAATGCTAGTTTTTTAACTAAGTATCAAACAACAAGTAATACTAAACTAATGCTAAACTAAGAGAATGAATTACTCACCAAGTGGGACCCCTTCAATATGTATCCTCTAAACTAACAAAAAATTAGATGCTCGAACTCTAAACTTTATTTTATTCATTGTAAATAATGCATACAAAGAGTAATGTATTTGTATCACTAAAAATGAGAGTATAATGTAAAATAATGTAATCTCCTCAAGAAGGAGCATAAAATTATTATTTACACTATAGCTAAACAATGAAATCAACTCCAGAATTGGGAGGATGCAATTTACGAAAAATAGGGGAAAGTGGAGCGACACCAGTTACTCATGCATGGAATTCGGTCAAACATGCAATTCAAGTGCAAATTCAAAACATCAATAATGCCCATGCATGCTCGATCATTAAGGTCCATTGCAAGGTAGTTATGTTTATTTGCATGAAGAATATTTTCTACCAACTGCCTTTGACTTGGAGTGACTTCTCAGTTGGTCATTATGGTGCATGCCCAACCTGTGGTGTCTTCCATAATAAGGTGTATTAAGTCTATAGGCCAAGGTTAGTACAGATAATAACTACACATCAATAACCACTCTAAGAAACATTTATTAATCACATGAAAAATCAATATAAATGACCCACATATTATGCCAAATATCATTCAAGCTTGCAAAGATAGGGTAATGTCAAATGTCAATGGTTTGAGGGAAAAATTATATCAATACCAACACTTAAGCATTAAATTCCGTGACATCTATGATAAAATAGACTATAGATTCTACCCGAAACTAGACCAAAAACTTGCCTCATCACCTCACTCAGCACAACCTCATTTCTTGTCTACACGAACATACCAGTATAATCTATGACCTTCTCCAAGGTGTTACCACGTACATTAGATCGCTTCTCATTTGGATCAATGGCACCTAGAAAAGATAAAAAAATTGAAATGCCTTTCATTTTTCCTAAGTTGTGTCCCCATCGATTTAATGCTTGGAAAAAATAATTAACATATGTACAAGGAGAAAAATTCCCTATCCTCTTGTAGAGTGTTGCCTTCGTAGAAGTGTTGATCCGTTCTTTGGATCTCTCCTCTAATGCACAAAGAAATCACACATAGTTCCTTTATCCTTTATTCTATGGTTGATGTCCATTCCTTGTGAAAACATCTATTACTAATCCATATATCCAACCTACCCAACTGCACTCCTTCACAAAATCTGGTCTCACTTTGTTCTTGGTAAAGTCTCTCTTTACATTTAAATAAGTGTCAAGATTGTGTGGATCTATGTTGTGCTTTTTGAAAAATGGTACCCAAATTTTAGAAAAAATTGCAACCTCTACAAGAGCTTCAAATGTAAGAAAAGCACCACCATCATCACAAAAATAGCATGAAAATTTCAACATTGAGCAATTTCCAAGTGAAAAATTCACTTAAGAATACTCTACCTCCAATTAACTTTGTCAAGCTTTTACTTATTTTCTTTGCTCAGCTGAAACTAATTCCTATCCTGAACCATGGTGACAAGAGATAGATAGACACCCACATTAACAAGAAACTTGAGCACTATAATCCTATACAAATGATTTTCTATTTATATGCAAGGCTGTTGTAGTTTCGAGTGCCATGGTTTATCTGATGGGATGGTTAAAAAATGTAGTTGCTAGTGCATAGTCTCTATTTTCATTACTGACATTCTGAATAAGGGATCATGCAAGAGAAAAAGAACATAGTATTTAAGTTTTACATCAAAATGAATGCTTTTGGGATAAATTCTAAAGCCGATTTGAGGATTCTCAAACTTCCCATACATGATTTCCATCCCTTGATTACTTACAATGTAAATGGCACTATCTTATTATGGACTCAAAAGAAACCTATACCTTGATAGGAGGTTCTTTGTCAAAAAGCACAGATAAGCCTTTCAAAGGATCATAGCTTACTAGTTCATTAAGCTTCTTCCACTCCTTTTTCATTAGCCTTTTGGATCAAAATCAATATATTTAGATGCTTTCAGATGCTTCCTTTGTTCTAAGAAGACACTAAAAAAATATTTTTCCATCTCTTCAAGGCATTTTATCAAACTATTCACACACCATACTAACATTGGTACCTTTATACTTGTTATCCCTTGTTCAATATTTTTATCCACTTGATGACATGACTTTCAAACTCCATACTTGAAAGTTGGATCTCACTTTGCATTTTAAAACTTGAAGGAAATTAAAATTGTATACCCCTCCAAATGCTAACCAATTTAGAGAAATTTACTTGAAGTGATTGCAACAATGCAACACTTACAATTTCACAACTGGTGCAAAGAATTCCATTTCCCCATATGGGTCTAGCTAAAAAAAAAAAAATTCTAAACAAATTTCATCTTCAATTGACCTCAAGACTGCCTATGAGTGCTCTTGAGATGAAAAAATGAACTAGGTTGTCATTAAAATTTTCTTTCTGGCCTATTTGAACAATGATCACAACTAGCCAGATGGGCTCTAGAATCACCCTAGAAAACTAGTCAAAAGACCTCTTAGAACCATAAAAATGCACAAGCATGTAGAAATTTAATCTAAGAATGCATTGCAATAAATGTATCAATAAAAAACATCTTGAGGTCCAAGATATTCAATGTCAAAGTTGCTCAGTCAGACATTTCTGCAACTACACCTATTCAAAACTAATTATGGCTCACAAAGTCACCACTTCTAAAAAATACCAAATCGTCTCCTAGGAAGCTGCCACTAGAAACATGAGATCATTTAGGTAATGTGGACACTGATTTTGGTATCCAACGGTTCTCTAACTCTTTTAGGGTTTTTCACCTAAATGGAGAGAAATGGAATAAAAATGTGCAATGTCCCCACTCAAAATCAATGCAAGGATGGATGTAATATGCCTGAATGTAATGTCTAAATGCACTAAACTAATAAAATAAATGACTTACTAATGTGAAACCTAAGAAATACAAGATGTTGGAAAACACATTGTGATATGCATAAAGATGAAATGAATGCAATAAAGAACAAAATAAAGATGCTAAACAAAAACTATGCACCTAGAAACCGATGAATGCTAATATGAAGATTGTAAATGTCTTATAAATTATAGAAAATTTAATTTTTAGGCCAACTAGGACACTTATGCCAAGTCAGGCGACTAAATCATACATGTTTTTGCACCCTAATCCTTTCTAGCACTTCTAGAGTTTTTCACTTAAAAGGAGAAAGTGGAGCCAAAAGTCTAGGTAGGTTCACTCAAATTATGCAATGTATGATGTTATTATGTCTAAGTGCAATGTTATAGATGCAAATAATTGATAAGATTGATTGATTAAGTATGCAAAACCCAAGATTTATGCAATGTTGGAAAACATAGTGATGTTTACAAATAATGAACAATGAAGGAACAATTGCAAAATAGAAGAGAAAAGGGTTGAATCGGAGTGGACATGGGCATATATTAGAGAATCTAGAATCTTCTAAATGTTGTCTAAATTTATAGAAAATCACCAGTGGGACTCATTCGCCACTGATGGTGAATCAGTCCTACTTCTAATGAAAACTATCAAGAACATGTTTTCGAGTGTCAGGATCCGAAATCTGACAAAATATATATTTTTAGCCTTAATGTGGGACTCATTTTCCACTGATGGTGACTCATTCCTCTCCAAAAATTCTAAGAAATTAGGGAACAATTCTGTAGCACTAGATCTGAGGTTGTCTACTTGTCAGGTTGTTGAAGTCAAATTTGCAGAAAATAGACAAAATGTCTTCTCCAAGCTTGAAATAAGATGTAGTTGACTTGAAACACTTTGTTGCCTTGTTTTCCATATTTCAACACCTAAATTCTTGTCAAATCTGCATACACAAGTCTGCAAACACACATGCAAAAGGGGAAAAATAGTTAAAGATTAGGATATAGGAATTTTCCTTGGTCAAATCCCACTTTGGTAATCAAACCCTTAATGAAGTAATGAAATGAAGGAGAATGATAAAGAAATAACATGAAAATGCTATCAACTTACCAAACCCTTGTTGAATAAAATCTAAAGATATGTCAATGGTTGCTCTTGAATTCCTGATTGATGCTTGATTCAATGATGCAAAGTGCTTTAATGCTTGAATGAATGTTGGAATAAATGAACTTGATGAATGGGCATTAAAATGGATGTAAAAACACTTATTTATACACACTTGTGCCTTAATAACCCATTGATACCTCATCACAGGCCTACATCGCGTAACTTTGAATAAAAACCCAAAAGGAAATTTGAAATATTTTGAATTTGGAGCCAAGAGCGACTCATTCGCCACCCATGGTGAATGGGTCTCACCTTGGACTTGAAAGTTGGTGTCTAGAATTAAGTCACATTTAATGTTTTTTGTCAGGTTTACATTCAAAAATACACTTAATTAAGCCTTATAAGGGCATAAAGGGGTCAAATAAAGCATAAGAAAGGTGTAAATAATGAAATTAAGCCTAGAAAAGTGTGAAATATTGTTATGTAAGACTTTAAAACACTTCAAAATAGGACTTGAAAGTGACGAAAATGTGATTTTTAGGTGAATTGTAATGAATAGAGCCTAGAAAAGTGTAGAAATGTTTTACAACACTTCACAACACCTTCACAAGACATCGTAATTTGAATTTTAAGGACCTAAATGTGCGTATTCAAGCCATATTACATTAATAAATCAAAGAAAAATAGACCAAACATTATGAAGAAAGGCCTAAAATACCATGAAAATGACAAGGGACCATTTTTCTATGATGCATTTAGCCCCCACTTTAGTGAGAGGATAAACTTGCTTCAAACTCACACTAAAGTAGCCATGCATATTGAGAAGGATCCAAGTGCACTTATGTTAGCAAGATGGAATGACAATGACCAAGAGGGATGATCAAACCCCCAAGATGAAGATCCCATGAAAAACTAAACATAATAAAAAAGGAACAAAAATGTTGAAATGAAGGGATAGGATGAAGCTTCGATTGTGTTTCCAAGTAGTTGTGGATTCGATCTAGGCTGTTTGTTTGAAAAAGAGAATTCATACTCAATCTATGGTGGCAGAACTCATGGAAGTCCCCTAGGTGAGAAGGCACAAAAGGTAAGATACATACACTAGTTGGTATGCACTCATAAACACAAAGGTGGCTATAGGGAAAGTCGTGCCATTGAATGGGCTTCTCGCTTAACCATATCAAAGTTATATCTCCTGATAACTTTAACAAGGTGCCATAAGGGAAAATGTTGGTTTGTGCTTCATGAGACAAGAAAATATTTGTATGCTTAGAACTCATGAAAAAAAAGTAAGGTAGCATAGACATCGAAGCTAAATTATGCAAGGTGGAAAAAATGTAAAATGCAAAAATGTAAAATGTAAAAATGGAAAGGATGTTCAAAGGAGTCTTGTTAAGTTTATGCAAGGTCTATCACTTAGGGAACATTGTGTCTAATGTCTCAAAGAGAGGACCAATCAAAGTATAGTATATTCACAACTTAGGGGATGCAGTGCATCACATCAGGCTACCAAGAGGAATGTAATATGCTAAGATAGATCACAATTATGAAGGACATCACACCCAATGTCATCCACAAAGTGAGTGGACACATCATATGAAACGACAAGGCTGCACTAAGAACCGAGAATGGAAATGAAATTATGGTAATGTATGCCCCCCACTTTAAAGAAATTTCTACACACTGTTCCATGAGAAATTATTTTAAAGTAGCAAAGTAGAGCCAACTCAGAAGGCCCTATGCGAATTCATATGTTTTTGAGTTAGGCTACTTCATGTAAACGAAAATGAAAAGAAAAGAAAAGGTAGTTGCCCCTATAAAAGAGAACACCAAACACATAAGGGATCTATGGATTTTGGGTCAATATGTTCATTGTTGCAATGTTTTGATTAAAGAGCTCAGAACTATCATCATTCCCCAAAGCACATAGAACTAGAAGAATGACATGAAGAGAGTGAACAAAAGAGAAAAATAAGATTTATTTTGAGTCAACATGGAAGAGACATTGTGGTCTAAATGCTTTGCATCATCCCAAAAAGGAAACAAAAGAAAAAAGAAAATGAAAAGGAAAATGAAAAGAAAAAGCTTTTGGGTCAACATGAAGGAGACATTTCAGTCTCAATGCCTTGTGTCATACCCAAAAGGAAATAGAAGAAAAGAAAAAGTAAAAAGGAATAGGGATCATTTGGGTCAACATGGAAGAGACATAGGACATCTCAACACTTTGTGTCATCCCCAAAAGGAGAACACAATGTTGGAAACACAAGGGAAAACAACTGAGGGGGGGTGAATTAGTTGTCACAAAAATTAAACTTATTAAAATTATTCTCTGATTTGATAAATAAACATGAAAGAATAAATCATCACCACATCTGAAACCCACATAACACCAATATTTTTTACATGGAAACCCTGTTAGGGGAAAAACCATGATGGAGGTTAGTCCACAAGATTATACCCTATTAAAAGTATAAAGAAAAATAAATGGGAATGCACATGCATTTAGGCACACTGCCTAGAGCTCACTACTCAAATAAAACAAGGCTTACTACCTAAAGGAAGACACACTATATCTTACAAAAACATTCAGATTACATCCACAATATTTTTAATTGAGAAAATGACATCTGCTAATGCCTGATTACAGTTCTAGTTAAGCACAAGAACAATTATTCACACTCTGCTCACTCTTCTCCACACTCTACTTTTGCCTTGAAATGATTAGGAAATTATTCAAACATCTCACTCACACCATTCCTTCAAATGGTAGAAACAATTTCTTATATATATCTGCAAGTAAGAATAATATCATCTCCATGTCGACTTCAACAAAATAAAAATGAATACAAACTATCAGCCCAAATCAATGAACAATTATTAATGCAAATCAACCAAAGTCAACCACAACATAGTAAGGACCCAAAACAATATCTTCGAACATGAAACTCCTTCAAAAATTATGCCTCAAAGATCCACAACAAGCTACAAGCACCCTGTCGGCCATAAACATGAAAAACGTGAACATGCAAGAGAAAATCACCAATCATGAGCACAACGATCAAAAAATGCAGAAATGCAAAAAAGATATAGCATGATCTAGAAACATCCATGAGCATCATGAATCACCGCAAAATAATCTGTAACAACTCAGATTAGTAGAAACACATCATCTTCTTTCAAGAACACCAACTGAAGCAATAAAATAACTATTAGAACACAAATACTCATAATGCGATCAAATTTTCATGCGGATCTCTAAAAATTAACGTGGATAAACTAGATATACTCAACAAAAAACTGTTTAATCCACAACCTCTGATCATCAACATAGTGAGCTAGCCAACATACTAAACTTCACTTCACCACTAACAACCTACAACTTTTTTTATTACAATTTTCTCAATATCGTCAACATATACAACGTCTAATGTCCTTAAGGAAACTAGTGTTGACATCAATAGCATCCACATATCAGAAACATCCAAAAATATCCCCCTTTGGCATTGATGGAAACACATGATGTGAAAAACATCATCAACGAAACTTTCTGTTAGCACTTTTCTCCCCTTTAGGTTTTGACTCTTCTCTCCTCAACTCTTCTCCCCACAAAGTTTTTCACATGACTCTTCTCCTCCGTTGAAATCAATGAAAAAGTTACACATTTTATCCACACAAAATCTGAACCACATTTATGAACGTCTGACTACTCCCCCTGAGTAGCAGCCACCATAACATCAATCCAGATGAAGATATGACTGTGAAATGCATGGACTGATGCAAGTCAATGCCTCTTAGTTTTGATTAGGAGGGGTAATCACCCCTAGTTTTCCTTTGAGATACTCAAAATTATCCTTAGGAAATGAATTGGTAAGGATATCTGCAATTTGTTCCTTAGTGGGCACATACTCCAATCTGACTTCCTTTTCACTCACCTTTTCTCTCAAAAAGTGAAGCTTGATAGATATATGCTTGGTTTTTGAATGCAGTGCCATATTCTTAGAAATGTTAATTGCAATTGAATTATCACTTAATATAGCAATAGGTTCATCATACACAACTATGATATCTTTCAACATATGCTTCATCCACAAAACTTGAGTAAAATTGTTAGCAAAAACAATGTATTTTTCCTCTATAGTAGATAAAGAAATGTCATTTTGCTTCTTGCTTAACCATGAAATCAACTTCTTTCCCAAGAAAAATGCACCACCACTAGTACTCTTTTTTTCACACAAATCTTCTACCCAATCAGCATCAGTAAAGGAAATCGAAGTAAGGTTATCACCTTTAGGGTACCATAGGGAAAAATGAATTGTCCCCTTCATCTATATGAAAATCCTCTTCATAGCAGTCACATGAGATTCCTTAGGATCAACTTGAAATCTTGCACCAATGCATACAAAATTCATGATATTAGGTCCAGTTTGAGTCAAATAGAGAAATCTACCAATCATGGATATGTATCTAGTCTGATTCACCTTAGGAGAATCATCATCTTGTATCAAATTACATCTGATCACCATGGGTGTACCAATTGGCTTTGAATATTCCATTCGAAACTTCTTTAGCAATTCTTTCACATACTTGGATTGAGATATAAAGATCCCTTTATCTAGTTGAGTAATTTGAAATCCCAAAAATATTTTCATTTCTCCAATCATAGACATCTGAAACTCACTATGCATCTCATTAGCAAACTGCATGCACAAACTATCATATCCTCCAAAAATGATATCATCAACAAAGACTTCAACAATCAAATCTTTTCCATGATCAATCTTGAAATACAAATTATTATCAACACCTTTATTAAATCCAAGCTTCAATAGATACTTGTCCAGTTTGGCATACCATGCTCTTGGGGCTTGCTTAAGTCCATACAATGCTTTCTTGAACCAATAAACCATATCTCCCTAATCAATCAATTGAAATCCATCAGGTTGATCAACATACACTTCTTCTTCCAGTTCACCATTCAGAAATGCTGACCTGACATCCATCTGATAAACCTTGAAGTTCTTTTAAGCAGCATAAGCAAGAAATAGTCTCATAACTTCAATCCAAATAGGGGAAAATTTTTCTTCAAAGCCAATTCCTTCCATCTGAGAATATCCTTTACACACAAGTCTTTCTTTGTTTCTAACAACTTCACCTTGCTCATTCAGTTTGTTCTGAAAGACCCATTTTGTTCCAATTACATTTTTTTCCTTAGGTCAAGGAACAAAATTCTATGTATTATTCTTCTCAATTTGTTGTAGTTGTTCTTTCATTGCTCCTACCCAATTTTTATCTTTGCATGCTTTTTTGACACTATTAGGCCGAGTCTTTGAAATAAAATAGTATTCTTCTGTAATTATTCTCCTAGTTTAAACACCTTTGTTCTTATCACCTATAATTTTATCTTTTGAATGATTTATCCTTACATACCTTGGAGTCTTAGGATGTTCTTGAACTTCAGGCTCTTATGATCTCACTTCCACACTTTCACTAGTTCCTTCCTCTTGATTTCCTTGATTCACCAGAATGATCTGAACTTGATTTGAAGTCTAGACTTTCTTTCCTTTATCTGAACTATCATTTTTATCATCTTAATCATATCCATAGGTTCTAGATGGTCTAACTATGTCTTCATCAACCTTGACATTAGCAATTTCAACTACTTTCCTCAATCTCTTATTGTAGCAACTGTAGGCCTTGCTTTTAGTAGAATAACCAAGAAAGATTCCTTCATCACTCCTAGCATCAAAATTTCCTATATCTTCATCTCTTTTGATAATAAATTTACTCCCAAATATTTTGAAGTATCTAACAGTAGTCTTATGACAAAACCATAGCTCAAAAAGAGTCTTATCAGTATCACCTTTGACTTGTACTCGATTGAG